>JANVCC010000035.1:27370870-27477574 GCA_025345505.1 Todiramphus chloris collaris
GAAGGAAGGAAGGAAGGAAGGAAGGAAGGAAGGAAGGAAGGAAGGAAAAGAAAGAGGTACTCTTCTTTTGTGCTTCAGCACTTAGAGGTATGTTGGCTGCTAAAGCTAGTAGAACTTTCAGTTCTTGGAGTATAAGACTTGCTTGAACAATATACTTGATAGTTTCAGTCATATTTAATTATCTCAGCCTTGTGAAGCACTGTTTGTCTATTTCTGGGGACTGTGACACATGAGCTACAAACTAATGACTGTAACACACTAAGCAAGGCTATGTATTAACAGCAGCAAAGATGACAGGCATAGGGATGGGAAATTTTACATGGCCCACGGCATATTTTTACCTCCAGACTCCAGCAAGACATTGTTTAGCCATAGGATGAACATTAAAATCCCAAGTTAAAAAGGTTAGGTACATAACTGGGCATAGAAGAGCTAAACTTCTAGATAGGTACAAAAAAGATGAAGTCTGAGAAATGACCGGTCTGTTAAATAGAAGTGCTTGCATTCGAGTTGTGTATAAAGTGATCTCTGTGTATAGTTCATATGCACCAATTTAAGTTTGGATGGCAATTAGGGTTATTTCAGGATGAAACGTATGATATACATGAAAGCTGCTTTTGTCGTTATATTATTAAGTAATACATTTCTATCACATAATGTAAAACATCCACTGCTTTATTTACAGTGCTTCACTGCAACCATATTTTACTCTCATGAGACATTCCTTGACCAAAAATGTTGTTTCTAATCACAGAGTAAATTAATAAGATTGAGTGACTACAGTCTAAATCTTTTTAAACTAATCTAGTCAAATATGTGCTACCATAACTAGGCCATAGCAGTGTGTGCTGCCATGCAAGAGACTAGGGTTTAATTCTTGGATTCTGCTTCTCACTCCATGAGCAGGAGCTAGGAGCACTCCAGAGCTGCAGCCTCAACCCTGGGAGGGATGGAGCCTTGTGTCATTCAACAGCAGTGACCCCCACTGGCCAATTTAAGGAGAAGCATTGAGGGGCTCTAAAAGGAGTCACTTCCAGTCCTCCTCAGAGGTTGGTGGTCATTGCACGGGAACTAGTGAGTGGAGGTTCAATGGGGTGCACTTGGTGGGGTCTTCAGCTTTCAGTCTGAGGAGCAGAATCCTCCCTCTCCGGGGAGGAACCAGCATGTGTGCTTCCTGAGACACTATTTTTGCCTGACATAACTATAAGTGGCAGGATTGTCAAGAATTTTTTTTTTTTTTTTTCTTTAAATGTCCTGTAACTAATGCTGTGATATCTATCTTTTAAATAGAATGAGGGAAAAGTTCACTAACCTCAGTATAATTGTAGTTTAATTCCCAGAGAGAGAGAGATACTCAATAGCATGGAGAGAAATACAAGTGCAAACTATCCTCTCAGTGGGTGTCATTATATTAAAGGAATAATATTTGCAAAGAATCTAAGAAACTCGAGATGGAAATACTTACGAGGTCATTGAGCATCTCCCCGCTGATGCACGGATGTTTCCTACCACAGATTGAGATTTTTCCCAGCCCAGTGTTAGGTGACCTGAGCAGCAAAGCTAGCACTGTTCCAGTGGTGTCATTAATCCTCAGTCTGCGGTTCACAGTAACAGGAATATTGTCGTAGCAGTGGGGGTTACATTTTTGCTTCCTTCATTATCATCTTAGTACCCTAGTTTACATCTCATCAGATTGGCCTAAAGCGATCCTCTTCCTTTCAGCACTTGCAGCTGTTAAGCATATTTACCCCTCCCAATCATTTGGTGGATGTAATACATATTTAATTCTTTCACGTGGCCTCCCCAGCCAGGTGTTTTAGCCCCCGTAGTTATTTTTGATGCACTTTTCTAAGTCTCATCCAAGTTGCCAACCTCTTGCTGGTGTGGCAACAGGGAGAACTTGAGGTCCGTACTCAAGAGCCTTGAGTGAGAGGAACCGTTGCCACCTCGGTCTGTGATTCTGTACTTCAGCCACTGTGGTCCTTTTTGCCTGCTGTATCACACTGCACGCTCAAACCCAGCTTGCTGTCCTCTGCCAGGTCTCTCTTGTCATTAATGCTCTTGCAATACAATGGGGTCAGGTCTGGTTCAGCGGTGCACACTATACATCGTCTGTTGTTTAGAGGGACGAAATCAATTAGGGTAAACTTTTGGTCATAAACACCTTTGTCTTTTAAACTTCTATGTCACAAAGCTGTGCGTGAGTTTTATTTAACCAAATATTTTCTGGATATACAGAGTAACAAAATACAGACAATGTAAAGAAGAGATCATGTAATGGATTCCATCTACTCACAGATTTTCACATAGCATGGGCTGAAAATGTGATATAAACATTCTTCTGTAGCATGTCAGCCTTTGCTGAGGGATATTGAGAAAGAGTGTAAATACTTACAGGCAATAATTCGTATTGTTTCATGGTGAAGGAAGTACATATCTGATTAGAAAGAAACCTTATTGAATGCAAACATTTGTTTTCTGTTTACCTTTTACAAATGCTTTTACATTCATAAGGAGGAACAGATCCTTTAAAATATGAATCTGTTGTTCGCTAAGATTCTTGGAAGGGCTTGTTAAACCAGCAGGTACAAAGCTAGACATCTGGAATTCCTGCACTTTTACCAGACACTAGCTGATGCCCTGCCACCTGAGCTGCATGAAAAGATGCATCCCACATATTTCTTTAGCAGTTAGCACAGCAGCCTGATTCTCCTTTGAACAGAGAACTAACGAGCTCTCTGGCTTTGCACCTTTGCTTTCCAATCTCAAGTTTGCACCTTTCTATCCCATGCTGGTTAGGTTTTTTGCAGCAAATGTGTGATGCACTGGAGTACAGTAGGCGGTTTACTTGTTTTCATGGAAGGACAATTTGTACTTAAAGCAGTGATTAGATGAATTCTTTCTTTCTTGCATGCTTCAGTTTTTGATGACTACTAGCTTCATCAGTGTAATTATAATTAGCACTCTTCATCTTCCTTTTACGGTACCAGCTGGACAGATTGGTCCTCTTACTGCACAGATTGGCGGCAGGGTTGCCTACATGGAGTTAGGTGACAGGCACCATGAAATAACAGATGGTAAATTCAGGGCTTGTTGGCAATCAGCAGGTTTTTGCTAATGACTTAATTAGCTATGCAAATTGTCAAATCAGTGTGAACATTGTTTTTATCGAAAACTTTACCTAAATTAATTACCATAATTAAGTAGCAGAATGTCAAGTATATTGGATGCGTAAAAGGGCTTGGCTGGCTATGGATAAGAGAGTTACCATCTTTATTAGAGTACTGTGCTCCACATTTGAGAAGTCTGAGGATAAGAAATGTGGATTCTTTTAAACTACTTTTAAAATACTCATATCACCAAGTTCCAACTGCGATGCACCCTTGGTGCCTTTCCAGATAAAATGGCTCAGGAAACAATTACTGGATAAAGGTTAAATATTTCAAGCAGAAGTTTAAGGCAGTTTCATACCCTGCTTATTTCCTTAAAATCATAGATATTTTTCAGTCTACCTGCTTTTCAGTTCTGGGGCTTCTGAGATCCAGAGCCATGAATGAGCATGCAGCTAGAGAGATGTGTTACAGTTTTTCATTTAAATTAGGAATAAAGTGTAAGCCTGTCTCCTGGTTCCTACTATGCAGGGACTTGTAACTCTGTTGTTCAAATATCACAAAGTTAAGAGATGCAAATTCTCTAACATAATTTTTTTAAGTTGATTTTTTCTCTCTCAAGGTTTCCATATAACAAATATTGGGTGCTGTTCACAGGATGTGATGGTGGTAGGAGAGCCAACTCTGATGGGAGGCGAATTTGGGGATGAAGACGAAAGGCTTATCACTAGATTAGAGAATACACAGTACGATGCAGCAAATGGCATGGATGATGAAGAAGATTTCAACAATTCACCTGCACTGGGAAATAACAGCCCATGGAACAGCAAACCTCCTGCTAACCAGGAGACTAAATCTGAAAACCCCACACCACAAGCTTCCCAATAGGCTATTGTGCAGCAGTACCCACTGCAATGTATGTCAGTGGGTCATTAATTACAGCATTCTTAGGAAAAAAAAAATTAAAAAAAATTTAAAAACCCCACCTTTCAACAGATACAGTATCTATTTCTAAACTAAAGCTATCTGATGTTTTTTAATTAGGGAAAACTCTTGTATAAGCTTCCATATAAATTTCCTGGAAGCATTCATATACAACATGATACTGGCACTGACCTCAATTAAAATAATTGAAAATTAAATAGCATCTCATGGCAAATATCTGACAATACATTTTATTGGAAATGGTTGGTTTTTCCCTCATCAAACAATGGCCATATCTTAACTAGTCATCAGTGCTCAGGATCTCATTAACGTAACTATGTAAAACTTTTTACAATTGTAATATATTTTCTGCTTTTCAACTTGCACCTGAAATTTCTTGTTTCAGAAAAAAAAATCAGCTTTTAAGGAAAAGTAATTTAAAGTAATTTCTGTTCTTTCTTTAACTTTTCTTTCATTGGTTAATCATTTAAAGGATCCAGCATTTTTAATTTACATTTAGCTGATGCCAGTAGATGCTCTTTCCATCATTTAATAAAAATGCTGAAACAAGAAATGTCTTTTTTTCATCAAAGACATGAGAAATATTTTTATGTGGAAAAAGACACCCAGTCCTATCAGAGTTTATGCTTTGTAAAATTGCTGTCGATCCGGATATTTTAAAGCCATGTAATCCATTAACTTTGTGGGCAGCTTAATAAATCTAAAACTTTTGTGTTTTTATTATTGTATCTGAGTTGGCTTTGTTGTTATTTCTTTTCATAGTATATTTCTTGTATAATATTTTTGTAAAGCCCTCAAAGCATTTTTTTTGTTTTACTTTTTTTTTTTTTTTTTTTTTTTTTATTCTGGTGTATTTATGTGAAACTTTATAAAAGAAACTAATTTTTTTTCATTTACATATTAATATGTTCAAGTCATCATGTAAAGACACGGTGAGTCAGTGTGTTATATAATACAACTGTATTTTATGTATGCTTTGCCAATAAGTGTGCCAATAAACTGTGTTAACAAATGTGCTCTTATATAGTGCATTTACAGTTCCTTGCATGCAAAAGATACATGCCTATGTTCAGAATCACGCACCAGAAATTTTTGGAACTAGTGTTTCACTGAATTACAACCTTTTCCCAGAAAAAAAAAAAAAAGGAAGCCTGTAGTTTAGGTGTGAAACTTACAGCTCAATTCAGTTAGATGCTCTTTTTTTAACATTAATGATGTGTAACACCACAGGCCAGTAACAGCGGTGAGAGCCAAACAGGAGGGAGTGCAGAGCATCCAGCAAGCACACCTCCATCCTGAACTCTGCATCCCTCGCCTTCCAGGGCTGGGGCTTATCAGAGCAGGGGTTTCCACTCTGCTGAGTTCTGTCTGATAGTTTTACGATGAGTCCCTCAACTGGAGCTGAGAGGATTAAAAAAATTCTCCTTTCTTCCCTTTGCTATCAAACCAATTGCTCATGGGAGCAAGCAAAACCTCTGGACTGGTGCAGGCACGCTGAATACAGCGCGGCGTGTAAATCCCCTTGGCTGAGCTGGGAGGCACAGAGGCACACGCCTGCATCCCGAGGCAGCTGAGAAGCCCTGCAAGGTGCTCCCGCAGGTGGCAAGTGCTTACAGGGAGAGTTACCGACACAGAGTTTATGGATCTACACGATCCTGCCTTTTGTGCAGGGGAGTGATGTTTTCTTCCTGACTGAAACTGTACTTTTTTATACTACTGACACCATAAAAGCAGCTGAAAAACTGGGGTTTTTCCTACATATACCCAGAAGCCACTTGAAGGAAGTGTGTCTCCCAAGCATATATACATATTTTTAAGCATACTTTTGCTGGATGTGATTACACCAAACAGTTTGAAACCACCATTGCAGAAGTGCAGGACAAAGCACCATGTGTTGTGGCTTGAATCTTCAGCAGGAGACAGGCCCCTTCCCTACCCAAAGAAGAAATCTCAGCCTCTAACATGGGCACCATTCTCCTGCAAACCAAGTCCTTGTTTGATGGATTTTGGCACCTAGGGTAGGCCTCACAGGAAGACAACCTAAAAGACATGCCAGGTTCCCTAGGATCTAGAGCACAAAGGATACCAACTGTAAGGTAGCATGTAAAGCTAACTAAATAACAAATGTGGACTGAGTGTATCTGCACAGATAGCAACACTGTTGCTTCATAGCACTTGAAGGATGCAGGAGAGAGTAGGTCTATCATTCAGTGACTATATCAACCCTAATTTTTCCATGTAAATTATTAAATTCACAATGTATTCCATTAAGGGATCACTGTCTCCTATATAGCTGCTATAACATTACAATTACACTCTGTAATTCTAATGTTCAAAAACACTAATCATTCATATTACATTTCCATGAGCACAGTCTAAAAGGCGTTCCTTATTATTAATCTTTCAAGACTGGCACTACTAGTTCAATTTTTAAAAGATTTATGTTGTCATATTACTCCTGTTGTTTCAGTAAATAAACATAGGAACTCTTGAAAAATGGATAACAGAGTCCTTAGAGTGCTGTCCTTGAATTAATCTAGAAGGACACTTTCTCCCTATCTCCTCAAAAACCCTGTCTACAAGCTATCAATCCACCCTATTGTGGTTAGGGTGAATAACAGATGGAGCTAGCTGAGTTTATTTATTCACTTATTTATTCATAAAAGAAAATGTCCAAATGGGCCGGCTCAGTGAAGCGGTTTGAGATGTACAGCAGCTGACCACACATTCTCGTCACCGCTACTCCCTTCATCCCCACGCCCTGGGCTGCTGCATGGGCTTTTCTTACCATGTTGCAAACAACACGATAAAGCTGTCAAGACAGAGCCTGTGACCCTGTGCCTTCCCATGTGCTTGTGCCCCATCCCTGGGAATGCTCCCTACAGGTAAAGAATTGAGGTACAGCAATGACATTAAGCAGTGGATTTTATGTCTTTCGGTTGTGGGCTGCAGTTAAATGACACTGCAGCTTTTGTGTCGTCTGTGACCATCTGTTCCAGAGATGAGGGAAAAGTGCATAAAAATCACAGGTGAGCTGAAGTAACATGTTCATAAGAACTGACATTTCTGCCTGAAGAATGAAAGCTTGAAACCAACAATTAATTTTACTGTGATCTAATCTCATCACGTACAAGAACATTTTATCTCTCTTAGAATTTTGAGGGAAAGAATGTTGTTGACACTTTCCTCTGGGAAGCCCTGCAATTATTAAAAGGCGGAAGGAAATTTATCTCATAATGTTGAAATACTTTCAAAGAGAAAGCTCGTGTTTGTTTTAGGTAAATGGAGGGAAATACTGGCCCAGAGAAGTGCCCTCACAAGCTACAGGGAGGAAATTCCAGGAGTTTACTTAGAAAGGCAGTCATACAGTTAGTATAGTGAATAAGTAACAGTAGTAACAAAGCTAGTTGCTGTTACAAAGGACTTGGAACATGCAAGAATCATACACACTGGTGGGTTTTGGTTATTCTTTGAATTGCTTTCTTTGGGGGTTTTGGGTTTTTTTGTTTTTTTTTTTTGGTCTTGGGTCAGCAAAGTCAACTTCTGAGGGAGCTTCCAACTCACATCAGTCACCACCAGCTGGTCTCACCAGCTGCCCCTTATGAGAGCATTTCAGCTCTTAAAGCTCCTCCTTTCTCCTTTTTCACAGCAAGTGAAAATAAGCCATATTTGCAGCCTTGTAGTCTTTTCAGAAAGAAGTTATCTTCAGGTTTCATCATCTCTGCATTGATGTGTATGAATGTAATATTGTCACAGGAGAATTCAATTTGGAAGGGACCTTGGGGGAAATACAGCTAGTATTTGTATGCTTGCAGCATCATAGGGCTCTATGAAAGACATAAGTGACTAATTTTTAACCTTGGCCCTGTAGAAGGTACTACACTCACACATTTGGGAAGTGTAGCCAACTTGTATGCTTGGGGAATAGAGCAAAAGTACCCATAACCAGAAAGCTGCCAAGGAGCATCAGTCTTGAAGTGTGCAGAAAGAGATGGGCGTATAGGCGACGGAAGCTACTGAATGGAAAGGCAAAATACTAAGTGTTAGTAGGTGTTCTCTGACACCAGGGTGGAGAAAGGTTCCTTACCCAGCCTTTGCTGTGAATCACCATGAAAGGAGCCTAAATGATAGAACAGACTAAATTCTGCAATTTCATGGCCTTCATGAAAATCCTATTGTAGCAAAGATGGGATGAAAGCGAAAACATGAATGATTGATATTGAAGGAAACACAGTTTGTGCCTAATATATCCTGGAGAAACTGCTAATGGAAATTGAATAGTCCTGAAAATATTTCCTGAGACTGTTAACTCTGATCAAGTAGCCCTATAGTGATATATTGCATGTCCAAATTAAAGCTGCCCTGGGGCACAAGTAACACTAGTAGCTGGTTTTCCTCTGTAGGACTGGATGATTTCTATGGTTTTTTCTAGCTTTTTGACAGCATATTTTTATACAAAGCCTGAATCTTCTACTATGTAAGAGAAGCTACTGAATATTTAACATCCCATAGATCTGACGTTACTCTGGGATATCATCATGCTTCTATTAGGAAGTCTGGTGGTACCCCAACACTGCAGAATGGCAGCTGGTACCTTTTCATAGTCACTACTTATGGAAGTCTCTAAATTTATGGACCATGCTGAATGCTCACAATATTAAAATATATTCTAATTTAGCATGTTATTTTGACAGCAACAAATACCAGTTCTTTCAAAGGGAGTCGCTTTATTAGGAACAGTGATGGAGCAATCTAACTGTAGGAGCATTTCTTCCATGACCCTGTGATTAACTTCTGAAATAAAAGAACTATATCCCTACACTAAGAAAACATTTTAATGAGTCTATGGGCAATCTTAATCCATGAGCACATTTTAAAACAACATTAGGCACTGAAGATGACATCAGAGAATAATACACTTGTGCATACAGAATAAAAACTTTATAGAAAGCATCCAGCCACAACAGAGCACAAACACTCCAGCTCCCAAAAAACCTCTCGATTGTGCTTCCATCAGCTTTACAGGGAGCAGGATGAGATATGTAAACTTCAGTTTGGATAGGTTCCTAAATGCATTCCTGAGAACTCAGGTGCTGAATGCCATTACTACACATCAGCAGGGGAATGTGCTTCAGCTGAACTCAGGTAAGTGCCCACCCAGTGTGCCTCCATGCTTGTTGGACACCCAAATTTAGCATACTTTAGGTCTGTGCTCATAGCTGGAGTCCAGAATTCTCATTGCTTTTCTTTCTGTGTGTAATTGTGAGGATTTGATAAGGATGGGGAATTTTTGGTTTTGTTTTTAATTTGTACAGTTCTCTATGCTATAAATACTTCTCACATCTCCAAGATCTCACCAGCTGGAAGGTGGCAGTTGTTAGTTTGTGTGTGAGAAGTATTATATATTATGCTAAAAAGAATTCTGTTGGATCTCTGGAGATCCTCAAGTTGTGTATCACCCCAGTTTAATTAATATCTCTGTCTCAACAACTCTGAATTCATCTGAGATCCTATGTATGATTTTGCATTGAACAGCTATAATGTACATGTCCAGCATCTCCTTTGTAAGTGCGTTAGGAGATGTTTTAGCAAATGCTTGATATAAAGCAGGCATTTAACGCTCCTTATCACATTCAGCTGCGACTCTCATTTCATCACGTAAAGTTTCATCTTCCCTGAGTGATCTCCTGGGAGGTCTGAGTACTGGAAAAGCTTTTAAGAATTGTGTTTGGTGCTTTCAGATGCTGGGTTGAGGGTCTTTTTTTCCATTCAATTTTCTTTGATCTATTACACAGCTTAAGAAAATTTGCCATTTTGCCCAAAGTTTTTAACTTTCCATCTTCTTCTGACTATGTGTAAAACAAAATGCAGGAATTGCTTATACGTCACACAGACAAACCCATCAAAACTAAGGCAGGTTGCTCCTGGGTAGCCAAGAGGGATCAAACTGGACAGAGACAAGATGTGAAATTAGGAACTGTGATGGCTACTGGGGCTTGTGTCTGTCTTTGACTGCATTCTCCAGTTTGAAAGGGAATTTTCAGCTGTTTGACTTGAAATCTCCCCTTCAGGTTAAACTCATGTTCCAAAGGCTGATAACAAATGGTGGGCAACTGAGACAGCTATCTTTTCATGCAGATTTTTTCCAGCAGCTCTATGATTGTCTCTGTGCTTAAACCACCAGCTCCTCCAATATGAGTCAGGTGTGAAGTGCTACAGAATCACAATTTATAGGAGCTGGGCTCGTAGCTAAGGTGTCCCTGGACAGGGATGAAGAGCCTTTATTGTGGTTCCTGAGCTTTGCAGGAGCAATGCAATTTTTGCATATTGTAGCTATCTCCTCTGCTTGCCTTTTTGTCAACAAGGACGGGGAGGTTCAAGTTGGTTTTGTTTAGAAAACTTCCAAGTTTTGCTGTTATTTCAGCCTCAGGGCTCAGAAAAATGTAACCTGAATCAGCCTTCTTTCTCCCAGAAGATGTATTATTTTTAAATATATCCTCCCCCATCCCCTTCATTTTTTTTCTGAAGCCAGAACTCCCTGAGAAGGGCCTAACTTACAAATTTCACGCAGCAGGATTTGGCTTTACTGTAGATGCCAGCTGCATTCCTGTGAGGGGGCAAAAAAATAATACTAACGGCCAGTTTATAATGAGTGATTGAACAGTGGCACTCCACAGGGAGGCAACATTTTTAAGCTCAAGACCATGTAATAGTGGCATGTGGGCTTTTGAAATGGAAACAGAATTGTCAAGTCGTATGATTTTATTGTGAGACCCGTGGCATAGCCAGTTCTCAAGTAAGGAGGGGAACTGTTGGGGAAGGAAGGAGTGGTCTGTATAGTAATTGCCTTTGAAGAGTCTGATGCTTCAGAAAGTGGCAATCTACAAGACTGCAGTTTCCAAGAAAAGCCTGTATACTGGGGAAGAAAATTGCAATCAGTAATGAAGGAAGCCTTTAAGAGGTGGGCCTCATGCAGACACTGCCAGGTTCCAGGGTGGGCACGTAGCTGCAAGGACAAGACTCAAAAAAGAAATGGAAAGCTGACTTTATTTTTTATTCTTTTTATTAATTTATTTTATTTTTTAATAATCTGTGATAACGCAGGTCATCTCCAAATCTATTCTGGTTTCAAAGAGTCATAGAATCATAGAATGGTAGGGGTTGAAAGGGACCTCTGGAGATCATTGAGTCCAATCCCCCTGCTAGCACAGGAACACCTAGGGCAGGACACAGGAACACGACCAAGAGGGTCCTCAAAGTTTCTACAACAATCTCCTTTAACTGATTAACAAATGGATTCATTTGAAATAATATTCAAAATAAACAAACAAAACATATGGGCAGTCTTACCTTGGAACCAGCAGAGACATTTTGTCACATTAAAGGCCAGGCTGCAGCCACAGCTTTTCCAGGACTGTTACACCCGTCCACCAGCACCTCACCCTCCATCTGAGTACCCTGCAATCTCCTCTGGGCCAGTGCCTCCTTGGTTGGAAGGTTTGGGGCTGTTTGACTTTCACTGCAAAATGCCTGCCTACATGGCTGTAGGCTGCTCTCAAACACCTAGCATAGATGTAGAGACAGAATGATGCTCAGAATTATGATTTTTAAAAATGTATTGTGTTACATTAAACCAGAACCTTTTTGTTTGGTTTAAACGCAGTGAGTTTTTTGTTTGTTTTGGTTTGGTTTTTTTAATCCTTCCAGGTATTGAAATTTTAATTTATACTTTGATTTTTTAATTTTTTTTTCAAGATTTGATTTTCATGAAGCTATAAGCACTACAAATTTGCTTTTGATTTAAAATAAAGAGTTTAAAAATGCTGGAGCTAAAAGTCAAATATCAAATTGTCATGGTTTAGGGTCAGGGCACCCCCTTAGACCTATAACATGTTTTCTGTTAACCCCAACTCCCTCCCCAAAGGAGAAGAGAAAGGGAATAAGGGAGAGACACTCAGCAATTAGAAAAGCTTTAGAAATTAGAACAGCTTTAATGAAAACAAAATTAATAATTATAAAAGTGGAATATATACAAAACCAGTATTGAACCCAACCCCTCTGATGGTAATTCCATCACCATCACCACTGATGCTGTGAAGCAGGCACCGGGGCAGTCCCCGACTGGGCCCCGCAGCAGCCGGGAGCTGTGTTCAGGAGCTGGATTCTGGTACTGGATTCAGGAACACACAGACCGGGATCGAAGGCAGAACGGACAGAGGCCTCTGCTGATGCTTCGAGGAAGGAACCGAAAGAGGACCTGAGACAAACCAAGCAAAGCTGGCAAAGCAGTCCAAGAGGGGAGAAGAGCCCAAAAACCCTTTGGCCCAAAAACCCTTCAGATCCTTCAGCTCTATGACGTACATGGGCTGGAATCCCTCACTGGTCAGTTTAGGGTCACCTGTCCTGTCCGCTCCTCCCTGCAGGTGCAGCCTGTCACTTTCTGCACCCCCCAGTGTGGCACACAAGATCCAGCAGTGGCCTTGGTCTGCACACCAATCCTTGGTAGTAGAGTTTAAATATGGGGTGTTATCACTGCTAGAAGCAGGCACTGCCTGTGAGAACAGGCTGCTGACTTCAGACAGTGCAGTGAGTTAGAAGAACTGAGCTGAAAAGTAAAATCACTGAACAGAATTAGTTCTGTTCTCACTCAAACCAGGACACAAATACAATCACCTCTAATCTCTCCAGGGGTGGGCTGATGTGGTTCCCTTCTCAAGGCTCCCGACTAAGCCACGATGCTGCAGAGTAAATTATATAGATCATGTACTGCCCAGCTCTCTACAGAAATATGCTTGTAAATGTTGCAGAGAGGTAGCTTGAAGGACATATGAGTGATATAGATCACCCAAAGCATCAGTTATTCCGTCTTTCTCCTCTCCTCCCTTCCCCCATTCCCTTCAATATTTGAAAACAGACTAATCCAGGAAAGGGGGGAAAAAAAAAAAAAAGAAGAAAAGGAAAAAAAAGGCATAAAGATTTGTCAACTCAGGCTTTCTGGTTACAAGAACAGTTCTCTGGGTGTTCTCCTAGCACCTGGTGCTTTAAATGTGACCAGAAGTGACCACAGCCCTGAGTGTAATGTGGCCATTGTGTAACTGGGTGGATTTATTGTGTTTTCTGTGTACACAGCACAGCAAGCAGGACTAAGTCCTTCTCATTTTCTGTTGTTCCTGAAAGAACCTTACTTCCTAAAATTCCCACGAAAGGTCTATGTAGAGAACCTTGCTTTCTCTACAAAGGTAAAAGGCTTCAGAGCTCAGCTGGCCTCATGGCACATCTGTGGTGCCTCGTGGGAAGCCCACAGTGCCCAGAGGAGGAGCACAGTGCACACAGCTCCTGCAGCATGGGGCTGCCCATCTCGTTAACTGTCCATGTCCCATCCTTCGTCGGTTGGTACCATCCCTTCACCTGAGCGTCCACAATTCCACGCTGAAGCCACGCTGCCTTTTACATGACCCAAGACACTTGTATGTCTTAACATTAGTGAGTCTCGAGCAGAGCTGTGCCAATTTGGATCCCTTTATTAGCAGTATTAAATTCCATTGTGCAGGTATTTCCACAGCTGTGAGTTATTCAACATAAACTCCTACTGAAGTAGAGAATAGACTGCAAATAACCCACCAGGGAACAATTTCTTAAGTGCTAGTCATCCAGCAAATTCCTTTATTCTCAGTTTTTATAGCAGGCTTATTCGATGTAGAGGATATGTCCAAGTTATAATGTATTTGATTATTTATAGCAGCTATCTTGTGGCATGAGCTCCTTTTTAAAATGGACAAGGATTATTGGAACTAGACAGATGTGATGTTAATTTCCAAAACTAACCTCATTTTCAGTGGAGCCTGTGCTATTGCTTGCTCTCTTGAGAATATCACTTTTCTGGTAATTTTTCAAATCCCCAGTTGTTTTCCTACTAAGCCTACTTCAGCTTGTGATTTCTCTGTTTCCCATATCTTTCCTTGATGATTATTCATATTTCCTAGTGAAATTTTTTCATCCCCATACCACCAAATGGATCCCACATACAGGAAAAAAAAAAAAACAAACCAAAACTTTTTTTCTGTTCCACTCTTCATCATCCCTTGAGATACGTTTTTAGTTCTAGAGAAGCCCCAAGAGCAGGTGTTGCCTGATTTAAACCTTTCATTAAAACACCTCATACCCCACTGAATAGAAACTCCCCCTTCTGCCTTGCCACCTGCCTTAGCCACCAGCCTGCCCTTGCACTGGGAAGTATATTTAAAGGAAATACACCCCTTTTTTATGCTACTGCATCAGCCTAAGTAGAGATAGGCCCTTACACAATTCTTCTTGCTGGTCTCTCCAAATCAGACTATTGGCACAGCATAGTCCCGTCCCGTTTTGAAGTCATCTTTCCTCTCTGCCTCCTCACACCTTGTTTGCTATTTAAAACACTTTGAAGAAGTCAGTAGCTTCGTTGAGGGCTCCTACATCTGTGCACCAAGGGGGGTGTTGAACAACAGCTCTGCATTCAGCTTCGCTGACACCTTCCTGCTTTCACAGAAGTGCTCCCCTTGCCCAGCCTTTCTGCCTTCAGGGTTCAGAGAAGCACACCAGATTTGTTTTCTGGTTTGGGTTTTTTTTTTTTTAATCCCATGCATTTATGAAGGCACAGTGGTGTGGTTTCACAGTTCTATGCATGTTTTTTTGTGTGTGAATTCTATTGGATTTTTTTTTTTTGGTTTTTAATAGAAACTTTGTAGCTAAATCTTCCAAGTGCCACTTAGTGCTAGGATTTCATTCCAATCATCCCTATCCTTTTTTTTCAGACTATTCAGCCAACAATATTCAGGGCTTTTCTTAATGCTTTCCATCTCCTCTGCACTGCTGGGAAGGGGCCAGCCATCAGCCAAACAGCAGGTAAATAGACTGCATGCATTTAGTGTAGTGACGGGCACATGTGTTTTTAGTGAAGAGTTTATTTGCCCAGAGAAAAGTAGTCTGAGAATTCAGTTCAATTTTTGGTGAATCACTTTGAACGAATAAATACAAAGGGTGAGGACAGAAAGATTTCAGAGTGCAGAAAAAGTTCATATCAATTTTTCTGAAACAAGTTGTCTCTGTTTAGTTGGTCTAGGCTACCCCTGTCACCAGCAGCAAAATAAAAAAGGGAGAGCAGATAAAAAAAAGAGGCAGAAGATTCTCTTGCCCCAAACCTGACATCTAAGTCAGAGGGTTTAACAAATCCATTTCCTTTGGTGGCTGTTGCTCTGATGCCCCAGCTCTCCCTCTCTCCTGTGCCAAAGCTCTTGTTCCCAAACCCTTCCATTACAATCTTCCACATCTCTCAGTCCTTCTCATTGACATAGTCCCAACTGGAGAACTCTCAGGCTCTGCCATCCCACATCTCTCTTTCTAAAGTTCTGCATGAAACTTATCTTCTCCAAAGCCACTCAAATCTCCTCAACCTCAAGCACCTCCATAAAAACTCCCCAAACCCCCTTCTTGCTCCAGACATCCATGTCAGAGCAGGTACTTGGCTTTTCCCTGTTGGCTACTATTGCTTACCGTGGCCATCTCCACCTGCTGAAAAAGTCTCTGACTGTGCTCCAGCAGTGAGGGAAAAATCACAGAAGGATGCTGTACTAACCAATAGTACAGAGTCCAATCCTAACAGGTCTCCAAGGGCAGGAAAGAACTATGAAGATGGAAAATCTGATGTACAGAGCATCTTCTTTCAAGTTGCATTCACAAAATACTGAAATGTCATTTATATCTTGGCAAAAATATTGCCCTTAACACTCACTCAAGATGTAAAAGAGCTCGATTCAGTCCTCAACCTTGCTTGTTACATGAGGGTTACACTGGAGGGAAGGCGATACCATCTCCTGATGAAGGGCAAAGATGATCTCAGTAGTATGTTTCCCAGAGGACAGCAAGCAGCTCCAGAGGATGCTCTCTGCAGAAACTTAGTCTATGTC
The DNA here is from genome assembly GCA_025345505.1 of Todiramphus chloris collaris. Classification (NCBI taxonomy): domain Eukaryota; kingdom Metazoa; phylum Chordata; class Aves; order Coraciiformes; family Alcedinidae; genus Todiramphus; species Todiramphus chloris. The sequence goes on from JANVCC010000035.1 coordinate 27,386,868, forward strand.
TTTCTTTCACACCAGTCACAGTGGGGATCTGAGCTTGAGTTTTGTGCCATACAGAAAACACTCCCCTGTTGGCCATCCAGATGCCACTGGGACCACACTCCCTTCCTTCCACTGTCCCCTGTCAATCTCAAGTTTAAATTAGGAAGAACCATTACTGAGAGAGCTCCAGCCATGTGTCTCTGCCATGGAAAGAAAAAGTTATTTTGGTGCCTCAGACACACAGTGGGGAGAGAGTCCAAGGTAGCCTGTAATGCTGTGGCAGTTTTCCACTGGGGTAGGCAATTCTGATGATTTTGGTGAAGTGAAAAGCTGTGATGCTCAAAAATCCTGATGTTAGCCTGCTACCACATACAAACCCCTTGTTATGGCTTTTTGATTTCAGTGAGTTCAGCTCATGCAGCCCCTGGCAGCAACCACCATTGCAGATATTTCAGCATAATGGTCCTCTTCACAGGCACAGAAAATTGAACTCTGAAGAGATTAATGGATAAACATATTCAATAGGATTCCATATTTGAAGTTGATAGGTGACAAATACCTGTGTAATGGACTGCAGCCTGACTTACAGCATCAGTTAGATACCTCCTCCCACAGAGGCACAGTCTATGTCTGCCACCCAACTTTGTGCTTCCCGGGCCAGCTACAAAACTCCAGTCCTTGCCCACGGTGTCCGGGGGTCCCCAACTGGAGCATACCCCCATTGCCCAAATCTCATCTCCAACTAACAAAATGAACACACCTATAGTCTAACCGTTGGTCATTTAACAAAATGACCTCATTTAGAAACTAACCCCCTCGGTCCAATTATCCCTCTTCTTTAGCCGCATGTCCTTATGTAGCAGCATTGCTCATTTATATGCTAATTTTACTAAGTCTACTTCAAAGGGGAGAATTGTTTGTTAAAAATCTTACACTCCAGCCTCAGTTCAGACCATCTCATTATTTACCTGCAAATTTAGGGAGATATGGGTAAAAGCTCTGTTCTTTTATGATCTATTGTCTAGGTGATCAAAGGAAACCATTCAATATGAAGATCAAAAAGAGTCTGGCTCCCAGCAGCCTAGCAGCTGGCTCTGCCAACTCCCGACGTCCACAACCTCTGTTATAAGTAAAGATTGATTTTACTATTAAATAACTTTTGATTACAAATTGGAGGGAAAAAATTCCCTTCACATCATAGTTTCTTTACTAAGGTGTTAATGAAACTAGGCTTCATATCGATATTATCTCAATTATTAGTCAAGGAATAATCACTATGTATATAGTGTCTCTATTATTAATCCTCAGATAATGAAAAATATCCCACAGACATAACTAATACTGCTTAATAAATTGCTGGTGGCCCACAGCTAACACAGATTTTCTTTTTTATATATACTGCTCAAAGAATTTTTTTAAAACAGCAACTCAGACACAGAAGTGTTTACTATTTAGAGAAGGCGAAAGCAGGGACTGTAGGTTCAAGGATCAAACTGGGACACCTCATGTCCCAGTCTGTTAGGGAATTATGTCAACAGGGTAACATGATGTGAATAACGAGCCCATGATTTCCAGGGCTGACGTAATTCCTCAGTCTAAGGAATTTCAGGAATTGTATTTGTAGAAATCCTACTCTCCTAGAAAAGATAACACACAGAATTTTTCATCTTCACCACAAATGAATGTTAAATACTATACAGCTTTCTTTAAAAAAATAATGTGAGAAGTGAAGAAGTATAGACTTTCAGGCTTTAATCTCTCCCTTTAAAGTCAACACACTTTTTCACTATAGTGTGTCCCTTTTCCATGTTGCAAGTGGCAATAAACAAGAGGCTGAGCAGTGAAGTATACTTGGGGCCTCTGCAAGGGGAGCATGAGGATATTTTGACTTCTGAGATCATGAAATACAACAGGTTTTTTAAGTCACTTGATGCATTTCTGAAAATGCACCAAATTCTCCTAAAAACATTGAGCTACCTCTAGAGAAGAAAAGCCTCCAGTGCTGCTAGGAAAGGTAATTTTCTTGTTCCATAGCTGGTTTGCATGACTCAGTATGTTGTACCCTTTCCTGTCAGTCAGTAGTAAATGAATACCTCAGCAGGTCTTAGATGACTGTTAGTGCTGGTCTCATTTGGAGCAGGATGTTCTGACCAGTTGTTAGTATTAAAGGTCCGATGGCTCTTTACAGGAGGGTTGGGGTGTAAGTTTTGGTGTCCTGGCCAAATTCCAACATGGGTAATTAAATTCTGTCCATCTAAACCTCCCCCTGTGGCTTTAGTTGGCTCAGGTATTCTCAATTTCCTGTCTTAAAATGTTCCATAGTGTTGCAGTGGTGCTGTTAAATAGTTGCCAGGTTTCACCTCGGCAACGTGTGAGATGATTCATACCTTACAGATTTGCAGATAGCTGTGTGTCTGTACAGCCTGTGAGAGCTGGAGGAAAGGCAGCACAGAAATGACAAGATGTCATAATGACTGTTTCCTCATTTTATAATTTTGTGACACTTCAGGAAAAAATTCAAATCTTTGCATTTGTTTATAAAATAAATTCCTCTCCCTTTCAACCCTTCCATTTCTTGCATGCCCAGGAGAGAAGAGAGCAGCTGAACAGATGTTTATGGGGCTAAATGAAAACCCAGATCCCTGACTATTCCAGGACATGAAGAAAACTTGAGGTCTGCATTTGAACTGCTCTGCTTCCTCACCTCCACAACAGGCAGAAGCATATTTTTCACTTCACGTACTCCAAAGCTATGAGAAATTTCACTTCCAAATCTAAGCTTTATGCCCTGAAATCATTCTTATGGTAGTTTTTCTTCTTAAACTGTAGCAACAAGACATCAGAACAGTGCTGAAGGTGAGACAAGCCTGAGTGAATGTGTACTTTAAGTTGTTCCCTGTTTTGTCCTTCCACTGGCAGTTTAAAAGCTAAACGAAGTCTGAATTACACACACACCCCATAAAAATAAAATACAGCCTCCAGAAAGTCCTTGTTTGGTATGGTATACACAAGTCTGTTATTTGACACTCCATTGTTATCTGCCCATTTCCTCCCTTAGTTTGCTTCAGCATTGCAAAACTTATGAACCCAGTCTGGACATGGGGGAAGATCTTAAAGTATTCAGTCTCTCACCAAAACTAAGTTAGGAAGCAAAGATGTCTTCATTAGGGAAGAGAGCGAGGCTTGTCTACTAGCTGATTCAGACCACTCAAAAATCAAAGACCCCCTCCTGAGGTGTCTACCTGAATCCATTGCTCAGGTAAGAAGAAGTGGAAAATGAGGCTTTTAACTGAAGCATCTCAGTTTGTTGCCTACGGTCTGAGGAATATCCCTGCCATTTTAATGCAAACAACATATAATCTGTCTGCCTTGTGGTACTACTCATGCATTTACCGTGAGGTATCAAGCCAGGAGAGTAACAAATTGGCAAGACTTCATTCTCATACAAATTTCTGAAAACTCTCAAAAGCTACAAAAGTCATTGGGATCCCAGCAAACACAAACGACTGTCTTCTGTAGTGTCCAGCATAAGAACAAACTCTTTTGCAAGAGTAGGGGCAGAAGCTGAAATGCATAATAAGCTCAGTACTTCTGTTTTTATGGCTTTCTCCCACAAGCTTTGTTTCAGAAGTGGGCACCAGCATAGCTCACAGTGAGAACTTTGTCTGACTTGCCTGCTTAGGAGCTTGGTGAGTAACTGGCTGGACTACAATTCCTTGGCTGCCCAGTCTGTAATTCTGTGTTAGTGAGGGATAATGGGCAGACTTCTAATTTATTAGGAAAGAAAGCTCTTTCCAATAGAAAGGCAAAATTATGCCAGGTTTTGTTAATGACAAATGCAGAGCAGTAAAAAAGAGGGAAATGTTAATGATGCTTTAGGATAAAAGTGTCTTGAAGAGGCACATCTTTAACTGATCAGGAAGCTCTGGAGGGTGGGATTAATCTTTCTGGTCTAAGCAACAAAATCTACCCATCTCATTTTCTTGCAGAAAGACAGTTTTCTAGTTTCAAGATTTCCTGAAATAGGATCAGTTAGGGCCTGATGCTGGAAATCTGGAAGGGGTTCAGTTCCCAGGAACCACTGTGTAGTGTGCTGAAAATGAAAAATTTTCTTCCACCTTGAGTGAAAACAAAGTTAAACACTTCCTTAGTTAGGGTAATCATTGGGTATATAAAGTAAAAAAAAGTTATGAAAAGCATGGTGTAGGAAGTCCCAATAAGTGAATCTCTGTTTGAAAGCCAAGAGTTTGCACTTTGTCCTCCATGGATGCACACAGGGGTCATTTCCTTGAACTGCTCTGATCCTGCTGCCCCTAAACATATAAAACTCCCACTTCAATCAATGGGAGCTGTGCATACTTAAGAGCTACCAGGTCAGGCTCATAAATGTCTGTCACTGATTGTACGACACATCGGCACTCTTACGGCTGATTAAAGGAACAGATGTGTCAACAGTAGATGAGACCTCTGCACAAACAGGATAACACCACCATGTCAATATTTTCCTGATGTGTGAATAAGTGCTGTGAGGGATGGGGCACATGACAGTCAAGAAAATGAAGCATGGGAGATTATTGAGAAAGCTTGCTGAATTCTTATCTAAACACAAAAAGGAAATATTAAATATTAAATCAAATTATTAATATTAGAATAGAATATGTTAACTTGACACTTCACCTTCTCTAAAGCAGCCTGTTACCACTTGCCCTTGATACGTAATCATGCACTAAACTGATGATTTTCTATTACTGCTTTCAAGTATGGAATAAAAGGGGTGGAAAAGCTTTCTTTTTGTCAGAGAGAAATTTTCAGACAAGATTGCATGATGTGGTTAATGGAGGTGGCAGCAGCAAGGCTACATACAGAGGGCTTGGCCTTTGAAGCTTTTGGGACAGAAGTATGAAATAGTGTTAAACTACCATGAAGCCCTCCAGTCCTTGGGCTCTTCAGCTCCATGAACAGTCCTGTGCAAGAAGCAAAGCAGTGCTATTTCTCTTCTGCCTTATGCTTTGCTAATTATGGCTCAGAAACATCTAATTGTGTAAGCATAATTCTGCATTTTTTAGATCACAAGTTGATCTAAGTCTAAATGATTTAATATATTTTCTTGCTTCAGGCTTAAACAGAAACATCATCATTTTAGGTGTATGAATGCTTCTGAAGAGGCTTGTCTGGTGCCTGGCACCACCTGGGGATCCTACAAATGTTTTCTTCTTTTACTCCAAGTACCAAATTCAATCTTAGCGTTTATAAGAGCAATTCAGAGAAGACAGAAGAAGAGAGATGGTGGTTAGCTGTGTACACAGAAAGGGCTTCCTTTCTCAGGAGAAGCTTCTTGCAACAACAAGCCAGTTGACTTACAGCTGCTTTGTAGCACCACACAGGACAGGAGATCTTGCCTACTTTCTCATTAATAAAAATGTTACATGCTTATTAACTTTTTCTAGTATTGCTGTTTTATTGAGGGGTAAGTTTCCATTTTTCTCCAGTCCAACACAGTGAGAGTGGCCTTCGCTTACCTAATTTTCCTCATTTGCTTGAGATGGATACACAATGTAGGAACATGAACTCGTCACAAACTCAGTGTTGACATTTGTCTTTCCTCCCTAGCAGCCCTGAGTCCTCAGTCTTTTTTCTGATGCCTCATGTATAAGTCATTCTCAGAGCACACAGGCTCTCTAAAAACATAGGTGGATAGCAGTGCCAGTTACCTGCTCTCTTGGTTATGACCATGGGACACACTAGTCCATTTCTGTCCACAAGTAGTCTCTAAGGAGTCTTTTTATTAAAAAAATGTATAGACAACCAAAAAACAAAAGTAGACAGAGTGGACAAAGCTGGTGTTTAAACCAGACTCCCAGGAAAAAAAGGAGGGAAGACTCATGGTTTGACCCACTCTGATCATGACCTGCACCAGAGGACCTTCAGAGGTCACATCCAACCTGCTGGCAACTAAGTGTGAAAGGAGGGATGGAATGTAAATGCATCATGATGCTTTTGCAATGGACGGGCCCAGCTCAGATCTTGGCCAGCCATAAGGAAAAGGAATGAGAGGTCTCATGATTCAGAAAAGTACCTCAGACCTCCCAGAAGACTGGGTACTGCTTGTCAGGCTTGGATGAGCTGCTTTAGTTTTAGGACATAAGCATATAGGATCAATCATTAAGTTAAAATCAGGGAAGTCTTCGAACTGCTTCAAGTGAGCACTTGATGTCTTAAGCTTAGGGCCAAGAAGCTCTGGGGAATTTGGAAGTCCCCAGCAATCATGCAGGGGAAATGCAGTCATTCCCATGCCAAATTAATGGTGATTTCTGATGATTTCTGAATCCTACAAGAAAACTGGTCACGAGTCAACAGTGTCTATAAAAACGGGACTTTCACATCTGTGTTTTCACAGTAGAATTTGAAATTCTATAAAGTACTTCAGTGCTTGTGAAACCCATTGCTTGAATTAATAAATAATAATAACTTGGAAACCGCAAGACATACTGCTTCAAATCTAAGAGGACTCTAATCCTTTCATGCTATGAGGACACCTTTTCTATATTCTGTTTCTTGGGATGTCAAAGATACATTTTTCCAAAGCATTTGAACAATTTGACTGGGACCCAAGGGGAAATTCTGGATGCTTTGTGGTGGAGTAATGAGTCAGAAAGTTTTCTTGCCAGAGATTGGGAAATGCCTGACCTCATTTCTGAGAACACCGCATGCAAGGGAAAGATTTTGCCCTTAGTGGAATTCTAAATGTTTAGTGTAGACCTCTGAGCATAAGGCAACGGCATCTCTGTTCAAAACAAAAGAATTTGTGATTATCTTTGTATTTGCTTATAGGGAAATGCATGTTTTAGGTCAAACTTAAAACCTGAACAGTACAATTGAAATCTTTGTTTTGGACTAATTTTAAGTGTCAAAAGAATATAATAGTTAAGGGTTTCTGTTTACTGTTTATTGAACATATAGCTTTCACCTAAGCTGTAGCTTTGTATACATAGCTTTGCCCCTTTAATCATAAGTCTGGGAAAGCTGCTGGGGGTCCAACCATTTGCACCAAGGCAGGATTAGCCATATCTATGGCACTTCTGACAATTTTTTATCTAACTCCTTCTTATAGACCTCCATCATTGAAGATGCCCCAGGCAATCTATTCCCAATGTCTAATCTGAGTTGTCCTTGCTCTAGATGTAAATCCAGTGTCTCTCAGCTTCTATGCTATAGTTATACAGAACAACAAGCACATAGTAGCCCTGAGGCTATATGGAACAAGTCTTACTGATCTGCCAGCAATTAAAATTTGGGGCATTTTTTTGTTTTGTTTTTATAGTCCCTGGGTCTCTAATCAAAATACGTGTTCCATAAGAAGAATTACTACTGGACCGAAGCAAAAAAATATATATAATCACCATTTTGTGTCAATTTCTTCAGCAAAGGATGCCTAATTCTTTAGGTGAAAAGCAAAGCCCCTGTAGCTGGCAGATATTCGGGCAGCAGGATGGATGAAATCCCCAGAGGATATGTGCAGCTCTCTGCTTTGCTTTTTTGTTTTGCTTTGCTTGAAGGTTCACCTCAGTAAGTCCATAAACAATAGTCTTCACTGAATTCCATTTATTTGCAATAAAACTGTTTGAATTAAGTACATCAGAGTTCGACTGCCACCTTATCATGGTATGTGATTATCAGACAAACACACACAAATGTGTATAAAAATCTATGGAAAAGTTACCAAAGCTGCTAAGTTACGAAAGTTTTTGGTTTGGGTTTTTTTGGTTTTTTGGTTTTTTAATGGTAATTGTTCCAACTTATGGTATTCTATGAAGGAAGCTCCTAAATCCACAAAACTTTTTTTGTTTTTTCTTTTTTTAAGACTGTGGGTACAATTGTCTCTAATGAAAATCAGTCTTTTAATCCTGGAGACAAAAGTAACTCCTGGCCCTGGAGTTTGAACTCTATCTCCCTAGACTGCCAGAACATTCTCATTTTTCATCCCTGCTGAGAACACAGCTACAGCACATTTCCTAATTTCTATCATATGTTAGTGTGTTTTGTAAAATGAAATCCCTCCTTTTTTTTTTTTCAAATAAAAATAATCAAATAAACCACATTGCAATGAATAGATGTTTTCCACTTTTTTACCTTACTTGATCAGCTAATTTGAGAAGCCAGCAGTTATTTGCACTAAAGCTAGAATTTGTAAGACTTCAGTCAAAAACGCGACTTTTTTATATCTTATTAAATTTCATGTGGGTTATGCAGAAAATAAATTACATGCAACTGTACTACATAAGTACCATTCCTGTATTTTTTTCTTCACTGAGCAATTTCTGAAAGCAGTATAAATCATAGGCTAAATTCTACTGCCCTTCCTCCAACCTCTCTGAGCCAAAATCCCATTAAAGTTAACTTTGAGATTTGGCCCCATGACTGGATGAGTATGGGAAAGCCTGTAATTTATAAGGCTATATCCAGTCTATTATACTTCTGGAAAATGTGCAGAAATATATTTTTAAGAGACTTTTCTCTCCAAGTTCCTAAAAAAGCCTGAGTAATTTCAGGGAGGCAATCTGATAGACAGATTTGTATGAATATTTATATAACTAATAACAGAGCCAATACTTCTAAATATTTTCTAAGAATATTCAGTCAAGTAAAACAGTGAATGTGTCTTGGCTGTTTGTCTTCTTTCTATTTACTTTTTTTGAATATTCCCACAGATGAGTTCACAGGCAGGAGTGTTGAAGAATAATGACACTATTCACAAAGTGGATTTAAACTTGTAGCTCAGAGCAGTTTCATCAGAAATCTCTCCTAATTTTTGAATAGAATAACGATATGTGGAAAGTTATATTCAGAAAGAACTTATGTTTTTAATTTTGAATAGTGAGTCTTTCAAATGTAAACAATCTACAGGTGATCTTCAGAGAACCTATTGAAAGGATAATTTCAATTAATCCAAGAAAATGATAAATTATCTTCAGAAAATATGCAAACACAGAAAGGTTAAATCAATTAAGTAGGCTATTTACTACAAAATACTCATTCAGTTGTGGAAACTAACCCTGAACAGATGTATACTTCTCTGATGTACGCTTGCGGTCTATTTGAGGATAAATTGAAATGCTTCTCTTAAATACTCTTCAAAAAGCTTCTTCAGATCTTCAGTCATTACCACAAGCATGTGCAGTGCAGAGTTAAACACTGCAAATATACGCATCTTAAAGGTCAGGACCTGAATAAAGAAGTCTCTATTTCTACCATAGGTATTAATGAATTCCCACATGTCCTATATGCTTGAGCTCAAGTTCTTCATGAAGAAACTTGACTCCATCAGCAAAGGAGTGGTGGAATCTCCATCTCTGGAGACATTCGAAACTTGCCTGGACGTGTTCCCGTATGACCTTCTTTAGATGCACCTGCCTTGGCAGGGGGGGTCAGACTAGATGATCTCCAGAAGTCCCTTCCAGCCCCTATCATTCTGTGATTCTGTAAATAGCTTGGATTTTGATGACTGAAATTAAAACAGACCAATAAAAATTTGAGAACTGCCCTGGAAGCTATTTCAATTGTAGCCAGGGCCCCTGCTCCAAAGGCTCTTATAAGGACATATTACATCTGGTTGAGTCCTCACTGCTGGGCAGACTCTAAACAGGTGAGGGTCCCCATTTTACTTCCTCCTAACAGTTTCAAGTAAATAATGAAAGAAAATCTGGGTCAAGTATCAGTTAGGACTATTTTTCTTTCTACTTACTGACCACTGCAAGAAGGAAGACACTAAAGCTTTTCTGTCTGAATGGTCAGTGTAGACACATTTATAGGACCTGCAGAAAAGCTGGCATTGATTATAAGAGTCTCTTGGATCTGCTAGTAGTAAAGCACAGTATGGATTTTAGAAATCATGCACTGTTCAAGCAGCAGACATTTACTACAAAGCTAACTACTTTATTCATGGAAGTTTTACGTTCTTATATGTTTAAACTGCTTGCATGTGTATGTGTATGTGTAAACCATAAACTTAAATGCGCACATGGTCTACAATTGTTTCAGTACCTATAACTCACCAGATGTAGCTGGTTATTATACTTTACAAGCACTACTGTGTTTGATTGATGTTGATATGTTGTGATTAAATTTACTGCTGATTACTTGATCATCACTTTGAACAACAAGAAATTATATTTCACTGTTTTTATTACACTGATTGGCATTCAGTTTATCAGCCATGGCACCAATGGGAACTATCAGAGCTAATTGATTTCTAATGAGGATATATTAATTACATAGATGTAAGGAAACTCTACCATTTTTTATTCTATTTTCTTTTAATACTAGAAAACATGAAACTATGAAAAGGAAACATCAGGATCCTACAGTAATCCTTAAATTCTACACATGTGCATTGACCTTATACTTTAGATTGATCTGCCTGCATAACGGATCTTTACTTCTGAGGTTTTTCCTCTGATTCTGACTGAAGATTTGAAGAACTGTGTCTTTTTTTTCTTTTAACTTACAGCTTTTTTCATCAAAAAGTAATTCATAATGGGAGAAATAATTGCTTTGGTTTTATGTTGTACAGCTTCATATCTCTTGGGGTAAGGAAAAAATGTATTTTAAATAACACTGTTAGTAGTTTTAAATACATAAGTAAAAAGAAATCAAGGACATCAAATATAAAAGTTAAAAAATAAAAGCATCTATAAACCTCTTCAGAGTCCTTACTTATGTATATGCCCTCCTGCCTGTGGGTGCCAAGACAAAAGGTTCAACTAATTTTATGGTTTTTAATACTAGCTAACAGAGTTTTAGCTCATGATTCTATTATAGCCCTACTACCCGGTTCTCACATACTGATACCATCAGTGCCATTGGCCCTAATTCAACAAAGCACTTATGTATGTGTGTAAATCCCACTGACATCCACAGAGAGTTGCACTTTGTTGAATCGAGGGCGGCTGTCATGGCAAAATTAAACATGGTAAAAAACCTATAGTCAAGACTGAAAACTAGAAGCCTTACGTGCAGACTTGCACTTGATTTTCCACGATACTCCCCCAGCTAGCCTGGAGGTCTCTGCTCCATGCTTAAGCTGATTTTAAGCTGATGCAGCATCCTCACACCAATGAGCTTTCCCGCCTTTGCTTCACATATTCATTCTCCCTTTTTCTCTCTTTGTCAGATGAACTTGGTGTTTTTCAAGCCACCGTCTCAATCCTGCTTTAATGCTTTCCGAAAGACGCTTGGTGCAGGCTCAGGATCTCATCTAACTTGTGTGCCTGTATTTTCTTCAGTGTGCTTGCTCACTTTTAGGCCCACTAACGAAGGCTGAAGCGTTTCTGCTAGTTGGAGAAGAAGTTGAACGTTTCTTATGAGCACATGCTTCAAGAAGAAAGCACCATACACTCCATCTTTAGGGAATTGCTGGCTGTCTTAACACCTCTCCAACATGATTCATGCTAAAGCACTTAGGAATATCAGTCTGTCCATGTGTTGTGCACCAACTTCCCCAGCCTGTGCAGGAGCAGCAGGAGTGGCCTATTGGTATGAATAATTTATGGCTGGGGGTAAAGCATTTTTAAGTCTTCATATGTTCACCCATTAAGTGCAATTCAAAACCCACAGGAATGCACAGAATGTGAGGACTTCACCGGGCTCTGAGAGCCTTAGAGGAAAAGAAACTTGGCCTCATATGCCAATGCTGCAAATAAGAATAACTTACTTAGGAGAACTCTGTTTCTAATGCAGCATTTCAAATGGAGGATCTTAAGACACTTCATATTTCTTAATTATTTTAGTGCCATAGTGCTGACCATAAGACAGATGCCAAACTGACAGCACAGTTGTTACCTGAATGCTAAAGTTCAGCTTTACAGATGGATGTGCTTGCAGCATGCACTCATTAAACCATACATTTAAAAACATATTATATTTCAGATTCTCCTCTTTATAGTATTACTTGACTCATTATGAATAAAATTATTTTTTATTCATATCATGCATTGTTTATTATACATTGATAAGATGCTTATAAAGCACAGGGTAATTTTTTAAATCCTTACCTCAATGCATAAAGGTTTGTTTATTTTTACAGTAAAATTGGAACTTGACCACCCTATTTTCAAATGTGTGCAGTTTACTAAAACACTCAAATTTCATATTTAAATATGGTCCTGTTTTTTTTATGGTTGAAATTCAAGTAATGGTATTTATCTCTCAGTAAGAAATACATAAGTGGTGAAAAAAAGTAAAAGGACTCTCCCAGTATGCTCATGAAGCCTGTGACACATTTCCAGATGGACTGTGCTGTTCCATGGTATGAGGAAGGGTAGGTAGTTATATGCCTAGCTTGGATATATTACAAGTGACTAGCCAGAGATTAAGCATCAGGTGAACAAACCCAAAACTAACCGGGCATTTAAAAGAAATTGCACAACTGCTATAGACCAAGAGTTCTTTCACAAGTGGCACGTTGCTGGTATGAAAAAGTGCAGGTATTCTTGCTGGGCAAATGCTTCTGACAGAGCTGTAGCATTGCTGGAAAGTCTGAGCAGCTCGTAGCTAATATATCTTGGTTATCATGCTGGGGGATGGCTCAGGCACAGAATGGCCTAACTGGCAGTCAGGATCTGTAAGAAAATGGAGCCTGATCAATGTAGATGAAATCTTCTCACAATTAGCCACAAAACTCTGATGTCTTTCAACAGGGCAAGAAGAAAACGCAGCATTTTTCATGACCTTGAAAAAAAAAGAATATCATTGACATCAAACCAACCCCCTTGGCCAGATTTCAAATTCTGCTATATTATGGGCATGATAGAGACAATTTAAAAAACTAGTGGTTTAACTCTAGAAAAATAATTTCTTTCTGAGTCTTAACTCTGGAAAAGCCAGAAATCTGTCCTAACTCTAGAAGAGTCATCTGACATACTGGTTCCCAAGCTCTCCAAAAAGCATCACCCTGGGGCAGAAATGGAAAATTTCATCCTACTACTTTATATTTGGCAAAATCATAAGATCTCATAACAGGCGTGGCCAAACAAATCATTAAAGATGATGGAGACAGGCCTGAAGTACTCACAGATGCAATGTAAAGCACAAAGCAGTCAGAAAACTCTGGAATTATTGTTAGATGATGAACTTTAATTTGCCATATATGGCCTTCAAATACATGATGACACATTTCTCTTGTCACCTGCCATTGAAATGAAACTATATCCAGTGCCCAGAATGAGCAGGGTTCAGTTGATGAGCAGATGATTTCAGGGAAAATATGATGGGAGTCCAATGCGAGAAAGACAAGTTTTCCCCTTGCCTTGTCCTTTGAAATGACTTACTTGTTTTCACTGGCATAAAAGAAGTTTCTAAAACATTCTCCCGAGCCAGACATCAATGATATCAAACTGTTAAGGTCCAGAAATCTTAAAGGCATCATGAAGCAGGTATTAAAATAGGAAAGTCTGAGGAACTTAAAACAGCAGTAAAGTTAGTATTAAAAAAAAGAAGAAAAAAAAAAAGTGCTTTTTAAAATCCTATGAAAAACAGAAGTCTACTTATTAAGAAGTACACGTGCATTTTCTGACTTGCAGGTTTGTTGGTGGTAAAGAAAGCTCTTCTTACTGTTTTAATAGTCACACCAAATATGTTTATATCTAAAAATAACACTTTGTGAACACTTAATATTTAAAAAGTGAAAAAAAAAAAATCATAAAACAAAACATGTTTGACAAGGCCGGCAATCTTTTAGATGATTTTAAAAAGAAAGAAATTAGTTGAGACTTTTTCAACAGCCTTGGCTGACATTCTTAAAGGAAGTGTACAAGAAAATTCCTATATTTATGGAGGTATAGATGTGTAGCTACATCTGGTACTTTGCTAGGTTAACGACCATGAACAGAATGTCAATAGAAAGGATGCTACCATGTCACTGTCTGACTTTTACTGAAAGAAATACACTGGAGAGTGCATTTGAAGGTAGGCAGCCCTTATTACTGAAAGGGGAATATCCATCTTGGAAGAAATGCTTTGCATCAAAACAGCTTTATGAACGAAAGTTGTTTCCCTGCAGAGGTATTTCTGATTCTGGATCTTTTATTGTGAAGGTCTTTTTTCTATCATGACACTGAAATGGTTAACAGCAAACTTTTGAAATCAGATTTGAAAAGCTTGATGAAAGAGCCTGATATTTTGCCTGATTTTTCTTTTCTTTTCCTCTGCGGACAAAGGCCTTGAATGCTGAAGGCTGAAAAGCCTATTATCACCAGAAAGAAATGTAAGTAAACAAGGCATTACAATAATGAATTCTACAGTACATGACACGAAGGCAAGAACCAGCTCTACGCAGCGAGCACTGAAAGATTTGGCTGTATCTTGGCAATTTTTCAAAAATGATAACAATAAGAGGTTTTGTCGCTTCAGACATGTAAATCAAAAGGATATTTCAGCACTAAAAATGATACTGAGAGTTTCTAACCACTGACCCCAAACCAGCATTCAAAAATAGACATGAAAACTAAGAAGCTATAATCCTACAAACCATGCACAATCAAACCTAAAGAGCTAAAAAGATTGAATTTTTAAAGTCCATTTGAAATTAGGTTGACAATGACTACCCTTATCCACAGGAGAAGGATTTCTGATATTCAGAGTTAAGATGTGATAAAAAGGAATAATCCAAAAATTATACCAAGAGTATATTTCAAAACTAGCATTTGAAATGGTCTGAAATTCCCCAGTCTTGTTCCTAAATAAACAGCAAATACAGAGGCCATGCACATGGGTAGTTTGGACTATAAGGATGCCAAGAATTTTATTTTTTAGGAAGTGAAAGTGTGTGTAAGTGAAATGTGAAGATGGTGAAATTTGATATTTAGACTTTTTATAGTGCATTAACAAACTGTGTAAATGTGCCTAAAAGCAAATAAAACCAACAGCTTGGCTGAACTGGTGCAGTGGAGATTTGGCAGAGCAGAAGGGATCTGTTCAAAACTTCATCTACTGGTAGAACTTCAAGCTGCTTAAAACTCCCAAAGCAGGAGTGTCCATATATGTCAGCAATGCCTTAGAAAGTCTAAATGAACACAGAAATGGAAGCATAGCATAGCAACCTGCTAATGGTGAATCGAGTCTTTTGCACTGTCCACCTCATCTGTAAGGGAGGACAAGAGCCTTTGCTGCGCTGGTGAGGTGTAGCTCTTAATGCCACTGACAGCAGAGTACTGCTGACCTATCTGGGGCATCCTATGGGAACGAGCAGTGTCGCTTTGAGAGACATATCCAAGCAGCAGGCAGGATTGGACTAGGCACTTGTTCCTTTCCTTACCTAAGCCCTAACTACACACTCATACTAAAACCAAAAAAAAAACCCCCCAAAAAAAAACCCCAAAAAAATAACCCCAAAAAAAAAAAGGAAAAAGAAAAAACAAACAAAGGAGAAAAGAGGGCATTACATAAAACACATAGGCAGGTGAAGTGAAACTCCACTGCAGATGGGTTGCAGGTTGAATTCATGTATTGTCACCAGCCTACCTGAGGTCAGCACAGTGCCTGGCAATTTCCAGTGCTGCAACACTACAGCCCCTTTTCTCTCACATTAAACTAAACAAGTGTGACAGATTCTCAGCCTCTGAACAACCTTCCCTTTGGGATCTGCCCCTTGAGAAGTTTGACAGAGCTGGGCTAGCATAGCAGGAGCACAGGAAGTTCAGGCAGCAAAACCACCACAAATCTCAGTTCCTGACTTTGTGTTCTTCTGCAGCAAACTTCCCCAGAAAGACAAGCCCAAAAGACTCCTCTTGACAAGCCAATGACTGAAAGGGCAGTACGGAAAAGACAGGACTGCCTGTGAGGTGGTTTTAGGGTATGACCTAGGCTGGGAAGAGTAGCTAAGATGATTTGACTTGGGTGAAGATGACCTTTGGGGTAGACTACAATAGAGGGTGTGATAGGGGTCACTAATGATTTCCTAACAAGGAGCAGAAAGCAGCATCCCTCCACAAGGAGACAAGAAAAGCATCTTTCTTGTATAGATGGTCACCAAATGTTCAGCACCCAGGTTGTGATGTGAAGTAGGCAATGTTAAGGAAAGTATTTAGGGCATGGGAAAAATTTTCCCTCTCAGCAGGATCATATTGGACTTTGATCCAGGCTTGGATCGATCTCAGGCTACAAGCATTTCTGCACAGCTCAGCTGAGTCCAGTGAAAATAACCCCCAAAGCAGTGACAGTCCAAGCCTGCTCCAGGACTAGAAGGGGTAATAACACATAACAAACACAATAATACATCACACCACAAGTTCAGATATTCCTGTATCGTGTTGCATTACATAACATGGCATGCTCTTACACAGCTACAGGCAGTTTTGAGTAGAGCAGAGCAGTCTGAACACGTTCTGCATTACTGCTTACTGTTATTCTCTAAAGAGACAAGACCTTTCAGTAACAAGGGGGGGGAAGAAAAAGAAAAAGAAAAGAAAAGAGGAAAGAAGAAAAGAAAAAAAAAAAAAAAAGAAGAAAAAAAAGAAAGAAAAGCCCCAAACCTCCTTTCGCCCCTTTAAGATCTACAGTAATCATGTAAATTTATAGGAACTGTGATGTTAGTAAACCGTGAGACCTTTGCTGAGGCTTCTACAAATGGTCCAGGGTGAAGTCGAAACCTGGACTCTTCAGGGAAATCTCCACTTTTCTAAAGGTCAGTCTCAGCTTCAATGTGTGGAGCTGAACAACTAAAAAAGCAGCTCTGTTTCAGCTACAACCAAAACTGGAATCAAGATCAAGGATTTGGTTCATGATATGTCCCTGCTAGCCCAGCTCTGCTGAAGCAAGAAAAGTTAGTTTCAGTTAAAGCTCTGGCTCAGGGTATATAAATGAAGTAAATAAAGTGTGAGAAACTATGATCTTTTTCAGTGATAAATCATTCCCTTCAGGTTTTTTACTGATTCCATTTTATAAATCATTTTAATGTGCATGTGAGGTAATATTTTCATGACAATTTGAGTTGTTTGGTGATGACTACTCAAACATATATATATATATATACAGAAATGAGGAAGAACTGAAGACAAATCAAATGGTATAAACATTTGCACTGTGAAACAAAACCTAATTATTCGCTGCAACATGTAATTACTTCATAATATGTAAACATTTATATGAAAATCAGCAAATAATAGTTCTCCTATGATTATCATAGAGACCTAATCATAAACTGCTTTCACAGGCAAAAATTACTGCCCAGAGTGTGAATACTCTTGTTAAAACAAAGTACAAGGGAAAAAACTATATCATTTTCCACATCAACATGCTTATTCAGAAGTATGCAGTATCTAGCACACTGCACAGATTATGGGTGATCATGCAGCTTTCACCAGTATACATTACTAAACTTTCTGCTTTATCAGAATATCTCATGCATGCAGAAAATTTATTGCTGTTATATTACAAGAGTTGTTGTGTTAGCCATTGAGCTGGTGCATTTTTTTTCAACATTAAATAGTTCCTCTAGAGTTTGTTATTTTCCACATATAAAATTAATTCCCAGTGGATTTAAGGGATTTTGGTAATGCACTGACAGCATCAAAATATTTCATGTATTTAGAAGTTGAACACAATATTTTCCTTAAATTAGTGTATTTGAATTAAAATATAGGTAGTAAACTACAGCTTCCAGACACATTCCACAATGTTCATGCTTAGCAGGTCATGAAATCATTAAAGTGTTATTGTAAAACTCAGGAAGGCTGAGTGAGGTGTGTGTTTGTGTGGAGAGGGTGGCAGGGAATGGGACAAACCAGAGTGAAACCAACCAGACCAACCTAGACAAATTGTACTAAAGGCCACAAACCATACAGATTTACTATGTGTTATTTACGTGGAGAAGACAGTTACGCAGGAATGAGGAATAGCACAGAAATTGCATATCAAATTAATTTGGTTTTTTGTGAAAGAGAAGGAAGCCCTAAAGAGCTGTCATCAATTTAGTCCTGAAAGGAAAGTGTAGGTTTTAGGCTCAGTATTACACGTGCTAGATTGTTTACCTCTAGAAGATATTGCATGGGTTGCAGAGAGGAAAGCATAAAATACCTGTAACTTTTGTGTTTTGGTGGCTATGATTGTACCCGTTAGTTTCCATCCTGACAACAAACACAGGAAACATGGAAGCTTTGTTGAGTATTATACTCAAATTAACAAATTATAAGAAATTTTTTTTTCACCATAAACCTGCTCCTAAACAAGTGAACAGTGACCACTCTGACAGAAGCTTCATCTGGTGCCTGTTTAGGTACCACCCAGAGCTCTAAGCTTCTTGGCACTGTCAGGATATATGTCATGCCTAATATGAACACACCTGATGGGTACACTCCCTATTGACCACATGTCCTGTGCCTGGTCTAATAGCTAATTCTGACTTACCTGAGATGGTAGTAGTGGTTTTCTACTTTTGCTCAGCTTCCCTTTTCATTTCTCATTGGCCAGGGACTTAAATTACACCTGTCTACTTCATACATCCTACTCTCCTACTGGGTTGGTGCTCCATGCAGCTGCACCTGAGAGATCAAAACCCTACTAGACTAAGTGCTGTACAAGCATCAGTTTATAAAAAAAAAAAAAAAAAAAAAAAAAAAGTGATCCTGACTAAAGAATAAGGCATAAATGGAGAAAGAGTATGCCTGAGGTCATGTAATAATGCTAATAGGTGTTTGTACGTTTTATGAGTTTTAGAATGCAAGGCTGTTTGCCAAAGTTAGGTCAGAATAGATGACAAGAAAAGAAAAATCAAGATTAATAAAGAAAAAAAAAAGGAAGGAACCGATGCAGATAGGACTGATCACAATGCTGTGAGATCAGGCTGGTTTGGGTAATAGCAGAATACACACTAATGCACTTAAATGTAGTCTGCCTGGGAATACATTCAACTGCCTTGTTTGTGATGGTGCAGCCTGTATTAATGTTTTCAAAATAAGGTATTAATGATTAGATAATAAAGATCTACATTCCCTGCAGCAACTGTCCTTTGCAGCTGAACATCTGTGATTGTCAGGGTTCTCACCTGCAGGGCAGAAAGGTCCTTGCTTTCTTATACCTTAACGGCAAAAGATCGGACAAGATTTAGCACCAATTGGCTAGCCATCTCTTAATGACTTCTACATCCTTTAAGAAGAATTTTGGTGCTAGGTTTTTTTTCTGTTACTTTTACTAAATTATGCTGCTTTTTTCTTTCTTCTATTCAGTATTTTTCCTACACAAATTGATTTACAACAGTCTATTATTAGCATTTTCATTTACCTTCTTCTAAAATCAGTGCTTTGCAATGCTTTATTTTTTCAGACACTGGTTCCTGAAAAGCTGTCTGCCATTTCCAGCTCAGGTCTGGAAGTCTCCCGTTCTTTCTGGGAACATATGTTTAGTGTCTGACTCTCCCAGTTCCTAAGCTTGACCCTTGTGTCTCTGAGATGGCAGGGAGGCTAGGTTAGGTGCTGCAACCTTCTGCTCTACAGTGCTCTACAGTATTGAAGATCTTGCCATGTAAACACTGACTAACCATAGGAAAGGTCATTGAGCAAATCCTACTGCCCAGGCAAGCTGAGATAGCTGAGCTTCTCCCTAAAGACTGGATGCTGCCAGCTTTTTAGATGTCAGATAACTCAAACATCAGGCGACCTTTGGTTCTATATCCCAGGAGTGTAACAAATACTGCTTTTCTTTTCCCCTCCTATTCCTTAAGCTTATTCAAAAATTCTCTGCAGACATTTTTACACATAGAAGCAATTTATGGGTTAAACTCATCAAGGAAAAAAGAATAGGTATCGTATCAACAATTCACCACTGCCGTAAAATAACGTTTGTTAAAATTAGAAACTTGTTGAATAAGGCCTTGATGATAATTGCTAAAGTTGAGTATCTATGGTGAAGTGACACAGACTTAGGCATTAGAAAAGCAAAATTCAGCATTTCCAAAGTGTTGATTTTCACTGACTATTGAAATTCAATATGCTATCACTGGTATTATTTATTGATCCATTTTGCAGTTTTACAGACCATTGCCATATACTTGTTAACATTTGAAAAGCAAAACCAAAACAGCTATCTTTTATGTTCAGTCCATCTTGTACTGTGATGCATTTCCGAGATGAACTATGAGCAATAAATTCCATGTTTGCGGCATATTTTTGCAAAACTATAGAATCTACAGAGGCATCAAAAATAAAATCTAATAACACAGATGATGCCCAGACATTCCTTTCCCATTGAAACTGCTAAGGGCTGACTTGCAGAGGAATCTAGATATACGTTTCCCACTGATTTCAGGAAAAGCTACAAATAAATCCTCAAAGTAACTTAGTCACTGAAATATCTTGCTCATAGATGATTGCCATCTAATACCATCCCCATTCCTGATTTAGGAGCCTGTGGGAGCAGACAGCACTTCTGGAAGAAGAGGAAGCTGCTTTACCAGTTACAATTGCAGTTGAGAGGACAGGACAAGCCCCAGGAGCCAAAGTGGCTGGCCCACCTGGATTTGGGCACCTAACTCCATTCAGGTATGATTCTCCTGCAAGATCCTGAGGAAGGAGTGAGACACATTCTCCAACCATGCTCTGCTCTCATTAAGAGCAAGACCTTTAACCAATGTTTTCCATCCCCTCTATCAGTTCAGTATTAAACTTTACATGTGTCCCACTGGTGCTGTTCATACAGTTACCAGAGGAACAGAAAAGAGGCAGAACATACAGAATACCGGTTAATTAACATGAACAGAATATCCCTACTCCAAGGGGTACCTTTCATTTATTCATAATAGAATATCTCTAAAGAGACATCTGGAAAGGAGACAGTAACCAAATAACTTGGCCATTGGGTAGAGGTGAGTTTAAGCAAATTTCTCAGATCGTACAGAAGAAGAGAGTAAGTCTTGGTCCTTCATCTCCCTAACAGATGTTCTAAGTACTTAACTCCTCTGGACATATGCACACAGTCTCTCCCCCGCTCACTCTCTCTCCCTCCTTCTGTTTCATGCTTTGAGCCCACACACTGGCTGTCCTCCTTTTTCTTTGCACAGATTGAGATGTTGGCTTTGGCACTGGGCAGCAGTAATAGTAAACCATATGTAAGTTTCTATATACTAAAGAATGGAAACATTTTCTTCGTAGTGTACCTAGTTCAAGAAGGAATGAAATCAGAATGCACTGAATATAGTGCTACAATACAATTTGCACCCTAAAACTACTAATAATTGAGTCTTGTCCTAAAATCTGGAGTAATTTCATCAGATACAATTCTGTTATTTCCAAAAGATTTGCCAGAGTTTCTCCATAATATTTTTTGCAAATCTTAATAGAAACTCTAAAAAAAAAGGAAAAAAAAAAAAAAGAGTTGAGAAATGCACATGTAACTGTAACTGAAAATGTTTAAAAAAGAAAAATGAAGTTTTACAGTCCAGTACCTAAATTCAGAAAAGACATACTTGGACAGGGACAAGTAAATTGTCACACTTTGTCTGTTCTCTAGGACAAAAGCTAGTATAAGTGGAAATGAAAAGCCTTATGCTTATAACTATAAATTTTGGAGTAAAAGAATACAGCTTAATTTGCTTAGTTTTTCAAAAAGTGTGATACCATGTAACAATGACTGTTCATGTATGGTACCTACATATATATCTCCATTGTAAAATTAAATGACCAAATTAGGAAAAAATAAGTCATTTGCATGCAAAAATGTCCTTTTACCTACATTGGCTAAAGATGGACAACACACCATCAGTATTGGACTTGCTTGGAATTGAAGAAGAAGATCTTTGGATGTGTATAAAAGAGAGGTTAAGTATTTCACCTTTAAATCTGGTACTAAAAGCTAAAGAGAAAATCTTGCAGAAGAAAATGAGAGATGAGTCACTGTTATCCTTGCGGGTGGGTTTTTGCCATCATCTACTTTTCCTCAGTCCTGGTGCTCAGGGAGGACCAGAAAAGCAAGACTGGAGGCACTTACATTCACTCATGAGGCTTTACATTGGGACTGGGTTTAGCAAGCTGGGCCGGGCAAAACAGTTATCTCAGCTATGGCCAAAGTAGCTTACCCTTTGCAGAAACAGCCAGATACATGCTCAACTTCCCTTTAAATCTGAAAACACATGACCATTTGTCACAGCATCCAGGAAAGTATGGATACAAGCAGCTATATAGGATCTTACTTGCAACACTGGACAATATTTTGGTAACCTTATACGTGTGCTGACACCTCAGTGTTTTTCTGTCAGTAACCCTAGCTACAAACTGACCAGAATTTCGTCCTCCTTTTAAGGTATCACAGTTAACAGCAAATCTTTTCTAATAACAAAAAAAAAAAAACATTTTCACCCTTCAGTCAATAAACATTTTCAAGTGCTGCAAAAGCTAAACAAGAGAGCTCTAAAGGCTTGGGAATACTAAGCCCTGATTCATTAAAATTAATCATTTATAATGAAGGAAGCAATTGCTTCATTTGTGCTTCAGTATTGCAGGATTTCATGAGGTATTTGAGAGACGCAGATTTTAAATGAAAATACAACTTGAAAATGTAGAATTCAACACGGTAGTTGCAGCTAAGAAGACTGAATTAGCCAAGTAGACATTCTCCCTTTTCTGTCATTTTTTTTGTAAAGCTATATTCCCTTTGGTGGGTCAGGTTTTGTGTTAATGCATTTGAATATTGTGGCCCATCACAAACATTGTAAGATGGGCTTAACTGCTAGAATGGAAGAGTGTTGATTTTATGCTATGCCTTGTGATAGATGTGCCTTTGTGTAAAGCAGTAAAAATTGGTAGAGATGGGATACAACTAGCAGTAAAAAGAAAAATGTTGAGACTCTCTCTTTTAAAATACATCCTGCAGTTTAGCTATAAAGCTCCTTATTTTTAGAAAACCAGTAGAATTGTTCAGGCTCTGCCCCTGCAGTTTCAATAGCAGTCTAGTGCTTTAAAACCTTGACCTTGAAAAGAAAGCGTTTACATTGTAAATGTACTGGCAGTATGTAGACTATTCTATGACTGAGTATCCAACTGTGGCAAAAAGTTCAGAAGCAGGTTTTCTTTATTCTGAAAGGCCTAATCCATGGGGCTTTTTTAGTGGTAAAAGCACTTGGCACTAATTGTGACTTAGTTCTAGCAGTGAACCTGTATAATTCTCAAATTTCACACAGACAATTAATTTCCATGAATACCAGAAATCACTGACTCTTATAGGTGTTGATATGAAGCTTTTTTTTAATGTTTAGATTTTCTGCAAACATAGGGGACCTCTTAAAGCTGGTTCTTGAGTCTGAAATGCACTATGGTTTCATAGCTTGGGATTGTACATGAATTTATGATGACCAGAGTGCTTAAAAGATAAGCAGAAAGCAATCTGCGGAGGTAACACAGGGATGAAGCGTGGCAGCCCCTTCTGCTCTTTGAGATGCCTCTCCAAGGCAGAAGTTGGATGGAGAAGAGGCAAGGCACAACATCAGGGACATGCTTTATTGGGTCTAATTCACAGCAAATATTTGGTTAAAAGTCTCACCTTCTATAATCTGTCTGGAAAAAGGCTTATTTCCCCCACGTCACCACAAAGTTACCAAGGTCTCTGTTCTGGTATGGAAGCCCTGGTCACAACCCTACAGTTTAGGGAGACCTCCCTTGCCTCTAAAGCAGAGATTCGCCTTTTTTTATTTTGCACAAAAAGTGAGCACACCTTCTCCAAACACAGTTCTCATCCTTTGAAAACAGGATGAGTGTTCTAAGCATCAATAAACAAATCTGTTAATTTGTGCTAAAATTAGGCTGGTCATTTAAAGAATTACATCGTCTGTTCTTTGTCCTGAATAATCTCAAAATAACAGACTCTCTCAACTCTCCATGCAGTTAAATTAATTGAAAATTTGTATACAAGCTGCACTTTATAAAAATAGGTTGCAATTAAGTTACTAATAATTGTTTTATTTAATTATTGTAATTATACAGCAACCAGAGAGGGTCAGGTCAATAGTTCAAGTTAATACTGAAGTGGAGCTACATCAGAGAGATAGTTGGTCACCATCCTCCTCTACAGCTGGTCTTCACCAAACAAGTCTTCTAGATATGACAGTGATTCAGTTGTAGGCGATAGACCAGGCATGTCAAAAGTCCCCAGTATTAGTATATTTTTTGGCACAAGTATCACTGGTTGAAGCTGGCATAAATGGCTGAAAGGTCTCCTCATGTCATTGTTGCCTCAACTCAACAGCATACTGCAAAAGCCCTATCAGGGAAACTGAGGCACCAGTAGAAGGAGATCCCTTTAGTTGCAGTGGCACCACAAGTGTGTTAGATAGGTCTAATGAAGGCTGTTAGGGGGCAAGATCTAGAGATTTCATTACCTGAACATACCCTGCTACGCTGAAGTAGCTGATGAAAATATTAAGAATAAAAACCTTCTAGTTGTGGGTATGTTCCATTAACTTGCTCTAAAGCTCATATAAATATGACCCTTTAGCGCAGTCTTGTGAAAATTTGAGTTTGGGACACCTTCAAAAGGCTACTGAGGCAGCAGTTGCTGCTATACAGGCTCTCACATCTTTCAAACATCCTCAGCATTGTGTGTTATGCTTCTTAAGTAGATAATTGCTGTGGTTTCCACATCACAGCTGAATAATTTAATACAGAACTGGTTATACTTCAGTTCCAATGGCAGTTTGATAGCTATGTCCAGGGACTCCATTTGACAAGATAACTAATCAGGTCACTATGTACTGCTTGTTCCTCATTCAATTGAATCCCACCTGCAGGAATTCATCAAATGGAGCCAAGAAGACAATGTCTTTCTAGAATTTGATATCCTGAAGTAAAACAGTGTCAACTCAAAGGTCCTGGTTCTTCTTCAGCATATCCAGCAGTCAATGATGACCTCAAACAAATGATCATAGAAGGTCAACGCCTGGGCAGGTATAAGAACCTTGTTAACAGGAAAGCACAAAATTGCTGTTAATTTTTAGGAGTTTATAAATGAACCACAGTAGTCCATTTGAGAGCTAATTTTAATATAAAAGAGTATCTTGAGTAGAAGTAGTACTCTATTCCTCTGATTATGTGATTTTAGTAAAATAGGTGATACTTTACACTCTTCAAGTAGTTAAAACTATGTATCTCTGTGTCTTACGTTTCAAGATAGTGTCGTAAGGTTAACAAGCATTTCCTCCCTTAAATATTGTGATTTTTAGAAATTCTTCTGCAGAAAATCTCATGGAGAGTGTGGGAAGCCTGTTTTTCAAAATGGTTGCTTTCTTCTAAGTGGAAGTGAAGTCCCAATATGATGCTGCATCTACACTCTGTTTGAATAAGAGGTCATATGAGCAGAATATAGCCCACCATACTCCCTGACCTGGCCCTCTGAGGGCATGTGTATGGAGACAGGATGATTACAGCTGAGCTTCCAGTGTCCACAGTATGCAAAACTCAGGCTGCCTACAAGTCCCAGCTACCTTTGTAGCATATGGTATGAGATACAGGATGAGTGCCCTTCTAGGAAAGATGTCAAGACATCTGGTCTACAGGCTGTCAGCCAGGCCACAGCACCAGCATGGCAAAAGCAACGCACAACAGCAGCCTAGCCACTCTGCAGCTCAACCTGTGGACACCAGCCTGCACCAAGTGAAGGGGATACCCAGAAATCCAGTGTGACCCTGCTCTTCCCTGGATGCTTTGAGGCTTGTGGCGCTGGTGTGAAGAGAGTTTATGATGAAAAAGCAGAGCAGAAGAAGCCTATATCCACAGGGGCATTTTGAGAAGAACAGCATGTTTCCATTGTTCTTCCTGCAGCTGAGATCACAGGCTTCTCTTAACAAAAGTAGCTGCTGGCTATATTCTTAATGGGAACACTATGATGACACAAAGAGGGGGGCAAAAAAAAAAAAAAAAAATTCTATTTTTAGGCAAACATTTGAATCTGGAACTAGAAAGACAAAAATGTCTCTCACTGGAATAATTTTGTTAGTGTTGTTATACAGCGGAGCTGAGATTCCTCAGATGCCATTTCTGAGGATTTCTTATGCTATCTTCTATGCATTTTCTTAAAATTTCACATTCCTTTGGAATTTGAGATATCATTTATGTTTGATCCTGGATAATTACATTCTTTTCTGTCTTGTTTAGCTTCAGGTTAAGTTGAACTCTATTTCAATGTGGTTGGTCTTTATTTTGACACAGAATATTTTCTGCATATAAACACCTACATCTGGTCTCACACAAGTCCTAGAAAACAGAGTAAATAGGTCATCTCATCTATTCCTCTGCCTCAAGGGAGAATACACTATACCTATGTCATCCCTAACAGATATTTGTCCAACTTGTTGTAAAGAGCTCTAATGGTTGATTTTCTACATTCTTCTCACCTACTCCAATGATTAAATGTCTTCTCAAAATTGAAATTGTTACAGTATTATTAAGAATGAAACTATGCCACCACACTTTGCGGTGGAGTCCTTTAAATTAATGTGAAATGACATCTTCATGTAAAAACGAACAACTGTGTCTAGCAGTTTGTTCAAGACGGGTGCCCTCCCAATCACACAATGAGATAAAGGATGATCACTAACCTCCCAGCTCTACAAGCAATTGCAAACCTCTTCTCTTCCTTTCAGTTTTCCTCATTCTAGGAGCAGACGCTGCATATTTGAGCTACCTGCACATCTTTTGAGGTGCTTCAGAAGGTCTTTATCAGGGAGCTGTAGGGTGTTTATGCAGGAGACAATCTAATGCTATGATTATAATTATACTGTAAGCATCTAGATAATGTATCATGAACACAAACCTTCCAATTTTATGAACTTTCTGTTTCAATCATGTTCTCTAACTGAGCTATATTTGAGCTTTGAGACCTTAGCAATAATCTTTTGTCTGTGGGACTCACTCCCGCTATTTCATGCAGTCGACAGCCTGTAAGAGAGGGTCAGCTTTCCATAGACTGACTTTGTCTGCTTTTCCATCTCCCAGCTGCTCACCCATCCTGCTTTCCTCTGTGGCCATACTCTGGCTGTGAGCTCATAGAGGAAAACTGCTTTCTCGCCACACATTGGTATGCCTCGTTGAGCAATGCCTTGATCCTTTCACAGCTCCTGTAATAAATACTAACAAAGCATAACTAAATTCAAAATAATGACAGTGTATCATCAAAAGCTGTTTCAATAATAATAGTAACAAGCAGCTGTGAGCATTTAATGTAAATAGGCAATCTCTTAAATTAAACTGCTCTTCAGAAAGTGTATTGCATTTCTTTAGAGATTCACAAAGCAGTGTTTCCACCTAAGAAATCTTGGGTCCATAATATAGAGGTTTCTGAGGAAATTTCAACGTAGACATAGCAAAGATTCACTGTTGCTGCTTTTTTCCACCGTAGGGACAATAGTTGGCATGGTCCCTTCATTCATTCTCCTGCCAGCTGCTTTATTAGCCATCCTAACTGTCATGGCACAGGACAAACAAGCCACCAGAGAGACTGGTTGAAAGGTATGTTAAGCAGCTGAATGGAAGGGGGCTGGAGGAAGAGGGGAGAATAAAGCAAATACCTTAAAAAAAAAAAAAATTAAAATATTTTGCTCTGCTTTTCTTTTAAGTAAAAAACCACTGTGGGAGTTACAGGGCACTTGTGCTTTTTCCCAAAGTGCACAGCTACAATTTTCTGAAAGGCTGGAGACTTAGGAAATCACCTGCAGTTACAGCATGAGCAAAGACTGCCCCTGTCCTAGAAATAATTTTTTGTAGAAGTTTTAACAATCAAAGATTGTATAGGTTTATTATTATGGTAGAGCCACAAAGTAAGCAAGAGAAAAACTAAGAGAGCTTTTTGCTGGCTGCTGGGTCACCTTCCCCAGCTCCAACACAGTGGTGGGTTTGCAGCACTCCCCCTTGCTCCAGCCAGGGCTGCCTGGGGTCCTGTGTTGGGTTTCCCTCAGGCACCCCTGGAACTCTGCACTGTTAAAATCCCTATGGTCTTTACCTGCAGATCATGGTAGTAAATCCAAAGGGACTTCTGCTGCAGCAGGAAAAGGGCCAGTCCTTTATGGGGTGCATCACACCAAATGTCCTAACTGGTCATGAAACCCACTTTATCAAGACAGGATTTGGAAAAGCAAACTCAGTTCTCCAAAGGGCAAGTCCTGTTAAGAGTTCTGAATCTTTGAGGCAGGAAGGCACCTCCTCATCCTGGCAGAGTAGCTCAGAAGCAGATTACCCTGCTGCTGCACTCGCACAGCCGAGCACGACTCCAACATATGTTCTTTGCTTTTTTGGCTAAAGTTATGGTTGTCTTTCCTTTCCTTTCTTTCTCTCCCCCCACCACTCACCCGCTCTCTGACTCTCATAGGAGCAATAAATGCCAGCAGTAAATATTCTCAGCCTTACAAGGATTTCAGTAAATTAAGGTTCACATCCAAGCTTTGGGCAACTTCCTGTATTCTAAATGGGATCCAAATGAAGGTTTTCCAAAGTCTATACAGTATAATAATAATAAAAAACATATCTAAATCATTAAAATGAATGACAGCATTCCCTATACCAGTTCTGGGCTCCATAAATAATGTATAAAACCAATCTGCATTACATTAGCAAAAGATAAAAATTAGAAAAGGGTGAGAGTAAAAACGTTTCATTTTTTGGTAGCACAAAGAACATCCTCCCCGCTCCTGAGCTCAGAGCTCCATCTTGTGGGAGCCGTGGATGAGGAGTCGTTTTCTGCTTACGGCAATATTGTTATTTTTTACATTTTCACTCGTTTAAAATAGCATTGTGCGAATGCACACTCTTTATTGAAAACTAAGAGCAAACCCAAAGAGGTAAAGCAAACCAGCACCACCTTCTGCAGCCCCACCACATGACCGCCCTCTGCTTCACCTCACGTCTTCTCCCAAACTCTCTCTCGTTAGAAATGGGGCAGTAATTTGTTCTCATCACTTACGGTGGTTATAGCCTACATAATTAATAGACATTGGCATCCGCAATCTGCTTTGCGTCCCCGCTCGTGAGCCGAGCGATGCCCACCATGCCTGGCAGGGTCTGTGCGTGGTGCCTCCCTCCCCTGCCCTCCCTGCCGCTGGCGCAATGCCTGTGGAAGCAGTGACAGGCTCCCACAGAGACACCTGGGCTCCGGGCCAAGTGCTTCATGGAGACATCTGGGCCAAACCCTGTTCCTGGTCTCACCCTAGTGGGTTTTTCACCAGTGTGAGGTGAAGTCTCATAATAGCTCTTCAGTTCGGCTCAGCTTTACAGGGATCAGAGCTTCCAGCATATTCCTTGGGCATTGACACCACCCCACCCCTGGCACACAGCCCGACCCACTCTGGAGTGGCAGGAGGCTGCATGGGAACCAGTGCCGTGCTGTCCAGGGCAAGGGTGCCATTCAGCCTCCCCTTCCTCCTTCCCTCCCCACCTAGCCAGCCTATACCTGGCAGATCTTGCTGGTAAGAATCCTCCCCCAAAAATGTTTGCACTTGCTATTGCATTTATGAACATTTGGAACGTACTTCCAGGATGAAAGACTACTTATCTGGTTAGCTTTATTGCCTCATTTCATCCTATTATGCCTCATTATACACCCTTTGATGCCAGGAGCTCCTGTAAGGCAGCACTATCTTTAAGCCACCCTCGTGTTTGTGAATACATCCCTCATTCTCTTACCAAAAGAGGTGAGATAAAGCATTAAAAAAAAGCTCACTTTTCTAGCAGTTGGCTTTTTTTTTTTTTTTTCTTTTCTTAACACACTCTTCAGAATTTTAGATGCTTTAAGTTTGACCATTATTTTCTAGACACCATTAACCAACAAAGAGTGCTTTGTTACAGGCAATGGTGAATAGCGGTACAGTTTACAAAGCAATATCCTCCTAAATGCTACTGAATGCAGCAATCTGCTGCACTGTCATAGGCTCGTGATTAATAGGAATTTGGACATGGCCTTGGCTGTTAAAAGTTGTACATCAGAGCACAGAGGGGGCCTATGGAATGAGACAACATTGAGAAAGGGAGGACACAGATATTTTATAAAAAAAACGGGCAAAATTTGCCTGGAGAACCAACTGCAACAGAAAACTCACACAGAGTGAGCACGTTCATGGAGAGTGCGGGTTTCCATAGCCGCCGTGTCACTCCAGCTATGTACCAGTAGGGTGCCGCTTCCCTCCACACACCAGGGAGGCTGGACCTTGATGCTTTTGGACTCAAGAGACTCACACCTTGTTTGTAAAGGAGGGCTGAGGAGGGGCCTTGCTTTGACCCCCCAGGTGTTTCTAAATGGTAGTTCCAGTTGCGTATCCCACCTCGTAGGCATCTGCAAAAGAACAAAATACAAATCTAATGCCCTTGCTTTTCCTTTCAAAGCAACTATGTGAAGTAGAGTTTGGCCATACTGGGGATTCATGCCCCAAAGGATCTGCATCAGATCTCAAAACTCCAAATTTCACATGAAACTCACGGGACAAGAGGAAACCTACAGAGAAATAAAGGAAAATAAGCTGGAAGACCATGCCGTTTCTTGCTCGGCCGGGACAACTTTTACAATGAGGGTAGTGAAACCCTGGCACAGGTTGCCCAGGGATGCAGTAAAAGTCCCATCCCTGGAAACATTTAAGGTCAGGCTGGGCCGGGCTCTGTTCTGGGCACTTAGTTAAAGTTGTCCCTTACAAAACAAAGCTTGTACATGTTATATGGAATATAATGTCTGTGTTCTATAACATTTTTACTCAAAACAGAAGGAAGTACAAAATACTATTTGGTGGATTGCTGCAGTTCAATGGCCATCAGCTGTTCATAAATCAAGTACACAGACAGACTGCAAACTGCCTTGCTGCCATGACAAAGACACAGTGATTAATGCTTCCGTTATGGATTAGGGAGGCACTGAGGTAATATTATATGTAACTCTAAGATGCTACCTTTTTTTTTTTACTTCTCAGCTGAAGGCCAAGCAAAGTTTAGTCAATATTACCCAGAATTAAACTGCTAAGAGATTGCCATATGTTTTATTTTATAACGTACACACATGTGTCCTTGCAAATGGATTTTGGGGGGGGGGGTTTTTTTTTTTTTTTTTTAATTCAATAACTATTATGCAGTAACTTTGTCTGTATTTTCTTAGACTTATTTCCCTATTTTATGCTACGGAAGTTTCTATACAGGTTGGATTTTAGCATATATGTGTATGTAATCCTCTTTCCTTTGCCAAGGCAGTTTTTCAGGCTCTGCAGTGTGGCATCAACCCAGTATCTACAAATCATCTAGTTTAGTCAGCTTGGAGAAGAAAAGAATCACTATAAACTCCCCAGATTCCTCAAGGAGAACAAGAAAAAGTCCAAAAACTTTCAGCAGGAAGAATCGTGGTGCCCCAGTCTGCACAGAGCCAGATCCTCCACTCGCAGGAGGATCAGGAGGGCTCTGGAACACAGTCGGTGTTGCATGCACGGCTGTCCGACATCATCTGTCCTCTCCAGACCATAAGGCTTCATATGACCATGCTCTCATGTTACTCTTATACAAAGTCCTGCTAGTAAATTCAGATTAGCTCAGCTCTTGGACAAGAAATACATGGGTGTATTTGTACTCCTTTGCAATGACACAGATCTTCTGAAAAACTTCAAGGAACTGTAAGGTCTGTAAGAAATCATCCTCTCCAGCGCCTCTCTATATTCCCTGCTACTTTCTCTGCCTCTGTGCAAAGACTCAGTGGATTCATTAACGGGATTTCCCAATGTCATTAATTGACCAAGTTGGGGGGCGGGGGGGGGGGAAGTCACAGACACTGATAAAGCTAATATGTGACTCTGGATTCTGACATTTGAAATCAGACCTATGTTTTTGGTTTTCTTATACGGCTGATGTGCAACACTGGCTAATGTGTTTCTACCCATCACATTTGTCTAACACTCATGCTTGTGTGATTCCAGTGTTTTTAGATGCCTGCACTGTCTGATGGATGGCACCATTCTAACCTAAACTGAAATAGATTTGTTAGAATCACTGTTAGGAAAAAAATCTACCTCTAAATTAAAAAAATATATTCCTCTATGTTTTGATTTGCCGATGAAGGAAATAAGTGAAATGAGATGAGCCAAAATGCAAAACACAACCCTACACTCATAGAAAAAGTAATTTGCTGCTATTTTAGCAAAATGCTCACAGACTTCACACAACACATTTCCTCAGTTTCTTGTTATTATAGGGCAATTGTTCTTTGTTTTTCAAGAGACTTGGAGAAACATAATGTTCTTGTCTGACAAGCATAATGTTAGTGGACAAACTGTTCGCTTGATTTTATTTGGCTTCACAAAAAAGGTAGCTGTTGTATTTTGAATAACCAAAGATACCCACCCTGTTTGCAATATTTTGCTGTATGCACATCTCACTAATTGACTGCTTAATTCTGTCAGTAGATATTTTATGAAGGGTACAGACTGGTTCCAAAGACACATCACCAAATACTTTGAAATCTATTCACCCCTTTCTCTTCATCATTATTCACTAAGAATGCACAGACACTTGTCTTCCAAATATTTTACTAGATTTTCATAGTTCAGATTTTACAAAGCACACATTTTCTATGGGAAAAGCTCATCAAAGTCATTCATAATCCATATTTATTTGCATTGATCAATCATCAGTTAGCCATTTAAATGTATTAAATTCTTCTTCAGGTTCCTCTATTATCTATTTCTCCCTTATACAACTGACCAGTCTTTTTGTTAACCTTCCAAGTCAAGACCAAGACTGTTCATAATCTTACAGAGGCTCAAAATTAATATAACATTAATTATTCTGTTTTTTCTCCCGGTAAAACATTGAAAGAGATATTTTATTCACATTGATCTTCCTTTGCATACATTTTCTGGTTCAGTAGGTTTTAGCTACTTCCTTTTTGATTCTAAATAAAGCTTTTCATTACAAATATTTCTTTCAGAGTATTCAAATCTTTTAGCGTGATAAACAGGCATTTCAATTTGATTAAATCACTGTATAGGTAAAAAGTTCTTTATTCCACAAAAATTACAGAAAGTGTTGTGACAAGTATTTCATTCTTCATATACAGTTCTAGCTCTTACAGACACAAAGGTATTTACACTAAATGCCCTGCAGACAAGTCATAGTAAAGGCTCTTTACTAGACATGAATCTCATTTCAGAATGTCTCTTATTTTGGAATAACTCTATCATCTTACATCAGTTAACCAGATAGGTCTGATTTTAACAAACTTCAGAGCTTGAGAAGACAAAATATTCCAGTTTTGCACTGACTGTGGATACGCAAAAATCTGCCTTAGACTTCTCACATGACCTTGAAATACCTGTTCGTGGCCTGCAGTGGTTCATGGAAGTGCAGAGCTTGGGACCGTGCCTTCAATCCTGCTTTTCCGGGTTTTAGCATTGGGGTCCTTAAGCTCTAATTCCTGCCTTGGAAATCCTGGTAATTAATGGTTCTGTCCTGTTTTCAATACAGAGCAAGTGTCAGCTGTAAATCTGCAGCATAGACATGGCCCACTGTTACACGCTGGCTTATTGCTGCAGAGCTCAGAGTCTGGCTTTGTGGCACTTTGTGGCACATTCAGTTTTCCAAGGGTATGGGATTCTCTGCTTACATGGTAACAGTCACTCAGTTCATCAAACTAGACATAACAACACTAAACAGGGGTAGGAAGGATGTTGAATGCATTTTTGTTGTTCTCACCAACCAGTTTACTAGTGATGTATTTCAAGGAGACTATACAGTGACTAAACGTGGTTCCCAAAAAAGTGATGGATATGAAGTAGCAAGTGCAAAAAAAAATGAACAATAAAATTTCTCCGTTGGCTTTTTACAGGGGAAAATGAGTTTCGCCTTTGAAGTTTTTTGGGTTTTTTTTTAATGAATTAAAGACAGTGTTCTGCTGTCTGGGGTCTCATTAGCCTTCTCCTTTTTAAATTTTCCTTTGGCAAAGATGTGCCCTTGGCTCTATGGGTACTAATCTGAGGGGTGTGGGTTACGGATCTTCCTTCTTCATGAGAAAGGACTTCTGATGTGGAAAAATTGCAGTGTGAAAATCTGACAAGCAGATTTTAGCAGCTACATGTTTTGATTATTGTAACTCAATGTCTGGTGATATCTTATATCAAAGAATAAAGGCATTTACAAAGCCCCAAGTCTTTATGGTAATAATCAATGAATGATCAATAAATACAGAGTTCCCCATGATGCAAACAATGGGCCAGAGAAGACCCATGGCTTGGTGTCATTAAACTGCAGCTTTCATCATTAGAGCTCTTGGTAAGGTGTGCCCTATGATTAATGACAGATCATTTATACAGCATTACCAGCAGGCAAATAATTCTAATTACCAATAACATTAAATCATAATCACTATGCAAATAATTTACATAATGAATATCTGGTCATTACAGGGCAAACAATTCACAATGTTAGCTGCAGTTAGTCAGTTATTGCAAAGTAAATAACATTAGAAATTAAACAAAGCCAAGCTAATATCAGGTTTTATCCAGTTAATAACCAGTGAGTATATCCCTAGCAAAACACATCAGACCATGTAAAGTTATCAAGTACTAACTTTGTTGTCTAATAAAATACAAATTGAGGATAATGTGTAAAATACTTCTGTTGAGCTGAATGTTACTGGCTACTTGGAGATGCGTGGGTAAGTGCTTTTGGGGAATTCATGGTGAAGCTTCCTGATTTTTATTGCTTCACAGATTAAATTTTCTTGTCTTTGAAGGGTTAAGTCTTTAGGTGCTGGACACAGGATCCTGCTTACAACATGGAGGATAAAGCACTGTGGCAGCCAAAACCAGCCCAGATGAGGCCAGTCTGTGTTCACACACTTGAAAGATAGCTGCAGAAGTAGCATTATACTAAATCTGGCATTAATCTTAATCTAGTAACAGAGTTATTTACAACCATGGAATCAGATAATGTTCTCATCCAGCACATGGGGCATGCAATGTGCCAGAAATATGGTGGGAAGGAAGAGAGCATAATATACAGGAGGTAATAATATATCTTGGAAAAAAAGCAAAAGGCAGCCCAGAGAATGTTTGATTATCACAACTCTGAAAATATGGATGCGAAGACTGAGTTATTTACTTGACTAAGGAGGTGAAAATATTAGATGTTGGGGAGAGGTAAAAGGAACAGTTGTTTTTCAGCTTTTCATTTTCCTACTGAGAGGAAACGATAAGAGGCAGACATCATTGCTGCAAGTAATGCCTGAAAGCTAACAGATGTATGTGAGCTTTAATACAGATGATTTTTTACTGAAGAGAGATCACATTTTATTTGCTTGTTCTCTTTTTCTTTTGTCTTCTGAAATCACAAAGGAGAAGAGGGTATTTGGGTTACAAAGCTGGACACTAAGGCACCATTAGTAATCTTAGGGGCATTAAGACTTCTTCTTGAGGGACTAGTCTCCTTCTGATGCCAAAGGACATTTGGACATCAGTAGTGAATTCTAGTTGAAATCTCCATCCATGGTAAACAAATCAGAGACAAACCCTTGGTTTGGACTCCATCCTTATTTGGTGTTGCTTTTATGACTCATTTTTGTTTTCCCAGCTCAGATAACTCCATGTTAGGCCACGGAAAGATGTCTTTCTCAAGATCCCAAGTGCACGTTCAACCATTCTACCCCCAGCTGTTTGCACAGCCAGCAGCTGGAAGCTGCCCCCACAGCTCTGCTCCTGGAAGGGATCTTGGGTGGATTTGATAAAATGCTGCAGGAAAACCTAGCCCCTTTAGCTCAAACCACTTTCATCAGCTGCTTAAATTAACTCAACTGTGGTTGTCTGAAACAGATTAGCAAATGCTGACAAAATTCCTCCTTAGGACAGTAATCTCTAGCATTAAGCAAGTAGGATGCAGCTGGGGGAGAGAGAGTATTTCCAATGGGTATAGCTGTGTGAATGTCCATCCCTGGTCTTAGGGAGCTGTGATTTTTCTCTAGTAAAGCATCAAACTCACCTCATGTGCTGTGACTGTGCAGTACAGAGGTGTGTTTGCCATTCTACTGTTTTGCCTGTGTATATGCACAAAAAGAAATTCTTTAAGTGACATGACAAATTGCTCAAGCCTCTTTAAATCTGGATGTAATAAGATAAGATGGTACCAAATGAACTATTTTGATATTAAGACTATAGAACATTATGGCATAATAGGGCTTGAATCACAGAATTGGGAGAAGGGCAATAAATTAGTCTTATCCGTAGATACAATAGTAGATGATATAGAGGTTTAAAATGTAGTTGTGCTGTGATGAATTCTGCCCAGGTTTAGTATATTGGGAGCTAGATATAATGTGTTGCTGAAGAGTGGGTTGTGAGAGTCACCTTCAATTTATTAGCCCTAATCAGGAGTGCAGTTGTAACCCTTCCAGCTTAGAAGGATGAGGAACAGCCTTCTGTCAAGGCAGAGGTATGACATCCAGGCAAGCAATGCTGTAATTACCCACCAAATTACACTGTGAACAAGCCATGCTCTGGATTGGGAGCGTGGCTCATCCTTGTTTACCAGGCAATTGGGGATTCCTGCAGAAGGCTGCTTGCTGTTGCAGTTCTGGTGAATTCGAAGTCCTTAGCTTGTGCTTTCTCACTTCTAATGCTTACTTCTGTCCTGCTCTTCACATGCATGCACGTTTCTAACTGTATACCTACATCAATTGCTACCTCTGCAGTGAGTTACTTCAGTGAAACAACTGGGGCATAGGTAGGCAGTCCTTAATTACCACAGTTATTAAAACAAACTTTTTTTTTCAAGTTTAATGTACCCATGTTATTCAAGGCTCCCAGACTTCCCAAAATAGTTTCCCTTGGTCTTTTTCTTTTTCATCACACTGTTTTAGCCTTTAATATGCCTAGCATTAGAGCCTGTGTACATCAGTGGTTTACGCAAGGGGTTGAGATCCTGTGGCCCAGGTCATCCCAAATGGGTCACAACTGTGTGACCCTGGCTTAGGTTGCTGTGAAAACAGATACTTCTGAGAAAGAGCTGCAAAAAGCCCTGCCTGGGATATCTTCTGTGTACCCTCTGCCCATGGTCTCTTCCCTGCATCTAAGCTCTGAGGTGGTGGAGCTGAGCCCATGCTAGTGAGGCCCCTACCCTGCCACCTAGCTGGTGCCCACACCTCCGGAGCTCAAAAGTTTGCTGCTCCCTGATGCTTAATGTAGCAGAGTATCTGACAGTAACCTATGACCTGCTCCAGGGCCAGAGCAAGAAACGGGTACTGGATGTATTTTCAAAACACTTAGGTTGTATCTGATGTTATTTGAAGTATATTCTTTCTACTTTGCTTGAAAGGGATTTTTAAGCATGCAGATTTGTCTCTTCAGAAGAATACAACAGGACTTGAGAGATGAGGTCTTTGTGTGTCAACTTGATGAGAAAATGAGAGCAAATCCTCCTGCTCTACCTGAGGAGAAATAATGAAACAGGGCTACTCAATTTTGATACTCATGCTTGGCCACGCTGTTATATTAGAATTCATTATTTTTGATCACTGGGCATAGTGAAACTCTGCTCTGAGGCTAGATGGTCCTTCCTTAATTTCAGTTGTTACTAAAGCTAGAGGCATGGTAATCCTGGATTTACCTGAATTTACTGAATATCCTGTTAAGTACACTAGCTAAATGTATTTAAACTCAACATCCTTCATTAGTCAGGGCTATAACAGTGATAGAGACAATTCATATCTATTCCTAGGATGTAACATGCTGTTGTATGGAGCCATGTGTTTCTCCATCTTCAGCCCATGTTCCAACATCATCTAAAATGACAACATATGTACAGTCCTTGGAGCTTAGAGAACTTACCAAGCAGTTGACTGGTCCAAAACCCTACTGGTAACTTTCCCTCCTCTCTGAGTACACTAGGTACCTTGGTATAGTGATGAATTAGCTTACTTTGACAAGATATATTTCCCTTTAAACTGTGTGCATAGTGCTTGATTCTTCACCTGCCTTTGTCTTTGATACAGAACAGGTTCATTCCCTTCATCATTTTCTCTCTAATCAAAAAAATCGGGTTTTCTATAAATTGCATTTCAGACACTTAGTCCACAGTGATGGATGGCTTGCCTTTCCCACCTTCTCAGAGAAGACATGCTCAGGCTTTCTTCCCCACCTGTCACTGGAGCACTGCTACTCCAACCAGATCCTTACTTCTCTTTAGATAGACTTGACAATTAGATTCCATGCTGGAAACCCATCGGCATTTTCCTTCACTTCCATTTTTTTATCCTGGGAAGTTGGTCTCCTGGATATTGTGGGTTGAACTCAAAAGCTCCCCTTGTCTGCTCTGATTTCTTCATATAATTCCTGCTGGGAAAAGAAAGTCTCTCTCACCAGTAGCCCCAAGGAAAGATTACTTACAGTAGGCAATGTAAAACTTTGTAACATGCTTGTCTTTTTTCTTACAACTGTTGCAGGATAGCTAACACCTTTTGGAAATTGTTTATGGAAACATTGCTGCACTACATATGATCTACGTATGCTGTATTCAGGCAACATAATCTAAACTGAGGAAGAACACTCTAATTCTGGGTGGATGAAAACATGTTCATACAGTACAACTGCATCAACTTGCTTACCATATAAGCATACTTAGTTGGCCATTTTCTCATCAGAGAAAAGTCCTTGGACTTCATTCATATTCACGTATTCTTCTTAACCCTAATGTTGAGGGCATTACCTCTTTTGTTTTAATGAAAGTTGAGCATAAGATGTAAATCTCTCAAAAAGTATTTATTTGCTGACCTTTCTGAATCTGGGCAGAGGAGATAAGTGTGATGGATTGTACTGAGCAGAAAAAAATAACATTATTTGCCTCTTGCAAACTGATACGGCAAAGAGAACGTAAATGAAGTGGCATTAAGGGAGCAAAGGAGAAAAGAAAGTGATAACTGACTTTAAAAGATGACTTTGGAAAGGGGAAGCATTATATAGACTGGCTATACTTACAAAAAGTGGATGAAAACTCTGAGCTATGGAGGAGGGAACTGGAGGAAGCAGCAATAGAAGATTTCAGGGAAAAGCCTCCACTGTTAAATTAGCCATTAATCAGTATTTCAAGCATTGCAAACTTTTAGAAAACTTGAGAGAAAAGACAATTTTAACAAATTACATTGATTTTGCAAAGTCAAGAAAACAGAAACAGTGGGACAGAAAAGACTGTATGACCCAAAAATCAAGTCTTTCACCAGTATGTTTTCAACCTTAACTAGGAGTATTTAACCAGCTATTAAGCAGTATCACCAAAGTCTGTGGTCTTTGAGAACTGGAATAAACTTAACCACTCCATGCTAAACATGAGACTGTAATACATTAGGAAACCCTCAAGTTATTTGCAACCTCATGGCTGAGAAAAGGCGTATTACTTTGCCAAGGCTGCCTGTTATGGGTGACAGAATTGGTCACAAAGTCCCACAGCCAAAAATAAACCCAACATGATTTTATTTGTTTATTTATATTTTATTTCTTTTTCTAAAGCCAGCAGTTGCACTGAGTAAGTCAAACACAGGCAAGCTTTTCTACTGAAAGTCATGCTGTTATGAACTCCACATAGGTAGAAGCTTCCCGGTTCTTCCATGGTGTAGCACATCCAGCAACAGAATAGCCTTCTTTAGCCAAAGATGCAGGGAACTCCAGGGGCAGAAGAAGAGAAGTTGGGATTCTGGAGATGGCAACTTGCATCTCCCCTTTCAGTGTGGCTGGACTCTTGAGGTATCTATAAGGTTCAGAATGAAAGAGGCGTGCAGAGATCGCTGGGAAATAATACAGGGTAAGGGAAAAGTTTTAGGGTGATGAGGCCTTATTAAATGTCACCCAATCCAGTTTTCTTGCCACATGGCTTTGCCTTCTAATGACAAAATAGGTTTAGATAAAGATGTAGATAATATACAGGCCATCTATTTCACCACTAGCTCACTACTGTTCAGAGAAAGCAGGTTATGTTAGCAGCATTTGTTAAAGCAAACCTTGATAAAGCAGGAACATCATGGCAGATAGTTCAGGAGACTAGATTCTTATGTCTGACACCCCTCTTCAATCTCCACCCTGCTGGTTTCTTTCTGAGTACCTGCAAATGGCAGAGTATTTATATTTACTTTGCTAGATCCAGTGGAACATTCAAAAGACCTGCTAGAAGCCACACCTCCTCTTCACTAATCCTATATATACTCCTGTGCTACAACTCAGTAGAATCACGGAACCGTTTAAGTTGGAAAAAACCTTTAAGGTGAATAATTTCAAAATACCTGTTCTTGCAACATCTGTCTCCTTTAAGACTTTCCTCATCAGTCAGTCTCCAATGCAGTTCCCATCTCTGACACTCAGTTGCCACTGCCTTCTTCAAGCTGCCTGAAAATACCTTTCAACATAAAAAAACCTGACACTCTGCAAATGGACACTATGTGAACAGTTTGTCATCTCTCGGATTCACCATGCCATGTATCATTCCATTCACTCAAGTTTAGCAAATGTATGCATCATGAACTATGAGTGATACACACATCATCTGTGTACATATCCTGCACACAGAGTGCAACAGATCAGACCTGTTGCACCTACTAAACAAATAGCTCCACCTAGCTTCTAAATACTGTTATTTCTTAACTCACAGTCATCACTACTGTTTGAACAAAACTGAAGGTGAACAATAAATTAAAGTAGAAAATACTTAAAGCAATTGAATAACATGGAGTTGTCTCAAACAGATTTCTTACTCTTCCCCTTGCAAACTTCCAAACTGGAGCTACACACCACAAATTCTTCATGGAATCATAGAATTGTTTAGGCTGGAAAAGACCTCTAGGATGATTGAATCCAGCCATTAACCTAAATATACCAAGTCCACTGCTAAACTATGTACCTAAGCACCATATTTATATGACTTTTAAACACATGCAAGGATGGTGATTCAACCACTTCCTTGGGCAGCCTGTTCCAGTGCTTGATAACCCTTTCAGTGAAGAAATTTTCCTAATATCCCTGGTGCAACTTGAGGCCATTCCCTCTTGTCCTGTCACTTATTACTTGTAAGAAGAGACTTGCACCCACCTCACTACAACATCCTTTCAGGTGGTTGTAGAGACTGACTGCTGGTCTTTTGACCAGCAGCTCCTCCTCCTCACTACAGGTGCACCTCCCTGGGAAAGAGTGAATCTGCCAGGCTTCATCAGTGTTGAAGATAAATTTAGTTGTGTTTAGGTCCAATGGCCTTTAACTAACTTTTAAATCAGCTTAGAATGGGTAAACCCGAGGTCTTTGTTTTCTGTCCAGGTCTTTCATTTCTCTTCAGATTCCTCTCTGTGCATGTAGCTCTATGTCCTTGCAGCCCTCCCTTTCCAATCCAAGCTACATCTAAATTACTCAAGTTGTTGGAGAGTTTTTTTTACATTATTTTGTTAAGATACAGCACTTTCCATTTGTTCGTGTAACTATAATTCTTACCTGAGCTTTCAAAAGTTGGTGTCTTGTTAAACTGCAGCAACCACTGCACTGGACTGCAGGCAATCTCCTGAATTCTGGACAGCAAGTTACCAAGATTTAGGCTATTAGTAGTATTCTGTTGCTCTCCTAGAGGAAAGCAGAACCTCACTGAGGCTTTCCAGGATGGCTTTGCTTTGTGTTAGTGATACAGTGGTGTATTGACTATCTTAGTGCATGTTTAGCAGCTAAGAGCTACCCCCTTTACTGTCTCGCACCCACTCATCTTCAACAGGCTCCTCAAAGTCAAACTATGGGAACAGCAGGATATAATGCTCTATAACATCTTCTTATTCAACCTTGAATTTCATCCCAAGCTCAATGTCTGTTCCATTATGTTGCAGAGAGGATAGGGGACTCACAGATCAGTTGTTATTTCATGTTGTTTTCCCATAACGACAGAAAAGCTAATTTGGCATTTTCTCTAGGGATTTTTTAAGGGCTGCCTGGTAGACCTGTTTACCCATAGACAGGAAGCGATTTAATGGATGCTTACAGGTGTTTCCTTCTCAGAAATGCTCACTCACAGTGACTTCACTGTGTAACCATCCCATCCACAATGCCCAAGCTTGTGACTCCTCACTAATGAGTGCATTAGCAGAAATATTGGCAAAGTATTTTCTCTGTTCTCTCCCTGCTACTGGTTCTGTACGGACTGACTACGTAAGAACAGAAAGAGTATTCCAGTAAAATTTCCTCACCAAGCTGTACAGGTTGTATTTAAAGGGCTTGGCTGTCTAGCTATCCCAGCAGGTCACATTTACAGTCACAAGATGGCAGCACAGAATAAAAGATTCCTGATATGTTGTAATTGTTGCTAATGAGCATTAGCTGAATCTCAGTTTGATTCTCTACTGTAAATTTTGAGTTCAGCAGTGCCAAAAACATCTTACCTTTGGTGCTAAATTTATTAAGTATTTTACTGAAGCACAGTCACATTTTTATTTTACATTTTGCTACAGAATTCCAGGCCTTTCTTTTAAAATCTGCTTATCTTTGGATTTTCCCCATAGTGAATCTTTCAAAGAGAAATTGTACTTATAATCAGACAAGTGCAAACAATTTATACCCATGTCAGAGTTAGAGCATAGAGTGTGATAACTCAACTGCTGGCAAGAATTCTTCAATGGCAGCTATCCAGATCTGACAGAAATCCACATTAAAAATAAAAATTGCAGTGAAGTGAAAGATGCATTTTTTAAAATCAAGGGATTACTCATAAATACAAGCCTGGATGCATCACTAAGGGTAGCAAAAAGAGTTCTGATCTGAAGGGTCCGTGAGGTCAACAGAGACCTTAGAAATGCCATAATTGAAAAGGATACATGCTACCACAGATGATACACTGGCCTACTCTGAACGTCTCCCATAACTTGTCCTGTCTGCTCATTGTCCCCCCAGAACATGCAGGAGCCAGGATGACAAACTACCCAGAGCATATTTTTCACCTACTCCAAATACTCACCCAAAAATGCTTTGACACATCTTGCAGTGACCTCTGCAAGTGGTAGGCAGACTCAGTTTGTCAATAAGACTAGCTGCACCCAAGTATTTTGGGGAGACTTCTGGTTTTGCCTTGCAGTTGTTCTTTGCTAACCTACCTGGGACAAGTCTCTAGAATACAAAATATGTATAAATGCTGAGTGCTTCCACAGTGCTTTGTATTATTACTAAAAATGTTAATTGCTTAATAGGTTGCCAGCTTGTTATCATTATTACAGATATGCAGACTCAATAGGCTACATCACTAATGTTTCCCATAGAAAGACTTAATGGCACTCCTTCATCACAGAAGTGATCCATTTCTGCACTTTTTTTCCTTCAAAATGGCA
Source organism: Todiramphus chloris collaris (assembly GCA_025345505.1). Lineage (NCBI taxonomy): Eukaryota > Metazoa > Chordata > Aves > Coraciiformes > Alcedinidae > Todiramphus > Todiramphus chloris. Next base: position 27,430,152 of record JANVCC010000035.1, read on the forward strand.
TAAATTCAGAATTTACAAATTAGGAACAGGTGAAAGGCCCAGAAGCAATCTCTCCTTTCTGACTGCTGGTGTAAAGAAAGCCACTGAGCCCAAATGGAAGCAGAAGCTCAGGTGAGGCAGGTGCCCTGGTACTGCCTCCAGTTTGTCCTGGGTTAGAACGGCAGTGTGAGGTAGAGACTACTGTCCACCGATGAGAGAGACATGAATGATCTCTCTCAGCCTGAAATCCTTTTGTGCCAATTTTGTCAAAACTTCAAATGGGAGAGAAAGAGGAATACAGCAGAGGGCTGAGGTGTGCCAGAGCTAGTCTTCTAGCTCATTCATGGGAGTGCAAGCATGGAAAGGCAGCACGCAGCCACCTTGGGCCCCTTTTGTGCTTAAGTGGCGAATTCTTCTCAGTTACTGGTAAGTGGTCCTTGTGTGGTCTTTAAAAGACCTACCTTACTGGAATTCATAAAATCTATGCATGTTTTGGATAAATAGATAAGCATGGCCACAGCTCATGAGTCCTCTGGTTACTATGAGGCAGCATCCCATCTCCAGAATCCTATCTTCAACCACAATTTATTGCTTAGGAGGAAAGAGCAAGAAACCCTGAAGCATACTAGTCTGGAATAAAAACTGTTCGTATAGGCAGATTTTTCTAACTCCCATCAGTTAAAATTTGGTTCGTGTCCCAAACAACAAAGATTAATCCTTACCACAGAACTGAATCTTTACCAATGCAGCTCTGAATATTGCATCTTCATTTTCTCTTTGTGGTCGTTGTGTAGCATAGCTATATGCTGTTAAAAGAGCTTTTCTTTATCCCTATTTTTACTCAATTTCAGTTGTGTAGATAGTCTTTATGCTTTTCAGCTGTTTTTTTTTTTTTTTAATGTAGTGATTTCTGGCAGGCATGATTACACAGTCTCTAAAGTGAACCCTTATTAGGCTTCTTTCTGAGTGTTTATCAAACACTGATATGAATGATCTTAGACATTAATCACCGTTGTCTTCAATTAGACTAGGAATTAATGGTTCTTGTCAATTTATTGTAGCCATTTATATGATTCTAGGAAAAACACACAAAAAAATTTAATGTGGGGCCTGTATATTTTAAATCCAAGCTTGTGTTGATAAAAAGTTTAAAAACTGCTCTCATTTTCAAGAATAACTGAAAGTCATTGTGCTTTGCAAAATTTAAATAATCCTATGTTTACCTGTTACAATAGCAAGTTTCACATCCATTGTGTACTGAGAAATAAAACTTTCATTCTTGTAAAAAAACACCTTGTTCTTTCCCTGTGTTACTTGGCTGAACTAACAAAATATGTATGTAATAGTAACTGTTCTGTTATGTCTCACAAATTCATTCCCTTGTAACTTGCTTTATCACTATTACTTTATTATTATCTCCAGTTTATACAGGAAAATTCTTGGAACAAAATCTTGTTGTGCTTTATTTGTAGGGGAGATTCTATGAATTTATATGACTACATAAACTGCAACAATGAAGCAAAAGAAATTCAAATTTAAATCAAAGTTATGGTATTTTCCTTCCTGTTGTTTTTCCTGTTTGAGGATTTCAGAGATATTAACAGACGTTGCTGAATCAAACATCACAGTTCTGTGAGAAGGTGGTATGTGTAATAGTATTTTCATTTTATATATAGGAAAAAAGTACTATAGAAAAAAACATTCTACTTCTGGAGTAACAAAAGCAACATGCTGATTACCCATGATTTAATTATAAACTGTTATATTCTTCTTGTGTTTTAAATGGCCATTTGTAAGTCTTCTACTGCAGAGAAATCCCTTACTTAACCTCTCTGGCTGAGAAGCAGGCAAGCTTTTCATTTGTTCCAAATTGATGAGATGGCTTCTTACTGGAATAGTCTACTTTTTGTTCTGTGCATTTGGTTTCCAGTTGGATTCAAACGTCAACAAATTGATCTTTGGCAAATCAAGCTTGCCACTATATAATATCATTTCCTCATTGAACTAATTACTTCACTGTATCAGTTGCAATACTGCTTTTAAAGTAATTGGGAACTTACATATCCTTGTTCTTTATGCAAATTAAAATGAATAGCTATACTTAGTAAATGGGAAAACTGCCTAAGTGTTAGAACTGTTCTCAACATGAAAATCCATTTCCCACAAGAGAAATTCAGTTGTTAACCCACTCCTGAAGTTACAATTTGTGTTACAATTTCTATGTCTGTGCATCTAAAATGATACTCCTCCACTCAGACCTAAAATTCTAAATACAGGTAGCTCCCTTGCAAAACTGCTCGTCACCTCCAACTGCCTCTAACCCAGTAAGACACAGTGCTTTCACATTCTCTGTGCTGAATGATCTGCTCAGCTATTCCTTGAAAGCCCACAGAAATCAGGCTTTGTTGCACTAAAAGAGCTGGTTCAGGATAAGTGTATTCTGTAACTCCCTAAACCAGTCAGCCTCTAGCATCACAGTGTTTGAGGGATCATTGCAAACAAATGGGAGGATGTTCCTCTCTCCCAGGACGCCAGTTATTTTCCATGGTCAAACACTTACCTTGTGGCTGTGTCTTCAGGAGACTGTGATGCTGATTGCATGGCTGATTCAGCCAGGCATTACACCACCTTGGGCCAGAGGTCTAAAAGGTCAACAATAATGTTTAGGCAAAGTTTTAAAAATCTGGCTACTAAGGTCATGAGCCAAGCATGGCTAAGGAAGTGAGAGCAAGATCTGCCATGGAGACACGCTGTATAGAAAAAGGATGAATTGACACCATAAGCAATCTTAACTCACAGCATCAGAAGCCAGGAACATGTGAGCAGGAAAGAGTAAATCAGAAGACACAGTAGTTTAGAGAACGTTGTTATATTTTTTTCTATCCTCAGGTATTGCTTTACTAGTCTTGCTTGTCCGTATCATGGACTCCAATTTAAATGTATGTTTGTGCTCTGCAGACACATCAGGACATATAATTTAGGCACCTTACTAGAAGTGTGAAATATTTCTATTAAACAAGTTGTGCTTTGTATATTACCACAAAGTATCCTGCTTGCAATTCAGATGATAGTTCTGCATTCATCCAAGGGGCAACGCTCAAGCATTCAACTGTTCTTATTTTAATTGATAATTCTCCTTATTTCATTTCAAACAATCTCACTTAAGGAAAGGGGAGAATGACTGTTATGGATTGTGAAATATAGGAGTACTGGGAGGGAACTGAATGTGCCAGCTGGGGATACAAAGGAGGGAATGAGTCATATAACTTCCAGTCATTCGGAAAGGGGTCATCCTGACTGGGCAGGGCTGCAATTATTAAAATTCATGTATCAAGCACTTATTCCTGGGTTGAATGAATAAATGATCCACTAGCAGATTATTTATGGTCAGTTATCATATTTTATGATCATAAATGATCATAAACGATCTGCTAGCAATGCTGTGATAAAGGTTCTGTCAGCATTATATTATGGGGATTTATAGCACAGAACTAAAATAGTGCATCCTGGTCACTAAAATAACTCCAGAGTCAGACTTTGGATCAAGTTATCATAACCAAGCAGCTGACTAACGCCCACAAAAATATCCATATGCATGGGAGTCATCTCTGTGCAAGCTGCTTGGGTAATTGCTTGTCTAGGGTTCTTTTTGCTTATCAAGATCTCTATAGAATGTATGGGTACTTGGTTATGTGAATGCACACTGCTGTGTGCAGGTGCTCTAAACAAACACATGAATATCAGTGCATATTTGTACAAGTTTTTTAGGCCAAAAAAAAAGCCATTGGATTGTAAAGAAGCATATATTCTTAAGGCTGAGTTAAAAGTTAATCTAGTACTCCACAGTGAACCCTGGTAACAGAAATGCTGACAGTACTTCAAATCTAATAGTGAAAAGAGATAGGACTTCTTAGTCAGCTGCCTGGGTTTGAAAATGTGCTTTCATAAGATCTTTCAAAAAACCAGAAAGTATTTCATATTGTTTCAATGAAATTGCTGGATTCTTTGAGCAGTTGATGGCTTCCCCAATACCTATGTTCTGAACTCAGTGGATGACTGATGGAATCTCAGCTTTTACTCTTGATGTCCCTCCATGAATTCTGTCAACTCTTAATGTGGCTTTGGTGCATATAACTTGTTGTAAATTACAGGATCTCACAACAATAATAATTTGAAAATGGAAAGGAAAAACATGTTTAGTTAATGCTCTGCTAGTTGATGCAAATGTAGGGCAGGTAGGGTTACTCTGCAGGAATATCAAGCATTTTCAGTGTAAGTGCCTCTCTTTATGATCTGCCAGGGCTGAAAGAGCAATCCCAAACACATTCAGTGCATCTTGTTACTCATCAAGGTAGAGCAATCCTCCTGGAGTTCCAAATGGTAATTGGATTTGTACAGAGCCTGCCAAATTAAAATTGCCTGCTTCAAAATATAAAACCTGAGCAAAAAAAAGGGATGGGAAATGTTGAGTTCCAGTTGACAATGTATTCTTATCTCATCCTGCTACTACTGAGGGTCTTTGGAGCATGATGTAAGAAATCACTTCCTTGATGCTGTAACTGTGCTATCGATAGACACAGTCTAATATATTGATAGACGCAGTTTGTGAATACATCAAAAATATACATCTGCACACAAATATATAAAAGTTCATGCAGATGACATTGGCATTACTGGAATTTAATCAGAGATGAATTTGATTCAAACATTGTCATCATGTTTGACAACTGGACTATAAGAGTTAATAACAAAAAAAATAACTAAACCAAAAAACAATTTCAAGGGATGACAATTATTAAAAAACGTAGCACTGAACACTTGTCTGAAAAAGACTGTCTGATTTTAGAACATTTTAATGTAAAAATAATACTTAGATCCTAAAGTTGGTCTTGATTTCAGTATTCTGTTGTCATGTAAATACACATGTGTGTTTGGATATATAAAACCATCTGTGTTCATGCAGAGCAGCTCTGCATAAGGTTTTTCACCTTCATTAGACTGTGCACATTGGATTAGGTGATCTGTATCTATTCTAGCATTGTTTAAATAGCAAATAACATCTAAATTAAACAATGAAACATTCCTTCTTTCAAACTTCAAATAATTCGAAACTACTTCCAACCTGATGAAGACTGCTTGAGTCCACTGAAGGTCATGATTTTATTTTGACTTACAATGACTGAAGGTTTGGTCTCAGAGCCATTAGCTATACATTTATAAGCAATATATTTCCTTTTTTATGTATGCTATCATTCATGCTTTTCATGTGCCATTATAATTTCAAAATGAGTCACGATTTTCAGAAATAGGAATGAATGTAAACTAGGGGTTCCAGAACCTTTTAACTGATTCAGTTCGTCCTACAGAATGCTCAACATTTTTGAAGAACACATTTCACTGCACTTAACACATATCTGAAAAGCACTTACCCTTATGTTAAAATCTAACACATTTGAATTCTCTCCTGAATAGAGATGCTTTCCAGAAGTGATATACTTAAGGTCCTGTCTAGAGATAGGATGCCAGGTGCCCACCAGAACCACTCTATCACTCCCCCTCTTCAACTGGACAGTGGAGAGAAAACATAATGAAAGGCTTACAGATGGAGATGAAGACAGGGAGAGATCACACACCAATTACCATCATGGACAAAATAAACTCAACTTGGGGCTATTAACTTAGTTCATTACCAATCAAATCAGAGAAATAAACCCAAATCTTAAACACACCTTCATCCTACCCCTCCCTTCTTCCCAGGCTTAACCTCAATCCTGATTTTCTCTACCTCCTCCCCTCCAGCGGTGCAGGGGGATGGGGAATGGTCATTGCAGTCAGTTTACTACACATTGTTTCTGCTGCTCCTTCCTCCTCAGGAGGAGGAGTCCTCTCACTCTTCCCTGCTTCAGCGTGGGGTCCCTCCCACAGGTGACAGTCCTCCATGAACTTCTCCAATGTTTTCACCATGGGCCACAGGGGAATGTCTGCTCTGGAACCTGGAGCACCTCCTCTCCCTCCTTCTTCACTGACCTTGGTGTCTACAGAGTTGTTTCTCTCACATAATCTCACTCCTCTTTCCTGGCAGCAACTGCTGCTCCTTAACATTTTTCTCCCCTTCTTAAATACATTATCACAGAGGCACTACCACCATTGCTGATGGGCTTGGCCTTGGCTAGCAGTGGGTTCGCCTTGGAGCCTGCTGGCATTGGCTCTACTGGACACAGGGGAAGCTTCTGGCTGATGGGCAGGAAAAAACTGTCACTAATGGTCACAGAAGAAGTATTGTGTTGATAAAAACATTCAAGATACCTGACAGGGAAAGAACTATAAAAATATCACACTAAGGAACTCCTAGAAGTCTTAACAAAAATCAAAGAATATTATTAAATTTATTTTTAAGATAATGTGAGCAGGCTTTTAAAAACCCATAATACTGAGCTAACTTTATGTACTTCTGCTCTTTGGTCCTCCTGGAACACTGGTCCCAGGATAAGATGCCACATAAAAGCATCCCAAAATAATTTTTTCTTCCAGAAATTTTAAAGGTGGTAGGTGTGAAAAATCATGCTGCCACTGGAAAGCACCATTGATTTTAACTGTGCAGCAGCTCCTGTGCTGCATAATAAAGTCACCAAAGCAAACATAAAATGGAAATGTACCAGTGAGAAGTCAAACCTGACTTTCAGGTATTGTAGTATTGCATAACAAGATTCGTGCTTGCATTATTCAAGGACATGCTGATGTTGAGTAATGACCTTAGCTAACCTAGGAGTCAACATAATCTTTAGTGAGTCTACAACTCAGAAAAAAAATGTAGTAAACTCCAGCATGGTAAATTTTATACTGAGATAACAGAAAAAAAAAATACTAAGTGAAACATGTAGGGTGCTAATGTCTATACAATTTCTTCTACTGATTATTTTTCATACATGAAGATTATCCCATGCAAAAAAAATCATGTGCTGTTTAGATGTTGAACATAAAATGGAGGAAAGAATCTTTACATGATTTTTCTCCTGTGGGTGTAAACAGATATTTTTAACTTCAGATACCAAACAGAAATGGCTGAGACAGAATTAGATTATACTGCCAACCAATACTTTTTTATCTTGCAAATATATGACAGCTGTGATTCTGAAAGATTTAGAACAAAGTTTGTTAGTATCAGTTGTTGCTAAGAGATGTATTGCCTTTGGTAGAAGAATGAATATGCACCCACATATTAAGTGGATCACTGAATTGTAAGCCACAAATCCAATAGAAAATAACTTGTTTATATTACAAAAGGTCCTGAAAATATTTTATTGTGGAAAAAATCATCATTATTGCCCTTTAAATACGTCATGAGTTTTGCTGACTTGCCTCCTCACAGAAGGTGTACTCAGTGATGACATTTTTAAAAATGAAAAATGATTGAAAAGCACATTGAAGACAATAACTCAATATAATTCTTGCAGGAGATTCAAGAACTTAAACCACTGATTTTTAGCATGTAATCTTTTTTGAATGATATTGCAAAGTCTAAAGAAGTCTGACCATCATTGACAAAAAGCTTACAATGTAATATAGATGCCAGATCTTTTCATATAGTTATGGTATTGCAGTTACTCATAACTGTTTCATACATCTATGAGTAGTGCGTTGTTATAATAATTTTAACAACTGTGTCTTTTTTATTGCTAGTTAATGTATTCTCTAGTTTCACTTCCCTCTGGCAGATACAATACACTGAGTTTCCACACTTTAGGATTCTTTTGTATTTCCTAACCTATGTCTATAATTTGCTTCTCATATGAGATATTAGTCTGGTAGCAGATCTTTTTCCATGTTTGTATTGCTCTCTAAAAAGATCTTACCTGACCTTTTTTAGCACACTTCACTGTAGACTGTGTTAAGGGGATATCTGAGTTGGAGATGGCAAGGTCTGAAAAGACAACACAGTTCAGCCAGAAAAAAAAGTAGTAAAAAAATTTATTATCCATTTTCTGAGTCTTCTTCTTAATGACCTACTGTTGAGTCTTGGGGGGGGGGGAAATTCCATTATAAAACAGAAGGAATTTTAGACAATGTAAAAATGGTCTTTAGAAAAAGACCATCCTCACTAGGAGACAGAGTAGTTGCAGCAATGAGTACTCAGGGACTAAAGTACAACTGAACTGGACACACTATAGAAGTTCTAATACTTGACAGTGCCAGAATAAAACTTCCTGATACCAAATTAGCAAAAATCCCTCTGTGATGATTCTGTAGAAGATATATTATAGGTAGATAAGCATTACTCTAATATAGGTATGGAAAATTTAAGGTAGAAAATGAAGTAGCTTGTGCAAAGCCCTAAAGATCAATAGTGTTGATATTTCTAATAAAATTCAAGTAACTTTTAATTCCCAATCTGTATTCACTGCATAACTCTTCTAATGGATTTTGCTGTTGTGTGAACGCAAGTGCTTTTTCCCCTTGGCAATAGTTATTATTTTGAAACAATCCTCCCTTTCCCCCCACACCCGTTAATTATCTCTTGAGGAAAAAAATGAAACTCCAGCTGTAGGAACATACACAGGACTGAGTCTTGTAAGAAAATAGCTTCAGGAAAAAGATTGGTGAATGGTTATGAAACTGCAAAGTGGATTCTGACCCGCTGCAGAGTCACTCCATAGCATGTCTCATAGCAGATAAGCTATGGAAAGCAGCAAAATACAGCTTCTCATGCCCAAACAGCAGATGGTCCCAGATAACTCTCAACAGCAGATATCGTAATGAACCACTACTTCCTATATCAACACTGCCAACATTCTTCACTAAACAACTTGCTCCATCCAACTTAGCTAGTTCAAGGACTCAAATATCTGAGGACTATTTTTTGATGAAGGTGGGTTGACCTTATGGGAGTGGTCACTGTGCCAAAATATCACCTGTAATAGTTGAAATACACACATCTTTGCATGTGGAAAAGAGCACACTAACATCCTACCTGATGATCTGTTACAAACTTCATGTAGAATACAGAAAAAACATACAGGCAGACTCTGTAGGTAGAAACTTGAGGGTAGTTGCTCAATGTGCTGTTGAAGCATCAGAAACATGAGTGAAATCTTAGCTGAACCGTATTGCAGTCATACTATTATTGTGCCTTCAGCTGAACTACTTCAAGCAGAAAAATGTAAACTAAGCAGGGTTATCTTGGGTCAACACCTGAACAGGAAATATATGTGCTGTCACAACTGGTGCTGGCAATTCATTACATAGCTTCACAGTGGGCCTGAAGGAAGAACATATCTGGTTGTTAGACGATGCCTGATGCTGTAAACACCTTAATTTGGGCAAGAGACTGATAACAAAGTTGTGACAATTTGTTATCCTTAAATATCACAGAATAGTTTTGGCTGGAAGAGACCTTCAAGATCATCAAGTCCAACCTTATTCCTAGCCATATCAAAACCACTAAACCATGTCCCTAAGCACAACATCTACCCATCTCTTAAACACTTACAGGGATGGCGAATCCTCCACCTCCCTGGGCAGGCCATTCCAATGCCTGACAACCCTGTCCGGAAAGAAATCCTTCCTAATATCCAGCCTGAACCTCCCCTGGTTCAGCATCAGGCCATTTCCTCTTGTTCTGTCACTTGTCACCAGGGAGAACAGACCAACTCCCGCCCCACTACAACTTCCTTTCAGGTATTTCTAGAGGGCAATAAGGTCTCCCCTCAGCCTTCTTTTCTCAAGGCTAAACAGCCCCAGATCCCTCAGCCTCTCCTCATAAGAGACATGCTCCAAACCCTGTACTAGCTTTGTAGCCCAGCTCTGGACCCTCTCCAGCACCTCAACATCCTGCTTGTAGAGAGGGGCACAAAACTGGACACAGTATTCCAGGTGCAGCCTCACCAAAGCCAAGGACAGAGGAATGATCCCTTCCCTGCTTCTGCTGACCACAGTATTCCTGATACGTGTCAGGATGCCATTGGCCTTCTTGGCCACCTGGGCCCACTGCTGGCTCATGTTCAGACAGCTGTCAATCAACACCCCAGGTCCTTCTGTGCCTGGCAGCTCTCCAGCCACTCCTCCCCGAGCCTGTAGCGCTGCTGGGGTTGTTGGGGTCCAAGTGCAGGACTGGGCATTTGGCTCTATTGAAACTCATGGAATTGGCCTTGTCCCAGTGATCCAGCCTATCTAGATCCCTTTGTAGAGCTTTCCTACCCTCAAGCAGATCGACACTTCCACCCAGCTTGGTGTCATCTGCAGATTTACCAAGGCTGCGCTCTATCCCCTCCCCCAAACCATTGATGAAGATGTTAAACAGGAGTGGCCCCAGTACCGAGCACTGGGGGACACCACTCGTGACTGGCAGCCAACTGGATTTAACTCCACTGACCACAACTCTTTGGACTCATCCATCTAACCAGTTTTTCACCCAGGAAAGCGTATGCCCATCCAAGCCAAGAGCAGACAATACTCTAATAAAACACTGTGGGAAACAGTGTCAAATGCCTTAAAAAAGTAAGGACAGACAACATCCACAGCCTTGCCTTCATCCAACAAGTGGGTCACCCTGTCATAGGAGGAGGTCAGGTTTGTTAAACAGGACCTGCCCTTCGTAAGCCCCTGCTGACTGGGCCTGATCACCTGGTTGTCCTGCAAAGTCAAACTGACAGGTCTGTAGCTCCCGAGATCACCCTTTCATCCCTTCTTATACATGGGTGTTATGTTGGCTGACTTCCAATCTGCTGGTACCTCCCCAGTCAGCCAGGACTGCTGATAAATGATGGACAGTGGCTTTGGGAGCACCCCTGCCAGTGCTCTCAGCTCTCTAGGCTGTAACCCATCATGCAATACATTTTATGGCTGGATATAGCTTTTATACACAGTTAGAATAGAAGCAGAATGTCTTTCAGGGTGTCACATAACTTTGCATGGACTGCAACAGCACTCCAGCTGAGGTAATTTTTCATCTCTTTTTGGAGCTCTTTTTTCTGCATCCTGTTCTTCCAGCTGCTTTTTACATCCTCAGAGAAAAGGTGGGAGAAGAAACCCCAAACCGTGTATAGTAGATATCGCTGTTAACTCCCTTATGATACTCTTATTTCCACATTGTGAGTGCCTGTAAGAAGTGCTCCACTGACTGAAAATATCAAGACTTGGACTAATCCTACCAGATTTTAGGCATTTTGAACTTCTCATAGCAATGAAAATGAGTACCTCTAGTGTATCCAAAACCTAATATGCTCTTTGAAACAACTGTACAATTAACTTAGAGTTAGGGGAAGACTACTGTGGCCTTCCAAAGAAAGAACAAAGCACTCTTTGTTTTTCCAAGATGAGTGGCTAAACATTAAGCTGCCTGAATCTGGCCTTTGAATGAATGATAAGAACATGAGAACTGAATGTGAAGGAGATCTTGTACTTGAAATTCAGGCCAGGTATTTTGTCCTTATGCCCATGTGAATTCCTCTTCCAAACAAGTGCTTTGCTGTTACCTTGAGCTTCCTGCTTCTTATTTTCATATTTACTTTTCTATAAATTATAAGCCCTTTGAGATGGGAACGATTATTTTTCATTACTATGGCCTCTGACAAGCCCTATCACAACTAATATCATGCTGACAGTTACTACCAGCATTTCCAGTCTCAGCACTTCATGAACCACAAGATTTCAGACCCTGGTTCTCTGGCCAGCAGAGTGTCTTGGCTTTTGAAGGCTCCTGGAGCACCAGCACATGCCCTCCTGTGCCTGGCTGGGCATAGTGGACTCCATGCGAGCCAGGTGGCTACACCACCACTCCTCCTTTGCACAGGTGGACTCAGCAGCAGCAACTGGGAAGAGCTACACAAACCCAGGGAGCGTGAGTCTGTGGCCTCAGGTGCCTGGTCTAGTCCAACATGTGTTATGCAGTTCACTGAAATCCTGTTGGCTTTAGGGTTAATAATTCACCTCTCACTTTTCATTTTCCAACAAGGTCTTTATTGCATGGCACAGGGTAGATTAATCACGTTATTTGCAACTGTTTTGAACTACTGTCCCCCAGACCGAGTGGCGGGCAAGACCATGGCCATTACACGTTTCTTACGACAACGGCAGAGGGCCCGCCTGTATGTCTCTGCCCTAACACAAAGGTCTCTATTTGTGCCCAGCGGCGACCATAAGACCAGCGCAAGCTCCGAGGCCAGGCAGAGAAGGCGCCGAGAGGAGGCGGGTCTGGCGCTCGGGGGCCCCGGCACCGAAGCGGTTAACAGCAAGATGGCGCCGGGCCGGCTTCGCCACCGCCCCCCGCGCCGGCCACTCGCGCGGCGGCCCGTGCCGCTGTCGCGCGGTGATGAGTCACCGCCAGGGGCGCGGCGCGGAGCGCGGCCCGGGGGCGGCGGGCGCGGAGCGGGCGGCGCTGCAGCTGGTGGCGAACATGGCCGGCGTTGCCGCCTCCGGCGCCGCGCCGGGCAGCGGCGCGGACGGGCGGCGCGGCGGCGCCCCGGAGCAGCAGGATAGCGGCCGCGGGGAGCCGAAAACTCTCTGGGGGAGCGGCGAGCCGCGGCCGCCTGCCGCCGGCCAGGGCCAGCCGTCTCCGCAGCAGCGAACGGAGACGCTGGGCTTCTACGAGAGCGACCGGGGCAGGAAGAAGAAGCGGAGCCTCTCCGGTGAGGCGCGGCGGCGGTGCGAGCGGCCTCTTCACGCAGGTCGGGGAGGGTGGAGGGCAGCGAGGGCACCCGGGCTGGGTTGGACCCCACGGGAGACCGGGGTGGCCCTGACAGTGCTGCCCGGGCCGGGCGGCGCCTACGGGGCGTGCCGCCAGCGCTGGATTCCCCCAGCGTCGCCCGGTCCGCCGGAGAGGCCGAGGCCGGGGTGGGCGCTGAGGCGGGACTGAGGGCGCCGCGGCCGCCCGCCCGTGTAAACTTTGTCGAGAGACTTTAAAAAGTGCGCCGGGACCTCGCGGGCCTGGGGAGCGGCGGCGTTCAGCCGCTCCGAGAGCGGGGGCGGGCGGGAGCTTCCCCGCCGCCTGCGCTGCCGCTTCTCTCCCAGCCTTGAAGTTCGGCCGGCGAGCCGGGCGTGTGTGCGGGGCTTGCCGCGGGAACCTGGTCGGGAAGGGGCGCGGGGGCAGCGAAGTCCGTGTGCCCCGTGTAACGCATCGTGTTAGCTGCTAATCGTCGGGAGGCTTTTGAAGAACGCGGCCATCGGCCGCCGAGCACACTGAAGTTGAAACTCGGGTAGTTGGGCTCGACACCTGCCAAGGAGCGCCTGCAGCGGGGTCTGACAGAGGCGGAGCGGTTCAGACCTGGGCCCCGTGTGTCCAGAGCCCCGGAGGCGCTGCGGGCTCCCTTCACTTTCTTGCTGGAGTACGAGAAAGGCTTCGTCGTTGTAACGGGTCTTGTTAGACACACGCAGCTATAATACAATAGTCTTTTTCCTCTACTGTTGGAAACAATGGTGTGGGAACGTTGGAAGTTGTATGCAGATTATTAGAACTCTTTTCAACTGAATGTAGTTTACTGAGAGGAAGCTATGGAGAAAAATAAGGGAAAATGTCATGGTCTTTGCTGTGAATCTGCAGCTCTATGTACATTTACCCTTGAACCAGTTGTTTCAGGTGTCTACAGAGGAGTTTTTGAAAATAGCCCTGCCTTTTGTCAGAATTGTTACTCAGTGTGGCAGGGTTGATTTAGTGTTGGTAAGGTTATAAATAACTATATTAACACCATATTGTAGTTAAGTGGCTTGCAGAAAATCTGCAAAGTGTTCAAAGTGATGGTCAAATTTCCAGGCTTTCTGTCTCAGTGTTGGCTTGAAAATAATACTGGGGGTTTTATAAAAAAAAAAAAAAAAAAAAAAAAAAAGGAATTAGGGTTTAACTTAAACTATCTGCCAACATTGAATGCTTTCCTTCGGAGTTTGACAGGTGCTGTGTTCATTTCTGAAATGTGTTATGTCATAGAGTGTGCAGCATCATTGACTGCATTCTCTGGTGTTGATTAAACTGGTGTAATTTCACTACTTTTAAGGAACTGGCTTGTGAACTGCTTTGTGATTAAAAAAAAAAAAAAAAGTCAAGATACATGCTGATGTGCCTGAAAGACAGCTGAACAATTAACTTTTTATATAAAAAGAAAGTAAATTGTTATTGGGAGGAAGGGAGAAGGATTCCTAACCATGTTCTAGCAGTTGATTTTAAAATAAAAATAGTTAATCATTGTCATTCTCTGATGTCAGGACAAGAAAACATTAGAAGAACAGGTTTCTTGGTAGAGCAGCTAAAAATTCTAACTCCTCTAATGGCAGCACTACATTAAATAGTGAATAGAAGTAGTCTTTTTTCACAATGGTAAAGGAGGACAAGTACTGTACAGAGAAGTTCTTTAGAGGAGAAGGAAATACTACTTTTTAAAAATAAGAGTGTTCTTTTGTCTTGATTTATTAGAGTGTTTATGGAAGAAGTGTGTGTTTGTTCAAGAGTGGCAGGAGTGAAGTGAGTGCTTGGAATTGACGCATTTAGGGTTAAAGTTATGATTATATAACAGAAACTTATTGAGGTGCAGTACATTTTGCATTTGCACAAATTTTCCTCTCCGTTTCTGGTTAATGGTTATCCTTTGTGTAGCTATGTGCTGAAGCAGAACTTAGGTAAATCATTATCTTTTTACCTTGAAGGAATTAGTGGCCATTTATGTTTTGAAGATGCTTGTACTTTTCTGTCCTGAGGTGGGGAGATGCATGAGAATACTTTGAGCATTAGAAGTATGCTATCTGAACACTTAAAACTTAAGCTACAGTCTAAAACTTTCTGATTGTAAAGGAGGGAAGCTTGGAGTAGTGAAGGAATTTGAAGTAGGCATTAGAGTGTTCACTTGTTTTTAAAAGAAGATGATGCTTTGATGGCAGAATGAAGCCATTTTTCAAATGATTTATGACTCTGTCCTGCCTTGGTGTCTCATGCTGTTCTTTTGCTTATGGTGTTTTTCCAACAGGATTAGCCACTGATCTGTTTCACAGCTGGAACAAGACTAGGGCTGATGCTGGGTGGCAGTAAGTGCTCAGAAGGGAGGTGGCTGAGCGACTGTGTGCGCTTCAGTGAATCCTCTGTCACTGGAGAGGTTATTTGCAGTCGGTCTGGAGCTTGTGTATTGATCAGCCTCAGTTAGGAGGAATGGTTATCTCTTAGTATCTAGGGCATGAAAGTCTAGCCAGATGGAGGAAATGTAAATAATTTTTTTTTTTTTTATAATAGGCCCATGAACCAGTTTGTGTGAGGTAAGGAGTGGGGAACAAATAGCTCATTAGTTAGAATCATAGAATATGTGAAGTTAGAAGGGAGCCATAAGTTACTCTGTGGTGGTTGCCCATATGCATATATTTTCTTTGCAGGAAACTTCAGTTGTTTGAGATGCATTGTCTTTAAGTCAGAGAAGGTTATTTATCTGAGGTGGAAGAAAATACACCTGTTCACTTAATAATAAACAGATTAATAGTTAACAGTAGTTAATTTGTGGTTCTATACCTAAAGTTATATCTTTTTACTTGTGACTTTTTTTGTTTAAAAAGTTATAAGTGATAGGATGGAAGGAATACTCCAGAAAACAAGCTTGCAAGAGACCTGAATAATGATTTAGTGCTATGAACTTCTACCTTATTTCACTGGAATGAACTTTGAAACTTTACATGTAAATATTAGTTTTTAACTACTCGTTAAACTGACGGTTTGTTTGTTTTGAAATAAATACCTTTAAAGGCTTACAGTGGCTGTGGTTTAATTACTGGAAGTGGGTCAGTAATATCTAAATCATCAAAATCACTAAACAAGCTTATAAAGGTAAAACCTGTTCATGTTGTTTAAGGCAAATAATTATTTAACTGATTTATTAACAATACATAACAAACGAGCAGTCAATGAGTTATATAGCTGTGATCAGTATCAGCAACAAGATAAATCACAGTGCTAGACATACACAGAATGTGAAAACACCACTGCAGGCTTCAGCCTGCCCGTTCGTAATCCCCACAAGTTTTAATCGCACTCAATACATGTGCCCCCCACCCATGGCAGTGTGGCTTGTAAGGACAGCCAGCCTCTTCTGTTTCTTTAATACTTCTGTTTGATCTGATTCCTTCCCTTCTATAAAACACTTTGTCATTTTCTAGCTACTGTTCAACCTAATGGTTGTCTTAATCTTCAATGTGATGAATATTGAGAAGCCGCTATCTCAGACAGTTTAGGGTGAACTCTTTGTACATAGCATCTCTACCTGCATTCCTCTCTTAAGAGCTGTTACGTAGGCTGTGTTGAGCAGCCTCTTCCTCCCCTCAGAAATTTGGAGCATTGTACCATGCAAGGTCCAGCCCCCCAGTGGTCACTAAGACTTTGCCTAAAATGAATTTACAATTTGTGAGTACGTGCTTGTGTCATGATAAATGCTCTGTAGCTTTTCACCTCTCATGTCTAGTTAAGTGCTTTCCATCTTTTGGGTGCTGTGTGAACACTGAGAGTTTCTATTTTTAAGTGCCAGTACTAACCAGAAATGTTGAACTTGATTGTAGTGTTCTGTCAGTTCTGAAGTGTTACCGGGAGGTGGTAATGTCAGACCTTGTCAGTGGGTGTCAAAGCCTAAACTCAACCTCTTTCTACTGACAGCCTGAGATTTCATAATTGTAATTTCATGTTGTATTTCCTTTTGCAAGACTTCTCTGACCAGAGTCTTTTTTAGAAGCCATATGAATGGACTAAACATAGGTCAGTTGGCCTTTGGCTTACTCACCTACAGCCATTAGAACGGAGATGACCTGTATGTGCTTGATGGCTTTTTAAAAACTTAGGTCTGATCATCAAATTATCAGTGTGCTTGTACTGTTTGTGCACTGAATCACTTGGGATCATGTATCCATGAACGTTTTGATCTTGGAGAAAGTTGTTCTTTATTTTAAAGAACAGGTAGCTAGTGTTGCTGAGAGTGAAAATAACTTTTAAGTCTAAAATACAGCTTACTACATTTAGGAATACTGTCAGTGCACTAAAGATTAGATCCACTCAGCGTATTGCATTCAGTGTAGCTGCTTTGAGTAATGTTTTGAAGAAGTGGGAGGTCTGGTGAAAATGATTGGCTGGGAAAAGTAGCTTGTTTTGTTTGTTGGGAGGCAACAGAGGAATGGGTGATCATAGGACTTACTTTTCATATAACTCCTTCTATACCAAGTTATTTAACATACTGGCTACAATCATCAGAATCCTTCTGGGTTAGATGTGATGCAAATGAAATGTAACAAGTAGAAGCATAGCAGTCTTCTTACTCTTTGAAGATCACATCTGAAGTGTCTTCTGCTTGTATGTGTTCCCCAATGTAGATCTTTCATTGCTGAGATTCATCAGTGCTGAGCTAACAAGAGGTTACTTCCTTGAACACAATGAAGCAAAATACACAGAGCGGAGAGAGAGAGTGTACACGTGCATGCGGATACCAAAAGAACTGGAAAAGGTGAAGTAGACTTTAAGATTTGTTTTAATTTAGAGATTAAAGCTGTTGCATTAAATTATTTAAAGGAATGTTTATTTTTCAAACATGCTACTAAAAAGATTTAAATATCTATAGTGATTAATTTTCAGTGTATTTTCAGTTTTCATAACTTAGACATTTATGTTTCAGGGTTTTTTGCCTACGTTTGTTTGCTGCTGCTGGTATCTCAGAGTATTAGCAGTGATGGACATGACTAACTTTCAGGTCCAAATGATGACAAATTAATTCAGATATAAAGATGTCACTGATACTTACAGTTAAGGAGAAGAGAACTTTTTACATCAAAATGTAATTTTACATAAAAAAAACCCAAACCAGTTTTAAAGATTTTTTCTAGTCTAAAATGTTTTGAGGGTGGGAAGATTTCAATCCTTTAAAAATAGTGATACATCAATTTCTGTCTAAGGTTTCTGACTTAATTTTCACAGCTGTCTGTTTTGCTTCTTGCCACTGTTTAATTTAGCATCTTTGCTCTCTATCCCAGTTCTGTGGCCCTTCCTGAGGCATTCCTGCTACCTTCTTTATGTCAGTCTAGATATAATTCTGGCCCTGCAGTGAGCCAGTTCCAGTGATGTAATGTAGAAGAGAGTTTTATTTGGTCTTAACCATTTTGATTTTAGAGGCAGCAGGAATATGCTCAAGGATAACAAGTCAGGCAACCTTGGTAATAAGGTTTGGCTAGACTGGAGCATAATGATGACATTAGAAGAAATATTGCTAAAATTCTTAAACCCTCTAAAGGGTTGATGTTACATGGCAGGGATAAATCAATTTAATTTATGTTGAAGGAAGATTCTTGTTTCACTGTTCCTCTCACTTCAGTTTCCTGCTTTATGCATGAGCTTTTGTGCTTGTTAGACCACAATCAACCAGAGTTGGTTTAAGGGTTAAATCAGCTTATAATTGAGCAGTGAGTGCTTCACATGTCTTGCTGTGTTTGTTTTTTGCTAGCATAGTAAGCTGAATTGGTCAGTCAATATTTTTGAGAATCCAGAGCCCACACAAGGGTGGAAGGGGGAGCTGTACAGTTTTGGGGTAAGGGTGGAAAGATGAAAGAGCAATGCAGGAGGGAGGGAGAGGAGGATTCCCTTTATCAGCAGAACTCAAGTTTCCCCTTCAGTATCATTACATTGATCCTTGGACCATGATGAGACCTGGTTTTACCAAAACTGAATTCGCAGTCAGTTACTGCAGACAATCACAGAATGAATGTGATTGGGATGTACCTTTGGAGATTAGTCCAAACCCCTGCTTAAAGCTGTGTCACCTACAAGTTTCTCAAGACCAGATTCAGTTCAGCTTTGAACATCTCCAGGGGTGGTGTCTTCACATCCTCACTGTTTACCCATTCCAGTTCATGGTAGAATATTCCAGTTATGGTAGAGTCTCAGTTGAAAAATACAGCAGTTCTACATTGTCTCCATTGTAATAATGTAGACTATCACGTGCCAGCTCGAAGCCACAGAAAGGATTCTGAGGGATCATCACTGTAGATTGTCGATAAAACTTTCAATGTTAAGAACAAGTGAAGGCCAACAGGTTATTTTATAAATAAAGCTGATTCTGTAAGTGGTGAAATTGATGGGTTTTGCATGGTAAGTCAAACTTCAGTCTGTACTTGAATATGAAACTGAGCAATAAGTAGGTAGATTTAAAAAGTGATAGTTACCTTTTTACAGAGAGCGTGAAATGAATTTATTTCTTTGCATGGGCTTAGTCCAGGTTAGCAGATACACTAGCTATATCAAATCCAATTATACTCATTGAAAAACTTGAAAAAGCGTGGTGATGAGCACCTGTAGAGCAAACTGAACAGTATAAAGATCATCACCTATTTCAGGAATCAGTTGACTGTGTGATTCAAAAGTCTGCTTCATTGAAATAAAGTATGTGAGTAAACTGGAGTAAACTTATCAAGGCCTAATCTCAGAAGATATTTTTTAACATGCACTTACTACAAGTGTATAATTTTAGAGTGGTATGTGATGTTAAGAGTAGTCTATTTTGTTGTTCTGAATATCCCTGTTTCATTTAGAGAAGCTAGATAATTTGCAATATAAATACAATTTTCACTTGAGCTTTTTGTGCAGCTTCAGTAAAGCTCTTCGTTTTAATAGGTTATTTATACTAAATGACAAGATGGTCCCTGTTCCTGTTGTCTTAAAGGAACACTTGTCAATTGATCTTCAAAATGAACTCTGTACTGTTTTGCTAAAATGTAGTTATGATGATGGAAAAACTCTGTAAGCTTTTCTGCTAGTCTCTCAGTATCTGGAATGTAGCAGTAAAAATAATGTTTATAGAAATGAGTGGAAGGTAAGTGTACAAGTGCAATGTAGTAAAAGAAATGAGGACTTGAAACAATAACTGCAAATATTAATGCAAGCTTATGGAATGTGAAAAACTGTGATTGTACTCAGGCAGAGAAAAAGTCTGTCTAAATCAAATAGAAAATTAAGAGTTGTTTTCTAGATTGTAAAGATGCTCCCAAAGATTACAGGGGCAAAATGGCAGGAGGTCTTTCTGTGTTGCTTGGGTTAAGGAGTTTAAAAAGCAAACAAACAAAAGAAACCCCAAAAAACAGAAACAAAACCAAACAAAAAACCCGAAACAAGAGGACAATAAAACCAAACAAAAACAAAGCAAAATGCACAAAACAAACAAACCAAACAAAAAAAACCTCACCCACACAAACAAACCACAACAAAACCAGGAAAGTACATGTTCTGCTCCAGTCACCCTCACTGCTCGGATTGCAGAGTTACCAAAGACATAGGTGACTGTGGCATATTAAAATTCAGTGCATAAATTTATCCACTATTTGTTATCAGTGCTCATTACTTTGAATGATAACTCTCTGCTGAAATATTAGAAAATGGTACTAACGGTGAGTGAGTAGCAGAGAGGAGACCTTAATGCTGTGCTGGTATTGAAGCAGAGACTGCAGGATGGGTAGAAACAGTCTTATGAGGGAAAGCATCAGCTCTGAAATGATAGCGGTGCTCTTATGCCTGAGTCAGTCATTTCATGTGCCTTGCAGATAGATGTACAGGAGTGTACTGTAGGATTGCTTGCAATGTTGCAAGGATGCATGAGGAGTAAGAGTGAGAGAAAGGGACATATTGGTGATACTAGCTCATTAGACATTGAACTGGCTGTTGCACAGGCTGGCAAAGAAGTTTATTTTGAAAGGCAACAAGATTGTGGAAGATAAAAGTAGTTTACTTGTGCTTTGGCTTACCCCACACACAGCCCCCCCACCCCCAAAACAAGCCTTTCCTCTCATCAATACTTGCAACTTTCACATGTAAATGCCAGTCTGTCATGGATGTCTAGGCTTACTTAGGTGTTACTAGCCCTAACTGCATAGCAATTTAAGCTTACCTTTTAAAGTGATTTTCCTTGTGGGACAGAATACTAGCTTCTGGTATGACAGAAGCATAAATGCTTATGGCTAGAGTCCCATTCAGGTAAATCTCAGATGCATTCAAAGAGCAGATGAAGAAGGAATGTCATGTGGGGAGACTGGTATATTGCAGAATTTAGGTCTAGTTTGATTACCACAGAATTGCTTGGTTTGTGGCTATAATGAAATTGCTTTAACTGTTTCTCTAAATCAAGAATTTAAACTGAGGGTAACTGGAAGTTTAGCTCTTCATATTTTAGATTTTTTTTTTTTTTTTGGTATGAAAAAGGTTGATATTCTTGGAAGGAGAACTACCATAGCTAGCTAAAAAATTAACAAGATAAAAAAATAAATTTGGGGGGGAACCAAGCATATTAAAAAGGAGGTAGGCAGAAAATGTCAGTGTAGATGTACAGTTCTAAGGTTAAAAACATTAACTTTTCTAACTATAGAGGAAAGTCACAGTTGGAAAATGGGCTACAGTTACATCCAAGTGCAATTCATCTATTCGATAAAGACTGAGTTCGGTGAGCCGTGGAAGTCTGCAAAAGCTTTTGCTGCTTGGACCTTGTGATGCAGAATTTTTGCTGAATAGTCTTCCTGGTGCATAGCGTGTTGTTTTCCTCACTCTGACTTGTTCAATCAGCTGAACTGTATTGTGCTTATTTAGTCAATTATTCTTGTGTAAATATATTTTTTCATAGTATAATTCTTAATAAACTTGATGTAACTCTTTATAAACTGCTAACATACTTCTGTTTTATTTTTGTAATTTAGTTGATGTTTTTTGGAATCTTTTTGTGCCTGGATGCTTTTCTGTATGTATTCACCCTGCTTCCTTTGAGAGTTTTTCTGGCAATGTTCCGGTTCATCACTTTGCCTTGCTATGGCTTACGGTAAGTTCATTCAAGAGAAAGGTGTTGATGTTGTTAAATAATGTCTCTCTGTTTATGCATATGTTTGATTTTGATGGCCTTTCAGTGCTGTTTGAACCGCTAATAACTTCTTCCACTTCAAAATAGAAGTTCTGGTCTGCACTACTAAAGCAAAGGGGTGTGGGACCTTTAAGCTTTGCAGCAGTCACTAACTGTCATCGTTGTTTCCTTCAGACACAACAGTTTGATAACAGCACCACTTAGGCATATTCAGGTTAGTAAAGGACAGAGGTGTAACCTTACCCTACAGTTTTTTCTTTTAACTAACATCTATTTGAACAGTGTTTTATGATTTCTTACACTTGAGTTAATGACGTGACTCAGGTCTTTTTATAGACTCTTTGATATTAAAACAGAAGTTTGATTTTTTTTTTTTATTGTTTACAGCAGAAGTTTTCCTTATTTCCACAGTAAACTTTGCCCAAAGGATCCCTGTATAAAATGTATAATTTTCTTTGCTTCAAAGAATCTTAACTGAATGGGACTAACTAATCAGAATATTAAGACGTTTTATATCTTCACTCCTTGGTTTTTTTCTTCAATACTAAGAAGAATTTGCTAATACATAGGAATTTTGGTTGCCTTCTGGCACAGGCATCAAAACTTGGATAGAATTAATTTTCTTCATAGAGGTTGCTACTTCACAGTAGAGCTGATTATGTAAGCCTTAAATGTAGCCTGAAAGTATTTATATCGATACTGTAATTTTTCCTTGAATAAGTAAGGATTTCAGGGGTTTCATTCTGAGTTTTCGCAAACTTGAAGTTGATTCATGGTACCTGATTTTTCTTTCTTTCTTTTTTTTTTCAAGTGAGGTGCTTGCATTTACATTATTAATTAATGAAGTGTTTTTAGCTGCATAGTTTAGAATTATGTACTGATTAGAGCAAATACTAGTCTAGTTGCGTAAGGAATAATATTTTCAACTGAAGAGTATACTTGAAATGTTTGTACATAGGCACTAGGTGGCAGTCCCTAATCTTTTATTGTGCTGATAACTTTGAGACGAATCTGAGGCTTCCATTATGTTAAGAGAGTTTTCCTATCTGTGTGAAATAATATGACAGCTATTTAGTTTTAGCCTGATAAGTCAAATTATGTGCCTATTTGTAAATATCTATATGGACAATATTGCTAAAATATTAAAATTAAGGTAAAATTGGGTATTGTTCAATATACCGGAACACAGGAAGTTCCACCTCAACATGAGGAAAAACTTTACCGTGTGGGTGACAGAGCACTGGAACAGGCTGCCCAGAGAGGCTGTGGAGTCTCCTTCTCTGGAGACTAAAAACCCACCTGAGTATGTTCCAGTGTGGCTTGCCATGGGTGGTCCTGCTCTAGCATGGGGGTTGGACTCGATGATCTCCAGAGGTCCCTTCCAACCTCTGCCATTCTATGATACTGAAGAAACTGGTACTGAAAATATGCACTCATGTGTGTAGGTACATGCACCTGCAATGTTAACATTTAGTCTGCCTGCTTCATAGTATTTTTCATGTGTGAGGCAGGATAGAATCCAGTTTAATGCATTCATCTTGACTATGTTAACTATAAAGTGTTACCAGGTAAGATGCAGTGAAACTTGAGATTGCCTGGAGTGAAGAAGGCTTTATTTTTGTAACAACTCCTGAAGCAATTTCCTTTGTCACAATTTCCTCAAATGTTTATGGAACTTATTTCCCTAGAATCTCTTTACTTGCTCACTACTTCAGGCTTTGTGTATTTCAGTAATGTTTTTAAGTTGGTGCCTTTTTACTGTTCACAATTCATGTTTATAGTATGTAATGGGATGTCTTCAGATGTAATGATGCTCATTTCTAAATATTCAAGGCCTGTCCTTTGCTTTAATGGGTGTTTTTGTTTGCTGTGGGGTTTCTTTGTGTGGAGTTTGGGGGGGGTGTTTTGGGGAGTGAGGGGGGGAAGGTGGCTATGCTGATTGGATTTGTTATGGCAGAAAAGATTTGGGATTTTCTTCTAGGTCAGAAAGTATGTTTCTTTGTGTTTGTAATGAAATAGAGTTCAAGAGGTAAAACGCATCTGTAATTACAAAAGGTACTTACAAAGCAGGTGGCTGTTTATCTTTGAGCTTGTTCTTCCTCACAAATGTCAAGTAAGTGTTGAGAGACATGACTAGTTATTTGAACCTGCCACATCATATTCCATTCTGTGTAGTAAATAAAAGTGCTCCTCCCTTCATCTTGGCTTTTTTCTGAACATCTCGGTGAAGTGATTCAACAGTGAATGTTCTGTCTCCCAGTTTACTCTTCAGTTCATTTATTTCCTCATAACTTTCTGCTCTTTTCAGTGTAGGAAAGATTGTATTAGCTCTTATTTTTAAAAACAAAACCACATTCTTTGTAAGATGGCTTAATTCCTGTCTGTGGTATTGTGGGTAGGGAGAGTGCTTTATAGGCTCTTCCACATGTTTTAATATTCCATTTTACAGAGCTCTGAAAGGGATCAGAGTAATGTATCTTAAGGAAACTTGTTTCCTCTTTCTGCCTAGACAATGTAAGTGCTTCAATTTGGCTGCTAAGTTGTCATTCCTCATCACTTTATTTTTCCTTTTGAGTAAATTTAGTTTTGCGTATTTGTCAGAGCTATATGGTGTTAATATAGCTATTTTAGAGAGAGACTAAAACTGAGAACTTCAGTCAGAAGAATTCAAGATTCTGTCATTAAGTAAACTAAACTGCTGATTAAATTGTTGTAGTCAAACTGGCAGAGGCTGAATCATCAGATTGTGGTGGTTTTGGCAGGTGCAACTTCATTACTGTTCTGCTTTGTAAATAGCAGGGTGCTCTTAAAAAAATTAACAAACACTTCACAAAATTAAATTACATCTTCTGAAATGTAAAAAAAAAAAAAAAATCTCTGCTGTATTTTTTTCCAAGTCATGGAAAGTTGTTTCCTAAACTATTGTCTTTCAGTCTTGTAAACTGCTCTCATTTTATCAAAATATCTCATTTTATCAAAATATTTTTTGACAACATAAAAGCACATACTTTGCTGGAACAGCAAATCTAAGGTAGGGAGAGAATTGGACCTGGTGGAGTTCTCTTCAGAATTGAAGTTCTTGATGATAGGTGCATAAAACTAACTCTACCTGAAGTGGAAAGGTACGGTTTCCTTTTAAGATTCAGACATTTTGTTTCATTAATACCTCAGATCCAGAGATTCTGGGCAGATTAATATCTCTGCTTGATTTAAAACATTTTTATAGAGCTAAGGTTTTGTTTTTCTTGAAAATATGTTGCACACCAATAAAAGCCCTTGTGGGAATGTGGAAAAGCTCTTCTGTATTACTTGAAAAACACCACAATATGAAAGCTAAAATTATATGTTAGTGAAACTCTGATGGGATTCCCAATTTAATTATTCTTAAAGACATTTTTTTCGTCTTGTCCACAAAGCAAGTTAGGACTTTGTATGGAAAGTGAGACTTTTTTTTGCTTCTCCAAATTCTAGCTTTGTCAAGGAAGTATAGAAGCAGATAATGAATTTTCTTATATGTGAAGGTTGATTGACAAGATTTTTACATTTCTTCCATGTGGAAATAGATATAGATTATACATGTGTTGTGTTTTTCTTTTACTCTTAGGTCCCATCAGCAATAACATCATTAATTTCAGTTGTAATATATGTACCTCTTAAAATTCCTGTTGCCCTCCTGTGAAATCATCGACATACGCTTTTCTGTAGGAAATGAGCACAACAGCATTACTGGAAGGGAGAAACTTTAGAAAGTATCTTGAAGAAAAAAAAACCCAAACAAACCACACAAGTATACTGGCACTATGGACATTATTTTTTTTGTTCATATTATCAGGATTTAAATAAATTTGAACCTCTGTTGCACGCTTATTCCCAAGCCTTTTTTTTTTTTTTTTGGCTAAGGGCTGTAGCTGTAAAATCCATAAACTTCTGATTGTCTGGTTAAGTTCATTGAAAAAGTAGTGCACCTGTCCACCAAAATGCGAGGCTTTCTACCAG
The DNA here is from genome assembly GCA_025345505.1 of Todiramphus chloris collaris. Taxonomy (NCBI): domain Eukaryota; kingdom Metazoa; phylum Chordata; class Aves; order Coraciiformes; family Alcedinidae; genus Todiramphus; species Todiramphus chloris. The sequence goes on from JANVCC010000035.1 coordinate 27,455,951, forward strand.
CCAGAAAAGGCAGGTGCATTCAGTATTTTCTGTAGTAAACTCTCAGATCAAGTACTCCTTTCTCCTTGCCATAACAGTGCATAGTGTAGCAACATTACAACCTTCTCTTTCTTTCTTTCTTGTAAATCAGACCGAAGGGAAGAGCACTTTCACTTCCTTTATAGGATGGAATGTGGTGTCACAGGGATTCCTCCTTGGTGAGTAAATCCTGATTTTTCTTTTTCTTTCTGTGCTGTCAGCCACATTCACACATCTACTTGTAATCAGTAAAACAACTGATTACAAATGAAATTGTATGGCTAAATTAACCAACATACTTCAAAGAGAAACCAACAGTTTTATCAACAAACACACTGTGCTATTTATGGTAGATATATTTTTCATGTGTAACTTCACAACCTATAGCCACAGTGATGTGATCTTAATAGATATAAAACATTTTTTACATAGAGTGCTTGTGGACCAGTTGAGCCCAATTTAATGTAGGGAATCCTGGAAAAAATATAGCCCCTGCTGTACTTAGTTTATAGTGCCTTAAGCTTTTTTGCATTTCTTGTAAGTAATGCTTGAGTCAGGTTCAGAGCTATATTTTTGTGTGTACCTCAAGCAGGTTGTTTTTTTAATAATGTTTAATTTAAGTTTTGGGGAGTTCTGAAATTTCTTTGACAGATATCTTAGTATTAGACTTGAAGTTGATTCTTTGCATAATGAAATGCAGCACTTCAGCGTATGTTCTTTTACTGACTTACAGTTGATTCTGTTATTAAAAAACCCCAAAAACTTAATGAAATCTAAATTCTAGTTATCACTTACTTGAAACCTTTTTTTTTCTTTCTTTTTTTTCTTAATTTATTTTGAGACAGCTCTCATCGGGGCCTAACAGCAAGGTTGGTTTTGTTTCATTCTTAGCATGGTCTCGTGCTGTGTTGTGTGCATGTAGAGGCTTTTTATTGTTTGAAAAATGAAATGCCCTCTAATCTTGGCAAACTCAGGTCTCCATATCTTGGAATTCTTCATCTGGCATATGCTTTCATCAGCACTTAGTCTCTGTATCTCACAATTTTACAACAGTGAAGTCCTGCATACTGTAAACTGTATCTCTTTTCAAAGTTTCAAACTGTATATTAGATTTGATGAAATTCTTATCTTCCAGAAGCCAAACTTAATACCAAACTTGAACCTAATTGTAGGAAAAGTATTTCCAATAGATCACTTCACATTTTGAAAATTCTTACTCTATAGCTACATGGGCAAGTACACCCTGGAGGAAAACTTGCTTGGCTTTTATTTTCTCTGATATCTTTACTTGGCATGCTAACAGGAAAATATACCCTTACCCGTTAATCTGATTATTCTTGGTAATACTTCATATAAGATTGGAAACTAACAATACCACAGTTTAATTAATTAAGGATAGGTACCTTGAAGATTAAGCCTTTGGTCAAGACTAAATCTCTGCATGTAAAACAAAATCCCACAGTTCGGTCTCTGTACAAGCATCTGTGCTGTAAAAGTGGAGAAAGAAAAGATATCTAAACAAAACTTTAACTAGACCACCATTTCAGTAACTGAAATATATTATTAATTAATACAGACCTCAGTGAGTGGTTGTCTTAACTGTTTCACAGTGTTAATATTGAATAAATAACACAGCTACAGAAGTTTTTCTGTAAAATATTTGCTCCAACTTGTAACCTCAGTGCTAAAACGCTTCTTCAGTGCATTACCAGCCAAACAATAAAACCATATAAATGAAAAGGCCTTTTAAGTAGTGTGAAGTACAATAACATTTATAGAAATAATGCTGTTTTCTTAAGAGTTTATAAATATGTATGTATGCAGGTGGTTAGGTTCATTATTTTATTAAGATTGAAATATCCATTGAAAGGATTGTTGCAATGGTAGGGTATTCATATCTTCAAATTACTGTATCTGTGATGTCAGTATTGGAAATGTCTGTGCGAAATATGAAGCATTAATTGGTTATTCTGAACTATTTGGATGCCACTTTACTAAAGGAACTAATTAAAATTCAGTAAATGGTAAAATTGAACAAGAAAAATGTAGTGAATTCCTGTAGGATTTAAAAATGGAAAATGACAGTCAAAACCCCACCAAAATTACAAGGTCACTGGAAAACCAGGTGTAATCAGACCAGTGAAGAACTGAGGAGCACCAGAAAGCCTGAAAGACAAAAGTAAAGCAGTCATATGACAGCATATGACAGTCTGTGCAGAGTTAACTCTGAAATGATATATGCAGAGTGCTTATGCATCAGATGCCCAAGTAGTTAAGTACTCGGACTTCTCTACAGATTACTTTGTATAGAATATAATGAAAATGCTATTCATTTTGCAGCGACAATTGCTAAAAAACCTACATACCCTAGACTACTGGAGTGAGATTCTGTTAGACTTTTTTTTTTATACAGTAAGACCAAATTCCTGTTTGTCCTGGGGTGTGTTTTATGTTCCAAATGATTTATCTGCTTTAAGTTCAATGAGCAAGGCTTATTAAAACATTTAACACCTAGTCTAGTTTTTTCCAGCAGTCAGTCAATTAAAGTGCAGTAGCTATTTGTGATTTGTAACATATTAAAGCCAAATATTAGTAAACAGCGATTTATTTTCAATAATGATCCACATAATGCTAAGCAACTTTAATTGTACAGCTGTTGAGACAAAAAAGGGTTTGATGCGGTAGATGCCAATATCCTGAAAGTCTTGAGCTGTTTTGTTTCTTTAATAACTTGAGGGAAAAATACTGTGAAATCTAACGTGCTGTTCAGTTGAAACAGTCACAGCATTGATAGGATGGCCATTTGTATGGTCACAGCCCTCGTGGTTGATCAAACGGGGTTTTTCAACCAGTAGATGGAGACAGAACTCTTGTTACTATGGGAAATGTGGATCATGGCCTTTCGGGTATGCTATCAAATGGTACCTTGGAAATGAGAGTCAGGTAAACTAGTTCCTTAAACTTTCACTTGTCCCGTGAGATTGCTTATGATGAGCACTCTTTTCAAACCAATATTTTCTTTCGCGGGTAGCTCTTTTACATATGTCTTGAAAGAGGTTTGACTCCATTTTATAACACTTGCTTCTTCTTGCAAATGTCAAAAGTAATCATGAGACAAAATCAGGTTGTTTGTGTTCTTCCTAAAATGTATAGAACAAATTTGTGAGTGGCCAGAATATTTGGCAGTAATGTAATTTTGATAGTATTTTAATTTAAATGTGTAGAATAGAAAATTACTCCCAAGTGTTTAGAAGGGAAATTGCTTATTTGTAGCTCTCTAAAGAGGGAGGACATACACGGATCCAGGGTCTCTCTAAACAGAGGAGAGATTTGGATCCACGTTTTCTAAATGTGCGGCGAAGTGGACAAACCATAAACTGGAAAGCTCAAGGCACATGTATTAAACCTTGAGCTTACAAATTGTGTTGAAAAAAAGTAATTTTTTTTTTTTTTCTGTAACAAACTGGTTTTCTGAATTCCTTGTTCTTGGTTGATGTCAGTCAGTGCACTGTATAAATTTTGCCATGGTTTCACTTTCACCTGCTTAAAGCACTGTGTGATGAGCACTGAGCTTGGCATGCATATTCTTTTATTAATTGATTGGGATGAAACAAGCATGCTGTGGTGGAAGGGAGAGGTGTAGCAGAAAGGTTTGCCCACCACTTTCTTACATTAAAATGAATAATAAGCTTGTTTATTCCCTTAAGCATGCCTTTGTATAATTACATTACTTGGAGACATAAGGATTTGTTTCAGTGGAGATTCTTCTGTCAGTTAGTAGATGTAATGGCAAATGTATCCAAAGGTTGAGGAGTTTGAACATCTTTTTAAGTACATGCTGTAGAATATTGAAGTCCTTGTGTATGTGGGGCTTTTCTGCCTTGTCTTAATTTGCTCATTAGTGTTACAGTGTGAGTTCATCTGTAGAGAAATGCTTGGATTTTCATTTGGAATTCATGCAGATTGAAGGATTATCTCATGTTTAAACAGCTTGGTGTATTCAGTGGTAGTAATGGTAAAGCAATACAAGATTTTATGTAGCAGGTAATAGAAAGAATGGGTAGTCTTACTCTTTGCTATTAGAATACTTTGATGTTTGAAGAAGTTTAATTGAAAAATTTGATTCCCTAGTAGTCTAGTCTGTACAGCTAAATGTGGGAACTTGAGGCTTAGAAATAATGAAACTGCTTGTAAAATTCTGTAAAGAGTGTCTTGGAGACCATAGCTTGCAGAAAAAAATGTTAGAAATACTAATGACAGAAAACAATCAGGTGAAAAGGCAGAAATCAAGTACCTTAATGAGGTGCATTTGAAGGATAATCCAAATGTCCTGCATTTTTGTATTTACTAGTTTATGAGATGTGAAAGTTGTAATTTACATTATATTCTGTTGTGTGATCAGCCAAATTGCTAAATAGTTCACATAACATTATTTCTGGTACCCAGCAGGATATTAGAGGAAGTACATCTTGCACAACAGCTCTCATACTATCTTTTAAGAGTGAGAAGTTCGCTAAAGCTGGGAAAGGATTAATACTTAATTCATTTCTGCAGCATTATTGTATGCCTAGGATAGCTTTGAAGGAAAAGACCAACAGATTTCTGTAGAGACATTCTACTGCCTGCTGTTTTATAACTGCAGTGATTAAATATAGAATAAGACAGTTGCTATGCTCTTTATTGATTGTTCTTCTTTTCTCACTCTTGAGGAAAAAACACCCATAACTAATTTTCATGTGAAATCTTTCTGTATTCTGTCACACTTCACGCACAACTGTAAAAATACAAAGTCTTTTGAAATGAGCCAAACTGTTTCAACTTCTCATATGTCTGTTCAATGGTTTCTAGAGTTGTACAGTACCTCAGTATTGTCTAGTTCTTTCCTCTTGGCTCCCTGTTTTCACATGATATGCTGAAAGTATTATCAGCACTCTGCTGTGTATTTGCTGTCTGTTTCTTGACCCTTGGGTAGTTGTCGTAGCTTGACCGATGCCAGCTCTTTTATTTTATTTTTTTTTCCCCCCAAAGATTCTGTAGTACTCGTGGTGCAGATGAATACAGCATTATGAATTTGTATGTGGTATTAATCACAAAATCTGATTACTTAGTGCTCAAGATTGTTCTGAAAGTACTTGCCATTGTTGGCACTGAGTAGTTACTGGAGACAATGAGCAGAAACATACACTGAGAAAAACGAGTGCAGAAAATGTAATGTGTGTAATGGGTGGGGTAAGACTTCTTATGGCAGGCGTAAAATCACATCAGCCTGTGTGTGTTTATAATACAGTTTAATGCCAGGGATAGGAATGACTTGTGACAACTACAGATTGAACCAGTGTGAGCCTGATCACACACTAAAATTGCAATGTTCAGTTCTCACTGAACACTGACTGCATCGTTTCATAACTGCAGGCTTTTCAGTTAGTTGTCACCACAAGTTGACAAATAATTAGTCGTAATCCATTTACTTGATTTCCTTGTCTTTGTAGGATGTAATTATCCCTATCTCTCATTATACTGAGAGCCACACCTTAACAATGTTACTAGCCAGAGTAAAAAAGGATTCTGCTTCAATAAAAATGCTTTTGTGGCTTTATGCAGTAGTCATGGTTAATCTCTTTCAATTAGAAACATGTTACTTGTAGACCACAGATTACCTGCCCAGTCAATATAAAGGGGTCTTTCTTCGCACACAGTGAAAGAACACTGGAATACATTTTACATGCCGCGATCTCCTTACTCTCTTCACTTTCTACAAAGCAGCTTTCTGTACTTGGGCTTTGCAGTAATCCCTTGTACTGACTAGGGGTTAGAGATGCTGACAGCTCTTCTGTCATCAAACTGAGTAAATTGAAACTGTGAGGATATTTTTGTGCCTTCTTTTAAAGATGTGTTTTGAACAAGTTGTCATAGCATTACTGTTGGTTCTGCTTCTTGTGTGTGAGAAGCATAAGGAGTTATTGCACAACTTTGAATAGAACATTAATAGAGTATTTTTTAGTTAAAATGGAGTCATTAGTGCAGTTTTTTCTAGATATAAGAATTACTAAGAAAGTAAGTCAAAGTCCCTTTGAGGGGTAAAATTCTCTAACAACATTATTTGAATGTACACTATTCTACAAAAGCATGATTCCTGTAAGGCACAGCAGTCAAGTGTAGTTCATCTGACCCTTTTGGGCAGCCTTTGAATTGAATCAGTGATACTCAGTTTGTCCTGTACACAGCACATTCTCAAAAGATGTTTGTCTTTCCAGTATATAGGATGCTGTGTGCAAGTTTGGATATACCTTCATATGGCAGTGCTCTCGTGAGTTATTCAGAGTTGAGACCACCTCTAGAAGAGCAGTACTGCTCTTGTTTGTGTGTAGTCTGTTCTTACAGTTTGTATTCCTCTGTGATGGTTGCTATCTGCTTTTCCATCAGCTTCTCCTGAATTGGTTTTACTTGAGTGTAGTCATGCTGATGATAATCAAGAGAAGCAGAAGTGTGATAGGGTTGACAGTATACAATAACTGACTTGTGACTCTATTGGTGATTGAGCATCTTTGCTGTTACTTGTAAGCCAGAAACCCTTAAAAATTATAGTTTTAAGTTTGTTTTGATTTGTAGATGTCAAAGCATTTTTTTGTGAGAGTCTTTCTGGACTGCTTCAGAAAATTCATAAACAGGTTCTGCTCACTAGTGCATTTCAACAAGAGACCATCCCATCATAGAAGTTTGGCAAGGTACTGATTTTAAAACATAGGCTTTTGGAGTGGGTGTCTCTTTTGATAGTTAGGTTTTTCTCTGCTGTGTACTCACTACTTCTCTAATGCTAAGGTAGGTTTTGGCTGGAAGAATGAAGATGGTAATTTTCTGGCTATAACAAATCCTGATTCTCTTTTTCAAAAGCTGATACCTTTACCACCTTATCCTAATCTGTACTGCGGAGTGTGAGTGCTGTCTGGGGGACTCCTAGTGAAATGCTTCTGAGTATGCTTCCAAAATTGTAGATTAGAGAAAAATGAACATGCTGTGTTAGTGTATGAGTGGTAATCATAATCATGTGCTTGCTTAAGTCGCTGTATGCTAGTATATTAAAATAAGTATAACTATTTAAGTCATCTGTGGTTAAATAGGGCAATAAACTTCCAAATGTAATTTTGCAGCTTGAACAGGGTTCTTTTTTTTTTTTTTTGTGTGTGTCATTCAAGGACATGCATAGTCACAGGTTCTTTAAGCAGCAGGCAGGTACTAGGTGTGCTGAAAAATGGACTCGGGTTTTTTCGGTTTTTAAATTGGTGTTTTCTGTTAAAACTCAGTTGCAGGGGAGGAAGAAAATTCACTGAGGCTTTTTTCAAGGACTTAGTCTGAAATAAAATGTGATGTGATTACTGTTACTGGATGACTTCTGAGAGCAAGAAAAGGTCACTTAGGGTGAGAACACCACTCTAAGCAGTTCTGATGTCCTGGACCAGGTTAAATTCTGTCATTCAGAATATAATTAATTACAGGTTATGCAGAATATAATAAAAGGAGCAGTTGCTCTCTGTTCAAAGTGCAGTATTGTAAATCTGAAAGTTCTGGAAACCTCACGCATGTTCCTAGAATGAGTGTGATCTATTTGCCCATTGTAGGATGACTGTGGTTCTGTGGGTGTTACAATGTATAAATGCTGTCTTCAGGGCTCTTTGGTTTTGAATGAAAGACAAGAAAGAAAACCAAAATATAACACTCTAGCTCTCCAATGGTATATTTGGATAGAATGAGTCAGGTAGCTGGGATGTTAGCCTTGTCTGCAGAGTCTGTAGAATGTCTTGACTCCCAGAAGTCATAAGTAACTGTTTGGATGTTTTTTTTAAATAGCATGAATTTTTATCAAGTTACTTTAACTTTTTTCTAATTGTGCTATCAGTTCTACAGTTCTAGGAAGTCTTAATTTCTTGTTAACCTGATGATTTTAGAACACAAAAAAATGAAAATTCATAACTTGTATCTGCTAATTGGTTCCAGCTTTCATAAAACATTAACTTCTGCAAATCCCTTTTTAAAAAAAATAAATACATAGAAAACAATTCTGTATTTTTTTATATTCTCAAATAACCTTTTGATTTAATAAGTTTGAAGGCTTTTTTAAATGCTTTGCATCCTATTTATACTACACTAAGTAAGTAGACCAGTAAAAACTGTCTTGCGATTCTATTATGCTTATGGCTGCTGTTGTTGGCAATTGAGATATAGATATTTTCTTCCTGTAGTTTTAGTTTATAGGATGAAATTGTGTAATGAGGCAAATGAGGTAGATGAAATATTCTATAAGCATCTCCATCCCCTACTATGTTTAGAAGGGAATATGGTAATAAAAGATGATGAGAAGGCTGAGATGCTTAATGCCGTCTTTGCCTCAGTCTTTAGTAATGGAAACCCTTGTACCGGGGAAAGTCACTCCCCCAAGCCAAGAGACAGGGGCTGGGAACACAGTCCCCCCCCTACAATTCAGGAGGAGATGATCCATGACATTTTCCTCAGTATTGATGTGAATAAATCTGTGGGGCTGGATGGGTTACAGCCTGGAGTGCTGAGAGCACTGGCAGGGGCACTCACCAGGCCACTGTCCATCATTTATCAGCAGTCCTGGCTGACTGGGGAGGTACCAGCAGATTGGAAGTCAGCCAACATAACACCCATGTATAAGTTAGGGATAGAAGGATGATCTGGGGAACTACAGGCCTGTCACTTTGACTTTGGTACCAGGGAAGCTGATGGAGCAGATCATCCTGGGTTCTATTATGCAGCACATGCAGGACAACCAGGTGATCAGGCCCAGTCAGCAGGGGTTTATGAAGGGCAGGTCCTGCACTTGGGCCCCAACAATTTCCATCCCTGGAAGTGTTTAAGAGGCAGTGAGATGTGCTTAGGGACATGGTTTAGTGGTTTTTGATATGGCTAGGAATAAGGTTGGACTTGATCTTGAAGGTCTCTTCCAGTCAAAACTATTCTATGACTTTGTGATTGATATAGTCTTCTGAATTACTTGTGGGACTGTAGAAATAAAACTTCTGCATTGGTTCACAGTTAGCCTTAAGTTCTAATGTCAAGTAGTTTACATTTACTGCTGCAGAGCTTAGAGCTAAAAGAAGATCGGGAGTTGTGTTTAGAACCTGTTCCTCAGCACCTGGTTTATTATACTGAAATTGAAAATGACTGCTTCATTTCTTTTTCATTTTTCTTCTGGTTCTAGTAAATACAGTTTCTGTAACTGAGGAAGTCAAAATGCTAAGTAGAATTGGCTGGAAGAGGGAAGGTAAATTAATATCCCAAGGGAATGCATGCAGAAGGTTCTTAACAAGTGGGAGTTCTTACCTAGCAAATGCAGTATTTTAACTAAAGGGATGTGGCAGATAGGAGAGAATGTGATCCTATTCATGAGTGTGATCTCTAAATGTGTTTCATGGTCATGGTGTTCCTTATGTTGGAGTGAGGGGCAGTAACAAACTACATTAAAATATATCTTTGATTAACAGCTTCTGTAAATTTCTTTTGACTTGGCAACATTTGTATTTTGTGGGTATATGACATTTAGTGGAACTTTTTGCCCTTTGTATTTCAGTGATAGACGTTTGCTACAACCTGCTCAGGTATGTGACATTCTCAAAGGAGTTATACTGGTCATCTGCTATTTCATGATGCACTACGTTGACTACTCTATGATGTATCATCTGATAAGGGGACAGTCTGTCATAAAGCTCTACATCATCTATAATATGCTTGAGGTAAGAATGTTGGAATCGGGATATTAAGCATGCTTTTTTCAGACTATCTAAAATATTGTTCTACTTAGAATATGTCATGCCTTGTATTCTCATAAACGTGCATACACCCATAGTATTAAGCCTGGATGCAGTGAAAGAGACAAGTTTCTGGAAAATAAACTTTGTAGGTACTGTTTGTTACTGCCTGGTTCCTGGAGCTTATTCATCAGTTCAGCTGAATGAAAACTGAGAACTGCAAACGAAAGGAGAAATACCTTAAACTGAAATGCAGGAAGTTGAATGGGTGAGGTTTTGAACTTACTGAGATAAGAAGAAATTATTGATTTGAAATACTGAAAAGATCCTGAGAGAGAGCAGAGAAGGAAGAGAGTAGAAGATACGGAATTTTTTTAATTCATTATGGAATTATAGCCTTCATTGTATGCAGGCACACATGTTACTGCTTAACTTGTCTCAGTCCTGGCTAGTAGACAAAAGCCTGAGTACATAAACAATAAGTTGAACGAATATAGTGGAAACAAAACCAGGAAATTTTGGTTTGGGAGGTAAGATAAAAAGAGATTCTTGGGGGCAGAATGTTTCTGGTTTGTTACTAATGTAAAGCATGAGAGTTCTAATTGCACTTGTATGATCAATGATTCACAAAGTAAATAATGTTTTGATAACTACAGTCTTAATCTCCATCCTGCAAATACAGAGCATACTAGGAATACAACCTCTTAAAAGGACTCGGAGTTTTGTACACAAGAGTTACTCTGCTAGGATTCTGGGATCTCTGAGTACCGTAATGATCCTTGTTTGAACATCGGTTTTACCTTTGTTTGAAGACTGCTAAAAAGAGGCTACACTGTGCAAAACCTGAATATTTTGTCTAAAGACATTTGTTCTTTCCTTTTAAAGTATGAAGATTTTACACAAGGAACACACTTCATTATGCTAAGTTAAATAACCATACAAGCCACTTCACCTGTTTATTCGTAGTGGTTTCCTTCCTTTGATTTTTAGATTTGTTGAAAAACACCTACAAATATTAAATGGACACTGAGTTACCATGTGGATTTCAGTTCTGTTGGGAAATATTCATCCATATATAGTTCCATCATCTGTCAGAGATTTAGCTCAAAATAGTAATTTCTCTTTATTTCGAGACTATTCCAAGTCAGTTCTCTTAAAGCTCAGTGCAGCACTATACGCTTAGCACATAAATTGAAGAGAGACTGCAGTGTTTGCTGTGAATTGGAAGCTGTGTGCCATTTCAGTTTGAACAAAGAGTTGAGTTTCGTTGATACATTTGGCAGAACCAAAAGTGTGTGTCTCAACTAAGAAGTGCTGCCTGAGTTGGGGGATTTTTTAGGAGACGAGGAAATCAGTTACCGCTCATAGTTATTAGAAAAATTACACTAGACTTTGAATTTGGAAATGGTATTTTCTTTCCCTGGTGTCTCATGAAACACGCCAAGCAGGGGCCATGTTTTTTAAGGGGCTCTTTTACCATGGTAGGTTGCAGCCACAGTATTGGCAGAAAATGTCATGGGGTCCCACTGAAAGACCTGGTTGATGGTCAGCTTTCAGCGATTTGAATATTGGCTTGGTTCGACTGCTTCGCTGAATTCTGTTATAAGTGTTGGTTACTAATGCAAGCATTGCTTTTTAAGGAACTGTTAAATAATGCCCTTTTTAAAGTAAAAAAACTTCACATTTTCCCAAGTTTTCAAAATGGGAAGATTGTAACATAATTACATCACTGAGAAACAGAGATGTTTACAAAGTCCTAATGTTTTCGGCTGTTGGCAAGTCCAGGGAGTATTGTCCTGGACAGATAGGAGGAATGCAAAAATCTTCAAATTATGTGCTGAATGCTCCAGATAGACAGCCTAAGGGGAGCATTCAGCACATTTGGCTTAAATGACACTTTTCTTTTTTAGATTCAGACCCACCGGCTCCTGCTCCTTGTGAAGCCCCAGTGTGCGTTACGCTGGTGACAACACTCACCATGGAATTCTGCTGGAGCCTGGAGCCGGCATGTAGGGTTTAGGTAAGTCCTATTTGGAAAAGCAAGCAACAATATTGTGTGGTGGGTTTTAATATTTTATATCCTGTCAGCTAAGAAACAAAGACTGCTTAAGTAAAAAGGAATGCAAAGCCACCATTTCAGCTATTAAAACCCTCACAATATTGTGAACAAAAATTTAGCAAACTCTTAAGCACTCTGTAGTTGGTGTTACTACACCAGGTGTAATTACTCAATGGGTCATCACAATGAGCAGGAACCCAATAATGCAGATCACCTTAATTTACAAATTTAAAAGCCGAAAACAGTATCACTGTAAATATCTCTCAAACCGATGGATTTTTGAACTTCAGATTTATCAGAATTCATCAGATCATGTTTTTGTTCATTTTATTTCATAGATGCTGCTTAGAAGAGTAGCATATAGTGCATTTTACTAGAGACATCCAGTAAAAAATTGTTTTAATTCATAACATCATCTTTTAGGAAACTTTAAAAAATGCTGGCTTGCAGGAGTTAAAGTATATGACTTCTTCCCCTTCAGTATCTTTACCTTTAGTTCTCTTAATTAACAAAGTCAGGAAATGATCCCAAATCTGGGTTTACTTACGTTATCCCAGGGACTTATTTTCTAGTTAATAGGCATGGTTTGGTATTTGCAGGTACATTGTGTACCTAGTTCTACATTTCTACATGTTATTTTAACATGTCTGGATTTGTTGTCTTATGGAAAGACAGAGGAAATATCACTTGTCTTTATTAAGTAGAGATAATCAGGTTTTCATATTTAACTATTTTCATTTAGTTGAGTTAGTCAACAATGAAAGATAACTCCTTTTTTGTAGCCAGGCATGTGTCTTGTGATTAAAAAAATTTAATTTTTGATGTGCTATTTTTGTTGTCCTGTGCAGCTTAGTTTTAAAATTATTGAACCGTATTGTATAGACAGAACAAAATGTCTTTCTTTGTCATGATCTTCGGTTTTACGTGCTTGATGATGATGAAGTGTTGAGAACTGGTGGAACTCAATGTGACCTTTCTTGCTGTAGTATTGAATTACAAGCTCAGATTGCTGTGCATGTCTTTCCTGTCTTTAGCATTACTGCTAGGTTTTGTTCCCTACCTGTGCGTATATTCTTTGGGTTACACTTCAGATGTTTGTACATCTTTAAACCTAATTTTCCGGTTTTGGCAGAATTTCTAGTCCCTCTTGATCATTTGTTGTTTGATAGTACTTTTAAGTTTGAATTCTGCTTTATGCAGATGTTTGTATTGTGGGTACACTTTATTGCAAGATGCAAGGTAACAGTGCAACCAAATCTAATTTCAGTCCTTTTTGTACCTGTAAGCTGATGTTATTCCCTGTCACACATTTAAAATACACTTTTCTTCTCTCTCTGTCCTCCCCCCCCCCCCCCCCATGAAACTCAGAAGTATGGGAAAAAACATTTCGGATAGTTTGATGCAACATACATATTGCTTTATCAAAAGCTGAAGTTTGAACTGTACTTGGATATTTTCCAAGGAAACATCTAAAATAACACAGTTTTAAATTGTAAATACTGTTGAAAAGGGGATATAGTAAATTTGAGAGGAAGAGTAAACTGCTGAGTATACAAAAGGAGCAGTATTGCTGTGAAATTCAGAGAGGAAATGGAATGAACAAGAGATGAAAAGAGATAAATATTTGAAACTTCTTTTAGGTTGAGCTGTACTTGCAGTGGCATATTTAAGTGTTGTAAAGAAAAATATGCTTCAAGTAAAAATATTTTTTTTAGGTGGCTGATCGCCTGTTTTCTTCATTTGGACAAGATATTTTGGATGCTCTTTATTGGACAGCTACAGAACCTAAGGAAAGAAAAAGAGCTCACATAGGTGTGATTCCTCACTTCTTCATGGCAGTGCTGTATGTCTGTATCCTTTTTCTTCGATAAACTGCAAAATCCTTTAAATTAAATTACAGAGTAATTGCTCTTTGTTATTTTATTTTAATATATTTGAAAACTTGATGGTATTTCTAAATCAATGTTCCTTTACTTTCAGAGTAAGATTGCCAGTACTACAGATTTTTTAAATGAATGAAAAAAAGAATCTATAAACCTGCTTTAAAAGAAAAACCTTTGTAATGTTATACTACTGCAGCATTAAACAGCTTTTTTAATACCTAATGTGCAGTAAAATGAAAACCAGTAATTGGATAGTTCATGGAAACATTGATTTCTGACTTGTATTTGAGTATTTTAAGTCACAGGGTCTTTTTGCAAACACCTAATTTGAAAACATTTTCTTGAAATGAAGGGATAAATGCATGCATATTCAGGATGCAAATGACTTTAGCATGAAGTAACCTTACAGTAAACTGATGAAAATGATCTGTAGAGAGATATGTAGTCCAACAAGTGGGATGATTAATTTAGAGTTCTTGTACTTTCCCCTGTGTTCTCTGAAATCTTTAGACTAGTTCTGAATCTTTCTTTGTTTCAGATTTTTTCCTTCACGTTGTATTGCTCCTGACTAATGTCATTGGGTTCTTTTAGAACAAGAAAATTAACATAACTGCTACATGCTACAAAGCACTGTGGATATGTTATATTGGTTTAATTACTGCCTTGCTGTAAATCTAGTTTTCAGGGAGATAGCAACACGTTTGTTAAATTCTGGGAAAAAAATAGGAAGTTTTGGTTTTATTCAGTACTGTTGTGTAGAAAATTCATTTCCAAACATAATTCCTTAACCCTGCTATCTAGTCCTGCATGCAATTCTTATAATGGTTCAAGCAACAACCCTTAATGTGGCCTTCAACTCCCACAATAAATCACTGCTTACCATCATGATGTCCAATAATGTAAGTATGTAGCGTTCTTTTATATACCTACCCTAATGTTTTTCAGCATCCTTTGTCTTTACCATGTCTGTTTGCACATAATTTGTTTATCTGATTTGTTTACATCACTTTTTTATCAATAAAAGCTAACTAACTTTTTTTTTTTAATTGCAGTTTGTTGAAATAAAAGGAAGTGTTTTCAAGAAGTTTGAGAAGAACAATCTTTTTCAAATGTCAAATAGCGGTATGTATAGCCACACTAATCAGGAGAAAATGTGAAATGAGAGGCTGAATTTTTTCTTTTTCTTGGTTTTTTTTTTGTTTGGTTTTTTAACTTTATTCCTGGAATTCCAGGAGTTTATTACTGGAATTCCTTATTTTCCCTATTACTGTTTGGTTCAGTAATTGATAGGATGAAACTGGGATTCCACTTCCAGAAGCATTTTTCCTTACATGGCTTGTTTTCATTTGAGGTGCTAAAACAAACTATTGACTGTGTCCTACAGTTACAAATTCTGTATGTCCTACAATTACAAATGTCCTATGGTTACGAATTTCACTTTAAGGCTGTACTAGAGCTTCTTTGTACTAGAGCCTTTGTGATCTTTGAACATAGCTGTTTCTCTTGTTTTGCATATATGAATTTTTTGGTCAAAGCTATACAGATAAGCAGACAAAGTAGAATCTATTTTTTCATTCCAATTCCTTTTTTTTTTTTTTTAAACCAGAGAACTCAAATGTCAAATAGGTTAAAAAAATAATATAACTGCTTATTTAGAAGCAGATGATTCGTATTTTTTTTGTCAAGAGTTGAACTTTGAGCAGGCTTGCTTCAGGTTTTGCATTTTGGGTCTTGATGTGATTTTTGTCTAATTCATCTGCAAACTGCACTGACATAATATGCAAATGTTAAATGGCAATTGTTTTGTGATGTTTACATAAAATCCTAAATATATCTCGTAACAGAAAAATTAGCACAAAAATGTAATGTACCTCATAGAAGTTCTTAAAACCTCTGAAAAAGTAACCTTCCCCGCCACGTTATGGTGTTTATTCTGTGCCAATAGTGTGTATTTTGAGTTCAAATATTTAAATACGTTTCATTTTTAAAATGTAGCTTTGCAGTGAAAACATCTAAAAGTGATGTTTACTAAATTACTGACAGAAAACTTAAATTTTCTCTCTTTAATCATAATACTTGCAGAATGCACCTAGCTCTCCTACTGAAAGGTGAAGCCTCCTTCTTGATTTATATGTGGAAATAAATGAGGACTGCTATTAGAAATGGCTAGTAATTTCCTCTGTAAAAAACACCCGCAGTAGTATACTAGAAGAAATGTACATCAATATTTTATTGCTAGACCTTACCAGTGAAGACCCATAATAGCAATATCAGGTTTTCCTTTATCACTTGGTGGAAAAAGTGATGCCATCCATTATACCATAAGGTGATAGAAGCAGATGAGTACATACATACAAGAATGAACAAAGCAAGCTAATTTATTCCCTTCAACATGATAACTTTTCCCAGAGCCCTTCTCAGTATGGTTGTAAAGAGCAGTGGGTTGGGTTTATTTTTCTCATAGGTAAATAACATGGACAGGTTTTTAGGAGAGATTTTCCAAACTTGAACAGATTACTGCATCACAGCTTCAGTGAGGATGGATCAGTATTGCTTCAGTTCATGTATTCTGATAACTGTGTTGTCCTTTAAATGCTTTATTTCCCACGGCTGAAATGGTAGTACCTCTTGCATTGGCATAGCTATATCCTACCCCTGGAGCTGAGGCTAGTGTGGTACTGAGATTCCAGTTAGTCTTTGAAAGTGCCATGTGTGTCCTAGAACATGATACGCTTCTCAAAACATGTCGTTTAAATTCAGTGAAAATGTACACTGATTAGTACCAGAAGCTAAAATGTACTAATTCTTTAGGGGGAGAGAAAGAAGGTCAGTCTCATAGAGGCATCTGAGGAACTTGTCATGAATAGGTGAAATTCCCTTCTTATTTAACACATTAATCTAAAGAAAAATATGAACTACCAGAAAAGTAAGATACCAATGACCCCAAGAGTAGACATTGTGATCAAGAGAAGGTGCTACAAATGGAATTCAAAAACAAGTACTCTTGTGAAAAGAAGTATGAAAACAGAAATGAGCTATTTCAGTTTTTTTACTTTCTAAGACCTGTCTGTATCATACATTGGAATACTTTGCAGGGCTCTATGTGGTATTGTTAGCACTTTGTGGTAAGACAGCAGGATATGAGGTACCACTAAGCTACCCATTCAGATCTGGAAGTCATGAAATATTTTCACTTGGCATTATGCTCAGCACTGGCTGCGGAGATTCAGCTGATGTGTGGCTGCTACTGTTTGTCCCACTGTCTCCCGTTCTGAACTCGGTGTCGGTGGAGTCAGTGATCCTTCTCACCTTTGTATGGACATTTAAAATTCTTCTGTAACAGCTAATTCATTAAAACTTCAGGACTAAAACAACTGTGAATCATCTACATAAAAGCTAATTGAATAGACCATGAGATATACATTGGTTACACAGTCATCTAATAAAATTGAACTTGTTATCAATTAAGTGCAGGAGGTCAAAAAAGATCCTGGGGGGGGGGGGGGGGGTTGCATAGCTGCTTGAGATGGCAGCTACAGAATCTGTGATTTCAACTGTATTGGCTTCTGCATGTTTAACTCGTCAGCGGTGGCAAAACTACTTTCGCTTTGTCACCCTGACTTACTAGGACATTTATGTACACCCAGGCAATCCTAAACAGTATGGCTGTTGGAAAAGACTTCTATACAGAAGGCATAAACCCTTAGATTTGTTGTAGCCAGAAGGAATATGTCCCTAAATAGTACATACTCTTTTTGAAAAAGCTGCCTGTAAGTTTATTTTTTTAGGGTTCACAAGTAGTGAACAAGACCACCAAAATTATGAAGAGCTCTTTCATCATTGTTGAAAGCACAGTGTATTGACTTCCTTTATGCTTTTAAAACTTTAATTTTAAGCTGTGTTCTAAACTAAATTTTTGCACCTCACATGAAGTAGTACATTAGGTGCAGTGCTTTACGTTTTTTTGCTTCTCTTGGCTGGCCAGATTATTTCTTGCTTGTTCAATCTCTCATCTCAAAAAATTAACATATTTATTCTGAAGCTTTAGGAACACTTTTTCTTTATAATGTCTTACTCTTACAGTTTTTTTTATGTTTTTATTTTTAATTCTGTTCTTTCTGCTTCATTCCTGATTTATCAGTATCTTTGGCTTTGATCAAAATATGGAACAGCCTTTACTTTTACCTTTGGTCTCTGGACTCAAACTGCTTTCTCACATGGCTTTAGTTTTTTTTAATACCATTATTCTAATCCAGTTGTTCATTTTAAGGAAGAGGGATTTGGGGGCAGGAGTACATTTAAGATAGATCAGTGCCTCCTTGATTTCTTGTTAGGCCTTCGATCCTTGTGCTCTGGTGGTCACTTGTTAAGAGGTACTTGTCAATAGAGGTATTTGGGATTTGCTGAGATGTAAACCAAAAGATCTCATATAAACAGTGGGATTAACATGATCAATTTTTTTTTTCTTTTTTTCCTTCTTGATTAAGTATTCCTGCATGGTGTATCAGGGAATCTGGAAGAAAATAGTCTCTAGGTGTTTTAAAGACTATTTTCTACCCAGGCAAGTAGAAGTGCCGCTTCTGGATCTCTGTCCTGGGATCTTACTGTCCTTCTTCTTAGTTACCACTGCAAAGTATCTTAGTTCTTCAGAGTCCAGGTCCTTCCTGAATGAGTTCAGTAACCAGTTGTTTGGGAAGTTGGGTAATTAATTGCACTAGTCCATAGATGCAGTGCTGTCCTAGGAACATCCTTTATTTTCCAATCACATCCATTTCTGTAGTCTTTGACATATTTTTTTAAAAGTGATGATACCCTCTGACACATTGGCAATTAAACTTTGGGTCTCTATTGCTATCAGTTCTTTAAACTGTATGCCTCCATTTTGCAGAAGGATTTATAGAAGGGCAGAATATGTAGGAACATAATTCCTTTCAAATTGGAATGGCAGGGTTGATGTAAGTGGGGCAAAAGTATTTAAAATGTGATCTGGCTGTGCCACCCATTTTTGGGCTTGACTGCACAGAATCAATAGAAAAAAGTACATCTTGCTTTTTTCACCCCTGTTGCGTTTATGGCAGTAGGTGCATTATTTGCTTTGAAATAAATGTTTTACCACCTTTATTCATCTGACAACCCTGTATGGCACGTATGATTTATATTAATGGAAAAGGGTTTATCATGGTTACATTCTGATGCATGACCAGTAAATTCTGATGTACTAACTCTTGGAATGTCTGATTCTTCCTTTCCCTTTTCAATATACTGAAATGCATATTTTAAAGGAAACTGAAAAGATTTAATCATATGTAGTCATTTGCACCATCAGTGGATGCATGGAAGCACAAGCAAATTCCGTGTCATCTTTCAAAATAGTCTGAAGAGTGTGTATTTGGAGAGTATAGAGCATCGTGGGTGGTCAGGCTTCAGGGACAGCCCTGCTAAGAGTACATTTTAAGCATGGTATTAGAATGCAGTCTGTGCATATGTGCTGACAAGAGACCAGTCAGGAGGGTAAATATATTTGAATTAGTGGTCTATGTCAGTTCTTCAACACTTAGGAGCATGAACAGTGAGAGAAAGTAAAATTAATTACGTGCTTGCGGAGGTAGCAGAAGACAGTTTAAAATAACCTCACCCTTTGGTTTTGGCAGTCATTTAACCCTTATAATGGAAAGGCTTATGAAAAAATAGACGGTATTCTAGCTGAAAAGCAGTTTGTGCTATGCTTATCAGCAACGCTTTGTGGGATATGTTCAAAACCAAATTGCAATGGCTTACATCAATGTTATTAAGGATTGCTACATATAAAGAACAAAGATCCCTTTTTCTTCCTTTTTCAACCTTTGTCATGATAAAGCAGAATAGAGACGTTTCCTTTTGCCAGTACTGGTGCTCTCTAGCTGAAACTGGTGGCTTCTGTTTCTCCAGATTCACAAATACTGTAATTTACTTTCCCTTTGTTCTTCAGGAGCGTGATGTCCATAAGTTCAGGTCTAGGGATGTTGCCGCACTTGTTCTGTAGTTCACCACATCATCTAAGTAGTGGTGATGTCATCATTTGGGTTTACTGTTGAAGCGGCTGTAAAATGCCCTTTCTCCTTTGCTTGCATCTCTGACAGTCACTTGGTGAGTGACAAGGATGAAGAGGAGCAGCTGCACTCATTTCTCTTACTCCAAGCAGCCTTGAACAGCTGTGGCAGCAGAGATGACAGATTAGAAGTAGTAGAGTAGGAAAAATAAGTAGAGGGGGAAAAATAGGTGTCAGTCTGTCATCCAGTCTCAGAAATTAGCGGGGGAAACATTTATTATTACAGTATAAGGTCAAAGATGTCCCTTCTAATTTAATTCTGTCAGCTGAGCAGGCAATAAATGTCTGAAGAATTGGCTTGAGACGTGCTTTAATGTTTATTCCTCAATTAGGGTCCTCAGTTCCCCTTGAGAATTTCTCACCTGACGTCTGAAGCACTTAAGATGGGATCTGTATGTTTTCTTACACATTGCTTCTCAATGATGTGTCATGGCAGTGTGGAAGTATCCAGTGAGGGAAATAAAAGATTAAAGCTTTTTGAGATTTTTGGGCAAAAGTCTGAAAACTTGATTATTTTCAAGTTTTCAATGGATACGGTAGAGAACATAGATCAAGGAATGCTAGACTGCATATTAATCCATTATGACAGCACCAAGTTATATCTCATAACTAGATTTATCAGCAAATAATGTGTTCTGGTAATTTGGGCAGTTTTTGGTGAACTCAAAAACATAGAATAGTTGATTTGGAGTGTTCTTGGCAGAAACCCAAAAAATTAGGGTTAGAACTTCACTTATGTCCTGTTTTTTCTGATATTTAAACTTATTTTACTGAATGATTCACTTATTTTTTTCTCCCACACATGTGCTGCTTGTTCTGTTCTGGAAATTTATGTTTCCTCTGACCCATCACCAACCCATACTGAGAGATGAATTCATGTACCCCAAAATGTGCCTTTTTGCATGTGTGCATGCAGTCTCATTCTTCTTGAGTTCTGTGGGCTTTTCATTCCACAATCCTGGAGCTGTTGTTCTTTTCTTTTTGCTCACTTCCTTCAGGCTTGCCACTACTTTGAAACCTCTTTTTTAAAGTGAGGGATATTGTCATAAAAGAATACAGCCCTGGTATCAGCATTGTCATTGGTCTGCAGTCAGTTCCAGATGATGGAGGCTGCTGATGCAAAGTCAAACATTATTACTTTGGCCAGTTTGATCCTTGTTTTTCTGAGTATTTCTGTATCTTGTGTCCTAAAACCAGTGGAGAGAACCCCACAGAATATTCAGGGTGCTTAAAGAAATAAACCCTTTAGATTTGGAGATGACTTGCCTACAGAGAAATTACTGTCATGGTTATTAACGGGTGTAACAAGTGATGACAGTATCTTCACAGATTTTCATAACAGTTCTGTCTTCTAAAAAGACTGTGGATTTGTTAATCTGTGATAACATTACAGCTTAGGTTTTATCCCATTTTCCAATAATACCATTCCAGGCAGGATTTTTAATGTGTTAAAAATGAGATGCTTCCTGAAGCAAGCTCTATGGGTCATTTATGGAGACAGGGAACCAGACTAGTCAAAAATGACCCTCTGTGGTCTGGGAGGACAAGCAATAGGACTCCATCTCAAACTGGACTGCTTTTATGTTCTGTTTCTTACGGTTTTGGTAACTAAGCTGATTTACCCTGCTGTTCCTTTTTAAGGTGTCAGTTTGAAAGGCTAGTAGGAACCTTTGAAATAAGGTGTAATAGTTGCATTGAAACACTGATTTTTTTTTTTTTTTTTTATCCCATGCCCCCCCCCCCCCCTCCTACCTTCTCCCTTCACAACTTTCTTCTTTTTTTCTTACTTTTTTTTTTTTTCTTTTTATT
>JANVCC010000035.1:27477674-27510702 GCA_025345505.1 Todiramphus chloris collaris
CCCCCCCCCCCCCCACAGCCCTACTGCTGAACCTAGGATATAGCTATTTGGATATCTGTGTTCTGTAGAAAATGAAATTTGCCTTGCGAATAACTTGAAATGACACACAGGTGTATTGTCTCCATTTTTGCACCAGGAGGTGCTAGTTCTTTTTGAATCCCACAAGAAATGCACAAACTCTATCAAGAGAGATGACTATTAACATATTGGAAAAGGTGATGGCAGGTCACAACTTAAGACCCTTCTGATGCCGGGAACCTGAGTTGATGCAGCATCAGATGAACTTCCAGTCAGGCCACAGCATACTGCAGAGATCCTGTCTGTAATGATGTTCCCAGAATCCTCTCCTTTCAAATCCAATCAATTAATTTGGGTAAAAGATTGTCTAATGCAGACTTACTAAATGATAGAAGCTCAGAATGATTACAATGTATGCAAATAAATGTTTCTTTGGAGTTGACAGCTTATGTTTTTTTAACTAGATATAAAGGAGAGGTTCACCAATTATGTGCTGCTACTAATTGTATGTCTAAGAAACATGGAACAGTTCTCATGGAATCCAGGTGAGTAAACTAGTAGAAAAATTAAGTACAAAATGACAAATTCCTGTACTATCAACAACTTTAACTCCTGCTTCTTTCATCAGTCTAAAAGATAAGGGTGACTAGGACACTTAACTGAGGAATCTTAATTTGACAAACACCTCAGATTCTCACTTTCCCGTTTCTCACTTAAAAGAGTGGTGCTGTCCTTTCTGCTATAAGTACATCCTGTTGTGCTACAAATATGCATAGTTATGTTTCAAGTAGTGTCTTGAATGATTTCTTCCTAGCCATTCCCTTTTCTTGGAGTACATTGAGCATGAAGGATCCCTTAGAGAATTTTATTTTGTGAGGCTAGTAAGATTGACATTTGATAGAAGATTATGTAAACATTTCCATTCATAGCTTAATATTGATTATACTTAGGATGGCAATACCTTATTGAAGAAATACTGAGTAAAATTTGTATTTTGTTAAAACTTTAAGAATTTTGACCCCTGATCTGTGTATTTTGCTTGATTGCTACCAGTCTACCTAAATTTTACCTTAAGCAGGTCCTCTATCTATTGCTCATAGAACACCTGCTATCTAGTACATGCAAATGTACTAGTAGTGATAAAGCTTTATGAAGTAAAGGCTTTAGAACCTGATCCTAATAGTGGTGTGATTGTATAATACTGGTAAGTTTCTAGAACACCAATGGAATAAGCAAGAACATGCGCACTGCGTGCTGAGTGGTGACATAAAGTCACAGACTCTTCAGGCTCGAGGATTTTTCACTGTTGAGTAAAAGTGTTACAGTTTTTGGTTTATATGCTGGCATCAAATTAAATGGCCTAAATTGTTTCTTCCCAACCTTCAGATCATCTTTGGGTGTTATTCCCAGATGTTTGCATGGTGGTTGCTTCAGAAATTGCAGTGGATATTGTGAAACATGCCTTTATAACAAAATTCAATGACATCACAGCAGATGTAAGTATCCTGTTTGAAATGCTGAATGCTATTTTAAGTTTTGGTTTATTTTCCTAATTTTTTTTTATAGTAAAATTTATTCCAGTGCAGAAAATGTAAAAATTGTTGGGTTTATATATAGGATATCATTTGGAAAAGCATGGTAATTTCCTGGTACAGTATACTTCTGAGGATCTTTATAATGTGGAACAAACACCTCTGCTTCTAACTTCCAGATCTGTTTAAATTCAAATATTCAAATTATTGGAAGTTTTATGTAACAGTTCACATAACTACAATTCACCTAAGTGCCTGATAATTCTGTGACTTGGTCACTAGCTAGATTGACAGAAAGTTACTTGTCCTGCAGTCTAGACAGAGCTTGTACCTTCTCCTGTCAGAATAGATTGTAGGTTAAAATTCAGGCTTTAGGAAAAACAGTTCTTGTAAGGCTGCTAAAGCTCTGTTCATGCATGTAGGTTAAAGGTGGAATCTGAAAGCAGAGATCTATTTTTCCACTGTCCCTGGAGCACTAAAATGAAGTAGGTTATGTTAGTTTCCCACTCCTGAAATTTCTTAGGCCATATATATTCAGCCCTTCTTTTAAAGTAGTAGGTGAGGTTACTTTTTATGTGTTGCATCATGATACATTGATCATTTGTCTTGTGTGTTTTGTTAATCCAAATGCAGCTGATGAATTTGTGAAGAGATAAGTTAGCTTTTTTCCCACTGTTAAAAGTGCTTTTCAGGAAATGAGATTAGAACTTGGAAGTGCTATCTTTTTCAGCATCTCTAACCTGACTACATTCTGCAGTATAGAAACAAGTTTAATAGATGTACTTAATAAGCTCCCTTATGCCAGAGGCATTTATGCATGCCCTACTTTCATATAGAGAGTGGAAAGGAGCAATAATGAAGTCACGATAGCCCGAAATGTAGTGTGCTTCAGTGTGCTGAAACAGCTGGAGGATGGGTAGAGTGGGTGACAATTCTGCAAGGTTGTTTAACAAAAAATTTGTATTTTTTGCATAAAGGTCTAAAGGTTTTATGGTTGCTTAGACTTTTTCCAGAAGTTTGGAACACCTGCAGCGCAAATTGCCTGCCCTCAGATCCTTAAAATAGATGGTTTGCCATCTGAATGTGCAGAACTGTTTTAAAGAGAAAGAAAAGCTTCATTCATCTTCTGATACAGTTTGCTTTTTTAATGAAATCACTTGCTTAGTAACCTCAGGAAAACTTCTTTGACTCCACTTCCATAAGTGTTTATAATATTTTTACAGAAATATTTTATTAAGAACTCTGTTGTTTCTATAAAGTGTGATAGCAAATTAATCACACATCCAATGTGCTGGATTTCTTCCAGGTCTACAGTGAATACAGAGCCAGTCTTGCATTTGACCTTGTTAGCAGTCGACAGAAAAATGTAAGTATGAAAATAAAGACTTTTTTTTTATTAACTAGCATAATTATTATGAGGGAAAATATTAAAATATAACATTTTTATCCACTTGTTTAGGAGAGTTCAGGCTTTATTGTGTTGTTGAGAAGTCTCTTCCAAATACACTTCAAGTCAGGGGATGGTTGTCACAACTTCAACATTTTTGAGTTATATGGGAAGTAAGCTTAAGATGGTCTTGAGATAATCTTAAATGACTTATTTTCACTTTATTTTCATTGTGTTGGATTGAAATACAGTATTCATTAGGAATTTACATTACTACTTTATAGACAGCGTGCACGGATGTATAGAGATATTCATACCATGCATGTTACTATTGTGGCATGGATTCTTACAGAACTCAGACTGCTTATGTTTTCCATTAGTACTGTCTTTTCAAAGACTATTTACAGCACACCTTTCCTGGATGAGTCTCTTTAACTACTAGTGAGTGCTCTGGATGAGTGCTCTTAACTATGCAATTAACTTTATTATAATAATGTATGTAATTTTCTTGGGCACATTTTCTTGGGCTGTTGCTCGGAATGCGGTAGCTGTACCTCATAAAGAAGTCAAACACCTTCAGTAACAAATAGTTACTAATAATTTGTTAATTAAAAACACTGGTTTATTAGTTCTGAAAACTCCCTTGCTTTTCCTAAGAATCCTCTATGGAAAATGAGGTAGCATCATATGGGCACTAACATTGGCATGACTTTCAATACCATATGAAAGCTGTCATGCAAAGTAGTTGTTCTGAGAGTTCAAATGTAAATGTATTTTCAAAATAATTTTAACACAGTTATCCTGATGCTAATTATAGATGTTTGTAGAATGATTTAAAATTACTACTGTGGAGGATAGTTGTTCTTTTATCCCTATTATGTTTTTTTCTGTACAATAGTTGAGGACCAAAGTCAAATTAATACAAAAAGGTCTCTAAGCTGGTAATAATGTACAGATGAAATATCATAGCACATCTGGATTCAGTGTCCTAATTGCTCTTGATTTAGAGATTTGTATTATACTTGAAATGCTCTTGATTTTGAGCACTGAAGCTAATCTTACTGGTCATGGTAGTATTACATTTTTGTCTGAGAGTACTGCTATCTCCATTTGAATTTCACAATGTGAATAGGTACACTTTATGCCAGTGCAGTGTTTCTTAGGAGACATTGATTCTTATCTAGAGGATGTGCCAAGCTAAAATAAGCTAATTGAATTGCATAAATAGTTCATTATTCTGTCTTTTTTTTTTTTTTCCCTAGGCATACACAGATTATAGTGATTCAGTTTCCAGAAGAATGGGTTTCATTCCTCTTCCACTGGCTGTTTTAGTAAGTTATATCTTTACTATCAGTTTTCTGTCAATGAGATTTTGCTTTGAGAAGAAATGCCTGTGAGTTAGCTGGTTCATTGCGATGTTTTGAGAGTGAAAGTATCACCTCAAGTAACTGAAATGATGCCGCAAGATTGAGTTAGAATTCAGTGTAACGTACGTTACACAGTAACTGTAACTTCATGGATGTGTTACTGTTTATCAGCCTTCCATAGAAAATCAAATGTATATTAATTATATGGAATTTATAAGCACTTGAATTGTAGCAGTGAAATTAAACTACATCTGTGCTTATTAAACATCTATTTCTTTTGGCAATTACCCTGTTCATTCATTCGGAATAGTCAAAGCAGCTGGTTGCCAAGAGGTCAGTAGTGTGTACTGGGTTTTTTAGGCTTTTCGTAGGAGTCTTTGGTGTTATCCCTGTAATGGTTTGCTTAATGACTGAGTTTTCTATTATATGGGGCACTGAGCTTCTGAGCTGTTGCAGAATACATGAATTTTGAAATAGTTGACCCTGTTACATGGACACACTGCTATAAAATGAATCATTTCATTACTGGAATTGTGTCCACATGCTGTCTATTCTGAATTAACTATCATAGGATGTTTTCTGTAAATAGCTGCTCTGGCTTTCCCCATACACAGATGTAGACAAGCAGTAGTTATCATAATACTGGGGATGTGTCCTTGCTTTGCCAGCAAAGATGATAAATTATAATTTTCCTGGAAGAATATCAATAAGAATTAACTTGTAAATGGAATGCTGCCCTATAGAGATGGGCAAAGATCCTATCGACAGGCTTTGCCTAGATTTTATCCAGGATTTAAAAAAAAAAACAAAACAAACCAGCCAAACAAAAACACCGCCAAAAAAAACAACACAACTGTGATCATAATCATGATTTCTTTTATAACTAAATAAAATACATCCAGTGAGAATGACATTGAAATGTTTTCTCAAGACAGTTGTGTTCTGATACAAAATAATGGATACTAATAGGCTTAAAAGAAACTGTCTCGCTTTGCTAACTTGGAACCCTAACTGCGAAATACTGAAGTATAACAGATTTCAGGATCACTTTTAACTGAATCTTGGGATTCCTATGTCTAGTCCACAAGGTAATTTGTATTCAAAATGTTAGCATAGTGTAAAACACTGATTCTGTTTTACGGCATCAGCCTCTCTTGACATTTTCCTAAAAAAATTAATTCACCTTCTAGCCCTTGACTTTTGAGGGTTTTTTGGTTGGTTGGTTGTTTTTTTGGTTTGTGTTATGTTTTGTTTGGTTGGTTGGGTTTGGTTTTTTTCCTTTTCTATTATTTCACCTGGAAGTCAGTGGTGAAGGAAACATTGTCAAACCATAGTTTTGGCAAAGTTGCAACTGAGTGCTGGTATAGTACTTATTCAAACCAAAATCTTGAATAGCTAGCACTACCAAGGGAAACATTAGAATAAATTCCTATTAGTCTAAATGCTTCTACTTCTGTCTTGAATTTGCCAAATAAGAAAAGTCTGTTAGAATATTCTATTAATAATTGTGTGCCTTATGTTTTAACTGTTTAACTTTTATCTTTAAAACAGCTCATCAGAGTGGTAACAAGCTCCATAAAAGTTCAAGGAGTTTTAGCTTATGTTTGTGTTGTGCTTTTCTACTGTGGGTAAGTAAATGCACACAACTGAAAAATATTTACCATTATTTGATCAGATACGTGAAAAACTTCTGATGATACTTCTAGGTGTAAGTGTAAACTGTAATTGAGAGTGCTTATCAGTCCCTAAGTACTACAATGGCATTGGGGGATTATAGCCCTCAACTTCAGCAATGAAAATAACTAATGGAAAAATGATTGACAGAATTTGACAGGCAGGCACCATACCTTTGCATAAAAGGGGAAATTGAATTCTAAGGAATGAAACCTCCTGTGTAAAGAACAAAATATTCCATATGCCAACAAAAAGAAGCAGTTTAAGTGCCCTGAGTGGGTCATGAATTCTTCTTTCTGGTAGTTAAATGCAAGGTTTCTTTGTGTTAGAAAACTGCTATATGAAAATAAAGTAACTGCAAGTCTCACCTTTCTGGGAAGAGCAGGGTCAGTAAGATATCTTAGTTAAGGAATATAACTGGAATTTGTTTTCCAAAACTGATGATTTGCAAGTATCCCTTCACTGCCAAGTCAGTTTATGCTTCTGTTATTGTTAACTTCTCATTTGTCCATAAGTACTTCTGAGACATGTTTAGTTGTACCTTAAATCCAATGTAGTTTGCCTGTCTGGAACTGTAGATGAGGATGACCACTTTCTAGGAAAGCTGCACACTGAACTTCATCAGCATTTCTTGTCTCTCTGTACTAGGTGATACAGAGTCCTCTGAAAATTGATTGTAAAAAATTAAGAGATTCAAATTGCTGCAGCACTGAAAATCTGCCTACTATAGTGTGGGAATATCTCTTCCACTGCCCTAGCAGGTTGTGTTTGTAACTCAAGGCAGCAAGACTCGGGAAGTGTAAGACTTGTAGGTCTGGGGCAGTGGTTCAGCAGGTACACTGAAAGAGAGGAGGCTGCTGCTTTATAATACCTTATGGAAAGAATGGGATTGCTACATGTTCTTTATCAATAGGTAGACTCTTATCTCTAATCTGAACTTGATCTGCAAAAGAGTAGAACTTGGTCTGATGTGTCTGGTCCACATCAGTGTAGAGACACATCTCTTTAGTGTCAGATAACAAGGACTTTGAGATATTGCATATAGGCCAAATATTGAAACATTAGCCTTATTCATCTGCACCATACTTTGATTTCTTCCCCAACATACCCCATGCCCATGTTCTCCCTAAAGCCAGCTCTGTATGACTGAAAACAGTAAACCTGGTCATCACGTTCAAGCTGTGGTATGCCAGGCTCGGCACCTTCATTCTGCTCAGTGTTTTTTCCTTTTTCCCATCTATGTAATATTTCCTTACATCTACCATTCCACTGCTGCAGGCCAGGCCTGGACTTTTCTCTGTCCCTGTGTCTTGGAGAATGGAGTCAAGTGATTAACATGAAGGATCAAATACTGCTCTTTGAAGGCATAGGTTACAAGAGTAAATATAATTTGGTTTATTTTGTCCTTACTGAAAAGCAAAACCAGATTTTTAGTTCTGTTATGGTCTTGGATTTGGAGCTAACTCACCTCTTGCATCTTCCAAATAATTTGTCTTCTAAACATAAACCTTATCTTTTCATCAGATTAGTATAGATAGCATAGATATATGAGAAACAGTGTGATAAAATGCAGAAGAGTTATCTGAGCAAAGGACTGAGGCTAATGTGGAGGGCATTGATATTTAACTACTGTAATACTCTAAGGCATATATTAAAGAGTCTTGCCCAGCATATGAAACCCGAGTTTTCTTTTTCTAGGATTTTGAACAACTACAGACTTATATTGTCATTAGAAATTTGAGTCTGGAGTGGACTGGCAGGAAAGAATAAATAAGAATTGCTATAAACTCTTGCATAGCTTTCCATAAGAAGCTGAACCTGATAGAGTAAAATGTTGATTTTTGGCCTTTTCAACTTCTGATCTCATTAAATCACAGTCAAATCATGCTGTAAATACCTGCTGTCTCAGAAAGGAAGCATGTTACATAAAAAGTGTAGGAGAAACACATCTAAAACTTACTAAAAACGGAGGAGAGCTTCTCACCTCTCGGAACCAAGGTCTGTTCCAATAACCTAATAAAACTGTAGAGAATCATGGCTTTCAGCTTGTATAAAATGATACCTTCTTTGTGGTTGCTTGGATACTAAAAATGTCCGTTTCTTCTGAGTACTGAAAGTGATCTCCCCTGCTCATTCTTCAGTTTCTCTAAATTTCTTCTACAAGTAAATGTATTGCATAAAATTCCCTTAAAAGTGCAGTGTACTTTGTTTTTCTGTTTGTCAAGTTCTGATGACATTAGTGAGAGATAGTAAAGCTGCTGCTGAAGTGCACTATGATTAAGCAGTTAGACCTATTCGGTAGATCTGTGAATGTTTACTCCAAGTCTTCTTTTTAGTCAGTTAGTGAGGTACATAATAAATATATTTTTTTGAGAGTGGACAATGAATTTAGAGTCTGCATTTGGGTCATTTTTGTTATAAAAGTCGATTTGTGTAGAGGATATTTGTATTCATCCTACAGAGAATAGATCAGTATTTCCTTGTGTAGTGAGCCTTCAGCTGCCTCACCTCTGCTTTCACCTCTGGAGTGGACATTGGTCTGCATGTTGTGCAGCGCTAGTAATGGATCTTAGATTTTAAAAGACTCACTTGAGTTGTAAATCTAAAAGCACTTGATGGTAGATGAGCCCTTCCTCTTCCTCAAATGAGGAAAAGGGAATAAAAGGGACTTCTGTGATTTGCTGAAGTTTGTGCTGCAAGTTAATGATGATAGAACATGAATCTGCCATCAACTGGACTGTGCTATAATGGTAATGCAGTGCTGCCTCTTGGAATTTGTTGAGGTTT
The DNA here is from genome assembly GCA_025345505.1 of Todiramphus chloris collaris. Lineage (NCBI taxonomy): Eukaryota > Metazoa > Chordata > Aves > Coraciiformes > Alcedinidae > Todiramphus > Todiramphus chloris. The sequence continues at coordinate 27,486,440 of JANVCC010000035.1, forward strand.
ATGGACTTTTTTTTGTGATGTGAAAAAGGACTTTTTATGACTAGCCTGTGATTTGTGGGAGCCAGATACCTGCTTTCTTGGGGCTTATGGTCCAGGAGTGATCCTTGACTGGGCACACTGAAGGCTACAGTTTTAACAGGAGTACATTTAATTTGGACTTGCACTGTTGAGGGTCCTTTTTACTTCTGTGTTTAAATATTTGATGTTTTAAATGGCTGCTTAGCTGTCCTGTAGTCTTTTTGTTAAACTATGATAAAATCTCATATTTTTCTCTGAATGTCTTCTGGGGGGGAAAAAAAAATAAATAAATTAAGCATTGAATTTGAAACAGTTTGTTTGGAAAAGGAAATTACCTTTTGATCATACCATTGAAGGGATTGAATTTGTTATCTAATCCTTCCAAGACAGTAGTAAACCATATGCAGTTATTTTAATATGAATAATTGTTGTGTGAATACTATGCATCTATTTTAATGTGCTAATTTAAATATGCAAACAAGTGTGTTTGGTTCTTTTTCTCCCCAGGTTAATATCTCTAAAAGTCCTTAACAGTATTGTATTGCTGGGGAAATCATGTCAATATGTAAAGGAGGCAAAAATGGAGGAGAAATTATTCAATCCTGTCGTGACTGCCACCCCGGGGAAGCCAGCTGGCAAACAGCAAAGCATGTTTAAATCTACCCAAGGTAAGGCTAACTGCCTTGTTTTGTTTTCAACTGTAGTGAAAATTGCTTTCAGAATAAATTTAATATTAAACCAGGTCTCTGACATTTGTTAGAGTTACTGTTTGCTGCACAGTAAACCCGTTGCTGGACCTTAATTCTGCCATGTCACAGCTAGGAACAAAAGTCTGCAAACATGATAGAATTTATTGCATTTAGTTCATGCATCTTCTTTTGGTTATAAATACTCACCTCTCTGATAAGATCCCACCCAAATATGTGGAAGTGCTGGAAATATCAGAACAGTAGCACTCTTGTGTTTGAAACTCATAATCACAGACCACGATAAAGGTCCTATGGTAGAGACCTATAAAGCTCATCTAGTTCAACTGCGTCTGCTGTGTCACTACACACAGAAGTAAATATTTACATACCATCTCTGGCAGTGCTGAAGTTTGATAAGGAAGCAATCTGTGCATTTCTTATGGAAATTAATGGAAAACATGGCACACACAAGGTAGAATTTCTTGTAGATGTCATGAATACGTTAATGAACAGCTTTATGAAATCCAAATAGGAATTTCAGCTTGTCTCTGCTTCCTTCATTCAAGTCTGTGCAGCATGGTTTTCCTGTGTTGATCCTCAACTTTAGTGGTTACTACATAATTGGAATGGGCATTATTATATTCTTGTGACACATTATAGAAGGAAACAAACCTTCATTGTTCCAGTTAACTGAATTGGATTGTATATCTTACTCTGTGAAGAGCTCAGTGAGAGCCCTAAAGCATTTAACAGTGAGGCTTTTATTGTGTTCACTCCGTTGCTTGCCAAAGACTTGAACAGCTTGAAATGTAAGGTGCTTATTAGTCGTCATAGTGTCTCGCCAGCAGTAGTGGAGTTAGGAATCTGTTGGGTTTTCAGGCATATCTCTCTGTATCTCACCTGTGTCAAATCATGTCAGGCAGAAACTTGGTGCAGATGTTTATTTTTAAATAGCTTAACTTCGAAGAGTTGCATTAGTTTCATGATTAAGGAACATAATAAGGATTGGTCTGAATGTCTTCTGTATTTTATTAGACCATTACAAAAATGATAATGTTTTAACTGAGTATTCTAGTGCTACACTTATAAGTCATACTTAGCTTGACCAGTAAATAAACCCTGAAGACTATTTTTAGCTGAAGCAGCAGCAGTTTTACCAGGTCAGTCAGCAGACATGCTTATTTCATCAAATGGAAAGATTTTGATCAAGAAGTAATAATCAAAAAGATTTTGGCTAAATTTATTTAGAATATGCTTAATTTCCACCAATGGTGAAAAAACTCAACTTCTAACAGTTTTTCAGGATTTTTTTTTTTAATACCTTTTAACAGCTCTTTATTTACCTGAAACCTCAGTTCTTTGAAAGAATGATTTTACCTTCCCCAGCTTCTGTGTGTCTGCATTATTACTGCTGGGCTCTGCGATACTGGTTAATCCTTCTGCCCCACTGAGCAGTTTTTTTCAGTAGAGTCTCTCAACTCATCTCTTGCTAGAATGAGGGTGAGGGAATTCATCTAGTCTATTTTTTATCAGTTTATCATTTAAGTCAGTTTATTTTCCTGAGAGTTTCCACCTGATCCACAGAAACACTGTAAAATTTTGAAGGATAAAATTTTATACTTTTGAAGGGTGGAAGTTCTAATTGCTGGTAATCATGTATAGGCTGACCAGCTTTCTCTGGAAGCTGCTAGGTTAGAAAACACCTTTCCAATGAAATTCTACAATTAGCATTACTTGTCTCCTTTCTCAGTGCAAGTTTAGTACCTTCAACTTGCATAACACTCTAGAGAGTGATCCATGTACCTTCAAGTAGTAAACAGTAGACTCTGAAGAGAACAGAAAGAGTTTTTTTGTAGTAATTTGGACAGTGCTGCCATTCTGACAGATAATTTTCCCCTGGTCTGGTCTGCAGTACTCTCCACATTAGATTCCAGCCCCCCCACCCCTAATTTCTGTCAAAATAATAACTCAGCCTTTACGAGGAGATAGTAAATAATAAAAGCATTTCCTTGTGCATTTCTAGTTTTTTAATGTTATAATAACAAAATGCTGAAGCAATACATGGATATTACTTACAAATATCTTAGGTTAATGGAGACCATGTTCATTTCCACTGAAGTAAAAGGGAGAAATAACAATAGACATCTTTAATAAAACTGCTTTAGGAGCCAGTGCTATTAAAGTGCATAGCAGTGCATGAGTCATTTATTCGCTATCCCTAGAGAAGCCAGGTTTATAGTATGTGTGTATGTAGAGGATTAGACACAGATACTCCTTTTCTTCATTTCAGTAGAAAATATTTGGGTGATTCACACAATGACTATCAAAAATACTTTTGCCTAAGCCAGCAAAAATGAGCATGTGAGCCAGAAGAAAGCAGTTTATGTCCTAATGCCTGCTGTTTATGCTCTGGCTCCTTATCTGAACTTCTATAGAATTAATTTTCTATCCTTTGACCAGTTAGAAAAGGAACCCTCTTATGATAAAACGAAGAAGTGGTAGAGGCTTCCACAAAACATTCCTTTGTTACTACTGCTGATTTGATACAGCACTCTTTTTCAAGACAACTTGGGATGAGTCTGCATGTTACAGATGCATCATCAGTATGTCTGTGTTAAATTCATCGTTGTCTTTGTAATTGTCTTCTGTTCCAACAGGAAGCTCCACAGATGAAAATGGATCTACATCAGTTACCAATCAGCCTGTGCATCAGAAGGAGAATACACCGTCTTTACTTGTAACAAGCAGTTCTGACCAGTTCCTGACAACTCCTGATGGAGAAGAAAAAGATATAAGCCAAGACAGTTCAGAATTAAAACACAGGTCTTCAAAGAAAGACTTGTTGGAGATAGACAGGTTTACTATTTGTGGAAACAGAATTGACTAATTCTTTTTTTTTTTTTAATCAATGTGCTAAGGATACTGAGCTGTTGGGACAGCAGATGCTACCAGAATGGACAGTTGCCAAAAAGGCATATAAGTATTTATTTAAAAACTTAAATTATTAATGGCAAAAAAAAATATTAATTTCTTTCTGCAAGTAACTTGGCTTGGTATCTGGTCAGGTCAAGTAAGTGATCTTTAACCTGGCTCTTGGAAAATGTGATGGATCACAAGTCTCTAGCCTGGTGGCAGAGCTGCGGTATCGCTTTTGTGGAAAACAGACTGGAAAAAAAACCATAATCCTGTTCTGCATTGTGAAACCATGCTTCCAGAACATACTACTTTTCATGAAGGCTCCTCCAATGTAAGGATATTCCTGGAAATGTTTGACAACTTGACCGGAAGCTTGCCTTTCCAGTTACCTGTTTTATTAAACATCTGCAAGCAGAATTCAAAACTTATGCTTATATCAACAAACGCATAAAGCATTGGTACATAAAACAGTAAGTCAAGCTAGTTATTCTTGTCATCAAAAATCTTTTCAAGATGTATCTTGAAAATCTTGTAAGGAGAATAAAATTTTGCCTTTAAATGAAAGACTTACTGCATACTACTCTATCTAAATATGAAACACCAAGGAAAGATCACAGTAATGAAGGTTCTGCTTAACTGGGCAAATACAAAGCATACTTATTTCTTGTGTTGTGTGTACTGCAAGGCAGACTATTTATACAATTTTTTTTAAAAGCTGAGGATTTTTTGTTGCTCTAGGAAAAAATAAGAAAGGGACATTTCTATATGTCGAGGAAAGGCAGTGTTAATTGCAGCAAGTAAGCGTGTTGGAGCGGTATGTATGGCATGAATGCAGCAGAAAAGAATATTACACTGCAGTTAGGGTTTAACTCTGATAAGAATGACATCTGTCTATTAACTTGCCTGAGAACGTGTCTATAAAAGCTCATATTGACAATCAAATCAGAATTACCCATTTTAATTTATTGGTTTTAGCCAAGGAGAAGTCAACGGACTGAATCTATAAAGAGCTTCTATTTAAGCATCGTCATTTCTCATGTGAGATTCAGTTGTGGGAGAGTTGATGAAAGGTGGTTTGGAAGCCTCAGCCCAAGAATGGAGTAAATATGACCTTAAAACTTAGGCTGGAGACTTTCCCAGAAGAGACCCTTTAGTTAATGATAAATTCTTCATACATTGTTGTTAAATGACAGCATTAATTTCAAATGCTTTTCAGGTATTTAAGTACCAGTTTCATTTTCCAAGGGAAAACATCATAAAAATATTTCAGTGCTGAACAAATGAAGACAAAGTTTTGCTCTTTGCTAATTCCATAATTTGTCAGAGTGGCAAAGCCAAGGTTTATTTGCTTTACAAGCACGTGAAAGTTTGTTGTGTATGATAATCCTTGAAACTTGCAGGACTACAGTAATACAGCACATGGAGACACCTGGACAGAGTTATAGTCTATTGGAGGAAAACTGGTAGTGAGATAGCTTTGCCATACAGTTTAACATGCTCTGCTCTGGTGGGAACTTCTTGCTGCAGTCTTTCAGCCTCTCCTCTCCCGTCAAGAGCAGCTGGGGTAACAGTCAAAAGTGGTGATGACTGTTCAGGGATGAGAGTAAAAAGATGACTTGTGCTGGGGAAAAATCTGAGATTCTTTAATCTTCCATGTATTTTATACTAATTGGAGATGTTCACACACTTGAAATTCAGATTATCTGTCAATTTGGTGTATCTTATTTTTTAATTATTTAGCAGTTGCTAAAGAAAGCTTGAAATTGCTTTCATTTTTTTTTTCTGTTGAATGACATTCTGTATCAATTTTATAAGTGCATCTTGTGTGAAACTCAATAAAATTCAATTTTGTAATATTTGTTTAAAAAAGAAAAAGTACAGCGTTGACATTTCTTTCTTAGTATTCAGAGTTGGGCAACTTGCAGTATATTTCCTGTATTAAATTCCAATTTCCATAAAGGAAGATTCTTGCAAACGTGGGACACGAATGTCTTATCAGTGACTTTACTTGTGATTTATTTCTGTAGCTGTTGGTTAATGCCACTTGGAGGAAGAAAGTATTGATGCCAACTTACTATTAATTTGGTTTTTTAACAGCAAAACACATGTAAATGAAAAAACAGTGTGTCTTAAGGGAGTTGTATTTTATGTGGTTAGTTGCTGCTATTGGACTACTTACACCTATGCAGCAAAGCCAAATGTAATTGGAATATAAGCTTAGGCAAATCCTTTCCCGAGAACGTGACAGCAACAGAGGAGGGGTACAGGTGAACTGTACTTAAGTCTGAGTCCTGGCACAAATCCTTATCTTGAGGCTGGGAGCTTTTGTTGCTTTGGTCTTGCACTTGAATTGTGGTTAACTAGACCTAAAGCAGTATAGTCGAACTTTGGGATCTGGCTGTAGCATCTGTTCGTGGTGTAGGTGTAACTGTTGGCTTGTGGATCACAAGAATTCAAAGGTATGCTCGAGGCATGGGTTATAGAGGGCACTGCAAATGCAGCAGTTCCCCTTAAACTGTCTGAAAGCCTGGAAGCGGCCCAACTGGCCATGAAATTTACTTGTTTTCTTTTGCTGCAAGCTCTGCAATTGTTCTTTTGTTTTTGTCCATGATTAATAGGGATTCCTTGCATATCTAGCAGTGCATCTTTAATGAAGGTCACAGCTTCTTCTCTGACCCTGGGTCGTCCTCTCGGAACTCTAGAGCTGGCTGAGGGGGTAAGCAAACCATAAAACAAAACAAAAATAAAACCACCACCACCAAATTTCTCATCTATAGCTACAGTTCTTTATTTCTTTAGATTTTCTTGAAAAAGCTCCTGTCTTAACAGTAAAAAAAGTAAGAGCATCAGAGGTTAAGCAGTGAATAAATTGAGTTCTTTATAAATCCTTCCAAAAATAAAATGTAGGCAGTTCTGATGCAAGCAGCGATATTTCAACTAAAGTCACAGTTGCCAAATTAATTCTGAAATCACACGCTAAGTACAGGATTATTCATTATGGGGCTGTTAAAGAACAACTGGGTTTTCCATAGGATTATTTAATTAATCTTTTGAAGCCTTTCAGTTGTTCATCGGCCAGGCAGAATTTCCCCTCAAGCAAAGTAGTTTTACAATCACAAGTACACTGTTGATTTACTTGCCTCTTAATTTAGAGTGAGTCTCTTGAAACTTTTCAACTTCGTCTCGGTTTTTTGTGGTACAAAAATTTCAGTATTCTAAGTATTCATTTAGAAGTGTGTTTTTGTAAGTCAGCATAGCTGTTGAGGCCACTGTTGTTAAAGCCAGTATTTGTCTAATGGTGGCTGCTATCGGGCTGTTGGGCTACAGTTCTGGAACTGATTCATGGTGGTAAGCAAGGATGAATGCAACTTAATTCCAGCACAAATGTGATCAAACTCTGTGAGACTCCTGGAACTTTGCAACATTTTGTCCTACAAACTGGGCTACTCCATTGTGCGTAAACTAACTAGGAGTTGTACCAGCTCTGTCTGTAGTCATAGCTTCAAAAATGCTCTTCATAATTACTACACAAAGTTTGCTCTTAGAACTTTTTCAGAGTAATTGCTCTCTCTTAGAAATTTGGATGCTAGTTTTGCTGACTCCAAGGAAGAAGGAATTAGTTTTGTGTAAGTACTAAGCAGCCAGCAAAGGGGGCTGCGGAAGTGGAGCAATAGGACCACCTTTATCTCAAAGTGTTCTTATGTATAGTGGTATGAGGTGCTGAGACTCTGAAGGCTGTTAAAAACACTTAACATATTGTTTCTTGTATGTCGTCTTTTCTAGGAGAATAGTATCTTTCATGGGCAGTGCTAGCTAAGCCTGAGCCTAAATTTTTTTTTAGGACAGTATCTGTTATACTCTAATTTAGAAGAAATGCTGCCAACAGAGGAGTTGTAAGAGGGATCATGAACATACAACACCAAAAAAAACACTCTTTAGTAAGCTCACCAATATAATAACAGAAAAACGAAAATTATAATAGGTTTCACAAATACTTCTCAGTTTTGACCAGAACACTCTTATGTTTGTGAGGAAATAAACTCAGATTTTTAAAATGTGCCTGTATTATAAACATGCTGCCCACCTATACCTCACAGGCAGTGGTTTAGGCTGTCTAGACTGCTGTTTCTTCCACTCGTTACTGCTTTGTAGGAGCATAATGCTGTCAAGCAGAGCCAAGGTTTCACTCTTAATTGAGGCAGTTCTGTCTTACAGCCAAACTGCAGGAAGTGTTGGGCATCCATGGAAAGAGAGAGAGAGGGAGAGAGGGGGAGAAAAGGTTGTTATTTATGAGGACAAAGATGTGGGTTGCAGCAGCACCACCTTGGGTTCTAATTTTCTCAGGGCGACTAGTGCGGTGCAGTTGTAAACGTTGCCAAATAAACCCTGTATTGAATAGGCAGACTCCTTCCGTGTATTAGACATTATATTGCATTTACAACTTGAACACTTTGATATCAGAAGTTACTGACTAATCTTGGTGGTGTGAGAGCGATGTTGCAAGGCAAGTATATTTTCATGGAGCAATTTTTGATAAGACATAGAAGTCTGAGGTTTTGTGTTGGTGCTTCCCATCCATGCTCGTTTCGTCAGACAAAAGCAGTAGTAAGTTTCTGTGTGTGTTTGAATATCAGAAAGAGTATGTTCCTGTGATGCCCAGTCCTGAGATATGTTCATATCTGCTGTTCCTGTTGAAAATAAAGTCACTGTCCAGGTGGCCCAGAAATCACTTGTGTGATGCTGACAGTTTAAAACAGGTAACTTGAAGCAGACTTGTGGAGTCGTGGGAAGTGATGCCTCTGATTTACTGAGAAGTGTGGCAATGAAACTTAAAATCCAGCACTGGACATCGCGTTCTTAGGCTCGGTACAGGAAATAAAGCCAGGAAAATGTTTTGCGTTGATGCTAGCAAGTACAGTCCTAGTGACCGGTCTGACTGTCAGTCCAAAATGTTCCTGTGGATTTGATTTGAGCTTGATGTTCTTGTTCAAGGCAGGTACTAAACTAGGCTTTTCTGGAACAATTCTTGGAAGTATCATGTGTATATGTATCTAACCTTGAAGCTACGGGACCTTGTTCTCAGGTCAGTTAACACTGTGCCCTTTGCACTCCTGCAAAGCGCAGCTGTAATGAAAATGAATCTTGCATTGAGGCTTGGCACTAGATGCTGAGTTGAGACAATGCCCTTAATATGGTAGCAGAGAATCCTCTTATTAGATCTAAAAAATGGAGCTGTCTCTAATCACTTCAAATTACTTTTGACATAGAAGAAGGAGAGTGAATTCTGCTTCATCTCAGCTAGTGGTTTATGGTGCTTGTTTGGCCATTTAGTGACCACATGCTATTTTGCCTCTATGCAGGCAGGAGTAAATTCTCTAGCTAGTTTTTGTGTTAAACTCCCATTTCTTAAAAGCAAGGACGAAAGCCCCAGTGTATATTTGACGATTGGTGCTTTTTATAGTAGATAGGTTTCTCTCTTCTGTGAGCAGTCCATGAGCACAAAGAGCACAGTAAGAGACAAATACATAGTATACTCAATTAGCAGGTCTTGCAGTTTACCTGTGAATTCACCTTACAGTTTAAACGCCAAAGGAATGAACTAGGTATATAATCTGCTCCTTGCTGTCATTTTGGATATGTCAGTTTTTCACTGGTTACTCTAATGTTTATCCAGGCCATAATCTGTGTTTTGTTTTTGTTTTTTTAAGACAAAAGACTGAATACATCTTGGGCTATAGAGGAAAATACTCTCACTGGAATTAAACTTGAGAAAGGAATGGCTCTTGGACTACTAAAAAATGTTGGTTATCTTGGTTTTAGAGTAAAGCTTTTCTTCCTCTAAAGACAATTGCTGGCTTTAGGTTTTCCATAATATTCCAAGTAGCTGTTGGCAGCCTGTATCGAATAGTGAGATGGATATCAAATTAACATTATGATTTCACTAGTGGATAACAAGAATACAAGGACACCTAGTAACCTTCAAACACAATCCTGCAACAGCTATAAACTAGAGCTCCCTAATTAATGAGACACTGTGGCCTAAAAGCCACATGAAACCTGTTAATTCTGTTTAGCATATTATGATGGAGTGTTTGAAAGTCTTTCCTAGTGTCTTGAAGATAAATTGTTCTGGATAATGTTATGGATTTTCTCCTTCTGCCCACCTTGGGGTCATGCTCATCAGTCTGGGACTTTGAAAGTCTGTGTCATTTATATGATTGCTAATAACCTGCAAAGAATATACATATTATGGTATTTATTAAAAAAAGAAATCAAATAAAGGGAGAGAGGAGACTGAACAGTAACTTCAACCAATAGGGGAAAAAGGAAAACAAAGAAATGTTTGAAAATAGCCTTTGCAAATTCAGAATTTCATACATGAAGTGTAACAGTGGGAATGACATGAATTGGGGTGCACGTTTCCAGAGCTGTATTTATCTTCACAGGGTAGGGACAAAGTGTAGGGTAAAGTTTTCTTTCATTGTTCTTCCATGTTCCTAAGCCAGGACATTTTGTCACTTTGCCTACCAGCCTACCCCCTTCCAATCCACTGAATGGTCCCAAATGGAATCCGACTGTAATGCTAGCTACTGGGTGCTTGTGTTCCCCCAGCTGGATAATGCATCTTCAAACCAAGCAGAGATACATGCTCAGGACTTGGGGAGTGTTTTCCATTCAGCAGCATTCTCTGATACTAGATGAGAAGCTGTTCTAGAGCTACATCTGAGTATGTAGATGAGAACAAACCCCCTTGTTCATGGATTGGTGTAATCCTTGACTCACTGAGTTGTGGGGTGTGGGGTGGGACTGGCTTTGAGCACTTCATAAGAGCAGTTCCACTCCTTTGTTACATTGCTCAGGAGTTTGGCCAGATATGTTGTTCCTTTCCTAACGGGTGCCAAGGTGAGGCTATGATCTGCTGTGAACTCTGACAGGCTCTCCTGGATGTAGATTGCAAGTAGAGGACACAGCGGAAAATGGAGGCTTTTTTAAAGCACCCTTTGTAAACATAATGCACCTTTGTAACACGGTACAGAAGTTTCCTACTTGACTTCATGTTGTATGGAGTAAATGGTACACTTACAGCCAGAGAGAATCATTTAAAGGAACTTTTGCATCCAAAGCCAATGGCTGAGTGCCCAAGGTGAGGGATAGTGCTGTGGTAGTGATGATGATGATGATGCTGTGATATGACTGGCGCAGGAAGAAGGCAGAGATTAACCTTGTTAATCAAGCCTGCTTCACAGTAACAAAAGCTGGATAGAGTTACTTATTCTAACCGAAGTCCTGTCCAATGCAGCATCCAATTGATGTAACTCCTGATAAATACTTTATTAACATCTTCGTCAATCTTAAATGGCAGAGATTCCCCAACCTTCTTGAACAGCAAGTATGTACACTGCAAATGCTCTTATTACCTGTAGAAAGCTTCCTGCTAAGTCTTGCTTACTCAACTTTAACCTCTCCTACTTTTATTACTCTTTTATTATTCTTACGGAAAATTAACTTCACCTCTCTCTAACAGATCCTTGGCAGCTGAGGCTGGTTCATGTTTCCCTTCAGGCTCCTTTGCTAAACCACCCCAATGAGTTCAGCTTCTCTTTGTGCAGACAGCTTGTCCCAGGCTCACCTCCTAAAAATGACACTTTTGTCCCAGGAGAGTTTGAACGCACTGCAAGATCTCTATACTTTCTATGGAACTGCCTAATTGTTCCCAAGCCTGCGCTTGTGCCGTAGTGCAGTGCTGCCAAAATGTAACAATCTGTATTGCTGCTTTGGGTTAAGTTTTTTACCATCTGTTTCTCTGGTTAGTCAAGTTTGTTTTGAACTCCTGTCATGTAAGTGTATTCACAGCCCTTCCCTTATCTTCCTCTGGCACCAGCACAGTACTACTGATTAAAAACACTGAATGGCAATGGAGCATGAGGAGACCTCTGCAGAATCTTACTGCTGTGTGATGATGAACTAGGGATAAATACCTCTCAAGAAGGATTTCCCAACAACCTTTGTCAATGGATCCAAGCAATTTTAATCTCTACTATGTTTCCTCAGTTTGAGAATATCGTGAGAGTATCAAAAGCCTCATGAAAATCAACATATGTGATTATCTGTTACTTGCCACCTTATGTTGGTGTATTGTGCTGTTGAAGGGAAATGCACTGATTTGAAACGATCTGACAAATTTATGCTGCCTTTCATTTGTCATCATGTTGCTCTTCAAGCACTAAAAAGAACAAACCCCAAATGTGATTACTTCCCCAGAAAAAAATCTGGAAGACTGCAGTTGGTTTGATCTATCGTTTCCCTTTTCCTTGTTCTAAAGCTTCCCCTTTTAAATCACAAGAAAACCAGTGATGACTCTGTTAGACACTTTTTGGAGGTGTTTTGGTTTTGTGCCCAGGATAAGAACTAAGCTGAGTGAAAAATCTCACATACCTCATCACCGATGTGGCAGGATCTGTATAAATCCCCATGAAATGGCCAGCGGTATCATCAGTGGGAAAATGGTGAGTTTGTACTGCTATGTTTTGTCTTCATGTGGTATTCCCACAAAGAAGGTTGGTATGAATCTAGAAAAGATCTAATAAAATGTTACGTAAAGCCTTACTAATGTGTCTTCAAGTACCTACAGGGATCAAAGGAGAAAAGTGCTAACCTATCGTCAGAATCAATGTTTATCAAAGGACCTTGAGGAGGAATAGGGAAGAAATGAGAAAAATATCTGAAGTGTCTTGTGATGCCCTCATGTCCAATGATGAGAAATAAGAAAGCAAGGCCCTGTCAAAGTCAGCCAGGCAAGACAGTGTCCCACCGTGACCCTCAAATACAGGGTGAATGCCCCTATCCCTGTCCTTTGCCAGCTCAGGTAGAAGGAGCAACATGCAGCTCAGGCAGTATTCAAGCATCTAAAACATTCAGTGGAGGGATATTACTCCATATTCCTTCCTATCCTTCCCTTGGATGTACAATAATGACTTAATTTCTTCTGGTCATTAGACTTTAGTCCAGTCAAGCAGGACCACCACTCTTTCTCTCCTGTGCAAGCCTTTCTTGAAAGTATCTTAACTGAGCAGCCAAGGTCACTTGGTGCATGACTCTTGTCTGTCTTTGTGGCCCTCCAGTGCCTTTAAGGCTTGGGTGCCAACAGCGACCCTATCTCCTGGGCAGGACCCCTTCTAACATGCCCAGCTGAAAGTCCACCAGTCTCTGCTGCTTTTTGATGGCAGTGATGACTGTGAAATGTTTTTCTGGTGAAGCATCTGCTATTTTCTGCAACAAGGAGTGAATCCTTACTTGTGGGCAGGATACTGGAACAGCAGTTTAAACCATCTTTGATCCAATGGCTACCTGTTAAAAGCAGAAGCAGAGGAAGCCAGCAATGTCTTCATTTCCATTCTCTGTACCCCAGCAGATAGAGCAAGCAAAGAATCACTTTCTTCATAACAATATTTGTAGTGAAAGACTGTTACCATACCTCTTCTTCATCATCTTTTTTTCTAGACTGAAGTAGCTTAGTATTCTTTTCTCTAGACTCTCCATAATTTGCATCTTCGAAGTGTCATTCCCCCAGAGTGGAAGCAATCCTCCTGTTGAGGCTTCACTGGAAACTAAATCAACAGACTAATGATTTCCCTTCCTCTTAATGTACACTATAGTTGATAAAGCAAATCTTTACTTAAGTTTTCTGTCAGCATAAACTTTGGACATTACCCATGTAGCGGTGTGGCAAATTGCACCAAGTCCGGGCTAGACTTTAAAAGGATTTAGATGCTGCTTAATTTTACTTAGGCACCTGAATACTTAGAGGAAACTGATCTCTTGCATATTCTGTTGAGATTGGAATTTTTCTTTTATAAATTGTAATAGCCATAAATATGGATTAATGGTTTTGCTTTGAGACCCGCGAGGCCTTGATTACAAATAATCAAAATTCACTTTTTTTCAAGAGCTGAAGCAGACAATTGAGGTGCAATATCAGCTCTGCTTACAGTGTCACTATCTTGACATGAAATCCTCGATGTAGCACTGTGAAGGAGAGATGAAAGGTGCAAGCTTTGCCTGATTTCCTTTGCACTTCAATAATCTTTACATTTACGCTTCCAGTGAGGTGTCAAAGATTTGGATGTTATATTTTTGGATGAGAACTGAAATAAAATGCTTCAGGCAAGTTAAGTCCCCGAGCCTGTACTCAGTGGAATACCATCAAACCACAAAGAATCAGAGAGACATACTTCACTCTGACAAGTTTCCTGTGTGATGAATGAATTTTATGCAGTGCTAATTTAATGTAAAGACTACATTCTTATCTATAATGTCTAATGAAAATAAAATTTTAAGTCAAATACCTGTTTAAAAAACAAACCCCTAAAACAAAAAGAAAACCCCACAAAACCCATCCCACACTGTCTTTTTAAGGCAATTTATAGCAATTTCCAGGGCATTGCGATTTACATGGATCTTCAAAATGATGTGGGGCAGCTCCTCAGTTCTAGCTGACTTTTCCTAATTAAACCAAATTCAATTAGTAATTCCTAGGTTGTAAATTGAAAGCACCGATATAGCTTGCCCTTCACTGCAGTAACATTTAAAGATACCTTTAATCTGAAGTAATTAATTAGAAAATACACTACAGTTCACCCCAGGCAGCTCCCCTAGCAAACAAGTGGCACTACTTAAAAGCTTGTGTTCACTTGAAAGCAATAGAACACATGCCCCAAAAAACATACTAAAACAGATACCCCAAATTCCATAATATCTTATGCTTAAGCCACAACCCTTTCTCCGTTTTGAAATGTGCAATAAATCCCTGCACAAATATAATACCATGATTTCACATTTCAGCCAATAACCTCAAAAATAATAAATCTCAATTAAGCTTCACAGCAGCACAGCCTCCCGCAGTGAAACAGAAGAGACTATTTCCACTTAAGAAATTAATGAAACAACGTACAGGGAATAAAGCTTGCTGACCCAAAATCTGCCTCATAGTAAGGATCAAGGCCAGAAGGACCTATAGTGCTGATCCATCCTAAAGAACAGCACTTCCCTGAAGCGAAGGAAACTGTTTTACTGTCTTTCTGTTGGGCTTCATCAAGGAAATATGCAAGGGTATTTCAGGCCTAGGTTTCGGGATTATCCATTCCCCATGGATAAAAGTCTGAGCTGGTTGACGCTCCTCTGAAGCACCCTGGGTCATGAGATTTGAAAGACAAAAGAAGTCTGGATACCTCTTTCTTATTTGGGACCTCCAGGACATCTTTTGTTGTTACTTTTATTATTGTCATTGTTATTATTATTATTGAAGCTTTTGTCTGTAATCTTAAGTGCTGGACATTTTTTCTCTAAAATAAATATATAAATTGCAGAGTGTCATACAATCAGAAGACCCCAGAAATTCCAGCCTTGGGAAATGCAGCAAGAGTGAGCATTGTGAGACTGGCAGGACTGCAGTGCAACAATGAGACTTGCTACTTTAAACATTTTCTTTCAGGGTGAAATGCTCCTCTACTGCAGAAAACCCACAGAATAATTTTTGCATTGTATTACCATATAATTATATGGGGCTATTAAGAGCAATCATAGTAAGAACTGAACAACTCCTAATTCCCATCTCTGTCATGAGCACAGTAGTGAGCGTTGCCTCATCTGCGTGTGCAGCTTCATTTCAAGGCAGCAATTAGAGCAAACCCTTTTATGAACAGGGTTAGCTGCTTTTTTGCTTGCAGAACAATTTACTTTGACTGAAAAGTTGTCACAAGCTGTTGAGTTTACAGGGTTTTTTTACAGCTTTCCATAGCTAATAATAATCTGATAATGTAACGAATGTTTTTTCTCTTTCCTTCTCCAATGTATATCAAGAAATTCTTAAATCTAAGTCTTTTTCATTAGAGAATATGTAGTCCTCTTTCTTGAACCTCACAATTTCTACAGTGTTCTCAAATGGTACAATTAGAGCTGAGAAGGAAGGTCTGCTCCAGATGTGATGTTATCACTGGTCCAAACTCAGTATGACAGTCTAAAAATCACTGTAGGGCTTTGCTGAGGAAAAGTACACATTAATCCTGTCTACCAGTCAAGTTCTGACCGTGACAGCAGTGCTCTGCTGCAGCTCCTCAGTTCAGCTGGCAGAAATGTCATTGGCTATAGTAGAAAGATAACAGTAGAATTCAGATTGGATAAGTACTGAAAAAGCATTTTTTCTCTATTTTCACTCCATTCAAGCAACATCCTCCAAAACACATCAATCTGTGTGTTCTGTTGCCCAGTCCTGACCTGGGAATTGTTCTTAAAAATGTAATGAAATTCAGCACTGGTCATGTGCATGGAGGATGTGCTCTGAATGCATTTTCCTTATTAACAGGAGTACTGATATTTGATAGTTCTTTGATAACTATAACCACACTGAGTCGAGGCCAATCACTGTGCTGCATTTCAAGTCACGTGTTAGACACTGTGTAGACAGTTGAGGATAGTAACTGATGGCGTTGGGGATGACAATCATCACTGTGTAGACAGTTGAGGATAGTAACTGATGTTCTGGAATCTTGACTTGAGTGAGTACCATTTGCTTCCAGCAGTATTCACCTGCAGAAGTTGAATAAAACAACGCTGCAATGGCTTTTGTACTAGAGCAGGCAGTTTTCATCTGTTCATTACTCCGCTGAAAAATAAATTGAAACTATCAAACTCAGCTTTGGTTGGAGTTTTGCTATGCCAATTCTCCTCAATGAACATTGAGTAAGTTGTAGTTGAAATTTATTTGCTTTCAAGACAAATCATAAAATAAAAATTAAAATCTTCTCTTCAGAAACCAAACATAATACGCCTGTGTGGTTCTAGAATGTAGACTGGATCAAAAGTTTAGTAATATGCCTTGAAACAAATGCTGTTTCTCAAATGTTCCTCAAGGCAAACACACTAAATGTTCCATTCACTAGGAGGCTTTGTTAAAAGAGTCTGAAAGCAGGGTGATGCTCATCTTCATTGACTTGTTCATGGTAACGCAATAACAAGCCCTAGAACACCAAACGTCATCGTTCAAATTTCGTGCAGGAACTGCTTAGCGTCATCATGGGTTTCACTCTGGATTGCTGCACAACTGTCAGAAAGGTCTTTCAAACTGTTTTAGCTGCAGGAGGAAACTGAATGTGGATGCATCTTTAATGCAATGCTACTTGTTTCCAAAGACTCTGGCATTGTTTAGTGGAGCCTGAGAAAGATCAAACAGGACGGTGTTTCCCTTCTGACATATAACCAGGCATCCTTACGTGCTGCCTTGAAGCCCCCAGGGTGCTGAGTTCTTTTTTCCTGCTCTTGTGCTCATACCTATGCCTACTTAAGCAATACCCAAGTGAGCTTTGTGGCTTAGCCTTGCCCTTAATAAGATTTGTAGAGGGTTTCCTCTGTAAACAGATACCACTTCTGAAAACATACCCACTTTGCTACAGCAGACCTAGTCCCACACTGGGTGTGGTTTAAAAGGGGTAAACCCTGGCATCTGATGGGAAGAAACAAGCTTGAATTAGACTGCCAAGGTTTGCTGTGGGGCTCCGCACACACTTTCCTTCCTATACCATAACCCTCTTTTTAACATCCAGCCACTCATCTTTGTGCTGTGTTTTTCCCTGTAACAAGGCCCTTCTAATCTCATTTAACCAAATGGTGTCTCATTTGACACAGTAGTTCCCCCTGTGGGTTTACAGGAGGATCAACCATGGAAGAGCACAGTGACCATCAGAGAAAAGGGCAGTCCTTTAGCATACCAAACAGCAGCTGTCTTTCCAAAGAAGACCCTTTTTCAATGGCAATAGTGGAAAGATGGAGATAAATACAACTGTGAATTAATGCACAAACAGGGCCATCAAGAATTTCTCATTTCCAGTCACTTAGGACTGCTTTTTCCAGAACATCTGGTGTTGATACTAATAAACTCTCCCTCTTTGATCTTCCTCTTTTTTTTACTGCTCATTTCTCTCTAGCAAAATCAGTGCAAGTTGTTTGTGCCCTTTTATGGCCACCATATGTTGGAAACCTGAACTCTGCAGGGAGATGCAGTCAGCACTGCACAAGCTGTTGCAGTGTTTGAACGGAGCTGCTGAAGTTCTGCCAGGGGAGGTTGCTCTGGACCTATCCTGCTGGATTTGCCTTTGCCAGTTTCCCAGACGCTGTAAATACTCCTGATAGCTCTAATGATGAGGGAAGACACTTACAGACACACAAACAAGACATAGTTCGTATAATCTCCACAGATTTCCAGCAACTGAGAGACTGAGCTGGAATCAGGAATCTGTGAAGGACTCCAGGGAGAAATTTTCCAGGTTTATGTGCTGCTCTGTTCAGTTTTTGTTTGATGTCCAGCTCAGAAATATAATGCACTATTGTCAACAGAAATGCTGATGACTATCTGAGAGCTATTTCTAGTAGGATAACTATTTCCTCTGAGGTTTCTATGGGGGGGGGAAGAAGCAAGTTACTCATAAAACAAAGTAAACATCTTGCATGTTACTTTGACAAGAGGCCCAGTCAATTCCTAATGTTTTTGTACACATTCTGTCCTGAAAAAAAATTGACTCTTTGCATCCGGGATGTATAATTTTCTGCCAGGTAGCTTGTCTGTTTTCAAGCTACAGTTGCCCTACAGGTGATCTCAGTGTAACTTTACACAGCCACAACTCGTCTGAGTGAGCATCTTGGATTCCTTCAAGTAACAGGGAAAGTAGCCCTGCACAACCAAAGGCTGCACAGGCTCTGGACGTTTCTCAGATGCTTGACAAAGGTACAGATGGACCACTGACAATTTTTGGTTGTTGGACATCCCTTCATGTGGATCTTCTTTATGACAAGTGCTGAAAAATAAAGGGTAGCCCAATGTGGCAGCGTTGACACTGCTTCATTCAGTGGTCTTCCTTAGACGTGTCCTTACTTTAGTTTTGGCTATTAGCATGAATAGGCTTGGAGAATCTGGGCCCATCGTAGGAAAAAAATTTGTGTAGAACACAATTGTAGAAAAAGAAAGGGTTCCTTTGATTTTGAGAGCATGGTGGAGCTCTCCCTGACCACGGAATGCTATAAGGCAGGCAATATTCACTATTTCTGGGTAACAGAGGGATGTTGAGTGATGAGGGCGCAGTATAACATGGACTGTCACACTGAGTGGAAGTATTATGAGTGGAAATAGAACTCGACTTTCTCCAGTCAACCAAATTGCAGGTAGAGAGAAAGAAATAGCTGTAGAGAATGAGAAGCCAAATAGTTCAAATATCTTTTTTTTTTTTTTTTTTTTTTTTTTTTTTTTTTTTCTTTCTCATGGCTTAAGTATAACTCAGTTTACACAGAAAATATCGAGAGAATGCTCAAGGTTGAACAAAAATATCTCTACTTCTCTGCAACTGGAAATTAAAAGAGCTGGGTTTTTTGTGCACCTTCACAGTGAAAGTTTCTTCAAACCACAGGAGGGAAGATGTCATCTTCCCCCTTTCAGGAGGCTACAGCCGTGGATAGTCAGCATCACCAACACTGAAAGAAAAGACTATTGTAGAATGATTCAGCTGACAGCTTGAGGATGGACATATTCTTTTTTTCTGTTCTTTCAAACAAGTAATGGCAGAGGTTTCAGCATTGTCATTTTCTTGGGGAAGAAGTTGTTATTCCTGCTCAGGAAGAATTCTTGGGGAATTGAATGAGTGACACTTATTCCTTTTTTTTTTTTTTCCCAGCTTCTAAAAATTGTTATTTCTGTGCCTTTAAGCGGCTTTGCTCTGTGAATCACATCTATTTTGAAACCTAGAGACTAAGGTTTTTATGAATATCAGTTACGGAACCTGAATCCTTATCAGCAAGACTCAAATCCCATTAGTATTGCATTTTGCATAAAATATTCAAAATTAATTATATATATTTGTAGGGCAAAGGAGGAGTAAATTAGCAAATAGGGGGGAAAAAAAGGGGGGGGAGAAATTTCTGTAGGAAAGCAGGTCCTGAAATGTCTATCTCAGACTTGGGAAGTTACACATGATTAATAGGTTGAACTTGGATATTTTCTGTAGGTGGATGATGGAAATTATGCTACACTGATGTGTAAATAATGCACGTACACTTAATAACTCTGACCCTTTGCTTCTGAAACAGAGGACTATGTGCCAGGAAGAGCCTGACAATAATCCTCAACATAAATCTCTAAGCCACCTGAACACGTACAGATCCCAGCAGCCATTACAAAGGCACACTGATTATTTGGGAATTCTATTTTGATGATTCCTTCTCCCCCCTCCTGCTCTCACTCATCACAAGGGGGGTTTTGTGATGATATGGATAGGGACTTCCAATGGATGACTTGTTCAAATAGTGAACTTTTCAGTTGCTAGAGGGTAAATTCACATTAAATGTGTGTCCTCTTTGTATGCCACTGAAAACAAGTACATACATGGTCTAATTTGTTTATAAAATCTCAGAGATGGACATGTGCTGCCGTAGATGAACATAAAAGAACAGCTGGCTCAAGCTAGATGCTGTGGATTGGAAATACTAATTAATGTTTTTCTGAAGGCTGTATCTCATACTGCAATTCACCCCAGGACTAGGGAAAAAAAGATATTCGCAGCAAGAGACCAGGCATTGCAGGTGCTTATATGCTACTGAAACCTTCACTCAAAAGCAGCACAAATATACCCTGAGCTTCTTCTGTGCTTCCACCTCCCTGAACAGTCCTTCGCAATAGATCACAGTGTTTGTATCTGGGGCAAAATGGTTGTAAATATGGAAGGCAGTAGGCAACTAGGTTTTTTATATCTCACTATCTACTGCCTTTCTGCTCTGTTCATTGCAGTTGTCTTGGCAGTGGAGGAAGCCCCAGGTAACCCTGCTCGTCAGGAGCATGAAAAACAGTTCCTTCTCAAAGCGGGGCCACATGCTGGGGAGACTTTCTTCAGACCCTCCCATCATGTTTCGGTAAGTAGAAGTAACCAAATCTTGTGAAATCTGGAGAAAATAACTCCTCTGCTTATTTTACTAATTACAGGGGACAAGAAAACCCCATTTGCCTTGTCTTTGGTCTCCACAGATTAACGGGGGGGACGTGGTTGAAGACCTGGGTCTTCCTCCACTTGACAGTAGTGTTCTGGTCTTTATTTCAGCCCCCAGCCTCTGAGACACCAGACTCCTGCTGTCCTGGAAAACCTCTCCCAGATAAAATAATGCTGTGCTTTTGGTAGCCTCCCATTAGGGTTTTTACTGCCTTGCTGGCAAAATGTCTCTTCCTTGCTGTTTGCTGAGAGAGCTTCAACAGCTTTTCTCTTACTGCATGTTAGTAAGACTGAAGGAAGGTTCTGCAGCACAGAACCAAGAGATCTGTCCCTGTCTGAACTGATATCTTAATAAAATTGATAAAGGAATTAAATCTTCCAGCAAGCATCTCAAATAGATGTGATATTCATGTTTGGAGGTGATGTATGTTCTGCTCTGCTTATGGAAAACTAGCTCCCGTCCAGTGCATTCAGAATAGATAAACAAGTTGTCACACCTAATTTTTATGGTGAAAATAACTTTTTGTGGGTGACAGAATGAGGATAAATGCATTTAATATGATCCTGTTTTATATATGGACACATAGGCTGTATTCCTCATACACGACAGCGTAATTTCTGAAGCATTGGTAATGTCTTTAAAGCTCCAGTTCTGCTGAAAAGAGAATTCACCAGACTGTGTGGAAACTTCTCCCTCCTTTAAGTGGCTTAACACATGGGCAAAAGAGACAGAAGACAGAAACGTGACAGGGACAACAAAAACCCTACAAGAAGAAGCTCCTGCCTCCCCTGCCTACAAGAAGGGGAACTGCTGCTGGTGCTGAAGGTTTCAGCTGTGTGGGGCAAGGCTACTCTGGTGGCAGGAACTCTTCAATGGGAGCTGTATTGGGAAGATGTTCCCAGACGAGAAACAGAAGTTCAACTTTGTCTACTCCATTAAGAAGACTTGCAATTGCCTTGCCCCATCCTGACCTGTGTGAAGTTGAACCTCTACAGGATGCGTATTCATCATCATGCTCTGATCTCAGCAGAGCTTCTCTGGTATTGTGGGGGGAACAAATAAACATGTGAAATGGTGGCCAATATATTTTTTGGAGTCTTCCGTGCTGATGTCAATGGCCATGATAGCTGCATGGTGTCATGCTGAAGGCAAGCTTTCTCTCGATCAAAATGTGATAAAAGGGAAAAGCTCTCAGTGATGCTGATGCTGTCATTTTGTTTCCAACAGGTATTCTGCTATCTGAAACAAAAGCTCAGCATTGCCAGAGAGCTCTGACATGGATATGACTAATATAAACAAGTATTCAAAGGTGATTCTTCCTTTGCACACTGATCCCATGGTGTATTTACCTAAGCCATTTTCTTCTAGGGGTAGTTTGGTGACACACTTCAATCAGTAAACTAGATTTAGTCATGCTTACTTGAGTCACAGCCTAGTGTTACTTAATTTAGTACAGGCCATTAAATATTTTTACCACTGTATTAGGGTCAGGACAGGAGGACTAATCCAGTGAGATTCACTGAGGCTTTATATGTCATACAAAGTACTCAAGCTAATCTTCCACACTCAAACTTACTCCCTACCACATGTGACTGAGAAATACACAGGAGTCACATATTTCATGTGAGTTTGGTGAGACCAGTGTGCATGTGCAAGGGCAATATTAAACATTAAAATCAAAGCCTTTCAAGTTGAGGATAAAGATGTTCAAGATGACAGACAGAGCAGAGGAACAGAATTCCCATCCTGACCTGAAGATGTTTTGTTGGTACAGATATACCACGGATGCATTGCAACGGCACAAAATACTGCTTACTTCAGCATGGCTACCTTGGTGCAGATCTGTTCGTTGGGGTTTCAAAGCACAAGATTTATTAATATATTAAGAGATGGTTACACTGGTGGAAATATCCTTGCTACACAGAGGCCTGAAGTAAAAAGGCACATTTGGCACAATCATTTTAGAAATCTTAATCTATTTAGCCTCTTTAGTAGTCATCTTGTTAAACATGTACAGCACTAAATAAATTGGTGCTACTTAAATATTTATCTGAAGTCTCCCTGCATGTTTAAACAGCAAGCAGGCAGCCAGTCATAAACATCAACACTTTTTTTTACCATCCCTCCAGGATCATCTACATTTCTTCTTTTCCCCTCAAAGTCTGAGCATCATGGTCACGCCAGTGCCACCAAGCTGGGAGAAGCCAGGCAGGGTCTGGCAGGCTGTGCAGGAGCCATCAGGGAGGCCGGGACAAGGGCTGAGACCCCCCTGGGGCTGAAACCCAGCTCCCTGGCAGGGCAGCAGGTCACCTTCCCCCTGCTGCAGGGCTGGCCCTTGGCTCAGCCTCCTCGAGCGGTTACCGGGTGCTGTTCCCGGCACTGAGCAGGCATTTCGGTGCATTTTTATTGAGACCAAGTTTTGTTTACCCCTGCGATTTCAGATCTCGCCGTGGCTTCAAGCTGATGTATTATTATTACCTTTTGCCGCAAATAAGCTTTAAAAAACTGGTTTGCATCGCTGCTAGAAAGCAGAAAAGCAGCAGGGAATGAAGTCAACTATTTTAATCTAAATTGCAAAATCATAGCAGCAACAATTAGCAGGGACTTGCCCCACACCCCATTTCCACTGGTGACTGGTATATTCTGATGGTGTGAAACTTTGTGCCAGGTGCGTGCAGGGAATTGCAATTAGAATTCGTTTCCAGCCGCGTTTCACACGGTGCTGGTGCCAGCCAAGCGCAAACTCACGTCCTGCTGCCAAACGCTAGGAGAGGGAATTGAAGCAAAGGGTCCTAACGAGACCACAGCACTGACCTGAGTTCTGACACCGAGAGGGTAAGTCCTACAGATTCGCTGGGTTCAGCAATGTTAGCTTCAACAAGCAGGAGCAATGGCAGGGGCAGATACACAACCATTTATATTCCGCACTTCATTAGCATCTTCCCCCTGCGGAGCCATGCGCTTCACAAGCAACTTTGTTTCCCTTTTACAGACAAGGAAATCAACGAAAAGAGAGGTTATAATAACTTTCTACCATATATATGACAAGTTGGGGACAAAAAAACCAAAAAAAAGGTCAAAACTCTCCAACTCCTAGTTTTGTGCTATTACCACAAAGCCACGCTTAAAGCTGCTCACACGTGCAACTAAGAAAACTGATAGCATGTCAGTCTTCTCACTGTACGTAGCAGGGCGGTTCGATATCAATGGGACCCAGTTCTGTGCCTTCCAATACTTTCCTCAATGATACAGATACAGGAGCAGAAGGTGTCCTTACAAAATATGGGACTGATGCCAATTTGAGAGCCATAGCAAGCATTTTGGAGACAGGATTATTCAGAGTAATCTGTACAAACTGGGAAAGTCCTAAAAAAAGCAAAGTGAAAAGGAGGTAAAAAATCAAACACGCACACAAAAAAAACCCCAACAAGCCAGTACATACTTTCCTGGGCAGCATTACCACATAAGAGATTCTGGATACTCCAAGGACTGACACATACACTGAGCATACACCAAGGCTGAGGTGCTCTAACCAGGAAGGCAAATTCAGCAGTGCATGAAGAAGAGGCTAGGTATGGTATGGTATGGTATGGTATGGTATGGTATGGTATGGTATGG
>JANVCC010000035.1:27510712-27527447 GCA_025345505.1 Todiramphus chloris collaris
GGTATGGTATGGTATGGTATGGTATGGTATGGTATGGTATGGTATGGTATGGTATGGTACATCATCAGGTTGTTTTCCTCAGGAAGGGAACCCTCATCTGAGGTTCCATGTTTACACACAGGAACTATATGTTTTAAGGGGCATATGCAAATTGGAGAGAGGTCACAAGACAGAAATTAAAACATTACTCTTAAGACAGCTCTGAAGAACTGGGTTTTGATCCAGAACATAGAAAATCAGGGGAAGGACATGGTAACATGTTCCAGTGCATGTTCCAGTATTCAAACACTGTTATAAAAACAACAATCAATTACTCTGTGTCCACTGACGGAAGGATGATCATAAGCGAAACTAATTTACAGCACAGAATATTTAGGTTAGATATTAGGAAAACTTTCTAATTATGAGCGTAATTAAGCACTGGATCAGACTACCTGAGGGACACAGTGAATCTGTCTTCTTGGGAGGTGCTGGAGTGCAGGTTGGGCAAGTGCCTCAGGATGGTCTGAACTGGCTTTTCATCTGGGAGACCCTTCCTTCTCTGTTTCTAGGCCTGTGTGGTATTTCTGAAGTTCTGAGATCCAGTGCCCAAATGAAATGTAATATTCCTGACACTACTATCTGTCTTAACATTCACCTGGTCTTCACAGCAGCTTCTGGAACAAAAGAGAGAGGCTAAAAGTTTGCTCCAACTGATAAAGCAACTCAATTGATAAGACAAAAAAAGCACTCCAGATACATTTTATTGGTCACAAATAAGTTCAAAATTACTTCATATGATCAAAGCACTGCTAAATCTGTGCTAAACCTCTTCCTGCCCAACGAGAAGAACTGACATTCTGCAGATTTGAAGTACAGCAACTGAGGCAGCCTGGATACAAAGGTTAACCTAGACAGATTAAAATGAGCTCGCATAAAGCTCTTAATGCTACTCCAAATGCTAATAGTGACTGACATTACGGGGTTTCCTGGAACTGATTTAGAAAGACGAGAACTGTTGGCAATAAAATCTCTGTTTATCTAATAAGAAGAGCAAAAATTCCTTAATTACACACCAATGTAACCAATTATGATCTCATTTAACAGACAAATCATTTCTAAACATATCCTACATCTGTCTGATTTCCCAAGACACGGTACCGCACCATACAGTGTTCTTCAAGCAGGGCTCCAGAGGCACTTCTGAAATACACGCCGACAAAAAGCTGTGAAAAAAGGTATGTTTTATTACAACCATTTTGCCAACCAGCAAAGTGAACTGCAGCAAGTACAGTGTTTTTTCTCGAGGTGAGAGAAAGGGGAACAAACAGTTTCACAGAGAGGGAGTTTAGCTTCAGAATGTCCATCCCCTAGTCTTTTGTTCCAAACCTTGGGATACACAGCTCCTGGTTAAGCAGTAAATTATCCTTAATGCTCTTCAGCACATAGTTGCTCTATGGTGATTCTTTTGAAGCTTTTCAGCCATGCACATGCTTTTCCTTTTTATTTCAGCCATGCACGTGCTTTTTTTTCTTTGTAGTGAAATAACAAATGCAAGACTCTGCACTGAATGCAGAGTGAATCTGGCAAAGGCATAACAGGAATTTTGAGAACCTCAGGGAGCTGAGCCATTTCACTGAGAGTAATCTTAGCACACAAATAGAACAGCAGTCCCTGGTAGCATTGCAAATCCTGCTTCAGTAGCAAAAATCTCTTAGAAGACTTCTTTTCCCTTCTCTCTAGAATTGGTGAGAAAATGTATACTTAAAATCCTTAAATGCTTTTGCCAAAAAAGGTTGGACCAAATGATCCTTGAGGTACCTTCCAACCCAGTATGCTATGATTCTATGACTTAAGCTCCCAATTACAATATACCCTCTCCCCTCCTCCATCACAGAAGAACTTCAGTATTATAAAAGAAACTGGACTCCTCAGTCAAAATCAGAAAACAAGATGTTTGATTTACTGTCTTTCAGATGTTACAACTTGACTGCAGAAATTAAATGTCGGAATGGTTATAATATACACAAACTCAGGCTGGAAATTCAACTGAAAGGATTTTTCAAGTGTATGCGGTATGCTATGTCACTAAGTACAAACTAATAACATTTGATGTATACCAGAATTCAGATTTGTTTGACAACTACACTCACATATATCTCCTCTTGTCGGGTTCAATGTAAACTGTATTCCCATCTCAGAGCAGACATTATTTCCTAGTGCTCTGGGAATTTTTGCAGATTTCATATAGGCAGGAAATATTTTTCATGTGCTCTCTCCACTCTTGCTTTGGCAACTCTTGGGCAGAATTAATATGCACACTTTTTTTATAATGTCTTGCCGGGTTTTGCTCTGTGCATTGAGGTATTCTGCAAGCTACTTAAATCCAATTACAAAACCACTGCAATGTGCATGTCTGGTAATATGAAACAGCTGCTAAAGAAAACTCAAAAGACATCTGATGTGTACTTTTTAATTGCATGCCTTTACTGTGCCAATTCTCAGCTCATATAGAATACACAAAGTAATGGTTTTATTGCAGTGAATTGTGGATTACTTTTTATAGGATGATTGCTTCTACAACTACAGCATGATTTGAGAATTTATTTATTTTCCTTACTACAAATAGCAGAGGGTAAAAATTACAAATCTGCAAAAGCAAATATTCAAGCCTGTAGAGAGGCAAATGCTAGGATGAGCAAGCTGCAACAGAAACTGAGAACTGGTAGCCTCAAGAAAACTTTTCTGTCACGTCTGCTTTGGACCACTGCCTCTTCCAAGCACAGACCCTCTTTTTCTACACTGTATAGCTTGTACCACACTTGATGGCAGGGAAAGCCAAAACCATTCAATCACAGGCACTATTTTAGTCAAGGGACCAGGCAATGCCAGTGTTGGTGGGTGTTAAAATATATTATTTAACGTGGTTCTTCCTAATATTTAGTTGAGAAAAGGAGAGAAAAGCATCGAAGTTTTACTTATCAAGATTCTCTTCAAGAACGGTGCCACACTATAACAGCTTTAGTTTGTCAAAGGAAAAGACTAAAATAATCTCATAAAGGTCAAATGGCACCAGTGCTGGGCCAAGAAACAGAGGTTAGACTTGAAAACTAATATCACCACTGAGTGGTACCACACCTAATTCTTTGGTATTGCTTGGTACTCTGTTGCCACTGCATTGGTCATCATCATTACAAAGCTGTTCAAAAGAGTAGAAAAGAAATTGGAAACCGAAACTAGACAACTCAGGTGAAGGCTAACATTTAAATCATCAATAATGAGAGAAGACAGCCATCAGACATCCACAATATAATCACAGTCTACTGTCATCTGAAACCTAGGTACTGCTCGCCAGAAGTCTGCCACACCTGGTAAGCTTGATGTTGAAACTCGTATGGGAGTCTTCATGGCTTCATGTATGTTGTGCATATGAATCACACGCAAGGTAATCGGAACAGTCCTCTCTGACTTAAAAGCTCTATGAATCAGAGAGCTTATAGAAAAACACTTGATCATTCATTTCTTCAGCAGATGCAGAGCAGACCAAAGAGTGCCTGACTTGCAGTCCATTTCATGAAAAGAAGCGAAGAGTAAGTATGATAATGAAAGTTAGTTTCCATTTTGCCCAGATTATGTGTGCAATGTCTCTGTTTTCCATGCCTGTGTGGGCCTCCATTCCCACGCCAAGGGGTGCAGACTGCACTCCAAACATCACTATTCCTTGAACTGTGCCAGTCTGGAGACTACATGTGAACCAGTACTTATGCAGACAGACTGGAAACCTGAGCAAAGAGCAAGCCAGCATGACAACATGGATGTGCCCCTGCTGTACCCATCAGCTCGACTGTGAACTCAAGCACAGAGGGAGGGAAGCTCTAGCCTGCAGCAGGGCAGAACCAAGAGGCACTTCGTGGCTCTTCAAGCATGAAGCTGATTCTTGCTCTGCTGCCTGCACAAATATAGCTATGTGCAGCCTCTTACTCAGGCTAGATTTTAAGACTACAGTTTAACTTTAAAGCAGCAAACCTCAGGTGTCCTCTGACAGTACAAATGTTCCCCGTTCTCAAATGCTTACTGTTGCCATGAAATACTTCTAGAAAATAATTTGACGTTCTGACATACAAAAGGGCAAAGGAGGAGAGTTAAAGGTCAGCTCCTCTTTTTTATGTCTTGCATACTTCAACAGCAGAAATAGTTTTCCCGTACTTGGTCTCCCATAGTTTAATCAGCCGGGAGGTAGAATACAGGAAATAATAAATTAACGAGAATAGGAAAAGAAAAAGCCAATCTCCTCCATAAAATTCTGAAAACACCTTCCTTGACCAAAAAAAAAAAAAAAAAAAATCCATTATATTATAGAGGAGAAAATGGCATTTTGCTTGGAGCGTGTTATCATCAGTGCTGCTGCCTTTTGCTCAGCTGTACTGAACATTTTTGGATCAAACTTGAGAAGACCAAGGAGGGAGCTGGAGTTGTGAGGTGGCAAAGGGGAGAAGCTGCATCTCTGTTTTGTGTGATAACAGCTTGTGGATAGCAGGCTGCTATCGAGACCATTCAGTAGAAAGTGGGGGCTTGGTATAGGGCGTACAGAAATGGTGGGGGTTTTTTTTGAGTGTGTAGTTTAGCATGAGGAGAGGGAGGGAAAAGTTCACCACCTAGCCCAGAAGCCTGGACAAAGTAAAAATAAAAATTGTTCTCTCTCCACACTATAAGAAACTTAGGGATCAGATACTCAGCACGCCTCTGTAAAAGGCTTATACAACCTGGGTCTCTCACTATCCTGGTAATGAATTCTCAGCTGAGGTACAGCCCGTGTAAGATAAATTGTTATACCTCATATAGTTCATTTGAGGAGACTTGCACTAGGTGTAAAGTTAATAATAGAAACTAGAGTGAAGGGGCCCTGTCAGGTTAATCCTGTGATGTGTGTTGTTCACGCGCTTCCTGCAAGATGTTGTAGGTGGTAGTGTCATTCTCCCTGAAAACATAATGAGCGGATGCCTTCCTTTCTTGTATTTTGTTGTGCTACAGATTATTTTATACTGATATTAAAAATAACCTTCTTCCAATCTTCTTTACTCACATCAGACAGAATTTACTCCTGAGCAAGCAGACGAAAGAAGGTCACAGCAGCAGCTAAGCTCCTAAGGTAGGATTACATTTTGTGGGAAGCATGGCACAGTTACCCTGCACTGAGGGGACTCCTGCTTATCAGAGTCACAGAGACAAAAACTGATCTCATTTTTTTCCTGACAAATGACAACTGAGATCAATGACTTTGCTTCTGTGATAGCTTTCATCAGTGTACTTGGTTTGGCTGATTAATTATTTCTGTAGTAGAAATTTGAAAGCATTTACTTAAGGCTGTAAGTTGCTTTCTAACAGACTGAAATGCCCTTGCTGATGTGGCCACATCTTCTATCAGACAGCTTGTTACATACAGATCCCACAGTGAGAACCTGTGAGCTGCTGTTTGGGACCTTTTTATGTCACCAGAGAAGAGTAAAGTGCTGGAGACAGAACCAAAATCTAGGGTGGTAATTGGCCATTGCCCCCCAATTTGTTATCAACTTAGATAGAAGAATTAGGACCACACCACTCTCCTTTTGTTCCAATGTCAAAAAGAAATGTGCCTTTCCCATTTTAATTTCAAGCATTCCTGACAGAGTAATTTATCAGGATGTCAAGTGTCAAAGCTTGCAAGCAGAAATAAAACGCAGAGATGATGGAAAAACAGAATGGAGGGGAGCTCATAAAAGAATCTACAAGCTCCAAGTACATGGATCATGTAATCCCTGTCATTTTGTATCTTTGTTTAGCTGTGAAATCTGTTATAGCAACTACTAGTGGTTTCCTCAGAAGAAAAGCGATGAATATAATTTTTAAGTTCCTTGATGACCTGTCATGCAGATCTGTCATAGCCATGAGAAAGGAGCCCAGCAGAGTGTAATGGCAAGACATGTAGCTGACAAAACATCAACTCTCTGAAGACATCCTAAAGTGATATACAGCAGGATAAATCTTCCATTCAAATAAAGGCAATCCTCACTGAAATTATATGCTAAACTGGCACGAATCAAAGGTCTACAAAGAAATGTCACGTTGTTTTCTAAGTTTGGGAGTGAATATGAGTAAGATTGTCCATTTCTTTTTTTTTTTCTTTTTTTTCTTTTTTTTTTTTTAATTTTCCCTCAGGAGTAAGAAATTAAGTAAATACATGGCAGGCTACAGCAGACAACAATTGTGCAGTTTCACACCAATTTTATGTATCATAGAATTGTCACGGTTGGAAGGGACCTTAAAGATCATCCAGTTCCAACTCCCCTGCCATGGGCAGGGACACCTCCCACTAGAGCAGGTTGCTCAGAGCCCCATCCAGCCTGGTCTTAAAAACTTCCAAGGATGGGGCTTCCACCACCTCTCTGGGCAACCTGTTCCAGTGTCTCACCACCCTCATGGGGAAGAAATTCTTCCTAATGTCCAACCTGAATCGACCTATCTCTAATTTAATCCATTCCCTCTAGTCCTATCACTGCCCCACAGATGTATCCTAAACATTCTTTGAAATTTTATGTGTTTTGTGTCTAATAGAGCAACACGTTTCTCCTGCCTGCTATAACACAGTTTCTTGATCTCCCAGAGCCTGGGCTAGCCTGGCTCCAGCATGCAAGAGTTCACAGCTCGGAGTTCAGGCTGTGAACTCACCCAGTCCATAATCCTTTAAGCCCTACATCCCACAGGAGAATTAAGGACGGAGAGGGATGCAACTATGGATGTCAGAGAGCGCTCAAACAGTGCTGGTGAGGAGCTGAGCAGACGGAGGGCATGGGGTAGCTGATGGGTGCTGCTGGGAGGCATTAGCTAATTGGGAGGGCTGGTGGAATCCAAAGGGATAAATGAGACCAGAAGGGAAGGGTGGCAACAGGCGGCAGGGGGGAGGGCAGAGCTAGGTAGAGAGCACAGTGGCAGAGGGCAGGGAAGGACTTGGAGGTTATAACCCACAGAAAGCTGGGCAAAGTGGGCCGGCACAGGGCTAAAGGGTATTGCTGATGAGGGATAGGTAGACTGGTTGGATTCTGGGGTGTTGGCAGACTTCACTCTTTGGCATATTCTTGGCAAAGGGTGTAAACCACTTTTCTCCCTAGCCCTGCAGCAGGGAAATCACGCTGCTCCACTCCCCCGCTTCCAGGAACCTTTTTCTCCCTGCACACAGACAAAGGAAGGCTAAACATAGTATAAGAGTTTTTCTACATCAAGTTTTTTCTTTTGGGATGGTGGAAAGGTTGGAGTTACGATTTTAGATCTCTTCAGGCAATACTATGCCTAGCTTAACTCCAACTAATGAAAAAGGCTATTTATCTAATAGACCTTTAATCATGAGCTCTACTTAGAAATCAATTACATGATACAATCATTATAGTTAAGCTCTAAATCTCATGTATCTTCCTGTTATCTGAGGATTTGCCTCTGAGATAACAGAGATGATTGATACGCAGCCAGACTTTCAAATGCTCACCACAAAGTACAGGACAGGTTTTTTTCATCCAGCTGTTCCTGGTTTGGATGCTTATAAAACAGGTTTGCAAAGGCCTTATAGCACCTGCTTCACTGTGGTTTGAAAGACTGCTTCTCCACTTATGTAAGCAATTAGGGTTTAGCTGTCTAACACCTCTCACCACACCTCTCAACACTGAGCTCATTTAAAAGTTTTGTCCACAAAAAATAAAGCTAGAAGGCATCTTGATTCATTTTAGCCCAGTTGCCCTAAGGCACAAAGGACCACAGATAAAAGATGGTGCAGTCCCTGGAGGACAAGTTATCTTGATGCTCTCTGAGCCTGCTAAGACTCCACACCATTTTTACACATTCTGCTTCTCTGATGTGACTGAGTGACACTGTGCATGCAAACCGCATACCAGCACATCACTCACAGTGCCTACAGTCAAATGTCAAGCAAGCAAGCGTGCAGCTAAGCAAGCCCAGACGCAGCTGTGATTTGGATGGCAGGGAGACAGGGAGCGAAGGAAAGGGCTGCAAACTGGTGCAGTATTTCTCACTTTACAGTTGTCTGCCTCTACCTGACATGCAGTTAGTGGAAAAGAAACATCAAGGAAAGGTGAACAGCTGCTCAGAGCACTTTCAGGTCAGACATATACTTGGGATTGCCAGCAATGTAACGGGAGGCAGGAGAATGACCTCTGTCGTTCCATTCTTCCATTTACCATCACACAGGGACAAGCTCTGACATTTTAACTAGGTGCTACTCAGAGAACACATTTTCAGCACCTAATACAATATAAATTATCCCAACTTGGTCACTTCCAGAGACCTTAGGCAAACTCATTGTTTCAGGCTATATACCAACAGTACAGAGAAACTCAGACATGACTGGAAAGCTCTCTTATATTGGTGGCATCACCCATAAAAAAGCAGGAAAGCTGTGGATAATACTAATCAGAAAAAAGGCGTTGGTTTAGTCTACTGAAGAAATGCCTCCTTTAATGGTATTGGTCTTGATTTAGTTTCAGTTCTTCTCTGAAAGCTAACATCTTTTTCCTGTGACTCCAGTTGCGTGTCCTTCTTTATGCAAACTACAGACATTTCTCACCTAGAAGTCCTGTGGTAGCCTATGGTAGTATAAGGTAGTAAACCTGTAACTTGTGTGAATTAGTAATCCAATAGAAAATCTTAGTATCTATGCTCAAGCAAGGCATGATTTCCTGAAACTTCATTCCATGCCGTTCTCTTCAAGTTCCTACGAACTATCCCACCCTTGCAGCTATTTATCTCTGTAGCCATACGCCTTCACTCTGCAGTTAAAATCAGTCAGTGAGTCAATAAGGCTGGTGAGAACAGGCCTTTCTGGTTTAACCCTGTATGGAAGCAAGGGAATCACATCCACCAGATCATTCCTTTAATAGTGTTGGGCACTCACAGCCCAATATTTGGAAGGAATACTCTCTTGTATTTAGAACAATTTTCATCCAAAGCTTAGGACAGGATCCGTACTACTGTATTTGAGGACTATCTGTCTAACTGAACAAAGTTTTCCTTTTGTCAAGATGTTCTGTGTTTTCCCCAAGACTACAACAGTGACTCTCTTTGACACACAGTTTCGGGTGTGTATGAGAACAAGAACCAAGTCAAGAACCTTTCTTTAAGCGCTGTGCTGCTTCATTTTGAGTTGTACCACTACATATCCACCTGCTGAACAAGTCCAGGATTAGCTGTGGTCAGAATAATTGTTCTGTGTGTGGCCAGTTGTTCTTTGAATTGTATTGCTGGCAAATGCCCTGAGCTGCAATACAGGCAGAGTTCAGCAACACCAAATACCATTTGTGGCCAAACTGTTCTATGTTTGGACAGACTTGCATTAGCAATGCAAACTGCTGCCATTGCTATAGCCTTGATTTCTTCCTTCCTGACAAAAGACAGACTAACCACCTTCTCCATCAAGGACTTCCAAGGAACCAGTGTGACCTTGAATCTCCAGCATTGCTTTGCCTCAATCTGTTATGCTGAGTAACAGAGGGGCGCTTAAGAGCAGTAAGAATATTAATGTTTTAATATCGCAAAGGGGGAACAATATTAAAATACCTAAGCTGCAAATAAAAATCACAAAGGGCAGAAGGACCAAAGTGCAGGAGCCTTTTGAAGTGTATGTTACTGTATTGCAACCTGTAGGAAAAGTGCTTCTCATTTCACCAATAAATCACTGGCCCTCAGAAACAAAAATTACTTAGAAACACGGATACCAGCCCTAGAAGAAATGACAACCCCATCAGGAAATAAGGACACCACTCGGGGAGAGTAAAGCAAGATGATTTTCCAAAAAGCTAAAGGGGTAATTCACGTTGCTGGGAAAAGCAAACGCGCCTGAACCGAACCGAGCCCGAGGAGAAATGGGCAAAGGCGGATGGCACGGCCACGCCCGGGGTGGAAAGGACAGATGTGCCTCGGCGGAGACCGGCAGTCCGGGCAAGGCAGGGGCCAGACCCCGGCCCGGCGAGCAACAGGTCGCGGATCGCCGCATGCTCCTGCCCGCACGGCCGCGGGTCAGCCCGACCTGCTCAGCCACGTTTGAACAGCCGCGGCACGAAGTCTTTCTCCTCTTCCCAGCTCCCCCTCCCTCAGCGGGTCCCTCCGGGGTTAAACCCCTCACGCTCCTCCTCTTCCTTCCCCCTTTCAGCCTCAGCCCGCTGGGGTGGTCCCACAGCCCCGACCCGGGGCAGAGCCCGCCCTCCATAATCCATGCGCGGGCGGCACCACCCCCGCCCCCGCCCCGGCGCTCTGAGGCGGCAGGCGGACCGGGCCGGGCCGTGCTGTGCCCCGCCGCCTCCGGCTCGCTTTCCCCGCTTGGTCGGTGAGTGCTGCCGGGCGGGGGGTGCCTGAGGAGGGCTCCCGGGGTAGCGCTCCCCCGGTGCCGCTCTGCCCGCGGTGGAGCCGCGGGAGGCAGCAGGTGGGGGTGGGGCTCCTCCGCCTCCCCCGGGCGCTCCTGCTGCGGGCGGCAGAGGGTCCTGGCCGGGAGAGTGCGGCCGCTGGGAAGGAGGGCCCCTGCGGCCGCAGGAGGGGAGGTGGCGGTAGGCGGGGGGCGGCTTTGTGAGGCTGGGGGGCCGTCGGGGGCCGTGGGTGCCCGAGGGAGCGGGGCTGCCTGCGGGGAGGGTGTCGGTCGGGATCCAGGTGGGGGCTCATCCGGGGCTGGGAAAGACCTGTGGGAGCGGGGAGTGGCAGGATGGAGGCGCCGAGAGGGGAGCCCCGGCGTGGGGTGAGGCGAGGGCAGAGGGGCAGGTCTGCGCTGAGGGGAGCCGGGAAGGCGGGCTGGCGGGCAGGGGCTCTGCGGGAGGGCCGGGTTTGGCCGGGGGGAAGAGGCTGCGGCACGGTGGGGCGGCTTGTGCCGGTCCGCGGGGAGCGAGGGCGGGTCTGCCCGCTGAGGAGCGCGGGGCGGCGGGTGCGGGTTTCATTCCCGCAGGGCCACGTGCGCCGGGGCCGGCTGAGGAGGGGTCGGGGGCCGCCGCGGGTCTCCGGCCGCTGAAGAGAGAGGAGTGGCGAGATCCGGGCGGGAAGAGCCGCCGAGATCTCCGGGGAGAGGGGAGCCGCTCCGGGGGGAGGAGAGCGCCCGCTGAGGGCACCTGCCTGGGGCGAGGCCGGGGGGAAGCGGCTGGTGGGGCCTGAGCAGCTCCGGGGAGGCGGAGGGGGATGGAAGCACCTCGCTGGCCTCCAAATCAGCTCGTCAGGGGCGGAGGATGCAGGGAGGGAAAACCCTGCCTTGGCTCTGCGGTGAAACCGTGGGTGTGAGCGGGGCGAGGGGCCCGTCCGCGCCCCCCGGGGTCCCTGCTCGGGCGGGCAGCGCGCTGCGGCGAGTGCCGCCTCGGGGGTTAATCGAGGCGGTGCTGCCGGTGGCTCCCGGCTCCGCGTCTACCTGGGCAGATCGCGCCAGCAGACGCCGGGCGGTCAGACCTTTTTCTCGGCGGGGGTGAGCTCTGCTGTGAGCTGGGGGTCTCATCCGAGAGCGGCGGAGAAGGAGCAGTGTGGTAGTAATCATGGGCTGCGTCGTTGTCTGCACATGCAGGGCAGCAACTCGAGAAACTAGCAAATCGGTCGGTATTCCGGCAGAGGCAGAGCTGCAGTCCCTGTGCTACTGTGCAGTTTGCAGATCCAGGACTGAGCAGCGTGGTAGAGAAAGAGATCTCTCTAGTTTTAGTAACTGGAAAGAAGGCAAAGGAAAGATTTGGTCTCACCTGACAGTGGGAGTAGGTGGGGTCGTTTGTCGCAGTATCTTGGTATTGGAACACGTACTCAGCCCTCATCAGTTCACATCTGCTAAAATAATACGTCTTTATGAACTGGCTACTGTGTTTTAAGATTTTTTTCTATGTGATGCTGAAAAGTGCTTTCACAAGGAATACTGGTGTAAATGCACCACTTAAAATCAAATTACATATATACTTTTGTTGTTGTTCAGTTACTGAAAATACACCTTAAACATTTATCATATTGTAATCAGCTGAAAATCAGACCTGCAGATGTTCTTGGGGGTGACACCTAGCTTGGAATTCTTACAGGTCTGTTTGTTGTTTGAAGATGGCTGTGACTTGTAAAACAGCAGGATTTTCTTGGGTTGCTTTTTAAATTATTTTTTTTTTCTGTTATTCAATTGCTACTCAAAGCAAATTGGTTTCTGAATATCCATTTTTTCCTGACTTGAGTACTTAACCCATTTTGAGCATATAACAAGCACATCAGAGGCATACTGAGGCTACCTCATGTGGAAGATTCGATACGGTTTTTGTCAGTGCTGCCAGACTCAGTCCCTAGTGCGTGTTAGGTTTATTTGCTTCCTACTCCTCCTATGGCAACAGGTTGTAATTGTTGGTAGGCTCAGGACAGAAAACTGTAACCTCACTCAAGGGGACTGTGGACTTGGATTTTCAAATAACGAACATAACAAATATGGCCACATCTTTTTGGGGCTCTCCTATGGACAACTAACTACATCTTCCACCATCCCATCCTGGTTCACTGCTAGCAGGCTCACACATAGAGCTTTAGCAACCTAGCCTCTGTTTGATTGAATTTTGGCTCACAGGGTTAATCATAGTTGCATCACTGCACTGCAGCGTTGTATTTGCATGGATTGCAGTGTTAAACAGGAGGCCAGTCCTGTTGAAACAAAGAGATGGACATCATGGTGTTTCTGAGCTCTGTTATTTAGAGCTGATGCATGATGGAACCAGTTGCTGAACTTCTGCATCTCTTGCTCTGTCTCCTCTCCCCCTCTTAAACTGACAGTGGAGTTGCTGAAGCTTTATTAGTTTTGAAAAATATTACAATATTTTTAACAACAGGTGGGATATATTGGAGATCTGATAAAATACTGTGGCATGTGTGGTGAAAGGGTGATGGTGTTCTCCACACATCGTGTTGAAACCCCTGGGGAATAACATATAGCAACTTGGAGAGTATTAGTGACAGCCTCAGAATAAAAAGCAAAGCTCTAGCCTTTTAAAGAGGGACACTTGTAAACCACACAGAAATTACATTATTATGTATTTTATTAAGTACTTAACAGGGTTTGTGTTTCAGTTTGTTTTTTGGTTATTTTTTTTTAATGAAAACATAGTAATGGTATCTTATTTGGTAATTACTGTAATCATTTCAAAGCTTCATACAGCTTCTTTTCATCAACTGTTTATTCGAACTTGTGGAGAGTTGTACTGGCAGCTACTGTAGCTCCCTGGCTGCAGTGATGCCACGCTGTTTCAGAGGAAATGAGATGGCCACATGCTGCAATGAAGAATGCCAGAACTCCTGTGTGATTCTCTTTACAAGTATCACTCGTGTATGCCGTTCTTGCAGTTCTCACAATTACAATTTAACTACTAATATGCTAAGTTTCTTTTGGATATCAGGATAAGGATAACTGCTCAGAGCTTTTTAGATCTTGAGTTGTTTTTAGGTAGGTTGAATACATACGGAATGCTCAGAGGTGTCTGAGATAAAGGTTTAATAACATTTCTGTGAGTTCCTGAGCATTATTAATGTAACCTTGACAATATATTAATGTTTTATGTGGTATAGAGAAGACCTGCTGTCAGCCTGGAGGAATTGCCCACTAAGATTATATATACCTTGTTTTCTGTCATGTATTTGCCGACAAAGGTAGAAGAAGAGACTGGTCAGAATTCTGAAGGTTCTTTGATTTGCATGAAACCTACCTGCTTTACTGAAAAATTCTGTACTTTATAAAAGGTTAACTGAAAATCATGTAGAGGTGGAGACTTCAGTAGCACCTTTGGAATTGAAAGCTGGTTTTTTTTTTTGTCTGTACTTAGCAGGATATTATTCATGTCTATGGTATAGGCAGTGTCCTTGTCTTAAAACTGACAACTTTCTCGTTTTTTACATGACTTCGCACTTCTAGCAGGTGTAGTGATTATTTTCCTATATTGGGAGGACATTTTGACAGTGCTTTATTTGCCTGTTTGTATAATTAGTTACACTTTAAACTGTCCTTAAAATCTAACAAAAAAAAAGTCATACCTACTTTGTCATATTCTACCGTCTCTCTACCATACCAGAATGCTCTACAGAGAACATACCCTGTCTTCTAGCTTTGCCTTAAGACACCAGTTAAGAGGGCCATCTTCCTCTCATTTTCCACAAACAGACCTAATATTTCCCTGTTTTGTACGCTTCAGTATCTGTTTCCTCAACTCTCAGATTCAAGGCTCAATCACTATGTGTGAGCTTTTTCTTCTGACACGTTGAAGTGTTGCAACTGTAATCAACAAATCTCCAGAAAACTAAATTTTATTTAGAAAAAGTGTTCAAACTTTTTGTTTTTTGAGAAAACCAAGTTGGACTGTACTATATCAAACTTGCAGAATCTTGACTGTTCTGTCATTAAGGTAAAAAAGATTTTCTTTCACTTAGTTCTAGTCTTGTGGTATTTTGTCCCATAGAGATTCTGTAGAGTTGATAATAACTACAGCCTAAGCAATTTTCAGTTTCAGACCATTTCTACATTCAGCCCTAGAGTAATAGGTGCATAAAAGAAAATTCCACTGAAAAATATCTTTTAGACTGAAGAAAACTAGTTTCAAATAAAAATGGAAGGAGGAAATATAATATTTTGGAGCTGGCCTCCCCCCTCCTCCCCGCCCCGCTCATTCTTTAGCAAAACATTCTTTTCCAGATAGGGAAATACTGATGGTTTGATGTTTTCTAAGTTCTTATGTTCCTGTACTGAGCATTGTATTTCAGAGTGGTTGCTAACATCGCCTTTTTCAGTAAGGCTTGGATAATTCTGCTATTCATAGCAGTATTACTGTTCATTCTTCTTGAGTTTCACTAGCTGTGACGGGGAAAGATGGATTTGAGTTTTTCTTCTTAACTCTGTTGGCCTTCAGGGAAACAAAACTGTGTCTGATTCTTTGATCTGGTCTTGTATTCCTTCATTACATATTTTTGTTGATCTTGATCTATCTTTTGAATGCAGCATGAACTATTAAACAAGCCTGCAACGTGGTTTCTTGCAAGTCAACACTGGTTTTCAGAAAGGTAGCCTGTGTTTTACCAGAGACTGTAGAGCATGGGAGAGAGAGACTTAAGTCTTGCCTTACTACTGATTTTTTAAGTCTTTTGTCTTGAGTGTCTCTTTGACCTGGAAGCACCCTGGAAGTGAAGCTGGTGTGGGATTGGGCTGACTAAGGCCATGAGGTGTTTGTGTTATTTTGCTGTCATTCATGTGCAGGAAAGCAAAGGTGGAGATCAAAAATATTTATATTGGGTAGTGATGCTCAAGAAGGCAGCAGATGTGTAACTGTGCTAAGCAAAGGCAGTTTGTGGTGGTTGCTTCCCAGTTTGAGGTAGGCAGTTTATTGTGAGTAGTGTATCCCCAGGATTCCCCATGAATGGCACTCTGGTAGATCACCAGAGACATTTCAAAGATAAGTAAGTCTGCTGGATGGCAAAGTCAGTGTGGTGATCGCTGGCATGGTCAAGTACACATGACTTCCAAAGTTAGAAAGGGACAGAAGTTTTTCTGTTGCCTTCCTTTTTCTTGGAGGGCACCATGGCAGCTGTGCTGGAGTGCAGGAATCTTATCTAGCCCCAGATAGATGGAACATGTGGTCAGTTGTTTATTAAAACTCCAAGGTGCATTTTGTTTACAAAATTTTAAAGTGGTGGTTGATTAAACTGCTGTGATTTTGCAGATTCAGAACATTGTTAAACGTGTGTAAGCACCCAGAGTCGTCTTAATGATACTCAGCATTAGCAAGCTATGAATAAAAATTGTTTAGTTGTCTTCTCCAGTTCCTAAGGAGAGACTTGGGATAGTTTGAGTTAATAGGAAGTAATTAGTGACACCCATTGTCACCTGTCAGGAGGATAAAGTTATGCTGGGTTTTTGTTTAAGTTTTCAGAGATGATTAATTTCTTTCCTCAATCTTGGAGGATGATTAGGAGGAGCTGGCATCTGGAAGGTTTTACTAAAAAGTTGAGATTAAAGGAGCTGCAGAATATGACTTGTAATAATTGCCATCAACTACAGTAACATCAGGTGGCTGATTAAATGCCTTGTGTAACTGTTGTGATGTGACATATTGTATGTAGTCAGAAGCTCAATTCATACATTGTTCCATTAGTTTTGTTTCCCTTGGAGCTGTCCCAGTGCTCTGCTTTGTTTTTGAAAATTCACTGACCTGGAACTATGCATAATTGTGTTTTTCCTCTCTTTCAAGTATGGTGTACGTAGTAGACCATATTATCCGAAAAGCTCAGGGGTTTTTTTGGTTTTTTTTTGTTTGTTTGTTTTTCTATCCTACCTAACTTGCTTTTACAACTATAGATACGTTCAGTTTCCACAGAAGATTGCAGGTTATCTTACACTTTCCTGTTTGTTTGCACACACCTTAATGAACTCTTTCTTGTTTTTGCCAGAGATGATGCGCTGAGTCATTTCCACAAGAGGCTTCTGTCCCACTCGGAAGCAAGAACACGTTACAGAATAAAAGGTGTGAGGGAGCACCAGTGTTTTCCTCGCTAGAAAGCTAACCCCCAAGTGAACATATTGAAGATTTCTAGACTTGGTGGGACAAATATTTCTACCTCCAGTTTTATGAATACTGCTAGCTATGGCTGTGGAACTCTGTTTGCTGCTGCTGCTGCTTTGTGGAAGTACTATTTCAGAGGTACAGCCTATATACAAACCGCCTCCTGGGACTTTGGATTTTGGATTTGTACCAGCCAAGAC
>JANVCC010000035.1:27527847-27892847 GCA_025345505.1 Todiramphus chloris collaris
CATTTTGTCTCAGCTGAAACTTTGTTCATAGCTATACTCAGAAGCATGAGACAGGAGTAAAGCATAAACTGATTTGTATTTAATATTCAGTCTGTAAGAGATATCTCTCTGGGATTTGTATATTATGATAAACAGGTGGATAATAAAATATCATGTTTAGCCTAGAAAATGGCAACGTATCAATTTGAAATAAATTCCATTTGTTTCCATATCTCTGCATCCACAGTCAGGTTTTATGTAAGGGCAGTTCCATTACACAGGCATGAGTAACTTCTTGTTCCTTTGTAAACTGTCAGGACTCAAAACAGCATTTGTTTTGCTGAGATTTTTTTTCATTCCTGTCCTACTAAATAATCCCTTCTTCTAAAAGAAAAGATAGCACAAAAGTGTGTGCTTATCGAGGCTGCGTAGATTAAAAGGTGCTTTGGGGAACTCTGTGTTTGTAGATGTAGTAGTTGCAGCAACTTAACTTTCCAACGTGGTTTTTGTTTCATTTACATCTTAAAAGAAAATGCTAATGTGTTTGTATAATAGTGGCATTTAAAATTATATTGAGGTAAAGCTTTAATAAAATCTAAGAATGGCTTTGGTTTGTTATTGATTCCTTTTGGTGGTTTAGCTGTAACTGTGTATAAAAGGTGTTTGTATTATTTTGTAGTGCGTCTATCAATTTATGTATCAAAACCTTTAGTAGTTTAAAGTCTTAAATAAATTCTTTGGTCATGTACCTGTATGATACCTGTGAACTATTATTTGCATATATTTTTGACATTTCTTCCATAGCTGTAGCAGAATGAGCTGAAAGGAATTTGAATGAATTAATTCTATTTAGACAAGTGCCTGGAGTTCCAGGTGTTAACCAGGAGAGCCAAATCCTGGCCTGTTCCTTGCATGATCTGTCTTCTGAGCAGATCTTGCACAAGGTGTAATGAGGGCAATTGCATGAAGCTGGCAGTAGCGTCACCTTTTGGAGGAACTGTTTCCAGATACCTCTGCATTTGTGTCCGCTTTACTTCTATTAAATACTCAGATGAACTATTTGCCTCCCTGAGAGACCTAATATGTTAGGGATTGTCATCTGCATTCAACTCCTAGGCTTAAAACCCTGCTTGAATATTTTATTCTCTTACAATTGTGGAAACTTGATTTCAGTGAGATATTTACTGTGTCTTTATATTGACAGGAATTTGGTCTGTAACCTTGTCAGATTTAACATTATGTATCCGAAGCATGTAAATAATCTACTATAGAATTTACAGTGAAGATTATAGTCCTGTGAGACTGCTTGTAGTAAGTTCTGCATCATGTAGGTGGTGTGAAATCCAGCATTAAAGAGAAAGGAGACATGCAGAAGTAAATCAGTTATTCTTAGCTTTTAAGCTTTGAATATTTTATACCTCTTTCCTTTCTCACAGATACTTTTTGCCAAATCAGTTATTTTTAGAAGTTTGGCTTTTATTATTTACATTAGGTGAAGTCCTTCTCCCATGCCCGCACATACCTCACTGCAAAATACAGATTTGAAGGATCATGTCGGTTTGAGTCATACCATTTAATTGGTTAATCCCCATAATCTCTTTTGCCATATGCTGCCCTATTTCACATTCAGCGTATTAATGATATAGTCACATATTTAATTTTTTTTTTTAAACTGACAACTTGAAATAGAGTTCATTCTGATTCAGAGATGAAAGTAAACATGATCACAAATGGGCACGGAAGGCAAGCCTAACTCAAAACTCTGTCATTCCCATGGGGGTGGTGCTTCAGAAGAGTTAGCTCCAGGAGATGGCCCAGTGCGTTGCGTACAACCATGACATAGCGGACAGGCGTGCAGGGCTTGCCATCAGGTGCTTAGACCTTTGATCTTAGTGGCCTTGTATTTCTTTTCCTAGTACTTGGAAATACTTGATGTTTGGTTTTCCAATCTACTGTTAATACCCTTATCTGGGGGAGGAAAAAAAAGTGACAGGATTGTTTATTTGCATGTA
The DNA here is from genome assembly GCA_025345505.1 of Todiramphus chloris collaris. Classification (NCBI taxonomy): domain Eukaryota; kingdom Metazoa; phylum Chordata; class Aves; order Coraciiformes; family Alcedinidae; genus Todiramphus; species Todiramphus chloris. Next base: position 27,529,839 of record JANVCC010000035.1, read on the forward strand.
GATATTCCTACCTTTGCAAGTTGTCTTTGTGCTTGCAGTAGTGCTCTGATGGAGATGAATAAATTACAATCCAACATTCATATGGCTTCAGTCCAAAGTATGCTCTTTAGGAAAAAAGCTAATATGAGCTCTATATTGTTATGATAAAACAAAATATGAACTACATCAGTGTCTTTGGGAATGTTGTTCTTAAAGTATTTTCATGCTGCTAAGCCTTAGCATCTATTTAAATGTTCTTCTATGTTACTTAAAAGTTGAAAGGGATCATTTAATTTAAAGAAAAAAAAAGTTGTTTTGTAAGTTGGTGGGTTTTTTTTTGAGTTAAATCTGAGTTATTTACTCTCTTGTAAATTTGTTCATGCCATTTGGTTTGTGCACATACAACTTTTAAGTTTAGATTTAATAGGTAAGTTATTAATGGGATTAAATTTAGTGCTTGCATAAAGCACAGTAATAGAACCAGGGCAAGGAACTGTAACTTTTTTTTAATTACTGAATCTTTAAGAGCAGCACTGTGCCCTTTGGATATGGTAGGAAACGAGTTTACAAAAGTGAACTAGGATATTTGATTGTAATGCTTCAGTGAGTGTAAATAGATTCTGCTTTTAACTCCACCAGTCAAATACTTTTGTCCTCGGTAGATGATGTACTGATGTAAATGGGAGTTAATTTACTCCCAGGTGCAAACTGTTACACAGGGAAGCAGCCTCCACTTTGAGTTAATGATACACTGGAGTGGGAGAGACTGTGTTTGGTCACTGATTTTCTACCTGAGGCTCTGTAGGTCACTTTAATCTTGCCGTGCCTTGGTTTCTCCATTTGTAAAGTGGAGATGACAGTGCTGCTACTCCTTTTGTAGAGGGCTGTGTTGGATAGAGCATCATTATTCTTTGCTGTTAATAGCACTACTTACGATAAATAGGTGATACTATGAAAATTGCAAGTTGCTTCTATCACTTGGGTAAGAGGGCATCTAACAAAACAAACTGTCAGTTTTTCTCTTCCTCAGAATTTGTCTGAGCATTAATTTATTAATGAAGTAATTTCATGGTTGTGACATGGTAGATATCATCTGTTGTGTTGGACGCCTTCAGATGTGAACTTGGTGTACATAAGGCATGGGTCAGTATGATCCTCTTGCTGCTGTGAGTATCTTGCCATGGTTTTGTCTTTGTTCCCATGGAAACCAGTTGTTAGGTGCACTAAGATGATGATAAACTGAGGTTCTACTTTCCAGCAGGATTTGCAGAAAAAAGCTTCAACTTTGCAGCTTCTGACTTGTAATGAAAATGTGAAGTGTTCACAAAGGAATAAAACTCCTGCTCTTATTTTTAGGTGAAAGAAGACAAAAACTTAGAGGCCTGTTTACGTTACTTTGCTGTCCCTGAATGTATTTCAGGACAATTGTTGTTGCACTTGGGTTAGGATACAACTGCTTTGTCCCAGCTTCTGCATGTTATTCTAGATAATCCTGTTTCCACTGAAGTGTGACTAAAACTTTAATGTAAAAATCAAAAGTTGAGTGCACATGCTTCCTGGGACAGACGTAGTATGAAGAGTTAAATGTACTATTTGCCTGGGGGGAACAAGAAGCTGGTTTTTAGACCTGGACTATACCTTTCAATTCTTTCTGTTTGTGGAGTCTCACTTGTTGAAAAGTTTGAGCATAGGACTAAGGATCAGAACTTGACTAGATTAATGCAAAGTCCAGTCTCTGACCCATTTTGGTCTTCCATCCTCCCCACCTGGTCAAACTTCAAAGTAGCTGCAAATTGTGGAGTTTAACAAAGCAGTCTTGTGTTCCCTGTCTCAGCAGTTAATATCTCACATGAGGGTATTCAGCAATTAAAATGTTTTAACATAAAAAATAAATTGCAGAACTTCATGTGAAAATAAGCAGTATGTCTGACCTTGGTGCCAGGGTAGGTCATGGAGCAGGTCTTGAGTGCTGTTCTGCACCATATACAGGACAACCAGGGGATCAGCCCCAGTCAGCATGGGTTTATGAAAGGCAGGGCCTGCTTGACTAACCTGGTCTCTTTCTATGACAAGATGACCTGCCTAGTGGATGAGGGACAGGCTGCGGATGTTGTCTGCCTGGACTTCTGTAAAGCCATTGACACCATTTGCCACAGAATACTCATGAAAAAGCTGTCTGCTCATGGCTTGGATGGGCGTACACTTTGCTGGGAAAAACACTGGCTGGATGGCTGGGCCTGAGGAGTGGTGGTAAACGGAGTGGAATCCAGCTGGTCACAGTTGGTGTTCCACAGCGTGCAGTATTGGGACCACTTCTGTTTAACGTCTTTCTCAGCGGTCCTGCTGAGCAGATAGAATGCACCCTTGGTAAGTTTGCAGTCGACTGTTGGGTGGGAGTGTTGATCTGCTTGAGTGTAGGGAGGCTCTACAAAGGGACTTGGACAGACTGGATCAGTGGGTAGAGGTCAGTTGTATGGGCTTCAACAAGGGCAAGTGCTGGGTCCTGCAGCTGGGCCACAACAACTGTAGGCAACACTACAGGCTTGGGGAAGAGTGGCTGGAAAGCTGTCCAGCAGAAAGGCACCTGGGGGTGCTGACTGACAAGCGTCTGAACATGAGCCAGCAGTGTGCCCAAGAAGGCCAACGGCATCCTGGCCTGTATCAGGCATAGTGTGACCAGCAGGACCAGGGAGGTGATGGTCCCTCTGTACTCAGCATTGGTGAGGCTGCACCAAGAATACTGTGTTCAGTTGTGGGTACCTCAATACGAGAAAGACACTGAGGTGCTGGACTGGGTCCAGAGAAGAGCACCTAATCTGGTTAAGGGCCTGGAGAAGTTGTCATATGAGGAGCAGCTGAACTGGGGCTATTTAGTCTGAAGAAAAGGAGGCTGAGGGGGAGACCTTATTGCTTTCTACATCTACCTGAAAGGAGGTTGTAGAGAGGTAGGCCCTGGTCTCTTCTCACAAGTAACTACTGACAGAACATTAGCTTGAACATTAGTGACTAGACATTAGGAAAAACTGTTTTCACTGGACGAGTTGTCAGGCAGTGAAACATGGTGCCCAGGGAGGTGGTCGAGTCACCATCCCTGGATGTGTTTAAAAGCTGTATAGATGTGGTGCTTGGGTACATGGCTTAGTGGTGGACTTGGTAGAGTAGGGTTAGTGTTTGGACTTGATGATCTTAAAGGTCTCTTCCAACCTGGATGATTCTGTGATCTGTAGCTAGGATAGCTGGAATAGAAAATGCACATGCAAAACCCTGTTGTTGTAGGTGGGTTTGCTGAGCTCCTAAGACACTGAATTTTTTTATTTATTTTTATTTATTTTTTAATACAGTATCTGTGTTGGATGTCAGGTTCTAAAGCAAATAATCAAAACACACATGACGGCAATTAAAAACTCAGTAAATCAGAATTATTTTTGTGTGTATATAAAGCTAATTTCTTTTCCTTTTTTAACTGTATAGTTTTTGGCTGCCTGTTTCTACCTTAGTTTTGCTTCCTGTTAGTAATAAATCTTCCACACTCCCCTACCAAAAACAATAAATGCAGGTGTCCTGGGTTTTGCAGCATTGGAGCTGAACCCAGCTATGCAAAGCTGGTAGTGCCCTTTTGTTTTTAAACTTGAGATTTTCCCAGGAACATTGAATGTGTCCACACCAGCATGCAGTGAAAGGGCTCTGCTCTGGCTTTGACTTGAGCTCTAACCGAGGTGCAGATGCTGCAGCCCAGCAATATGAGATACTGCACAGGTACCCAAAGCAATTATTGACCTTGTAGGAAAGCTTACTACAGTATTGTTTTTTGGATTGTGTGAGGTCTCAGTATTAGATTGGGAGTGAAACTTCACTGATGTGATAGACTGCTTTTTTTTGAGCTAGCGTTTGACAGCTACCCCTCTACTGGTGAGCTGGTTTTCCTAAAGCTTATGTCCTGGAGCTGGGTTGGGAGCATAGATGCAACTGATGGTTCAGGGACTGAGAAGAAGGGAAGATGACCTGCTCTTCAGTAAGTTAGCTGTTGGATTGGCTGAGCTTTATTGTGAAATGCCAGTTTCAGTAAGCTGTAGAGTCAGTGCCTTCACAACTTTCCCATGACTGTTTTTTTTCCCAGCATTGGGGCTAGAGCTGTGATGTGAATTTAAAATAGTAGCTGAACTGTGTCAAAAATGCAGGTTTCAGTGGCAGAGGTTATATGTAGCAAGTGGTGGTGGTGTCATTTGGGTAGAACTGGGATAAGAAAACAGTGCTCCTTTATTTGTTAATATGGTGTATGCATCGAAATAAATGTTTTGTGTCTAACGCTGGAAATAACTGGGCAAGATGGAGCATCAGGAAGAAGATGCAGGATAAATTAGTCTCTTCTTTTCTCTGCCCACTCATATGCATTTAAGGAAATAGTGTTCAAAAAATCATTGCTCATTTCATGCTGAGGAGTTAAGAGATGCTCTATTTGATGACATACCCATGTAAACAAGGAACACTCAGAACATTTCTGAAGCAGATTTAAGGACTGCTTTTTTTATTTTCTTAAGCATCAAAGGAGTAATTCCTTTTTCCCTGAACTGTTACAAACTGCAGACTCTCTAACAGATTGCTTGTCAAAAGGATTTTTTTGTGGACAGGGAGGAGACAGAGGTTTTAGGGTGAGGAGGCTTACACAGATTATCTACTAGGGGCTACCACAGAAAGCTACAGTTGCAGCTGGATGTCTCTGATGTCTTCCTGCCTGCTGCTTTTGGATTGTGTAAACAAAAAATCTCTTTTGCAGACAGGTATTATGTGGAAAATATGCAAGCCATGTTTTAATCAGTGTAGCATAGCTGATCATATGAAAATCTTGCACTACACACACATCTGGAATCCTTTCTCTACAGTGTCCTCAGTGCTTGCCCTGATCTGCTTTAATACTGCCTGCCAGCTGTGCTGGGGAGAAAAAACATGCCTTGACAGTCATTGGAAAATGACAATCCAATGTCACAATTTTGACACTGTTAGGAGGGGAGGGAAAGACTAATGAAAATGAACCTCAAGCAGAGTTAGAGGGAGTTGGGCTACTTTCTGTGGGGAGAGTGTTTGGAAGTGTCATTACCACAGATGGCTGTGGTCATCGGCTGGAGGGCACCTCAAGCACTAGTGCCTCTTGGAGATTATAATATATAAAATTGACCTACAGTTGTGTTGTATTGAGACTCAGCTCATATTTTCTAAACATGAAATGCCTTTTAGTCCTTCCAAATTAGACAGCTATGACCTCTCTGTCCTGGGAGTTTTTCATGGCAAATGGGTTGGGCATTTTCTATGTGAGGTACTGAGTTGGCTCAGGAAACCTGCTCATAGTTACAGAATGGGCACTGCCAAGTCAGTGCTTGAAACTGTCCTGGCTCGGTACTGTTTGTCTGCAGACAGTAACTGGAGACACAAGGTACAACCTCAGTGTGCAGGGGATGGCTTTTGGGTGTAGTTAAATCTGGGGGTGCTGACTACAAGGAAGGGAAGGGTGGGAGGTGCAGGATGATATGTGACAGAATGATAAACAAGCAACAAGGCCACCTTCTAGGTAAAGAAGCTTTGTTGATAGGGCTTGTGTATTTTAAAAGAAAAAAGCAAAGGCACCATGTTCTCAAAATGCCTGTATCTAGAAAATCAGCATGGCTGTGTTTGTATTGGGAGTGGGGGTGGTAATGTTAGATATGTTGAATGTAGCATGGTGTCTGTGTACTAGCAATTACAGTGAAACACTGAATTAAGCTCTGTGAGGATTCATTTTTCTTAACATCTTAAAAAAATCGTCCACCCCATTTAGTATCTCTCAGCAAAGGGATGAGCACCTTGGGCATGAACTTGGTGAAAGCCTAAGTTTTGTCTTTCAGATGCCAGTGCACAGAGTACACTGTGTGAAGAAGGCAGTTCTTTCTGTCCCTCCCTCTGTTAAAAGGAAATCTAAACCACTAAAAGGATAAAAGCTTATTTGAAACTTCCAGAGCATACCTGCAGCATCTTATATAGGGAGAAGTGGGGATAGAATAGTTTTTAGGTCCACCACGTTCTTTGATAATGTGTATCATGTGTGAACTTCTTTAAAAATTACCTGTGACTGCAGATGTTTTATGGGTTTTTGGGCCACTCTGCTGAGGCTCCATGATTTCATGGTTTTCCTAGGTTAATAATTGCAGCTACTCTACTGTCCATGCTCCCCTTATATTTGATTTTTACAAGCTTAGGTATCCACATAGTGTTGAATCTCGTTCTCTCTCCTAACTTGTAGTTCATGGAACTGACAGGGAGAGAGGGATGTCACTGAACTTGCTGGAGTAATGTTTTCACGAGCTTCTAAGGGACCCCTCAATTCCCTCATCATCTGGACTCTTGTAAAGCACTTTGAGTTAATCATGTGAGATGCTGTTTGGATACTGACTGCTCTTGGAAAAGCAAGGGCTTTCTCTTTTCTTTGTTACAGACCATTATAATTAGATGACAATAGCATAGCCCTCTCATTTTTTTGTCTGATATTTTGCTTAGGTTGTCATTTACAGTGCAGTAAACTCCTAGGTTTTGTTCTGTGAGGGCTTTTTCTTGAATGTTGTCAGCCAAAGTAATAAGAATTTGATGTATCTTTGCAAGAAATCTTTCCACTGTCCTCATAGTCGATATTTAATTACATTGAAAATTGCAAGAATGATAAAGTTTTTCCTCTGCGTTTTTCTCATTTTTCTAAACGAATATGTACTATTCAAAAGTTGCTGGAGCAAAATAAATGTGTAAGTATGAATTTTGGGATTTGTCATTCTTTTAACAGAGCTACATCCTTCCATACAGGTATTAAAGTTTTTGAGTTTTTGCTTCCATTTCCATGAGTGAGTTATCTTTGTGATAGAAGGGAAACCAGCTGCCACAAAAGCCAGATACTGTAGTTTAAGCTGACTAATCTATCAGTGTACACATCTTAGTGTAAGCCTTCCAGTTACAGAAAAGCCCCACAAACCTGCTTCTACACTTTTTGTGTGATGTGCAGATACATTTCTTCTCATCTAAAATTAAATTATGACCCGTGTTGCATTGTAACATAGTCAAGATCTTTCTTTTCTCTGGCAATACATCAAATTATTTTATTCCTGTGAACTTCAGTTATTACACTTGTGAATGTGAGTATTCTTACTACTACTAAGTATTGCTTTGGCTGTTTAACTCATCTGAAAGATGCCTGGGTGTACCTGTATAGAATAAATATGAGCTTGAAGCCTAGTCAGCTTTCTTCAAAGTAGCAGCCTTGACTTTTGCTTTGATTTTTTTGAGTGAGGTAGTGATCTCTGCAGTACTTTGACAGTTATCAAACATATGTGGAGAATTGGGGCCCTTGAAGAAATGGGAAAACAGAGCGGGGGAATTGAGTAACCTCAGTGAAGCTGCCAGAAAGCCAGTCACTGGGGCTAATTAAAAGCTGGTTATCAGCAGGGCTCCAGTGTGTCATTACTGATTATCTGTGTTCATGTTTCTAATAAATCAACTTATGCAATGTAAGAGAGGATTTTCTGTGCTTGCCTCAGTTTACAGCAACTTGTGAGGAAAGGAGTAGGAAATACACTGTTGTTCGTACAGTCTAAATATTTACTACTTTGATTGAAGTTACCAGTCCCATATGTCTACACAACCTACACTATCAAGAAGTTGCTCAGTCTGTGCAGTATGCTAAAGCAGACAAGCATTTACAGTGTACCAAGTTAAAGCTTTGCCTGTAATCTGTTGTAAATCCTTACCAGATGGTGGCCTAGAGAGAGCTTTAGGTAGCTGCTGCAAACAAAGTGGCAAAAAATAGCTGCCATGGCACAAACAATGTGCTACAGAAGTTTTGTTGCCTTCAGAAAAAGGGAGACTGCCGTTTCTGTGTGGAATACTTCTTCAAAGCTTTCTACTAGACTTTGTGTCTGTGTGATATATGCAAATTTATTGCAGCCTCCTAAGCAAAGATTTTTCTAAAGATTTTTCTCTTTTTGTTGTTCTTCCAAAACTTCGACAAGAACAGAACTTTCTTTGTAGCAAAGAACCCTGCAAAGGTTCTTTTTGAAGGAGAAATCTTTCATTCTAGGTGTCCTGTAACAGTCAATATTGTGGCGATTTCTTTTTTCTTTAAATTTTTTCCTGACCAGGCACTTCAGTGTTGTCTGTGTGTGTGTTGATGGAAAGCAGAATGTGCCTGAATAGAAAATGTGACTGCACTAAAGGAATAAACTTGCATTTAGGACATCTCTAAGGTGTGCGGATTTTCAGTGGAAGTCTTAAATTACCTGTTTGTTCTTTCTGACTAATAACCTTGAAGAAGCTGAATTTATAAAACTTCATTACTTTATCCATATTTTGGGGAAATCGGAGAACTTTCTGTGTGCAGGAATGAATTTCACTAACTGTCTGATCCAGTGCTGTGTAATTTATTCAGTGGATCAATGGTATTTTCTGTCAGGAAGGGTGCAAAGAGAGTCTTTAATTTCACGTTCTGGTTACCGTAGCCTACTCATTCAGAAGATGCTGCTGCTGTGCAGTTCCTCATCTTCATGCAATTAGTCCTATCTGTGCTCTGGTTAAAGCTCAACCTGTTCAGACCACTCCTGCAATTTCAATCCTGCTCATAGCTGGTGATCTCTTTATTGCCTACTTCATATTGTAGCTCTACCCCCTTGTATGTGCCCATCACTGAATCCAGTATAAGCCAAGGCTCATTTGTAGGTGCTCTAGTAGCTTGTCCTTTCAATTAGCAGTAAAGCAGTATGTGCTTTTCAAGGCTACCAAGACCTTAAAAATGGATTTACAATGCTTTTCCTTGTGTCATATTGTGTGTTACTGGATTGTGAAACCAAGTCAAGAGTACTGTAAGATAAGCTTGTATCTCTTGCTTTTGGTCAGCATGTAATTAAAGAATGTTGAGTAAGAGAATGGGCATAGATGGCGTTGATGAGAGGAAATGCCATACTGAAGGCAGAAGAGAATGAAAAGATTGGTTGTTGTAGCAGATGAAATGGAAAGTTAAAAAATTTAAGCAATTTAGTATGGGGTTTTTTGGTTTTTTTTACTTCCATTCAAACAAGTTCTTTCAGCCATTGTAGACTAACAGGTTCTAGAGGTTCTTTTTGCATGGCAGTGGTGAGGTACAGTAGCAAGGTTCCTTTCTTATTTACCTTTTTTGCTTGTCCAAAGGCACGGCTGATGTCTCCAGATTATCATTTTTGCACATAATTTTTTTTTTAATGCAGGTAAATAAACAGGTGATTAAGCAGAGGATTTCCTGTCACCATCTCTATAGTGTAAGCAGGTGGTCTTGAGTGTGGGCTTCAGAAGAGAGGTAAGGTAGGTATCGCTTAGGAGTTGCACTTGAGGGAAAGAAGGTCAGAATGGCCTCTTGCAAGGAGCAGGAGGGTGGAAGCCAAACCAGTCTGATGTTCCCAGTAACTCCAGGGGAAAAAAAAATGGGAATTGCACAGGGAGATAGCTTGCTTAGAAAGTGTGGGAAGAGTTTATCTGGGAAGAGTAGCATTTTTTCTTTTTCTTTTGTTTTTTTTCTTGGAGACCAGGATTGGCCCAAGTCTGTCTGAGGGAGTCATGAAGAAGTGGGTTGAACCTTTTGAATCTGGAGTTGGAAAGGAATGGTCTAGATTATGAGTGAAAGCTTGGGTTAGATTCCATGCCTGTGGACTAAAGTGCTCTCTTGTGTGTGAAGTGGGAAGATCTCTTCACTTCTGATACTTCCCACTGGGGATACAGGGTGAGTTTTCCTCTCGCTCTGTAGAAGGAGGACAGATGGCACAGGGTGAGCAATGTGAAAGGATCCTCTCTGCACCAACATGCGTGGTGAATTCTTTGATCACCAATGCAGCTGAGCTTCCACCTCGCTCTGCGGTGGAATCAGTGCCGAGTGGCCGCTGCGCAATTAGGTGAGAGAGTGTGAGCAGAGCTGTTGGGAAGTTGTGAAGGGGAGGACACCGATTTACCTGCTGAGGAAAACCTCTTCAGTGAGAGCTAAATTTGACCATGGTAAAGGCTAATGACTAGAGGCTTTCTAACTTTGAGGAAGCAACCAAGGCCCTGCTCAAGTCCAAGCAAGTAGTTTAAAAAGTCCATAAACTGAACTTGCGTCAAAACTTGCTATAAGGTAGTTGAAAGATTTTTATCTTGGATGGTAAGTCTGAAAGGCTAATATAGCTTTTCTGGTTTCCTTGGACTTATAAGAGTTATTCATTAGTCTGAGTCATAATTAGAGAGGGGGGAAAAAAAACCACCAAGCTTGAAGACATTTGAATTCATTAATTTCAGACTAATTATTGCTACTTATTTGTGACACTAAATGTGGTCGAACTGACCTATATTCAGAGAGACACTGAACTCTTCAGTGTGTGTGTAGTCCACAGACTGTTACAGATAAAAGGAATGGGATGAAATACTTCGATATGCATTACAATGAGATAGCATTAAAGCAGTTACTGATTTATCAGGTGTATTATCTATGTAATGCTCCCCCCTTTTCAGTCATGGTTACAGTTTTCTTGAAGTCCTTTTTGGAACAGTAGCCTAATATATAATATTACTCAGAAAATGATAAACTAATTTCTGGCATAATTTGTTTAATGCTGGAGTTGCACTGTAACTGAACGGCCTCAGTGGAACTGAGTGAAGATGAAGCATGGCATTCCCAAAGGTTTTACTCCAACTGTTTTCCTGTCACCTAGGTTTGAAAAGGGTTTTTGGCAGTAGAATTTATAAGTAATTTACGTTGGTACTTATAGCCAGACAGCTTATTTTAAAATTGCTATTATTTTTGCTAGCCCTTTCTGTAGAGCAGTTCTAAGAAGGAAGCCTGGTGCTAACCTCATTTTCTTGTGGAATAACGAGATACTGAGTGGATGTATGCAGTACGTGCCTGATGCAGGACTTGATGATTATGTTTTCTTAACCGGGGCTCCTCAGAGACACTTAATATTTCATCACAAATTGCATTGGTAAATTAACAGTTCATCTGGCTAGCTAGATTTACTAGGGCAGATGGCATTTCGCATGTGTGATGAGAGCAGGAAGGAGACAGAGCGAAGCAGTAATGTAATTAGCCGTGTAAATGAGCCTCACAAGGTAAATCTCTTTAACCCCCGTGATGAAATGTGTTCTGTGCTAAAGCCTTGGATTACTGGTCCTGTGAAACAATGTGTGCAGCTGGTCAAGCCAAGATTTCAGGAATAATCCCGTTAATTTGAAAATAGAGGACACTGCTTTTTATCACACCTTCCTAGCGCTTTCGTATTTGAAACAGAAATCGGCCTCAAGCTTGTACTTCCTCTACCAGTAATGCAGAAGAGAGTTGCGTGGAGTTAGCTTTAAAGAAAAGCTCATTTAAATGCTAGAGATGAGATGTTTTAGCTAGGGAGGAAAGGTGCTTCATAAAAGTCAGCCAAAATCCCAGGCTGAATTATGTGTGAGCTGTGCTACAGTGGACTGTGCAGCCATATGTGAAAACACAGTGCTTGTGTTTGCGCGGTACCTGGCACACGATGTTCCCCTGCTTAACCCTGAGGTGCTGCAGTAGTAGCTGAGTCCTATCAATATGCATAAAACCCAATAAATTCACAGAATAGCTTGCATTGGAAAGGATCTTTAAAAATCAGCTAGTCCAACCCCCCCTGCAGTGAGCAGGGAGATTCCCGATGCTGCAAAACCACTAAGGCATGTTTGTGCTTATAGATGCGTGGGTGAGTAACTGCAGGTAAGCTCACAGTCAGTTATAACCACAGCTATTTTTTTATGGGAGTATATATGGCCCACATTTCCTTTGAAATGAATTATCTGGGATTATGTCTAATCCGGTTGTTACTGAAGGCTATTGAAATAGGAAATTCAAGGCAAAGACTGGTCAATCACTGCATGCTGCCTGGTGAGAAAAAACACCCTGAAGCATCATGTTACTCCTGAAAAATCATTGCAAAGTAATATAAGTAGTAAATCTTTATTCAGCAGGGAAATCTCACATTCTGGATAATGAAGGGTAAAAATGGGCTGCGTAATAGTGGCCATTGTGCTACGTATAAAACCTGTATTGTTCTCACAGTTTAACTTATTCAATCCACGTGGGAACTTTTTCTACCTATTTTCAGGCTTTCTTGTTTATTATAAGTGTTTTAGATTCTGATGAATAGGCTTTAGAGACTCTACATTTCAAAAACACACTGAAAATGCTGTATTCCACATCAGCTTATCACAGGGTGTTCAGGTTGATTTCTGTCATTTCTTTATTCTTTTTTTGACTGGAAGGCTATAAATTACAGAAATAGTATAAATAAAACCCATGAATCAAGAACATTCTGAGAAATTTAAGCATATCACAAGTCATCAGAGCAGTTGTGGGGTGTTCTGCTGGGGTTTCTGGTTGGTTTGTGTGTGTGTTTGTTTGTTGGTGTGTTTTGTTTATTGTATACTCCCTTTGAAGATCCTCAGATTCTGACTGGACATGACCCTGGGTTTCCTGTAATGGGTGACTGCACTGAGCTGTGGGGTTGGACAGCCTTGGGGGGTCCCTTACATCCTCAGCCATCCTCTCTGAGTAGTTTTACATATCCATACACATATGTGTACAGATGTACATAAATATGGATGTGTGTATATAGATGTATATAAAACTTGATGTAAAATGATTCTTTGTTTCATTTTAATTTATGAGGACAGACACTCAACTAGAAGAATGGGTAAAAACTTTTCAGCTTTCATTTAATAGGGAAGTCTAATGCTATTAAAATTGTATCTTGTACCAATTCCCAACAGTAGTAAAAGTATCAAAGGAAGCTTTTCTCAATAATAAAATGTAACTTTCTTACATGAGTCCTGGCAGTGCTTTTGCTCCTTCATCAAATAATTTATAATAAAAAGTCAGCATGGTTGTAGAATAACTTTGAAATAATTTAGATCAGAAGGGACCTCTGGAGGTCATTGTATCCAGCTCCTTTTCTGTAGCAAAATGGACCTCTGAGTTGGGAGCAGCCCGGAAGCAAGGGCCAGTTGCTGGAGACTCTTCTGCTTGGCTTCAGAGCAGTAGCGAGGAGGGTGATGCCACGGGGTCCTGGGCAGTCAGCTTCTGTCTTTAACTGCACACACAGATGCTTGGTCCTGCTTCGTGCCACAGAGGATCACAGAAGCTATTCCTTTTCCTCCCTTCCCAGCATATTCTGATAAAAGCTGGTAGAAATTTCTCTTCAGCGGCTGTTCTGTGGTGTGTTGTCACATAATGCTAAATGGTTGAATAAATATGTAAATGAGAGTTATTTCAGCCCTTTTCTTCTCCTGTGTGCTAAAAGACATTTAGCTAGAGAGAAAATTCCTTTCATTATGTATTTTTTTTGCACCAGTGCTTCTTAAATTTACTTATTTGGTAGGTGTATAGATATAAACAAGAAAGAAATGTTCCCTCTGCTGAAGAAGAAAACCGTTGTCTAACAGCCCACATGAATTACACTTTTTTTGGGTTTGCTCAGTTCTAACTCGCTTGGCTGTACACCTCTTTGCCCCTGAAACTCTCAGAGAGACGTGGATGATGTCTGGGATGCTCTTGGTACAGGGAGGACTCTGCTGGTGAAATACCTCAGAACTGCAGTGGTGACTCAGTGGTGTGTGCCCTTTCCTTCATCAGTCTCCTCACTCTCAAGCTGCAAAGCTTGAAAGGATTTACAGGGATGTAACTCTTCTGTTTGTCCGGGGTGCTTTTATTTTACATGTATTTTAGGTTTGCTTCTGTTACTGTGGGATCCAGCCTTACGTTGTAGCATATGTATGGTTGTTCCAAAATGAGATTGCCTCACCTTAGAGAGTCCTTGGTCATCTACTGCTAGCACACTTTGCATTTTAGATTATACTTCCCGTCTGTGGATGATTTGTGGCTTGCCACTCCTCTGATACGTTGACAGTCCTTTTTTTTTTATTTGGCAGTCTTGTTGGCTGCAGCTTCCTTGCAAGGAATATCTTCCTTGAAACAGCAGTTGTTGCCTCACTGTTGTGTGTTTTCCTTCCTCAGCCATGGTTGTTTTCTATGAGGAGCTCCGTAAAGTCTCCTCAACTTGGCGATCAGTCGAGTCTGTGTTCCCTCTGCAGGTTTTGCGGGGGAGAGGACTGTGGGTGCTGTTTGCTCAGGGGTTTGTTTTCCTGAGACTCATACAGGATTACAGAGGTGTGAGATCACAGCCCCTGTGAACACACTGAAGGTATTTCATGAGAGCTATGATAAATTCTGAGAGGGCTTGGATTTTTTTGGAAGATGATCAGTTTTGAACCTGCAAGCCCTTTATTGATCTCCAGGACAGGTAACTTACTGGAGGTTTTTGTCAGGTATGTTGGGTTGCATGCAGGGAGACTCACAGTGGGGCAATAGCACCATGCAGTCCAGCTCTGTATGAACATGGAGGGCAGAGTGCTTCTCCTTGAGATGTAGTGTGCTCCTTTATAATGTGTTTGCTCTTGGTCGGAGGAGACCAGTTCAGTCAGTCATGTCTCCTGAACATCCAAACGCTGCTGATAGTACACAGCCTAGCACAGAGCACACTCAGAGCTGCTGATGCCCCTCTGAGGCAGAGGGTCTGCTGAGCTGAGGATTCCCCTCTTCAAGTGCAGAGTGGCACAGAGATGACCAGGAGCCACAGTTCCCAGCAGAATTCCCACAGAGTAGGCAAAGCTATGGTAAGAGTAAGCTGATGGTGTCCCAAAAAGCTGATTTGTTCATTGCAGCTGCTGGGGTTTGCCAAGAGAAGCTGGTGTGGTGTAATGGTATTTATAATGTTAAGTGGCACTGTGTTAACTTTCTACTTTCTTTTTGTTGGTGATTGCTGTATTTTTTTCTGTATTGTGGTTAAGATAGAAATGAGTGTGTTAGATGGAGCTGCATGCACTGTAAGTTGACACGTGTTAGGCTTTCTGATTTGGTTGGGATAGTGCTGGCAGTATGAGGGCCTTCTTCCTTGTACCATTCAGTCAAGAAGTCATCATTAACATGCTTGGTTCTCATGTTATTTATTTAATTCTGTATACATGTATGTTCTTGTCATAAACATGATGCAAAACTGATACTCATAACTTTGTTCAAATAATTGATAAGTTTGTGATTAATCTTTAATAATGATGCTATGGGACAGAGGTATGATAATTTTGGAAAAACTGTCATTGTATTTTGGCAGGAATTGATGAATTGATAATCTGGTTATCTTTTGAATTAATAAAATATACAGTTGATTAAAAATGTTGGTTCTAGGCAGGTTTATGGAAACACTTGATTGACCATCCTGTTTATACCTGTTCTTAATGCTATCTTGCCTACTTAATAATAGAATTCATACCATCCTCTTTCTCCTGTTTTTTTTTATTTATGCTGTTTAAAAACTCTAAAATATTCTTGCTTATTTTCAGATCTCATCAGAAAACTAGTACAGCAGAAGTTTGGAAATACACAGGGTGATTATCAAAAGGTAAATTGTCTGTGTGTTCCTGCATAAAATAATGAAAACAATATCTCTGAAATTCAATTTTGTTTCTAAAAGAGGAAGTAGTATTTTAAAGTTATGACAGCAGAATGGAAGAATGAAATTTGTGAATGATGCGTCTGATGGCTTCCTACAAAATTTCGGACCAAAATGTTTCAAAATATATTACAATTTCATCAGCCACTGTAAAGCAGCTACGCAGAGTTAAGGCTCACTTAAGTTCCAGCTGTAATATGATTGTGATGTCTGTTGCACAAAGATTGAAAGCTCTTTGTATTGACAAAAATCGTGCTTAGAGAGACGCGTTACTGCTCGGTTCTCATGTTGGCTTCAGCTATTGTTCCTCAAGAGCTGAATTTACATGCTGGTTCAGTGCCTTTGTAAAACAAAGTTTCCATGGCCTACTTATATTCTAGTTTACGTAGTGTGCTAATCACTTCAATGACATTTTCCATTCTCTCTTTAGGTTTGTGATTATCCTGTAACAGTGGAAATTCTTAGGGTATTTGGTCGTAAAAAAAAAAAAAAAGAACATAATGTGGATCTGACTTCAGGCTGTTTTCAGGGACAGTACCCCATCTTTGAAACAATGGCACTGTTTGAGTTCCTGTGGAAGGAATCTTAACCAGGACCATGCAATGGACACGTTACTTCATGTGAGCTACTTCCTTTGAGCCCCTGCAGTGTGGTGTACCTGGCAGGAAGATGACTATGGACTCTACGAACAGGCACTGAGCTATTGCCTTGAATCAGGATGACCTGAATGATCTTGAGGGGGGAAAGCCTTATGCTTCCATATCATCCTGAGCAAACGCCTGTCACTCCAGTAGCCTGAAACATCTGCATGATGCTGAGTGTGTGGGTATTGGTGTTATGCTGCATCAAGCAACTCTTGCTGATCCCCTGTGCTTGCTTGGTGGAGCTCTGTGAGAGCATTGCAGATTGTACCTGTGCACCCAGGCAGAATGTAGCGTGAACTTGGTGAGCAGATTCTTTGGACAAAACCATAAAACCACAGGTGGTATACATGAGTGCAAGTATAGTATTTAGCATCTACTGTGTAAGTCATGAGAAGTTTGAGACTAATGACAGCTGTAATCCTGTGGAGACACCTATTAAAATACTTTGTAATTATAGAGTGCCAAATACAAGATTAGGTGTGCTTAGGAAGTAAAACAGATACAGGCCATTTATAGGCTTTAATTTTGACCTAAATACAGTGCAAAACTTTAAAACAAATTTGCAAAAGGAAAAAGACAAGTAAACAGTCCCTCAGAAGACAGAAGCATCAGTGAGAGGTCGTTGTGAAGGGGCCAGCGTGTTGGTAGATGTGCCCCAGGAGGAATTTCCACTGGGGATAGAAAAGGGTGAACGTCACATAGAAATGTTGCCTGTGGTTTCGGTCTCTCAAATTGAGAGAGAATGAACTTGGAGTAGGATGGGTTCAGCAAATGTGTGTTAGGATGATCTTGGAAACACACAGGTCATCAGAAGAGACGGGAAGTGTTTGCTTAGCTTAGCAAAATAATTGGTAAGGGAGGTGATTGCTCTTTTTAAGTGTATACAGAGAGGAAACACCAGGAAGAAAAAAGCTGCTACTTGGGCAAAAGATGGTGAGTCACAGAAGCAAAGGGGCAGAAAAGGGCCATGTGTATATCCATGTAAGATGACTCACTAGTTCACCAAGCACTGGGAACATCCCTTCAGTAGCAAGAACAGAAAATCATCTGGTTCTGGTATTTATCCTGTTAAATTTCTACTGGCATTCCTCTGTACCATTTTTTTTTTTTGGGTTTTTTTTTTTGACTTATTTGTAAAATGTGTTACTGACCCAGGAGGCCCTTCCCACTTCTGTCCTCCATATCTCTGTGTTCCCAGTTGGACTCTTACCATCCATGTCTTCCCGTCCCCTGTCAGGGCCAGCAATCTGCCAGGACAGCCCAGCAGCTGAGCGCAGCTGCTCTGCCTGCTCAGAGGGACCCAGCTCGCTGCTGCTGCCATTGCTTTACTTCTGCTGGGAGATGTGCTTGCTTCAAACATTCATAATCATACTTGGTACCAGATTTTTAAGGGAGGCTAAGCGTTTCTTTTCCTCCCATTAAAAGTATAGTTCCAAATACAATTTTGAACATCTTAAGCATATAGTACAGTAGAAGCTTCATAAAGATGTGTGTGATGCTGGAAAAAAAATTTCCTAAAACTCGAGAGCATTTCTGATTCTCACACATCAGACCCTGTGTTGAGGGGTCTTGCTGTCTTTAGCTTGTCTGCTTTTCTTCTCTCTTCCGTTTATGAGAAAGGGCAGAGTGTTACCAGCTGTGAACTTGTCATGCAGAGACAAGGAGGAAAAAATATGAAAAAATCTATTTCTGTTGTGGAAACAAAGGGGAAAATGGATTCTCCTGAAACTCCTGTGATTGAATATTTAGTTTTCAATGTTTTTATGAAATTATAGGTAAGAAATTGATTTCATTATGAACCTGATAGACTTCTCCAGTCTTTCTAGAATGCTTTTTCTTTTTCACTTTTTAATGCTTTGAAGTAAACCTACATAATTAGTTAAAAGTGAGGGTGAATTTTTTTGTGTAACATGTTAAGGTCCCAAAACTGCTACTAAAACTGCTGGTTTTATGCTGAAATAAAATAGGTATTGCAAAGAAGTTGTTAGTGAGGAATATCATAGGTCAGTTATGACAGGTGGAATTCACAAAGAAATTGCTAAACCACAGAAGTGATGCAATCTCTGGCCTTCTGTTCTGTGAGACGATGGGAATTATACGAAACAGATGCTTTGTGCGGAAATAACTGGTCTGTTGTTGGTTTAGAGTATAAATATTTGTTGGGCAAATCCTGGGTTTCTTTGACTTACCAAGGAAAGCAGAAATTATCTGCTGTGTATTTTATTGTAAATAATTTTCCATAATTATTTAATGGTGTTTCTATGCATTATTTTACTTTAGAGACTTTTTATTATTGTTTCTGTGTTGTTAATTGTTTTGGTCATGGTTAATTATTCATGATTCACATGATTTGTTTTTGTGCATGCTGCCTGTGTATTATACACATTCTCCATTTGTTTTGACTTCCACAGCCAGAAAATGTTGTCCTGACTCTTCAGGTAATCTCGTATGGTAGTTGTATGTCTTTGAAAAGAAACTAACCCCATCTGTGTATCCTACTTCTGTTAAAACATCCCTAGCTATTTTTAAAGTTATTTAAAATGTGTTTTTCCGTCTAACCTGTTTTAAAGTTTACATTGCCAAATAATTTCTGAAGTGTTCAGCTAACTCGAAAACAGTAATTTTTT
The DNA here is from genome assembly GCA_025345505.1 of Todiramphus chloris collaris. Taxonomy (NCBI): domain Eukaryota; kingdom Metazoa; phylum Chordata; class Aves; order Coraciiformes; family Alcedinidae; genus Todiramphus; species Todiramphus chloris. Next base: position 27,548,619 of record JANVCC010000035.1, read on the forward strand.
TCAAAAGCTAACCAAGTTCTTCTTCCAAGCATGTAGTTTATATTCTTCAGAAGGGATAACAGCTTTTCACCGGCAGTTAATAATAACAATTAAAAAAATAGATTTCATCCTAGAATTGGTAATTAGGTCAGAAATTTGCAACTCTGCTAATGGTGATGGTTGCTGTATCTGGATCAGTTGGTAATTAGGGATTGTGAGGGAGAGCATCAGCAAAGCTGGAACTGGAGCATGATTGGTAGCTTGTGAGAAATTGTAACTTATTTTGCAGGACAATATACAGCCTCAATTATATCCTTTTACTGCCAAGCTGCCCTTGTGTCAGTGGATTAGTAAAACAGAAGAGGACTTAGAGTACTAATGTGAGAATTAGTTCTCCTAAATTTGAAAAAGGAACAGAGAAAAGAGATTATCGAGGAGGAAAGACCGCTGGGGCATGCCCACACTGTGCTACCTCTGTGTGCAGACACCTGCCCACTCCAGTCCTGGATGTGTTGCCTTGTGTTCCAGGCAGAGGCAAACAGCATGGCCATCTTGCAGCTTGGCCCCTGGAAGCCACGTTGCCTTGCGTGGGGCTGTGCCAGGGCTGCTTGGCCCAGCTTCTCGGCCCTGGGGCACTTGCACTGCTTCCAGTGGAAAACCTCGTCAGGGTATTGCATTGCATCGGTCCCTTTCACTCCTGCCAGATTTTGAAAGCATCCTTTTAGTAGCTGCTGCTTTGCTGTTTGGCAGCAGAATAAATATCTTTACCTGAGAGCGCTTAAAATCCACTCCTTCATGTTTTCCAGTCCCTAAGCAGTTTTTACTTGAACAGTTTGGAGAAACCTCTGCCACTGCAATCAATCATTCCGTGAAGCACTTCCCTTTGCAGTTTGTACGAATGTTTATACTCATACCTGATTAAAAAGGAGAACAAGCTAAGCCTCCCTACCCCCTCCCAGATGAAGTGTTGATCTAGTCAGCCTTGCTGACATTTGTGGAGCCTTTCTGGAAACAGATATGACAAACAGAAAATTTGTGGTCCAAGAAATCAAATGTGTTAATTTTTAACCTGTTGCAGTTTCATCAATTCACATTTGTTCTTTGTGCACGTATTTCTCTTAGCACTCACTCCTGTAGTTTACCTCACCTATATTCCAGCTAAATAATTATTAGTTATTAGTAGCTACAATGTAATGTATCCTTTTGTTTTGTTTTTAAAAGTTTGTCGATTATTGGCAAAATACACCAAGTCCACAACCTCAGTAACTTTATAGATGGTTTAGTCTGTAGATGGTTTAGTCTGTAGCTTAACTTTTAATTATGTGTTGATTGCAGTTACTGTGTGATATCTGCTATTACCACTATTTTTGTCTGAATTACAGGCCATCTACTATGAAATCGGTTTTATAGTCTCCGCAGCCTTGGGATTGATATTTATTTTGTTACTGCCTCTTGTGGGACTTTGCTTCTGTATGTGTCGTTGCTGTGACAACTGTGGTGGGGAAATGCATCAAAGACAGAAGAAAAATGCTGACTGTCAGAGGAGCTGTTTTGCAACATTTCTTTTTGTTGCTTCTTTAATAATAAGGCAAGTGTAATAAAGAGAACAATACGAAGCTTGGTATAGCACTGATTTTTGCAGTGTCATATGACAAATAATGTTACTGTATTAGCCTACAGGTGCAGAAATTATTTTATTAGACTAATATTATTGCCTATTAAAGGAAACGTGACTGCATTATAAAAATGCTGCTGCCGTTGCTATCCACAGGTAACTATGTACTCACTCAAGAGGAATGTAGGTATGACACAAAAAAACCCCTCAGCTTGAATTTGGCAAATGAAATTTTTGCCAGTCTCCAAATGGCAATTTGCAGAATGTTACATTAAACTTAGGAACATAAGACACTGTGTCCTATGCTCAGTTACCATCCCACAGAGAACTTGAGGTACAACATTCTGCTTTCTTCTTGGTAGAGTAGTAGTGGTCAGAAAAGCAATTGTGTAACCTCCCTCAGTACGTGCTGTCCTCCAGATTTTCTTACTAGCTCAAAATCTTGAATTTCCATTTGGGCACCAAGCTGAAAACAAGCATGTACTCACTGTAAAATTCTGGAGTTTGGAGACATTTTTGTGCTGTTGGCATCAGGACCGTACTCCTGTTCTGGGTGTGGAATGGTTGATGAGGGATTCTATCAAGACTTTCCTGTAGACGCTTTCAAAATACATTGTTTGCTTTCAGGCTTTTTATTTTCCTTCAACTTCTTCATATTTTCACCTGACTACTGTCCTTATTTTGTGATTCTCTTAGAAAAAGTAAAATCCAAGTTCTTTGATCTATACTGTGTCCCTGTTTAGTCAGGTGGGACTTACTATGTCAGTTTACTGTAATCTAGAAATTTTTCTTTCCTTTTTACTACTGTTTGCCATGAGAAACTGAGATTTTGCCTAAGCTCAGGGTTGGTCCCATGTATGGGAACATGCTTTTTTTTCTCCCAAACATAACTAATAAACATGATGCTTAAGTATTCTAAAGACCAGAAAGCTGAATGGTATTGTAGGTGATAGGTGATTTCCCTGTCATGATGACAGAACTAAAGTTCTTTGTAGTACAACGGTGCCTTGAATAAAGTAAGTTATTAAATTACCTCTCAGCATACTGATACTGAAGGTAGCTCACGGAGCTTTCCTTCTGGCTTTACACCAAGCATTGCAGTATGCTGTGTTCTGGTTATAAAGGCTGGTGAGTGTTGGCTGTTAGCAGAGAAATCAAGAGATTGTCCTCTCTCGTTGGTATCTTTAATGTGTATTTGCTGCCAGCTATTCTTACAGTATTAACCATACCCAGCACTGGCAAATGCTTCCTCCCAGATCGTGACTGGCAGATTAGTGATGCCCGGTAACATGCTTTCCAGGACTAGGGAAACTGCCTCTTTAACTCATCCTTTTTTCTCCTTTTGTGTAAGGCACCAGGAGTATCAGATGGTTACCCTAGGGGAGAGGGGTTGGTCTGAGGTTTCCACATAATCTTGTATGACTCCCTGGCTAAGTCTCTAATGCTGTCAGTGCTGTGGAAAGCAAGATAGGACTTTACAAGGCTAATATTACTGACCCCAACCTGACCGAGCTCTCAGGTCTTCAGTAACTCTGTACCAAACAGAATTCTGCTGCCCTTCCTGTATCTTCTTTCACAAGGAAAGAGAAGATGCTGTGCTTGGATCTATTTAAGCCCTTGTCAGTTTGTATCCTGCTACAAGGAAACACAAAAGGACAGTATTGTTGGTAGCCATTGCCCCAACAAAAAAAAAAAAAAAAAATGGAGAAAGCCTGAGATTTACTTACAATTGTTTCTTCATTTCTTTTACTGTAACCAGACTCAAGTCTTCTTGTGGATTTATACTCTTATTTTTCCCACAAGTTACCATGCAGTTTTGTCTTAGGTGGAGGATTTACCTGTAGTTGTTCTTCCCAAAATCATGCTTCTCAAGGACTGTGCCACAGCAGAATAGATAAGCTGTGACAATAATCTAAACAATTTATTCCTGTGCAAGTGAAATGCTTATAGCTTCTTGCAGACAGAGCCAAAAGAACAAAAACTTGAAGGTCTCTGCTAATACAGGGTTACATCAAGATGTGCCACGAAATCATAAGGTGGGTCCTCTTCTTGTTCAGGTACAGTTTAAAGTTCATGCAGAATTGGGGGGTTCCTTTGGGAGTATGTCTCCCAAACCCTTGCCAGGTGACTGGAATGCCCTAGACTCCTTCACCAAATGCTGTGTGCTTTCGGAAGAAGTATTTAGCAAAGCAGGCATCCATCACAGTACCCTGAACCCTCACATCTGCCAGTGGAGCTTTTCTTTCAAGGCCCTTCAGTGGATCATACATGCAGACAACTGCTGGAAGGAACAGGAGGGATTTCTAGGGGATGGACTTCTTCAGGATTACCATCTAAGTGTATGACTTTGAAGAGCAGAAAGCAGGAGCCATTCTTTTTTTTTTTTTTTTTTAATTTTTTATTTTGTCAGTCGTTGGTGTGGAAAGATGGGTCCAAAGTGTCTTTCCTTGTCTGGGGAAGACAGATTAAATGCATGGTAGAGCATACTGCTAAGGGAAAGACTCAGTGCAGAGCTTGCAATAGGTTGTGTATCTAGGCAATAACTCTGGAAGACTCTAGTAACATGGGCTGGCTTTTGTACATGTCAACATGCAAGCTCACATTGACTTATATTTTAGAAGATTTCAGCTAGTAGATTTTTAATCATGGGGAACATTATTTCTTTTCACTTTTTCACTGATACAGTGCTCTGGTGATTAGGATAAGGTTTTAATACTAAGTTCACTGGTATGATACATAAAGGAAATACAAAGATGACAGGTTTTTAAAATTATTTTTTTAAAAGAAAAAAATGCTCTATGCAGATCTGTATGTGGGAAGTATACTTTCCTCAAGCAGAGGTAGAAGGAAAAAAAGTCACAAGGCTTATGGTTACATGCACAGTTGTTTATCTTCAAGTAAATAGGCCTTTAATGCGTTATTTTCCACTTTGTGTTTGAGATACTTCTTCTGGTAGATTGAGTCAAAAATACACGCAGTGTTTTTGGTAATTTACAATTTTTATACATGAATGTTGTCCTACAGAGTAGGATTATACTGCTAAAGAGCACATGCTGTAGAAATAACCTATCAAATAGGTAGCTGGGTAGGTTTGATATTAAAAATACGTCATTAAAACAATGAAGTACTTTTCTTCAAATGTTAACTGGGAGTTTAGGGACAGGGACCTGCTATTGCATTTTATTTCCCAGTCATCTGCAAGCTTAGGCAAACATATTTGGAAAGAAATGTAATTTCATTAGTTCTTCTATGTCATAAAGGCAAGAAAGAGATGTTTGATTTTTAGGAAGTGTACATCTCAATACCAGATTTTATACTGGTGATAGAAAGTGTCCTGTCCAGTGGATAGAAAACATGTAGTCAGTCTTCTGTGAGAGCTTCTGTTATAAAGAAGTTCTTTCTTGAAGTTGTGGCTGTTATTATGTACGAAGCTAGGGATAGCCAAGTCTGTGTGATACTAGGTATCTTGGGAAATACCTCGTGCAGACACCGTAGACATCTTCTTGGCTCTGCCAATTGGTAATGCATGTTGTTCAGAACCTGGGAATCAGCATTATCTGAAAGAATTGATGACGAAGTTGGTGCAGAAATCTCTAGCCCATTATTGTCTTAAATTCATTAGCTAGTACCGAGGGAGGTGACATTCTTCCAGTATGTAAATCTGGTCAAGGTTTTTATTCTGTGACTTGTAAATTTTGCAAATGCAGCTAAAGGAAAAGCTTGAGTCTCTCCCCTGCAACTGGAATAGTAATGCTTAGAGCAGTCTGTGAAACCTGACAAGAAATTGAGCATGGAATATTTGACTCCTGAAGAGACTGTTTAAGCAGTTCTCTAATCTGTTACAGAAAAAGCAGTGTCCTTTTAATTCCTTCTTTATGACTTTCTCCTTACTGAATGTTGACTCAAGGCTCAGTTATGTAATAAATAGGTTTTTTTTCCTCTCTCATGTTGTGTGTTTATTTAGTTACATTCAGAATGTAGTCGCAATTATTCTGAGTGCCTTGTCTGCCTAAAGCATCTCCTCTATCTTGTTTCCTCCCACTCCTTCCATTTAGGAGACTGAAAAGAAAAATGATCGTGCTGAAGTCTTACAAAGTACTGTTTTGTTAGCTTCCAATTGACCTTTCTGCTCTGTGAGCATAACATCGAAAGGACAGAAAGGTGCTGGCTGTCCAAAGAACAAGGGTGTTGTTATAAACTCCAAACCTCAGAGTGACATACAAATGTTTGCTTTTCCTAATAGCTTGAGATAGTTTGTTTTCTGATTTAAAACAAAAAAAACAAAAACAAAAAAAAAGTTTTAAGAACAATTACCATCACTGTAGAGTGAAAAGAAGTAATGTATTGCACGTTTCCAAAATGAAACTTCTTACTTCTGCATATGTTGAAAGTTACTCAGTTTCTTGGCATTTCATGCATTCTGAGTTCTCATTCCATAGGTGGTAGCTGAGGATAAAAGCACCTTGAATGTTACTTGCAGTGGAAATTAAACTGTGCCGTTTGCTTTAGCTAAGGAAGTAGTAAGATAAACATTGCTGTCCCCTTGCTCATTAGTGATTTTTGGGAATGTAGTTAATAGACACAGCTGTAAAATTTTGGCTAGAGAAGCAACTTCTTTATGTCAAGCTCTGTCATCCTGTTCTGAATCCTTTTGGATATTGAGAAAAATACTAGTGAAGCGATTCTAATAGACCTGTACCTGTAGCATGTAGTCTTGCCATCCTGTATCATGCTCTGAAATCAGAAATTTCCTACTGAAATTATTTGTCAGAGAAGCAAAAATTTGTAGTTGAGATCAGTTTTACCAAGAGAACAAGCCTTTATGGTGTTTGGGAAAGATGAAATAGGAAAAGCAAAATAAAGATGAATATTTGTTTTGGGATCACTGATAAAGAGGAGATGAGCATCATCAGGGTGTTTGCTTCTACCTTGCCAGGATGTGCAAATCATGTTATTTTAAGTAACTGTTCTCCACCTTCTCATCTCTCAATTATGTGGCTGTATTATGACTTCCTTTGAATATGCTTTCTTCAGATCAAGAATTATGATACATATTTTCCCCCATAGAGAGCCTGATATGGATTTTCTCATAAGTCTTATTTAAAAATGATAGTATTTAGGTATTCTTGACACCCTAACTCAGGAAGTTTGTCAGTCTGAGGAGAGTACAGTACCACTTGTGTTAGTGACTCCTTTCTGTTGTTTGGATGTCTGTGATCACCTTTCAGGTACTGCCTCTCTAGCATTGAGCTGTTGTACGACAATGCAAAGAAAGAGACTGAAAAAATTGTGCTGTCTAGGGATTGCCTGTAGTGTACCTGACTGCAGCTTCTAGGCAGCGTTTGTCCTTTGGGGACGTTTCATGTCTTTCTTGAGTGGATCTGTGCTGTCTACTAGTTAAATCTAGTTAAATAAGCACAAAGTTAGTGCTAAACCCACCACGTGAGTTTGTAGTCAGCCTGCTTTTGGGGCTGTTACTGCTCTAGTGGTTACTCTTGATTTTCCTGGAGCTTGTCTGGAAGTTTAACTGTTGTGTATGTGAGATGTTTAAAAACAAAGTAATCCTTCTATTTAAGTCTATTTTACACCTAAACTAAACAAAAAAACAAGGATCATGTATGCTAATAGAACTTTTGAAGGCTCTCAATGCCTTTTTAGTTACTGTTTGTGCAGATCTGCCACACTGTAATTAGAATTTTACAGTGAGGAATGATCAAATAGAAAATAATCAGTAGCAGTGCTGACTGGAAGCCTGTCTCACTTTCCACTTTTTGTTTTAATATTAGGAAATGCTTATATATTATTTTAGCATTAATAGGGACTATTTGTGTGCTTTTAAAAGATCCATGCAATTATGGAAATAAATTGGGCCATTATGAGTAAATGTTGCTGAAGTTTTCAAATGTAAAATACTCCTTTTCACAGTTAACTTCTGAGCGTTTGCTTGTAGCTGTGTCAAGGTTAATGAAACTTGTAAAAGAGCCTAACATTTCTAAGTGTCATACAGTTTTTCTAGGCTACACACATTGTCTGACAGTGTCAATGCAGATGGATAAGTAGCTGTATGTTCATAACTTCTGAGGTCTTTTTCCTTTCTGTTTTTGAATTAGTATGATATTGGCCCTCTACTCTGCTGTGTGGTGCATTTGAGAGCTTGTAGTAAGAAATAGAGAATGTGTAAAATTATGGAGACCTCTATTTTGAGAATGTTGACCTTTTGGGTTTTTTTTCTGTAGTTTTTTGGTTCTGTTTTATATCAGAATGGACATTTACAGTAATAAAGAAATCTCTATTATCTGTATTTTTTTGTAGTGTTGGAGTTCTCTGTGCATACGCTGCCAACCAGCATTTAACTAACCAAGTCCGAGGAGCAAAGAAACTGGTTAACAGTAATTTTAAAGATCTGAAAGTTTTCCTTAACGACACTCCAGCGGTAAAGAATTTTTTCTTTATGGGGAGTGGGGGTGGGAGGGAAGAGGTGTAAGAAAGAAGTATTGCAGGAGATAATTGTTGCTTTCTCTTTGACATAAATCACACCTGCAGTATTTTGCTTATTCTTTGTGTGTCTGTCTCATGAAATAGAGTAAGCATCTACACAGCAGTAGATGTTTGAGGGTTGTCCTGATGGATCAGCATTCTTTGAGCAACTTTTGAGCTGTACTCCTGGAGTATTCTGTGATGATGCTTGTAGTCCCTTCTCCTATCCTTTGCTAGCAGAAGGTCAATCGTTTGGAAAAATGTTTTTAAAAGGAATACTTCTAAAAAAACCAAAACAACCATGATAACTTGGATTCCTTGTTGCTCTTTCTTGTTTCCTTGTATTTTGGACTTAGGTGTATATGCTATGGAATTGAGCTACAAGAACTTCTTTTCCACAAGTACTTCTGACAGTTTTTTCTTTAAACCACTGTCATACTGTGCTGTACTGAAGAGGAAAGGTTCTCTCCTTTTATAAAAAGGAGTCCCAAAAGCAGTCCTCTGCATATCTTTTTTGCATCAAAAGAAATGCTAGTAAGGAAGACTTGTAAACATTCCGATGTGCAAACTTCAATTCTTTATGGATTAAGAGGAAAAAAAGTCCTATTACCTTGACTTTCATTACTTTTAATTAATTTAATTAATCTGTTTTATTTCCGCATGACTGCTGAATTAGAAATAGGTGGAATACATGCAGTTATGTGGGATCCATGAGTGTGGTAACATCCCAGTCACAGTAACTCTGGGCCATTTTTCTGCTGGCAGGACTATATGAGAACAGGAGACATCTGGGGAATGCCATGAAATATTTCTATCTCTGGAGTGCTTCCCTACAGGATTATTCATTTGTGCATGGTGGTGTAACAGCCTGGTGATTGAGGAGTATGGCAGGAAGTGGGGGTCACACCAACAAACTCTCTCTTGAACCAGAGTGCCTTTTGTCAGTCTGGAGCTGACTCGGGGCACAGAAAGATATAATCCAGTTGCATCAGAAACCACTAGACTCCACATCATGCTGAGTTCTGGCAATAGGAAACGTCAGAGTAGAAAATCTTGTCATGTACAAGTAACCATCTTAGTAAGAAAAAATCCTCAGACACTAGCTAAAAAGACAATAAAAGTGCATGAATTACTGTATTTAAGTGTCAGGACTGGAATGCTTGTGCCAGGAGTTTCTTGAAGTCTCACTTAGGTAGTAGGTTCTTCAGTTTCTAATCAGGATTATTAATTTTTGATTTTAGACTTGACACTTAATGATGCAGCCATCAGATATATATTCTTTGTCATTTTGTCAGATAAAGTACACGAGTATCATGTACACATGCACATTTTTAAGAGTTTCTTGCAGGGATAGGAGGACTTCAGCTTCTTGAAAAAGTTGTAGAATCCAGCTAATTGGCTGTAAAGCTCTAAAATCCTAACTAATGTCCTTGACTCATCAGTATGAGGTGTACAGCATATAAGAGGATTTATAAAAAGAAGTCACATTAAGGGTTCATGTCATAGGAGATTTGCAGACTGTAAGTATTGAGCGATAACACTATTAGTTATACAGAATCACCTTTAGTCTGTGACATTGCTGGAGACAATGCAAAACCTGTAGCCCTGCAAAATTTCAGTCCTTAGGTTAGTTTAAGAAGACAAAATAAACAGAAGTATACCTGCAGTCTTCTTAGTAAGAAACACTCAATCTTTTTCCCTTCTCTTTTAGAAAAAGGAGCTTTGTGATTTAATTTCATCCACTGCTGTATGATTGATAGGTCGGTTTAAAAGGGATTTTGCCTGTTAGGTTTGGGGTTTTTTTCTTTACACAAAGTTTGAGCCTGCAAGCGAGATACATTGGGGTACACATTTGAGTCACTTCTAAAACTGGAAACCCCTTGGACAAGTGTGTTAACTTTTACATTAACTCAGTTGGGGTAGGAGTCATAATACATTATTTTAAACATGCAGAAATCAACGAAGGCTACTCAGTGTTTCTGCAAAATTAGTATAGTAATATTTCCACTTCTTTGATAGCCTTTTGTTCAAATGCAGGATCTGGGTTTGCTGTTTTATGTTGTTACAGTGTTTTGGTAGAGATCAAATGGTGACTGGGCCAAATCCATGTGGGGATAAGGAAAGCCATTTCCATTAAGACTGAGCAGCCAGCTTCTTTCCCCAGGAGAAGCTCTGAGAGGCTGACCAGAGACCATCCAGTCTAGTTAGTGAATTGCTTCAAAATTACCCACCACACACCCCCCCTCCCCCCATCAACTTGCCACGTGCCTCTCTGTGAAGGAGGAACCAATGCTACTGGAAAATCAAGTAACGGAGGTGAAGACATGCAAAACCCGATTGGCCTGACTGACTTGAAGCTTTCATAAGGCCACAGTTCCTGCTACTTAACAGTTTTAAGCTGAATTGTGTACCCCATAGATGTTCCAATCAAGTAGATTTCCCAATTAAACACATCTTCTATTACGTGCAGTTCTACCAAGCAAGGTTTTAAAATACTTAGTTAACTGAAAACAGGAGAGAGACAGGGTTTGCACAAATATTTTGATTGTTCCAAAGTGGTAGTTTAACTTGTTATTTAAAAGTATGACTTTTTTTCAGTTATTTGAATAGGTTTTTTTTTTTATCATCATCTTTTCAGCAAATTGACTACTTGGTGAGCCAGTACAACACAACTAAGGATAAAGCACTCTCTGACCTAAATAGTAAGTACTTTCATATAAAGGGGGTTAGCGATGCGTATTTAAAGACTTCAGTAAGATGATGTAAATAGTTCATAATGCAAAGAGAAATTTTATTTATGAGAACACGGTTTTCAAGCAGAAGTGCTATTCTCAGTGGTAAATGAGACTAAAACTTCAAATTATTTTCACATAAAATTTCTCAGAGCTGGTGTAATGCATATTATTTCCTTAATTAAAAGTCATTTATTAAATTACTTATATAATAAGTCAGGTTAATATTTTATTTTCCTTTTTATAGTTCAGTAACCACTAGTACTTTTTTTTAATATAGTATTATTCCTCATTCTTTAGCTGTGGAGTCAAATGTCAAGGAACAGAACTACCACTTGTTTTGATGGTTCCAATGAGTGAGAGATCTGTGTGTGTTTGTTTTTGTTGTTATACCTTTGTCCTTTACTCAGCTAGAAGTTGAGGTATAAGCTTATCTTCTCTTTAAAGCTGCTTAATGTATTTGCCTCTTCAGAATGAGCAGTTGAAGAGCAGGATAAAAATCTTGAAATACAACTGCTGCACTCTCCCCTGTAGCACAGCTGCAAAATGATGCATCACTTTCTAAAGCCCTCAGTAAACAGGAACAACCAAACCATTGATTTTATGTTTTGGTTTCTTTGTTTGGTTGGTTGGTTTCTTTTGGGGTTTTTTCTTTTTTTTTCTTTCTTTTTTTTTCTTTTTTTTTTAATTTAAGCATCACTTCCCAAAACTGTTGCTGGGATCAAACTACGCAACTGTGGCACCACGCTGCTTACAATGAATTGGTTTATCATACCCAGAATCTATGCTTCTGCCTAGGTTTAAAACTTATTTTAAAGGTAGTTTTCAATGAAGTCAGCTTGGCATGCCCTCAAGTCAATGTGACTGGTCTATATTTTGCTACCAAAGTGTGTTGAATGTGGGTGTGAAAGTAGTAGAAGTATTCCCACTTAATTCTTGGCAGGAAAACACTGGTCTGAGAAAATGTGTGCCATCTTTAAGTCAGTAACAATACTAGTAGTAATAATTTGACATCTGCATTTCAAATGCTAGGTTATAGCTTCTCAGGCATTCCAAAACAAAATTTCAAATTAAATATTTGTTCTCCATGCCAATTTAATGTGTTAACAGGGAACGTAGGTGTACTGTGAGAGTGCTCATCAATACGCAAGGGTAGCTATTGTTTCCTTGAAATGACAGAATTAAGTGTGTGACACCTGGGGACAAAAGGATTTCATTCTAAGGGAATCAACAGTAGTATGAACCCTGAGAGAAATGTAGATGATTTTGGTTTACCTACCCTAAGGAAATGCTGAGAAGTGTTTTCTTCTTGGTAAAAATTCCCATCCCAAGCCAGACATGACAGTGCTGACAGTAATGGATGCTTCTGTACCATGCAGTATTCCCATCTCATCAAGAGCAAAAAACTCAGAAAAGCTCTTTAGCATGATCTGAAAATGAAGGGGACTCAGTGGGTACCTAAAGGATGTGTTACATTAAGATGCTTCACTAAACTCTGATCAGTGTTAGTGTCTGTCGTCTTCACAGCATCACAGAATGTTAAGGGTTGGAAAGGACCTCAAAAGATCATCTAGTCCAACCCCTCTGCCAGAGCAGGATCACCTAGATTAGGTCACACAGGAATGCGTCCAGGTGGGTTTTGAATGTCTCCAGAGAAGGAGACTCCAGAACCTCCCTGGGCAGCCTGTACCAGTGCTTTGTCACCCTCACCCTGAAAAAATTTCTCCTTACGTTTACATGGAACCTCCTATGTGCCAGCTTGCACCCATTGCCCCTTGACCTATCATTGGACATTGCTGAGAAGAGCCAGGCTCCATCCTCCTGACACTCACCCTTCACATATTTCTAAACACTAATGAGGTCACCTCTCAGTCTTCTCTTCTCCAAGCTAAAGAGACCCAGCTCCCTCAACCTTTCTTCATCAGAGAGATGTTCCACTCAACTTCTTGCTGAACTGAGCTTCATTTCTGTTCGGGCAGCGAGACAACGGGGTTTGGAGGTGGGGGATGGCAGTGGGTAAGCGTGAAGCCAGTGCTGTGAAGCACCAGTGCTGAATGCACTGCATGGGGGGGCAGGGACTGGAGACACGTGCTTAACACGCTTAAGGGATTTCATCAGAGATGGCTGGCAGGTGTGGGTTATGGGTGACCTTGACATTGCTGGGTACACAAGGAACAGGGGAAAAGAATCCATTTTCTATTTTCTCTTGCACTACTAAAAAGTAATGTGTAGTGAAAGAGTACACCATGAAATTCCTGTCCAGATGCTGCACCTCTTTAAGACAGACGGGTGGAGGAGGGGCAGAATCTGTTTCCAAAAAAGTAGTAAATGCAGTGAAATACATATTTTGGAGGTTGTTGAAATGTTATGTGTCTTTACCTATATGGTCAAGTGCTAGTGAATATCCTCTGCTGAATTTTGATGTACTGCTTTCACTTACAGGCCTATGGCTAGCTAAAGGGGAACTGTGTTCCAGTTTTACCTTCTGTCACTAAGTTCTGACAGTCAGGCCATAGAGAAATGTTAGTAATATGTGTATACTTTGATAAGTAAATTCTGACAGTACCTTTGCTAAAAGGTAGTTTAACTAGTGTATAATGAAGTTTTTTTTAATCTCTCCATACTACAGATGTTGGACCTTTGCTTGGAAATAGAGTTCAGGATCAGCTAGGAAAAGAAGTACGCCCCGCACTCGATGCGGCTCTGACAATGGCAGGAGGTAAAGATGTACTTCTTGTTGTATTTGTGTTCTGTTGCCATGGAAAGACAGGCATCATATTCCTAGTGCACAGCATGAGATGGCTTTATACAGTACCATGATTCCACTTGGGATTTTTATATGTGCCTTGATGTTTCTTTTAAATTGAGGATTGCATAAATTTTAAGGTTTATAAATGTATTTAAAAGCTAAATCAAGATTTATTTTATGTGCTATTGTTGATACCTAGTCTCAACAGTCATTGAAGACAGATGAACTCTGAATTCCCTGCTCCAGGTGGTTGTCCTTTTCCGTTGAATATAAGGTGGACTAAGAAAATTGCTTTCAGAGCTGTCTATAGGTCTTTGTGAGTTAAGTCTTTGACAGCTCAAATGTACAATGGCCTCATCCTGTATGCTGGCAAGACTATTATGACAGTGCTTCTTGTACCTTTGAGTTAAGCTCATACTTCGTTCTGCCTCCCTTTAAAGAAAATATTACTTTGTAATTTTTTCTATTTAAGGCTTTTTTTCAGGAGTCAGGTACAGCTTATAGAGCAAAGGGAAAGACATCCATGAACTTGCATCATTGTGGTGTGGTTTTTCTTTTTACCCATGAATTCTTTCTTCTGCACTTGTCGTCATTCTCCTTCTTTGCTTTATTTCTTTTATTTGTCTTGAAGTCAAAGTGGAAAGGGCTATCAAAGGTAAAAAATATGATAAAACCTTGTGTTGTGTGAAGTGCACTTTATTTTTGTAATGTGTGCTTTTAGTTGTATCTGTGTGGTTTTATGTCTGCGAACACCTATTTAGTGTTTTGTTGCGTTCTTGGGTTGGTTTTGGTTGGGCTTTTTGGTGTGATTGGGATGAAATGTAAAGCCAGACAGTGTTGAACACTGATTAATACTTGCTGAAGCAACATGATCTCTTTCCCTTTCATCTTGCAGCTACATAATTTGTGAGTTGGATTGTGAACAAAATACTGAAAATACTGTTTTGTGGATATGGGCTTTCTTTTAATTTCTCATGACTGAGTGTTAAAAGTTCTTACTGAAACCACTGGGTAAGGAGAGGTTAGGGGAAGGGTAGAAAAGCATAATCTGGGAAGTGGGTAGAACCACAGTAAAAGCAGCTTGAGCACATTCATTTTTTATTAGGAAAACAGGAGTGATATATTTTTACGTGCAATAACCCTAGAGGGTTTTTCTGAGGAGGCAGAGTTATTTAAATCAGTATTGTTAGGAACATCGTAGCATTTACACGTGCACTTTCTCTTGGTGTCTGTATCTATACACTGGTTTCTAACTGAATCTTTTCTCAAAAACCTTTGCATCCTTCCAGCCATCAGAGAAACGAAGGAAGCACTGGAAAATGTGAGCGTCTCTGTAGAGGTTTTGCAGGAGGGAACAGAGAGGCTTCATGCAAACTTGACAGATGTTAAAATGCATCTGAGCAACACCCTCAGTGATTCGGCGTGCTCTGCAGCTCAGGCTGCCTCAACTTGCAATATCATCAGGAATTCATTACATCAACTGAACATTGATGCCAATTTTAGTGGGGTAAGAGGATATTTTTCAAATTCTTGCAGTGTGATTGCCTTGAATACATGCAGTAGTATCTCTGCAACTTACTGGGTCAGCATGTGCTGTCACTTGTGAGATAAGTGGTCTTCCCTCATTCTGTGTTTCTGGGTAATTCCAGTCACTGTTTTCATCTTCTGTGTACAAGAGGATAAAATGTGTGTCAAGCAGCTACATTAAGGTGCTGCTCTGGGCACTGAAATAATCTGCTCTCCAAAAAATGCTGAGGTTAAGCTTTGCTTTTGCATAGCAAAGGTTTCAGGAGCGTGCCAGAAAGATTCTACTACAAATCGTCTTTCTGGTTTCCTTACCCGCTCTTCTACCTTTGAAATATTTAGTAAATGAGCAAGGCTGCTACTTTAATGTGACTCAAGAATGCTTTTTGCTTCCTAGTTGCCAGGAGTGAGCTCACAGCTTGCCAAGGTCAACGATGTCCTTAAAATAGACCTTTCTAGTCTGGTTCAAAAGGTATGTTTCTTGATAAGCTTCAAGCTGTTAATTAATGAGCTGGGATACTCGGGTACCACTTGTTTTCCCTTGGCTTTCTTGAAAAGAGTTCTCTTGCTCCCACCTAATCCTGCCTTGTGATGGATATCTCCCCTTATTATTTCATTGTTAGGCCAAGATTTAATATTTGAAAGTATGAATATAGTGCTTCATATTCCCAGGATATTACAGATCAAAAAATGTATTGCTATTGTCTGCTTGGAAGAACAGTCCTTTACAAAAAAAAAAAAAAAAAAAAAAAAAAAAAGCAGACACATGGATCTACCAGCATGCTCTGTATTTTTTGGTTCAAACTACAGAAAAAAACCCTATCCATGCTGTCCTATATAGCTGTATTGTATTCCAGCTATTCTGAAATATGTCTTTCAAATCTGTATGTGCATATTTGATATTAAATCTGGTGCAATGGACCTAATGTAATTACTATTAGTATTTTTACAGGACTATCCACAAAACACCATGATTTTCACCTAGGACAAAATGGTTTTGTTTGAGCAGTTTAAAAATCTAACAAAGTGAAAATGTTTACTAGGAATAGAAGGCACTTTCTGAAAGCAAAGGCTCTGTATAGAGGGCTTAGACCCTTGTCTGCTGCTGAAGTGATCAGGCCACTGCAGTGGCACCTCCTTTCTGTCCAGATGAGCTACCGAGCTTGGTCCCTGTGGTTTGGACCCTTTCTTTCCCCTTCTCACTGAAGGAAACTTTTCAGTGTTATTAGAGGCAGTTGGATTTCATTGTCTGTAACGTGCATTTCATGTTAAGAAGGCAGACTTGTGAAGAGGAGGTGCCTGATGGGTACACAGTAACTCGTCGCAGTGAATCTTTAAATGTTTCTTCTCAGTTTTATAAGAGATAGATCTGACAGGCATCAGTACTATAAAGTTTGAGATAATTATGATTGATGCACGTATATTTTAGTATAGATTTTATTTTTTTCAAGGAATATCCTGGAGAACAGACTGAATCTGAAGTACACTTGAGTTCCTATTTTGCTTTGACCTTTTCTAACATGCAGTGATAAAAATGGATTTTTCATATTATTACCACATATATTTTAGCATGTGTGTACTTCTTGTATAAAAGGTAAAAAATATGTAATTTGGCAATGAAACTTACTATAATTTTTCCAACTTTTATTCTTAGGGTTATGCAGCATTTAATGATACTCCAGACTTAGTAGTGAATCAAACCAGGAACATTTTATCAGGTGAGGACAAACTTATCTTTTCACATTGGTTGTTTAATGTTGATGTTTATACATTACTGATGTTTTTGTTTTATTTTATTGGTAGTACATTTTCTGGGCTACAGATCATTTAAAATGGAAATGTAAAACTTAACTTTTTTTAAATTTGGTACCACAAGGAAAAAAAAAATGGATATCAACTGTGTTGTATTGAGGACCCAGAACTAAATCTAAAAATAGACCATATGGTATTTTATGGAGGAGTTTTATTTGTTAGGCCATAATGTAATGAGAAATCTTGGCATCCCATCTGCATGCTGACACTTTATTTGGGTGAAAAGCTGGTTTTCCTTGACCGATGTGTTTATGATGTATTTAGGAGTGTGATGTTATAAAAACTGAACGTGCCTGCTGCTGTATTAAAATGTAGTGGGTGGCGAAGGGGAGGTAAAATTATGCTTTATGGATAATCTAGCCCTCTGTTGTAATTTGTTTGTTACTTGGGCTTTACACTGTTACTCTTTGACAGTACCTGGACTCTTGACATTTGAATAGAATGTAATAGAGTGTATGTATACTAATCTGTTTTAATTTTTGTTCTTGCATTGTGGACCTGTGCTGCATATATAAACAGCTGTTCCTTGTAAGTTTGTTTGGTTTGGGGGTTGGTTGTTTTGTTTTGGGTTTTTTTTTGTTTATTTTTTTCTCCTGGGCAAAATGAAACATACTATGTATACAAGCATAGCATACCATGTGAACTTGCCTAAAATGAACCAGTTTTCTAAAGTTGGTGTTAAACCTTTCATTAGGAAGTCTAGTGCAGATGAACTCATTTTTGGTATCTACTGAGATGCATAAACAGAGACGAACCGGTTTTATTTATCTATTTATAAATTGTTGGGGTTTTGCTTTGATAAGAACAATTTTGACTTACCAAGAAAATTAAAAAAAAAAAAAAAAAGATCTACTAGAAAAACATTGCACTTATTAGTAAATTTTTAAGAGGAGTTTTTTGGTACCTGGTTGAATTTAGAAGATTAACCATCAAAAGAAACAGCCATAAAGTTGTCCAGTTCTTGTTTGGGAAAGGGAAAGTCATTGCTTATTGCCAAATAGCAACCTGTTATACGCCCTACTTTTTCAAGTATATTCCAAGTTGAAAGAAAGGAAAGAGTAAATAGAAACTGCATTTTACAAATAGATAATACATATAATAAGTGATGTTTGTGTATCTAAATAGTCTATCTAAATTATAAGTATCGGGTACTGTGTGCACTCATAATTTTAAGGGGAAAAATGGCTTAATTGATCATTATCTCAAGAGTGATGGCAACTAATTGGAATGAATTTAAGTAATCTTTTTTTAATAAGATTGAAAATAACTAGTATAGATTCTCAATATAGGCAGTCTAATTTCTTTCACAGTGTTGTATTCCCAAGCGATGGAGTTTAAATAGATTTTGATCTTCTCCTTCATAAACTTAGTGACTAATTGCCTTGCTCGTTGTTACCATTTGCAATACTGTATGAAAACCGAGATTTAAGCTGGCTAGATAAAAAGTGACACATTCATTATAATGAAAGGAAGGAGAGAACTCTGGCTCGACATCTACATCTTTCATCATTAAACCGAATGCTAAAAATAAAGTGTGCATTTTAAAATTCCATTATGTTACTTTGAAGCTCAGTATTTTTGTTGCCTGCTTGTCTCTTCCTCACACTTGTCTTCATCCCTTGCTTGTTACATGTGGCAAATGGCTTAATAGCATTTTGTAATGTATACATGAAATACAAATTTCTTCTATGAATCTGTAACAGTGTAGTGTGTTTATTCTTTCAGATATCAAAAATGTGTTGGAATCCGTTGGTTCAAATATCACTACCTTCACAAAAGCGCTCCCTGTTCAGAAGATTTTAGCAGATTTGACAGTGTCTCTTACACAGAGTGAAGCATATGTTCAAGATTATTTTCCAGTAGTGGAGCAATACGACTTCTACAGGTATGTGGAGGGAGTAAGGCAGAACTGAAGTGCTACCTGTTGTTATTACTTCAATAATGTTTTCATGTTCTGTAAAGGCAGTTGAACTATTAAGGCTATAAGGCAATTCTTTGTTACTGGCATTTTAGTAAAAGCCAAAACTGCAGCTAATCAACAACTGGATGCAGCTCCACTACAGCACAAGAGGTAGTTTCTACTCTGTAGGCCTTCAGGTCTTTTTCAGGAAGGACAGATGTAGGTAGATGTCAAAGATGTAATGCATAAAGGAATGTCTTGTTTTATAGTGCCAAGGTGGCTTCTTACTTAGGACTTGGTTTTGTTGGTTTGCAGGTAAGCTGCGAGAGCATAGGACTGTAGAGGCCTCGAAGCCAATCTCTTTTTATTGTATCCCTTTCTACCACAGAGGAGTATCAGCGATTCTGTTCTGCTTCACACCTTGTAAATGTGTGTGCACCCGTGCTTGTTCCTGCTGTAGTACTTGTCCTTGGGAGTGCATGGGTTGATTGTACCTTGAGAAAAGCATTTTGTCCTTATCTGACACTTGTGTGACTCCTAGAACTGAGTAATAATCTCATATGTGAAGCATAAAGATTTTCATTTCATACCATTTCCCTTTGTCCAGATTTAGTCATTTCAGTCTTCAAGATGATCAAGTTTTCCCTACAGTTTGACATTTTACTTGATTCTATAATTGATAATTGCTCCTATCTTTGTGTCGTAATCACTGATACAGAATAAGCATGCTAATGGCTTTAATGGCATATTAAATAAAAGTGAGCAGAAGACTGGACTTTAAGAACCTTGCTTACATTATCTTTAGCCTATTCCTTATCTGTCAGGTTTTGTGCTGAGCCTTAATTGACAAATTTATCAATATTTTCTTTGAAGCTCATATTGCATTTAACCAAATAAATATATTGCTTCGTTCTGCTACAGTATGCCTCTGCTGATCTTCTCTTCAGATTCAAAAACTGGAGAAACCCAACCTAGTAGTACTTCAAGTACAAACCAAGCCCAGTTTGGAAGACCAGCACATAGTTGTCCAAATTATTTTCTGTCCATCTTTTTCTTAATTACACATGTGTTATTTGTAGTTCTTAACAAGCATTCTTGTACAGATGTGCTCGTCAGTGGTTTTCTTTATTGGTTGTGAACATTCATTAAGATATCCCTTTTAAAATTTTTTCTAGTTCCTGCTTTCTCTCTACAAAGGTACAGGGAGGAGAAAAGGGAACTTAAGAAATATAAGCTGGGAGAAGTGATGATGAACGGGAAAAGGAAGACCAGAGGGAATTGGGAGAGGGAGAATGGCTAGAATGAGATATGAAATGTGGGGAAAAAAAGGGTGTTCTCCAAATATATGATAGATAGAACTGTCATCTGATGTAATTAATAAAAATGAAAGTTCCTGTCAAAGAACTTTCTCCTGTTCAAATTCCATTAACTGCTCTGTACATGGAAAGCTTTCTAGCACAGACACGCAAAGCCTAGGTTTTAATAGCTTTAAATACAGTTTTTTACAGTCACAACCCTGACACTGTAAAAAGAAGTAAGCCTTACAGTAAGAGCAATTATGGACTTCAGGACTGATGGCCAGTCCACATTGAAGAACTTCTCCATTGTATCTTGAGCAAATTACTGACTTTACAAATTGCTCAGAGCATCTGCCTCCTCTGAGTCACTGTTTGCTCCACTTGGAACACTTTGACGCCTCAGTACAGTCCACCTGCAATAACTGGGGTTGGGAGCACCTTGTTCCTGTCATGTTTGTTCCCCAGACCTTCAGCAGCAGCTGTTCAGAATCCAACAACAGTGATCATGTTCTGACCCAAAATACGTGCTAGTGTAAGAAAAGCATTTTTTTCTTGCTAGCATTTGTTGCTCAGAGTGTGCGTGGTCCAGTTGGTAATGTAGTATCGCCTGATCTAGTCTACAGGTTGTCAGTGTGTTCCTTGCATGCTAATAACCAAGCACTTCGGCTTTTATTTCTTAGGTGGCTGGGTTGTCTCATTCTGTGCTGCATGGTGGTCCTGATTCTGGTCTTTTACTATCTCGGATTGCTGTGTGGCACCTGTGGTTATGATAAACATGCTTCTCCAACAACCAGAGGCTGCATCTCCAACACTGGAGGAAACTTTCTTATGGCGTAAGTTTCACTTATTGGTGAAAAAGAAAATAAAGGTACCTGTAAAAGGTTGTTTTTATTGGTGGGGGTTTTTTTTGGTTTTTTTTTTTTTGACACACACATGTATGAAAAGAATTTGTTCTAGAAGAGAATAAAAATAAATACTAATCGCATGTAAATCCGTTGAGGGACTTGGGGATTTTGGGTTACTCTTTCACTGAGAATCATAACTGAAGGCTAGAACCTCTGAATATACTGTTTTAAGGCAAGTGCTGTAGCGAATAAATTTCTCTAGAAGCCCACTTGGAAATTGCAAAAACTGGGAAGAGATAATTTAAGGTAAAGGGAATTTATAGCTTTTTAGTACACTCGAGCATTTTCTTGAAAGAAAAAAAAAGTCATGCGAGGAGACAAGAAACACTTGACTTTCTCAGAGCACTTTAGGAGGTTTGGGGTCACTCTTGGTTTAATGTAATTTATGCTGGGTGCAAGAGAAGATTGCATCTGAAATCTGTCTAAAACTCTTTGGAGAGCACAAGGCTAGAAAGTTGAATTTTAA
Source organism: Todiramphus chloris collaris (assembly GCA_025345505.1). Classification (NCBI taxonomy): domain Eukaryota; kingdom Metazoa; phylum Chordata; class Aves; order Coraciiformes; family Alcedinidae; genus Todiramphus; species Todiramphus chloris. The sequence goes on from JANVCC010000035.1 coordinate 27,570,076, forward strand.
AAAGAAAATCGTATGCTTTTGTGGCTCTTAAACTTAACTCCTAAAAGAGTTTGAACACCCAATGAAAATGTGAGCGCTTCAGGTGCAATTTAGCCAAAGACTTTACAGGGCTGAAACATATGTTTCAGAGGGCAAGAACGTGCTTGGAAAGCAGAAATATTTCAACCATCTACCGGTTTTCATATCTCTGTTCTAGCTGCTAACTGTTGGCTTCACTGTTGCCCCAAGTATGTATATACTTTGTCTTAAAAAGCAAAAACTTACTCAACTTGTTTCTCTTTCCAGTGGTGTTGGATTCAGTTTTCTTTTCTCCTGGGTGCTGATGATTGTAGTGGTGCTCACTTTTATCACAGGCGGAAATGTAGAAAAACTGGTCTGTGAGCCCTTTGAAGATAAAACTTTATTCAAGGTGAAGTTATTCAAGTTATTAGACAATTAATAGAATCCCTTTGAGTCCCAATCATCTTGTCAGTTATGTATGGCATATAAATTTTTATGGGACACTTAAGTGAGTTTGGATCTGGTTTTACTTTCCACTTAACCACTGAATAGATAGAGACATTCATCCTTTCTTGGTTTAATTTGCTTTGCAGTGTAAATACTGCATGCCTGTCTTCCTTTAGAGGTAAATTTTTCTGTGATTTAGCATTTCTTGGTGACATAGAGCTTTAATACTCACTTTCTGCACCCGAGAGTTTGAATCTACTGTTTTACTTCTATTTCCATTAATGGGCAATAAGCTTAGATGTGGGTGCGTGTGAGTAAATTCATGAATTGAAAACTCAGAATTATAGTAACATTACTGAATTTTGTCTTCTAGGTTTTGGATACTCCCTACTTACTAAATAAACACTGGAAAAACTATCTTTCTGGCATCCTGTTTAAAAATCCAGATATTAACTTGACTTTTGAAAAGGTGTACAGGTATTAAAGTTATGGTCAAGATTTAATTCAATTTTTGCATATGGTTTTTGTGGCTTTCATGCTTCATATTTCAAGCACATGCAAAAATCACGTGTGTTCCAGAAGACATTCTGATTTTCTAGTGAATCACTAGCCAAAACCAGTTTTCTTCGATATATGACTTATTAGAGGTAGTCTTAGTGTAATACTGCATAATGACACTGGTTGAGCTCTTTGATAAAATATTTTGCATCTTTGAGACCAGCAGAGATTTTTAGTTACTTGCTTTCTTACAGACTGATCTTCAAAAAATATAGACAGAACTATTTTTTTTAAAGGCTGATTGTCTTAGAATATGAAAATACTGTTAATCATTCTCTTGACACTTGGTCCTCAAGGGTTTTTTTCAGGCTGATGTATATATTTCTATTTTTATAGTGACTGCAAAGAAAACAAAGGAATTTATACTTCCCTTCACCTAGAACACCTATTCAATATCAGTGAATTTCTAAATATTAGTATGGTAAGTAAAAAAAGATGGGTGAGTGCATCGTTATTTTTGAAGGCTGGAGAGGTGTTTGCACTTAAACACAGCATTTATGAGTTTCCTGGGCATTTCTGGGCTTTATGGGATTTTAGTTTCTATATACAATGCATCCTGCAAGGAGGCAAGAACTGCCCAAGCTAAGTTAAAAGAATCTGTTTACCAGTAGGATGTTCCTTACTGGTCTCAGTGGGCCATGGAAGGTTTTCTGATGTGCTTTTTTTTATGGGTGCTGATGATAATGTTGTTTTTAATTTTGAAATGTGCATGGAAGGTTCAAGTCTCTCATCTTCCAAAAGCGGCTTACGGTGTTTAATGAGAGTCTTGTTCTTTGTGTAAATGCCTTTCTTGGTGTGTTCTCTTAGGATTCCAGTCAGATTTATGTTGATCCAGGATATGATACGCTGTGCTCATAAGAATTGTTCTGATTTCAGTGGGAAGGGGTTCAAATAAAATAAAATCTTTTCAGTTAAGCTGTAATAATACATGACTGTACTAATTTTGGGGTTACCTATAATACTGATCTTCATTACAGCAGCTTCTAAGGGATTTGTGTTCCATTCTGCTAGGCACTGTACCCACACTTAAGAGATACAGTCCCTGGTCCAAATAAAATACAATTAAAATGAACAGGGAAGATGCAATAGAAGGGAATATTATTTTGAATTTTCACTGCAGACTGATGATGGAGGCTGGGAAGGAAGTCAGGTTTCCAAATTTCTCATCTATTGCTCTGCAGCCTGTGCAGGATAGGTAATGTTCTAGATTCGGGCACAGTGCAGGAAGACTTCAGGTAATAAACAGTAAGCAAGTCATCTTTAGTCACCACTAAGCATAGCTAGAGGAATCTTACGCAGCCCTGTGGCAGACAGTGTCTGTCCTGGCCACAGCTGACATATACTGAGTTCTCTAGGTTTTCTTAGTTAGGGCCAGGGAGAGAATTTAAAATTTTTAAGGATAACATTTTCTGTGGGGGAAAGAGAATTCTGTTGTGTCTTACTCTCCTCTTGGGAGAGGCTAACCTCTGTTCAGAGAAGCCTGCTTAAAATGTAATGGAAGGCAGGTAATTCATTGGTATGAAGATGAATAGTTAGGTTAGAACATGGCATGGCTAGGCTGTGTGGATACTGCAGGGAAGGGAAGAGCATTACATGGTGGACTCTATCAAATTTAATTGAATTAAACTGATGTAAGCAAAATTCAGTGGGTGCATCTTCATGGAAGTGACGAGTCAGCAAAAGGAGGAATCTTTATCAGTCAGCATGTTGAGGAATATGCACTGGGTGCAAACTACTTCTGTGCTTTTTTATTTCCCACTCAGTATACAGAAGATGTAGCACTTAAAATTGAACATATTCAGATAAACCTCAGCAAAATCGTTCTTCTGGATGAAATTGGGAAGGAGAATCTTCTGAATTTCAGCTCTTCAGGAATAGAAGGCATAAACTTTGCAGCATATTTGACAGAGGTGAGACTGTAGTAAAATAGAGACACAACTGGGACAAAGCATAAAATGAAATGTTTCTTTAACAATAGGCAAAATAGAGAAAAATCTGCTTTTGTGTGAAAGGGGTGTTTTGAAGAATCACAAAACTTGGAGCATCTCATAAGTCAATAAACATTTAAAGAAATAAAGGGTAGACAAAGTAGGTGGTGTGCTTAAGTGCAAAGAATCTGCATGTGCAATAACAACATACTCTTTTTCTTTCCCTTTCCCTGCTGTTCACATCTTGTTTCAGATCAATAAAAGTGTTACTAAGGTTGATCTTTTGTCATTTGCTAATGACTTAGAAGCAAGAGCAGACCAGCTGGTAAGTTGATAATAATACAGAAAATGTATCATTTATATACATACGTTTATACACCCATAAATACATAGCCAAGTATTTAGACTTCCTATGGGAGAATTCTTGTATTTCGGACACTTAAATACATGTCATGTAAGGAAAAACTTCTGAGAACAAAGCTGCGTATGAGCTGTGTCTTAAATGTTGCTAATTACTGATTTTTGTATGCTAATTGTTATACAATATCTGCTTGGAAGTATAATTTCTTAAATGTCACTGTTCGCTTAAGATGTGAGTATTCCATTTGAGTATTTTTTGTTATGCTGTTTGCATTTTAGGTTCCTAGTTGGAAGAAAAATTGGTTAGATCATGGTGGAAAAGATTATATGAATTCATTTTCTTTCAGTTAGTGAGCAGAAGACTTTTGCAGTTAGCAAGAAGATTAAAACTCTGGCAGCTCATAAGGGTTCTAATGAGAACTGGGGCTGTAGTGTGGAGGGAGAATTCACAAAAGAGATCCTGTCTGCTCTGAAGGGCTTTTTGAATGCAGACACATGGACAACGGTCAGAGGGTATAGCTACAACATTGCCCACGAATGAATCTGCAGAATGACACAGCTGTGTTAACAGAGAGCACATATCCAGTTGATATGTTTGCAGGCCTGTCAAGGTCACTGTATTTTTCAAAATGAGAGTCATAGTTTGGACACTGACTGGACACTGGCCCAAGACAACTTCCTACATTGTGATATAGGAGAATGAGTTGCGTTGCACACGTACTACAATTCCTTGCATCACTAAGGGACACAGACAGCAGACTGTGCTGTTTGGAATCCATCGGTTACCCATCCCTCCTCCAGGGAGAGAGGTTTTTCTGCTGTAGTTAGCATCCTCTTCAAGCACTGAGCGAGCCCCACACTGCCTGTTTACTCATGGGACAGATACCAGTAATTTTGGCCACGTTTCGCGTCCATTTTCAATTTTTACTTTGCCATTTTGAAGCTTATACAGGTGGGAAGTTATTGTTGTTCTTTTGAGCTTTCACTTAGAAAACAGCCCCAAGTTCTTCAAACATGTTACTTCTTGCATAAAATTGCCTCAGAGATATCTGGTTAAAGGTATATTTTACATATCTCCATAAAGAAAAATATACTGTGCTGGTAGATTGGGTTCTCGTTTTTCGTAATAGAATCCAAAGGAAGCATTAGAATTGAGAATAGACCAGGCAGAGTAATTTCTTCCTATAAAAGATGGAGAAAAATACAGTATTAAATGTGTTCTGTGTCACAGTGTATAGGTTTTTTTGCTTCTTTATGATGCTATTTAGTGTAATCTGGTGAAATGTCATTTAAAAACCAAACAAGCAAACAAAAAACCAAATAGCCCCACAACAATACAACATATTACAAAAGTTAGATTGTTTCAAAATTGATGCTGGTTTCTAAGGAAATTTTATAATCCCACTTTGTCATTAGTGATACCTCTTAAAAGTTTACAAGAACGAGTAATAAAAAAACTAAAAACTTTTGGGATTAATTAACTTTGGGTGTATAGTTTGCACTTTCTGGCATCTTACACAAAATTGAACGTATGTTTTTACACTGGAAGGAGCAAAAGGAATAAAACTTGCATGAAACCAAGGGGTAAGGGTATGGAGGAGAGAGCAATTCCACCCACAGGAGTTATTAGGTAGGAGAATTCAGCTTGTCAGTACAGGAAGTGAAGCATCCTGAAGCTGCTCAGTGACTGCAGCCGAGTGTTTACACAAACAGTTCGCAGGAAGCAAACACGTCTCTGAGCATTGATCTGCCATCATTACGCTTCCAAAACAGAGTTAGCACTGTGCATGCAGTGTGCATGCAGTGATTTTGCCACCAAAAGGAAATGGAAATGTATTTCTAAGTTAAAAATAAAATAAAATGTTACAGTACTTTGTGACAAGTGTGACCTCTAGACAGGCATTCAGGGCACAAACTCTCATCTTCTGACTGAAAGGAGGGAGCTGCAGAAGTGAAAAATAGCCTTCACAGATGCCTTCCCAAGTTACGGGCTGGAAATATTTAAACTCCTGTGCTCTTCAGAAAGCAGTGTGTGCGCCTCGGGGTGATGTTCACAGTGCCCAAACCAAAAGCAAGTACCCATGACTGGGAGATGTTCATCCCAGCTGGGCTGCCGTGCTGCAGGGTTCTTGTGATGAAGACTGGCTTCTGGCAAGTTGAGAGGGGGATATGCTCGCTCTCCTGTATTTAAAGTGATGCAGTGCACCATGGGAACACTCTCTTCATGCTGGCAATGTTATTGCCAGAAAAGCGGTATAATATATCTGGTTTGGTTGCTGAGGTTCGAGTTAATCTGTTGATTTTCCCCCTCCTTCTGTTGAGGAATTCAACTTGCCTTATCCTGTTGTTAGCTCTGTCTGCAGTGGATGAGTGTAACGTGCAACTTACATTGTTTTTTTGCTCTGTCAAAAGCTTCAAACACACTGACCAATACTGTGTAATTGCATTTTTTGCAGCCAAAAGGAGCACTGGAAAATGCCTTAAAAGGACATGCAAACAACATTCGAATGATTCATAACCAGCAAGTTGTTCCACTAGAGCAAGCTATGGTAAAATATTAAAGCAATATTTAAACATATTTGTAGAAAATATTAATATCTAAATCTCTTAAATACAGTTTAGAAAGCTGGAGTCTTGCTGTTGCATAAGCACAGAGTGCACATGTATTGTGTCACTGAAGAGTAATCTGATTAAAGTATGTGTTTAATAAATAGTTTTCCTGCTTACCATACTACTACTTCATAATACTGTCTAAATCATGAACTTTTTCTTTCCCATTTTTTTCTGTATCTATTTTTGATTATATATGAATAAAAGAGGAAGCAGGGGAGAACTTTCCAAATTTCTAACCTGAAGTCATTCATTTTATTTTTCACTTACCATTTGTCTTCAGTAAGAAAAGCAGTTATCACTTTCAGACTTTATTTCTTGGAGTTAACAATCACCTAACAGTACTGGAATTGGAAACTCCTGACAGTAGTATTTGGAGCCAAAGAAAAGGGTTTTTTTTTTTTTAATTGATGCTATAAAAGATGTGAAAGGGCTTCTGCCTGATTTTGCCAAGTTCTGATTTCTATACTATCAATCTGTGAATCTCATACGTGTTAGGTGTTGCTCTTTCTTCTACGTAACATGAGGACTTCTAGTTTATTCTAGCATCTGGTACACTATTTCTGCCCCTATCAAAGCCCTCATGTAGAAAGGCATGAGGTTTTCTTTCCCACTCTGATTCTATGCTGTTCTTTCCTAATTAGCTCCTAATTATTCTCATCTCTTTTTCCTTTTACAAAACTGACTGTCAAGAAATATGTTAAAGCTAGGGTAAGTGCATGTTCCCTTCTGAAATTCCACGATATAAAATTCTCTGAACACATGGTTCCGTTTTTAATTGTTCTCTCTTCCTTCCAAATAAATCTTACTTTGTTTAGTGCTACTAACTGCAGTTACATCTGAAGTCTTCTGTTACACAATTCATAACTACTTAGTGCCATTGGTAAAATACTGGTTCAATGACCAAAACCACAATATCTTAGTCTTAATATAACTGTTGTTACTACATGTAAAGTTCTGTATTGTGTTAGAAACAAAATAATGTATAGAATCATAGAATGATAGAGGTTGGAAGGGAGCTCTGGAGGTCATCAATGCATATGATGTTAAAATGGGTGGACTTTTACCTGTAGTAATGACTTCAATATTATTTTTTTTCCCTCCCTTCCTTTCTAATAGAGCACTTTAAATCAGAGCATTAGGTTACTGAAGAGGACATCATCTGAACTAATGGTAAGCTTTTCTTTCTGTTGATGGGAACATTTTTATGTGTTTTAAATCCATCCACCACATATTCAGGACATATATATTCAGTCCAGCTTTTTCTATTTCTAGCTGTTCTGTTACTGAAAGAGATTGTAATGTATGGAGGTAGTCACGGGATTTTAGATACTTCTTCTGCACAGCTCTTTCTACCCTGGTTTTCCCTTCCATACAGAGGAGGGGGGAAGTTGGGAATATGTTTTTGAAGTATGAATTACAAACTTCATTGACAAGTAATAAATAGACCTCAGTACAGTTGCATATATTGTGTTATTCATGTTCCTAACAGTGTAGTTTTCTAGAATCCTTGAATGCAAAACTTGGGGGCCCAACCAAGAAACAAAATACAAGTGAGAAAAGAGAGCTTTGTGATTCACATCCTTAACCATCTCTTGTCCAATGTCCACCTCCACTGGAGCATGTTTCTCTAGCGTTGTACTTGTTACCTTCCTGCTTCTGCAGCATCAGCTTCGCTGTGGGAAGCTGCATCTATATAGAAGCTTCCCCCAAGCAGCCCGTGTTTCCCCTCTAAGTAGCACCTAGTGCCTGTACCACAATAAGACCAGCTACCTTCACGTTCTGCCAGGCTCAGGAGAATAAGCAACAGGATGATTACTTTTCTGGCAGCAGTTGTCTGTCTCCACCAGCCTGTCTTGGCTTTTGTAGCAAGAATCTAGCACTTCAGAGTCATAGTTACAACAGCTTGATGGGCCGTATCTACCTCAGTTGTTCCCATTGAGTTTTTCACCTATCCACAGCAGCAGACCAGCTAGATTTCTTTTAGAATCTGTGATTTGAACCTGGATGTGGAGGTAAGACGCCATGAAATAAGGTGTTGATAAGAAAAGGATGATTTTTGACCCTTAAGTATATTTAAGAAGCATCTCTACAGTTTCATGTGATCCATACATTATCCTTTGTGTGTGTTCTTTGAGAGATTTTATGGGGTTGCAATTATATTGAAGTGTCTCAATCTTTTTGGATATTGATTAGCAGTATATTCTCTCTGTATAGAATCATACTCTAGTTATCAAGAGTTGTGACAGTATATGGCCCCCTGTATTCCTGTGCACTGCATGTGTCTGTAGTGTATATACATACTTTGATGAAAGTACTTCTACACTTAAGAAAATGAGAGAGTATGGGAGAGAAAACTGATCTAGTATATAAATTAGTTACATAGGTTCCAGAACAAGATACTGTTTGTAACCACCGATACCTTCCTTTTTTAATACCAAGAGAATTTTGTCAGATGACTGTGAATCCTTAGGCAGGCTCATGTTCTGTCTGGAATTGCATGTTTTCTCAGATTTTGACAGGACAGCAACACTTATATATCAAGAGAATAGATTCCCAATAATGGCTGCACAGCCGTTGTAATATCCTGAAAAGGGTTTATTTATATTAAACTCTGTCTTCTCCTCTCCAGGTTAAAGTGAAAAATGTCATTAGTGCTGTTAATGCTGCCCAGTTTCTCATAAATAACAACGCTTCTCTAGTTATTGTCCAGGTAAGCTTTATTTGATTAAAACACATTAATTTATGATGTCATGGAGATAAAGGCTCACTCTACTTTTGTTCACTTTGGTCTGTTCCTAGGAGACAAAAAAGTACATGGATACCATAGTTGGCTACTTTGAGCAATACGTTGAGTGGGTCAAGGAGTCGGTAAGGTGCATTTACTTTTAAAAAAAAAGCAGCTTTGCTCAAGAAAAAAAAAAAAAAAGACATAAAAAAAGCGCTAAATAATAATAATGATGTTTCTTTGGTAGTATGTTTTATAGTTGCAGTTTGTAAGAGATTTGTACTTACCATGAAGGGGAAGACTTGTCTTCTATAAATAGTTTTGTTGTGATTGAAATTGAATAAATATGATGAGTTGTGTTGATTGGAAGAAAGTGCAAATTTAACATAATTTTCCAGGGCTAGCCTGAAATCTACTATTTATGCTAATATTGCACTGAGCCTGACCCTCCTTAGTTCAAATTGATGTCATTAGCATCTTGGATTATTTTTCTTTCTTCAGATGCAGCCTTTGAGAAAGTAAGCTGATGTTTTAAAGATGCTCAGTTGACAGCATATCCCACTGGAATTTATTTTGAATTTGGATAGTGGAGAGATAACAATTTAGTAAACAGTATCTGTAACTGTGAGTTATTAAGTTCTTACTGTATTCTGTTATGTATTTCAAACTGTGGGGGTTTTTTTTCTGTCTTTCAGATTGCCATGGAGGTGGCGGCATGCAAGCCTATTGCCAATGTGATAGATACAGCAGTAGATATTTTTTTATGCAGCTATATAACTGATTCTGTGGTAAGAAATATTTTCTATTAATGAAAATTGGGACATCAAGTGGAAAATTCTTTGAACATAAATCTGCATTTAATTATTCTGACTAGACGATTCTGAAGTCTGATAATTATGTATCACATAGGAAGTTATGCAAGGAAAAAATGTTCTGATCTGGATCAAGTCCAAAGCCAAACCGGTGCAGGACTTACCTTAGGTTTCCATTAAAATTAGGCTTAGGCAAGAATTCTGTAAAATTACCTTTTTTTTTTTTTTTCTGAATTTCTTCCAATTTGAATTGCAAAGTAAATACAGTACTACGGGTTGGGAATAAAAATTTTGGAAAGGGTAGGTTTCAGTTTGACCATTTGATTCTGAACCACCTTGCAATGGAAAAGTATGAAGGTGTGAAGTTTCATCTGTTACCATTTCTAACTTAAGAGGATGCGGTGGGGGCAAGTAGTGAGTGAGTGAGAAACTCACTTTGTCAAGTATCTTTCCTGGAACCTAAAAAACCTGAATGAGGTTTTATCACTTGGCTTGTAGCAGATAGATTGTGATTCATTCCTGTACAGTGGAGACATTGAGCATGACTGGTAGCAGTATATAAGGGCAACATCGGCTTTTTCACCTTGCCGAAGGAGCTTGGAAAGAGGACAGCATGTATTAGAAATAAAATAAGAAACCACCTAAAACTTTTTCTAGCTATTATTTAGCTTTATGGCACTTTCAGGCAGATCCTAATCATACCAACAGTAAATGCATGTATTCAATCAAAGCCAAAGCACTCTAAGCTTGATAATGCTTAACTGTGAAATGCTTAACCTTGATAAAGCTTAACAATGAAAAACTTCCTAACCTGCCAGAATCACGTTGTACTCGCTGATTATCTCATATGTTACAGAGCGTCTGTTCTCCTTTCTGTAGTCACTAACCATCTGGTGGGAGATGGACCATGATTTTCCTGATGATAGAGCTTTTAGCTGAGTCACTTAAGTCAAAGTGCTTCCAGCTGACACAAATCAAATTTGAAAAAAAATCATCATTTTAACATCTAGTGATAACTCAGTTCAACCATATGATAATGAAATTAGTTACACAAACAGGCTGAAGCTAGCAAGTTAAAAAGTACCTGGAGAAAGTGCTGGAAACTCAGATTTTAACAAGAACAGCAAGAAAGACAAATACTTTAAAATGTCAAGAAAGGAAAAAGAGATAATGTGGCTAATAAATTAATGCTGAGACACAAAATTACTTTCTATCCCAAGGGTGACAACACTGAAGTAACTTGTAATGACACTATGGCTGCATAGCTTTGAGCAACTTTGGACGTATTCCTGTTTGGTTACATTTGTAAGACAGTGATGTTCTTACTTTAGTTCACGTTGACAGTGGAGAATGTTTAATGTGCCCTTTTCCACACTGGTATAAGGAGCCTCAGATAGTCCACAAGACCAGTGCCACTAATTTCTACTGTGTTCTTCCAGTAACAATGCTTAGAATATCAAGCAAGGATTTTGTATTTTCCTGATAATTTTTCCGTGATCTTTTTTTTCCTGGATTCTGCTTCATTTCAGAATACCTTTTGGTTTGGTTTGGGAGGCTCTTCAATGTTTTTAATTCCTGCCATAATTTTTGCTGTAAAACTCTCCAAATACTATCGTAGAATGGATACAGAGGATGTATATGATGAGTAAGTATATACTCCTAAGTAAGCTAAATGGCAAATGGATTGAAATGTGTTTTTCTTCTAGTATCTCACATAAAGGCACTATAATCCTTAAACTTTCTTTGCTGTCAGAGGCTCTGAACGAACTATCTAGTTGAGGGTGTCCCTGCTCACTGCAGGGGGGTTGGACTAGATGACCTTTAGAGGTCCCTTCCAACCCAAGGCATTCTATGATTCTAATTGCATGTTCATGTGAAATACTGCAGGTTTGGGTTGGTGCCTGCAAAATGCTTCATGCAGGTGGGCTTTGGTTGCTTTGACTTGCCATGATTCTGTGCAGATATTGCCAGCTCTGACTTTAACAAACTTATTCCAGGATGAGGTCTTCAGAGCTTCGCATGCAATGTTTGTTTAAGTATCTTCCAAATGTGCAAGTGATTAGCTTTGCTGAATAACATGTTAAGATGAATTACGGCTGCTTTGTAATCTTTAAATTACTTGCTTATTTTCTTACTGTCTTAGTTATTTCTAATCAGTCTTTCCTTTTTCAATTGCAGTTCCTCTGTCTCAGGGACTTGGCATTTTACTTTATGATAACTGTTCTTACATATTTTCCCATCAGTTTTGTTTTTACTGTTTTGGTTTTTTCCTACCCTTTGTTTTGCTCATTGTTCAGTTAGCCTGTGCACTGCATTTCTCAACTGTCACACTGGTTGGTTTTCATTACACATTCACAAGTCAGTAGAGCAGAAACAGGCATGTACAGCTAAAATCACTCATTTATTGGTGTCTAGTTAATTACTCCTTTTCTGTGTTTTTTAGTGTCGAAACTATACACATGAAAAAGTAAGATATTTTTCCTGATATTTGTTAAAATTACTTTATTCAGGTGGGAGGGATTTATATTTTTAATGTAACGTGTTACTTCAAAAGAAGTAACATGTTCTTTTTCACCAGACCTCATGAGTGTCCAAGTCAACAAGAATAGCAAAATAATGAAGTAATTTTTTGGAGAATATAAAAATATTTTAAATGTAAAATTATAGTTATGCTATAACTCCTGAATGTTACAAAGGAAAAGTTATATTCTATTGTACAGACACAGTTTATCTTTGCATATAATATCATCATCCATGTACATTTCTTAGAAGCCATAGTGTACATAGTGCATCTTATCGTTAACATGGTCTTTCTTGGTGTATTTATTTTATTACAGTACGGAAAATGGTAATAATGGTTATCATAAAGAGCATTTATATGGTATACACAATCCTGTTTTTACAAGGTAAACTAAGTCTGAAACTGCATGCCTTCATGTGTCCTTACTTAATCTACTATATTAATCGCCTATCCAATGTTCTCCACATTTTAAAGTGAAGCATTTAATTATTTATGTTTTTTTGCATGATCACTCACTGCAGCAAATGCTTTATGATGTGTATTACTCGAGTATTCTTTACGTAGCAGCAGATATTGTAGTAATTTCCAGCAACTTAACAAAGCAATTACCTAGATTTGCTCTTAAAGTCCAGGTAGTTAGGTATTCATCTAGCGCAGTGGATGGTCCTAAATTGATAAACATATGAAAATATTCTGATAACAGTTGAAAGTGATAGGACAGGATGTGTTCTTACTCCTGAGTTGTTTTCATTTTTCAGATGGTGAAGCGAAGAGCTTTTCCTGTGCAAAAGGCAGGTGATCCAGGGTATGCAGAAAGCATGAACAGAAAAAATGGGTGTTTCTGCAATGGCAGAACTAGTGTAAAATCACAAAACACAAAATTTGAGTTATATTTAAAAAGGAGGAGGTTTGCATTTTTCTCTGTCTCTACAACTTCTGTTCTGTAAAACCTTAGCAAGTTGTGAGACTTTCAGTTTCCATAGGGATAACATAGGATGTCCCACACCTTGGAATATTTCAGTTTGCAAAATATCCAAGTTGCTTAAGGAAGAATCTAATTTTTAACTGAAACCTGTAGCTCACTGTGCCTTAATTTGCAACTTCATGACTGAAAGCATAGATTAAGCATTGGCAGAGAAGTAAGATATCGCCATTCTTTCAGTAATGGGTGAATACTAAGAGAGCTCAAAGTTTGGAAGTCTTGCCAGATTTTATGGCTGCATCATTTGTATAATATTATTTATTAGAACTGTATTTTACAGTAATATTTACTGCCCAAATCTTGATTCTACAGTTCCTTCTGAAGGAAGTATTTATATATGATGATATATAAATATTGGTGATATTTATGACCATGATTGTCATGGTCTGTTCTGTGACTTAAGGGCACTCCCTAAATTAACCTACAAGGTGTTTAATTCAAAAGTACTCTCCACTGGCATATCTAAGGACTCTCAGTTTTAAGAACTTTCAATATTTTACATAAGAGGAAACTAATAATCGCTCAGGCCTTAGAAGTCCCTTTCAAATCTTTGAACCTTTAATATGAATCTTAATACTCTTGAGGTTCATGGCATGTTTTCTGTGATATTTCAGTGATATATGAATAGTTTAATGCAGTGTTCCTGAATAAGCTAAAAATTACTAACATCAATCTTTTCAACAAAGACCCACTAGTTCAGTCCTGACTTCCTTTTCCTAAATTTGAAGTTACTCAAAATGGGTTTCCATAATAAAATGTAAGGGTTCAGTTGGAAGCAATGCTGTCTTCTGACATGTAGTTTGAAAAACTGATGATTATATGAGGTGCATGCTTTGAATTTTTCAGTCTGGGATTCCCATAGCAATAGAATCTTGGATTTAATTTTCAGTTCAGTGAACCCTTAGCTTTTATGCTATCCTTGCCTTTTCACATTTCTTACAAATTATTTTGGGAGATACTTTGAATAGATCTCTGCACACCTGTACTTTTGGAGGTGTAAAGAATCCCATAGGAGTTTTTTTGTCCTTTGAAATCAACTGGATTTTATTGCTGGAAAGAGAGGCACATATCTTCCTTTATAACTAGAAGTATGAGATCTATGTGAGGTATATTTGTATGGGTATCTTACAAAAGTGTTTTCATCTACATGTCAAAGATACAAATAACTGCAAATGCAGCCACCATTTTTGTGAGAGCAAAATTGGAGGCTGGATTAAGTTCTCAAAGGAGTGGTGTTGAATAGGTAATCCAGGCATTTCTTTCTATCATGAAACAACCAGAAAGGTTGGTGGAGAAAACAGTCTGTTTGCTTTTGTTTGAAGAACTCTTGATTAAATGGATAAAATTTGAGAGCAGTTTGTGGCAGCTGAGCTTGTGTCACCTTAGATAGACATGATATTTCTGTTCCATTTGTGTGCAAAAGAAAATGATGGGTTTGGTTTTTGTTTTTTCTTGTATAGCTCTGTGGAACAGTGGTAACATGTACTGGAAACATTTAGGGGTAAGTAATAAGCTCTTTACATCAATTCTAGCTCTATTACTACTATACTATTTTTTAAGAAGGCTGCTTTGCTTTCTTTAAACCTTAGGCAACCATGTTAAAACTAAAAAATATTACTAAACCATACTGAAGTTCATATGACAGTCTGTACCTTTATTCTGCTTAAATTATAATGCTGTCTTCCTCAGGTTTTCTTGAATTGTTTTTGTGATTATTTCCAGGCTGTATCAGTGACACCCAAGATTCTTCTACAGGAATATATAGCTATTCTTCCAAGTATATCGGCATTTTCATTCATCTTCCAAATCCTGAGCCACTTGTTTTACGTCACCTGTACTGTAAACCCCAGATGTACTATTGAATGTTACGCCATAACCTACTGTACAGAATATTCTGTGATCAGGGCACTGCCTCTCAAATACCACTGTTCAAGGCTTGAATTAAAATGTCTTTTGTTTTTTACTTTTTTACACTGGGCTTTCTACTTTACATCATGGTATATAAATTAGTAAGATTAACAGCCTTTGCCTAGCAATCCTCTGACAGATGGTCCAGTTCTTATCTTAAATTGTTGATTTGTGTTAAATACAGTACATACATGTTTACATAAAAATACATTTTGTATACAGAGATTTTTGTACATACATTTTTCTTAAAACTTAAGTGTTTTAGTTAAGATTTTAATATTGTATAATACTCTTCACAAATGAATTTACCAGCATGATCAGTGTTGCTATTTGGTGCTCTTGAATGACCACTTTGGACTAAATTTGAAGTGTAATGGGATCAATGGTGTCTCTTTGTATCTCTGAAAAGTTCAGTTGCAGTTTTGTTTTCTCCCTCTTTTTTAAGTTATTTAATATTTAGTGGGCTTTGCAGTATAGACCTAAAATGAACTTTTTGGAGAAGTTTGTTTTGAAACTCTTTGGGTGGGAGGGTTGGGAGTGTGTGTGATGCATAACATAGCGAAAAACCTAAGCTTTCTAGAATTCAGTAGTATTCAAAAAGAGCATGAGAGACATCATATGTTCATGGTTTTTAGAATGCTCTACATTCTCTGTCTCCCTTTTTTCTCATTCACACTCACTTCTTCAATGTCCTTAGTAGTATCACTGTTAAGCTGTGGCTTTTTCAGGGGCAGTGATACAATTTTTGCTAAATGATTTCAAAATATGATTTCCAGTGTTGAAATTCAGACATGTTTATCAGTTGGAGTTAATGTTTGTACTGGTAGAGTTATTGCCTTGAATTTAGGCCTACAGTTGTGTTTCTGAGCTAGTTAACAGCGGAATTCATCAACAAGGCCAAAAGTATCTCTGCTACTACTGTAAAACATTTTGGCAGGTGAAGTAATTGGATATATTGATCTGAAATAGCGTCTCTTCATATAGCAGTATTGTTAACTTTGTTTCCAGCAATGTTCATTGGCTTGAACTAGGGATAATCCTGTAAATCATGCATATAATTTTTAAGAAATGCTGAAAAATTACAACAGTCTTTAATCTGGAATAACCTTAATTTTTTCATTTTTAGGTCATAATTTCTAATAGACAGTATGTAGCATATGTGTATATGTAATGTTCAGAACTGCAGATTTTTAAAAGTTTCTATTTTTAATTTGAGAAAATGTTCCCAGTTCATTTAAATAAAAAATAACTTGCTTACCTACCTGATGTTTGATTCTCAATTGTTTTGTGTAGACCTGTCTCAGAAGAGTTGCACTGAGTTAAAATCATATGAAAATTAATTTTTTCACCCCGATTAAAAATTTCTGCTACATTTGATTTTTATTGATGACTTTAACTTAAGCAAGATAAGAGACAAAGAATTGGAGCAGGAAGGACTTGAAAGAGCATGGACTCTGGGTGAGGGAGCTTCCGACTTCCGCTTACGCAAAGGTGGTAGGATTTGAGCTAAGGAGTTGTGAAGGATGTCCACATACCCTGCAAGTGCTCGGGGTGTTACCATTTGCTTCTGTTGTTTCTGTAGCACTGACAGCAGAATTAAACGTTTGCTACTTCTTCAGCTCCCATAGGTCACTGATGGTATCCTTGCTTATCTTGTAAGAGGACAATTGTTTTCCACTGATATAACAGACCGTGAGCACTTTCATCTGTAGCATAGGCAGGTGGAGGACACGAAAGTCAGATGGGAGTGAAATAAACACTTGGCAGGGATATATTAACTGTAATATAGAAATACACCAGAGCTCTGGAGTCCCTAGCTTTGATATTTGTCCTTATCTTTGTAGTCTGATTTGTTTTCATTATATACAGTTTAAAACTTTCAGAACAAGAGATCTGAAACTGATATAAAGTAACTTTTAAGTATTTTGAACTCTGTGACATTTATTAGAACAAGAGATGAATGCATTTCTAATCTAGAGAATGTCAGTGCTGCTGTGCATAACCAAGTGTAACTAATACATTTGTTTGACAAATATTAGGAGGTCTTTGGAGTGCTTGCAGTATCCTTGAAATGAAGTATGAAGTGGGCAACAAGATTCTTCTGTCTGGCTGGATTCCATGTCAGAAGACTTGCCAAAGAACAGCAGAAGAGTGAATTGTAAATCTTAAGTAGGCTTGTACCATCACTGTTTCTCCTAAACCTCGACTGGAGAGTCCCACCACTGTGCTTTGACAGAGACAGGAGGAACAAAGGCAAGAAGCTAGAAATGTGACCTCTACTAGATATGTTGTTAAAATAGCCTCATGACCTGCTGAATGGCAAAGGAGTTACCATGTTTATCCTTAGTGCTGCTTTTAGCTACTGCAGCAGAAACTACTGTTTGCACCAAAATATTTCTGTTCTTTTGCCTTTGTTTTATGGCATTTTTACAGCTCATTTATTTTCAACAGGGAAATACCTGTTTAAAAAAAAAAAGTAAGGGGTGATAAAGAACAAACACCTGTCTGACATGCTTGGGCTCTATTTCCTGCTGCCAAGACCCATGATAAGATCGTTAGTCTTGTTCTGTTGGCAATGAATGAATATAAAATTTCCAACTACTTGGTTTATGCTTAGGCTTCTAATACCTTATTTTGCTAAAGCTTTATTCCTTATCTTGCTTAAATAAGTTTAAAACTCTTTTCATGGCTTAGAGAATATGCATTTGATCCTTCCGTGTGTCCCCCCTGCTTGCCTTGTGGTGACAAAATGGAACTACTGAAGTTGCATCCTTACTGTGCAGATCCAAGAAACCTTGTTCCACAAATCAGCCTTTGTTAGTAGGATACAATTATACTCATCCAGATGTAGCTGCATAGCTTACTTTGGCACTGTTCTCTTTTTTTATTTCAATATGGTCTTGCAAGCTCTGGCATGAAGGTAGCTATAAAGCAGCTGGAGAAAGGAAAATATCTGTTAAAAATCAAATTTGACATGTTCATCCTGGATAGGAATGTGCTTCTTGGTTATATAACTTTCATTCTGTATTTAACTGCATTTACAAGATTTGTCTTGTTACCTTCTTGGAAGTTCACAGCTTATTTGACATTCTCTCAGGCTATAAATTACGGGTGCATGCCTACTAAAGTGTGATTTATTTATTTAAAAAAACCCTTATATCCCAAGTTTCACTGGAAAGAGGCTTCTTTGTGCAGCAAGCCTTTAAATTGCGAGCAGCCAGTCACTAATTGGTTTCACTTTTTCAGATCGCATTGCTCAAGGATCTCTGTTTACTTCTCTCACCATGAGGAGTTTTGCTCTTCTTTTCCTAGTAGTGATCTGTGGCATGGGAGGATCAGGACAAAAGCTGAAGCCAAAGAAAAGAAGCAGTGGTGAAGAAATCAATTTTCGGACTAAAACCAAAGATGTTTGCACAATGAGCATAAGTGGTGATGAAGAGATGAAACTTAGAATTGAATGCAAAAGCCAAGGCACGTCCTACTGGTGTGAATTCACTGGCAAACCATCAGTCTGTCGTGCTTTCAGAAACAACCCAAAGATTTACTGGAATCAGATTGCAGTAGAGCTTAGAAAGCTCCCACATGCTTGCGAATCCACAGAAGTCCTGAAGATCACCATGTGCCAAAAGGCTCCAACAGAGGCTCTCATGAAGCAAATAGATGCTGGTATGGAGACAGAAGATCTAGCAAACCAGGACAAATCTGTCCAGAAAACTTCCACTTCTATGAGTGGAACAGGGAAAAGCTCTGCTGAGGAAATAGGGGAGCCTCCAATACTACCTCTTATAAAACCAACCCAACATGGTCAAGGGTCTGAAAATGAAACGGAATCAATGAAACTGGCACGAGAACATTGCTGGGAATCCCTGCATGGTTTCTGCTCCTACATTATTGGCATCTTTAGAAGTTAAGGATTTTCTTCAGGTAAAACTCCACCTTGGAGCACAGCAGAATATACCTAAGAGTAATCCTGTTGTTGTTTTTGATCTTGGGGGTCTCTCAGGTGTGGACGTTCTAGGCTTGGTCACTAAAATCTGAAGTGGCAAAGCCTGTATTGTGGCTTCTGAGGGGCTCGACAGCCTGAACTCCCAGGGATAGCTACTGGTTCAGGGCTCCCTGACAGCCTCCTGTGAGGTCTTTAGTATGTACCAAGAGGTTTCTCCTGTCTGCTATTAATCCTATGGTATTTCAGTTTTAACTGTTTGGTACCTTCTGTCCTTCCTTCCCTCTTGTGTTGACTTCAGGATTGAAGCTTGTGAAGAGGGATAAATAACAAATGCATTACCTAGAACAATTTGTAACTGCATTCAGAAATTGAGAGGATAAAGCTTTCTCATCAAAACTTCTAGTTAATAATTGACCATTTCACATTTAAAAATCAGTTTGTAAACAACTTGCAGAAATTACTAAAACCAAAGAGAGTGTCTTGGTGTGCTGGCCTGGTTCTGTAGAGGCGACAGGAGATCACATGCAGGCTCTTGTCTGGTAAGTCTCAGGTTTTCAGCCAGGATTCAAAAAGACAAAACCCTCACAGAAGTGGTTTGTTCTATACCTACTTCCCTTTCATCTTGGAGAGAGAAAGCAAGGAACCAGCAACTAAACCTGGCAAACTGTTAACAGAAATGGGAATATATGTAGCATGAATCAGAAAGTTGGTTAAAGTGTTTAGGCTGCTAATAATCTTATTTGGGATTAATACAACAAAGTGACTAATTATTTTCCTTTTTTTTCTTTTTTCTTTTTTTTTTTGTTTTTCAGAGCAAACATTTTACAGCTGAAGAAGGGTCCTTGCTGCAGTCTAATGATTTAGACATAAAAATTTTGGTTTAAAAATTAGTAACCTCTATAAATCTTCTGTTTTCTCTTTGCACCCCTAAAGTCATACTTTTTAACAGCCCTGAAAAGTGCATGAAACTGCAGTGACTGTACTGACAATGTATGAACGGACTGTTCCTCAATCTCTCACACACCAAGGTGCACTGCCTTTATGTAACCAAGGATCCACTGTAAGAGTGCTGACCTTGAATGGGTTTTTTGTGTGTGCTGATTTGCTTCAGTTTTTTAGCGGTGAAAGCTGTAAATGGTGCTACAGTTAGTGTAAACAATAAAAATTAAAGTTTTGAAAATGGACTTGGTGTGCTTTCTTAAAATTTTAAATGGTTCTACATGTTTAATGTAATTATATTTGGGACTTGTTTCTTAAGAGATTGTTGGTAGAATGTGTAAGAGAAGTTGCAGGTCTGAGTCATTACTTTCCCCCTGTGAACATGTTTTCACTAATATGAATAGATTCAATGTTACTGCATTTACATTACAATGATAAGTTTCAGCCAGCAGGGGAAAAAAAAGATTGGACAAGTAAGAGTAATGTAAGAATACATATGTAAACATAGCAGATTAGATGTGTTCATCTGTGGTGCATCTGTAGAGTTCAATGTTATCAGTAGTAGGAATATTAATGTTTGGGTTCAGTAAATATTCTGAAAGGTAACTCGTATCTATGCACTTGGGCACTTGCATAAATCTCATCAAAACACAAAGCAAGATCTAACAGCTTCTTGTCAAAGATTGTAACACATTTATATTCAAATTATTTTTAGCAGTGTTTCCTTCTGTTCTCAAGTGAGCTTTGCAGAAGGGATGTAACTGATAAAACCCTTGTACCACAGAAGTTAGTAGTGCTCTATATTTGCCATTAAATCATTTTTGCAAGGTGTTGTTACAGTTAAGTACTTCTCCAGCTTTACTCACAGATTTGTGATTCTGACTTCATAATTCGAGAACTTTGTGCCTTGTTCCCAAAAACTTGAAATAATTGTCTGTCCCCAAACATCTTGAAATACACGGAAAGGAACGGCAAATAATGAACACAGGGTCAATGCAGAAGGTGTTTGTAAAACTCAGAAATACAGCTTGAATGCTGGTAAAATGCAGGCTTAAGCAAGTTGGTCTTTTTGTCAGCCATAATCCAATGTGATTAATACTAATCTGTAACTTCATTGCCCTTGCCAGGGTCTTGTGCTGGGAGTAAAAAAATGTAGTAGTACACCTATTCACTTCTGACACAGAATGTGTATACTAGTTCACATTACAAACAGGCAAAATGCATCAAAGTGGTATTTGGGAACTATTTTTTTCTTGAGATGTGGTTTTTGTGGGGTTATTTTAATTTTTTTAAAACTCCCCTTTGGTATGATTCCAAATCCACACTGCAGAGTGAATATTTTGCAGTAGTAGTTGCTACAATGGTAATGACCTTAAAAATGAGACAAGACCTTGCAATGAGAGGTCTGGGAGAACTGATCACCGCCCCCGGCTGATAGCAGGAGGAAAGATGAAGTTTCATCAGCTCACCAAAATTAAATGTTCCCCTTTGTGCTGCTTTCTGTGTATATGCACTGAGCACAGAAGGCAGCAAAGTTGTCTGACACTCTGTAGAACTCTTGATGGAGTCTAAAATGCGTGGCCATCGCTGAGTACTTAGTAGAGGGCAAATGTCACGTGTAATTACTAGTGCCCTATTTCCTAGGGGACTCACTCATACCTCGTTTCAGCAGAGCAGAGGACTGGTGCACAGGGCTCTGTGCTTGACCCTGCCTTGTCAGGAACCCAAAACTGTTTCACTGTGGAAACTGGAAATCAGATAGCCTTGCACAAAAGGCCCCTCTTTCATTAAATGCTTTTTGTACCATACCCAGGATCCAAGATACATAGCTAAGCACTACATTTTACAGGGTGAAGATAGATATTAATGGCAAGGTGATGCATGGCTTGGATTGCATTTCATTAGGCAACACTATGCACCCTCAGCAAGTCAGTTAACTATGACGATCGTGCTTTCCAAATGTTTAAAAGTTGGTTGTGAACTGAAATAGATAGCCTTAGTGTATCAGTGCCATGATTGTATCAGCTACCTTACCATTTCACTGTGTTTCCCACTAGAAACATACAGTTGTGACGTTTCGTTTACCTTCTTGGTGTGAAAGTGCTATTCATTAATGAAAAGATGTTTAATTCATTTTAAGTTAACCTATTAGTCCCCATATATGTAAGTACCTAAGGAAATCTGCTCAAGTGGAAATGGAATTTGTCTTTATTTCCTTGAAAGAAGAAGGCCTGGCAAAAATGTTTGTCTGGATTCCTGCAGACAGCAGCTACTTCAGCAAGGTAAGCCTCCAAGAAAAGTGATGCATTTGGAGAACCTGTGTATAAAGGGATGTGGATTGAACACATGCAATTAGGATTCAAGAAAGATAATGAAAAACTGGAGCGACTCTCGTGGAGATGGAGAGCCACCTAGATGACTGGGACTAGAGCACATTCCTGTGAGGACGGGCAAGGTAACAGTGCTTGTTTGTCCCAGAGAGAGTATATGGGTGACCTAATAGCTGCTCCCCAATACCTATGAAGGGGCTATAGAGAAGATGGAGCTAGGCACTTCAGTAGCATGTGATAGGAGAAAAAGAGATCATAACCACAAATTGATACAGACAGGATTCTGACTTGGCATATGGAAAAACACGCACTGTGAGAGGATAAACATAGGAGCAGGTTGTCAGAACAGCTCTGGAAGCTCCATAGCTGTGGAGCTTTTCAAGACCAACCAGACAAACTTTAAGCAACATAGCCTGAACTCAATGTGACCCTGCTTTGAGCAGGAGGTTGGACTATGGATCTCCCAAGGTGCCTTTTGGCCTGAATGATTCTATGATTGGCAATGGAAACACAGAAGAATGCTTAGAAGTTCTGGCTATTTAATAACAAATACCTCTGTTAGCATCTGTGACCCCTTATAGTGCAAAAAAGGCTCTTGGATCAGCCATTCTAACTATATTATACTGAACGAGAGAGAGGAAATTTTTAACTGATGGCAGATCATTAAGTTGAGTGTATCGCCTTGGATAACTTACGTTCAGTGGCTCTGTCTTTTGGTACTTTTTTTTTAATATAGCCTGGTTTTGACATGGAAGAAAATCATCAAGGAATTCAGGTGTTAAGGAACACCAGACATCAGGTCTGTTTGCCTTAAAATCGAGTATCTGTAATGCAGAAAATTGCTGTTTGCAATGTGTAAGTAATTGGTGTTAAAAGTAGACCAAACCCACAAGTTGGTACTACCATTTCTTAGTCTGCCTGTAAATTGTGTTAACTGTGCAGCAGTGCACTCTGGTGTTTTCTGAGAGAATTGTTCAGGTGTGTTGTCCGTGGTCACTCTTAGGTTGTGCATTCCTGGTGTTCCAGGAGGTGCTGTAATTGACAGGGCATGGATCTCAGGAGCAGATGTCTTCCACAAAAATGAGACAAGAGGAAAAGCTAAAATTTCCTACAGTTCTCCATTGCCATCCCTGCTTCTTCAGGAGCTTAATGAATGCTCTTTTCTTTTTCTGTTTCTCCTGCTGTTAAAATCCCTGCTCTC
Organism: Todiramphus chloris collaris; assembly: GCA_025345505.1. Classification (NCBI taxonomy): domain Eukaryota; kingdom Metazoa; phylum Chordata; class Aves; order Coraciiformes; family Alcedinidae; genus Todiramphus; species Todiramphus chloris. The sequence goes on from JANVCC010000035.1 coordinate 27,593,346, forward strand.
TCTGAAGAGGAGTCAGATGCAGCAGAGAAGGTTTCTTTCAGCTGGCTGCTTTTCCCATTACAAGTGAGAGAATCGCTCTCACCAGACTTTACAGACAATTCTACAATGACAAGAAGTATGTGACACATACACAAAAACAGAAATAAGGAAACCAAGTGGAAGGGCACGTCATCTCAGACAGACTGACAATCCCTCTATTTAATTTTCACATCGTGTATGCAAAGTCAGCTGCATAAGCATTAGGCAGGAAGCCAGGTACTGAATTTCCAGAGGAGCTATATTATGATGTGTTCAGAGCAAGAAAAAAATGAAGCCAATGTCTGATCTGGAGCGGAAGTTCGTGTTCCCCTCCCACCTCCCTCGCCTCAGCAGGTTATAAACCTGTTTGCGTAACCAGGCACAGGCCATCAGCATCCAGCCCATGGTGTGCTCCTGCTGCCTCTGCCTCACAGGCATTGTAGTCAGGAGGGGAAACAGAAGTGTCCTTTTAGATCTGCTGGCTGCTGCCCTGCAAAGCCACATTACTCTGTCGCTGCTGCTGCTTCTGCCTGGAAAAATGACTGTGCAGATGGGGAAATTGCTTACCCCATTTTTATCTTACTGGTGTAACGTGGTGTGAGGGGGACCTCCCCACAGATGCAGCTATAATAAAATCAAGAATTTGTCTAGGAACTGAAGAGGGCTAAAAACTTCCTGCTAAAGAAACTGGTGAGCAAGTCAGGCTCTGAAATGTGACACGGAGGCCTTGGTGTCTCCTCTGCCCAAACAGCCCGGCAGGCGGGAGCGCTGCCCACTGGTCTCTCCTCGTGCCCTGCTTTTATGGCAGGCGCAGGCAACACGGTGCTGTCATCAAGGTGCTGAGTCCATGCCCTATCTTGTCCACTCCAGCAATTTAACATGGGAGTCCACAAGCCTGTGTTGGCAGCCGGGAAGGTTTAGTCTGTTGCCCTCACAACGGTGCACGAGAGCTGGCTGGTGTGGGAGCGCGACAGAAAGGAAGCACAGAGTGGGCTTTCCACATCTCTGCGCAGAAAACTACACCTAAGACTGGCATGACTCTTTCATGTCTCAGATGCCACAAACGAAGCTGAAGTTCAAGTGTTTGCATGTGGAAAATGTTGCACAGTCTCCATGAGGGTCATCTCCTGAGTGGGCCACCTATGGTCTGGGTGTGAGGGAGCTCTGTGGGCCCCAGGGGTAGTATGGTCTGCAATGCTGAGTTTGGATTGAGGCTCTGGGGCCCTGGGCAGTGCTGAGGAGGTGGTCCACTGGCAGATGTAGGCATTTTGGCTGCTCTGTGGGATCTGGCCTTGAGTGGCACTCAAGGAAGGCTTAGCTGGCAGGACCCTGCCAGGGACTGGAGGCCAGAATGTGAGAAACACCATCATCTTTCAAAACGTGTTGATGAACTTGGGCCACTGGGTCCTGAGGGTGGGTATCTGCCTCGAGTACTTTTGTCCCCCTGACCTACCCTGCACTGCTTTCTCTCAACAGAAAGATATTCTAAGACCTGTCACTGGAACCTCTCCATAGAAATCTGTATCCCATCTTCCATGAAGAGAAACTATGCCCAGATGACAGAAGATAGTTTTCCTAATGTACGGGACAAGAAGAGGTAAGAGCCATTGGGTATCACTGATCAGTAACATTGTCTGTAGCCAGCTGCTTTCCCTGCTTTCTTGGGCCTGGAATCTGTTGCATCATTGGAATGAATTCAGTGGGCTTTGGTTTTGCTTCAGATGGCAGCTGGATATCATCTTGGCTCAGGGTGAGTCAACAATTGAAAAAAATCAGAAACACTGTTTTCTTCCCCCTTAGGAAACTATAAAACTTTTTCTAGAGCACTACATATTTCACTCCAGCAGCAGCAGTGTCCTTCGACAGGAACGCAGTTCATCTGAAGTACAATAGATCCATCACAGTGACCAGAGGGAATAGGAAAACTTTTTTTTTTCCTTCCTCACTGTTAATCATTTTTCTGTGGAGGATTTTGTCATAAGTGTTTCTGACTTGGAGAGAACCCAAAATCCAAAACTAAAAAGTACCTTAAATCCTTACCACCAGACACATTATTCTTCTGGGCTATATAAGAGCCCTTTTTAGTCATCTACATATTGGTTGAACTCAGATAGCAAAGAGTAGTATATGACTACTTTGCAGCTTTCACATAATTTACGTAAGCAAGTAAAATACACTCTCAAGGACTAGAAACCAGTGTAGAAAATTGATGGCCTCCAGCATCTGTGAGAAGAAAGGCACGTTGTAAATATCTGACAGAGGAAGAAATCCATCTGAAAAGGAAATCCTAATGTAATTGATTTTCCATGTCATTATGTCTATATTTTCTCCTGCATTTTCTAAAAGTTATTCAAAACAAAAATGATTGTTGCTATTTAAAGAGACAATTAATTGCTAGTGTGCTTTCTACAACAGCTTTCTGCATGTGCATCCCTTGTCAGCCTGTAGACCTGCAAGGGAAAACTAAATGCAACATAATACTGAACTCAGCTAGAAGTTAGTTTCTCAGCTGTAGAAATTATTTTAAATTATAATACATTATATTCCATATTGGTACATTTCAGGATATTTACCAAAAGAATTGAAATATAAAGGTAATTTTCTTGCTTCTCTTTGACATAGACAAGTACCATTATCCACCTTTAAAATTTCAGGAAACAGGCACTAAGGGGGCCTCTGAGAGCAGAGTTTTGGACAGGTTTGTATGTTATGCAGTACTAGGTTTGTATTTAAGCAGAAAAAAAAATTTAACACACAGTTTTGTAATTCTTCTCCATGAGTACACACGTGGGATGAAAGCCTATCCTTCACATACCCCCAGCTTCCATTGGACTTTAAACAGGCTGTGAGGGATCTCAGACAGAGCCAGCCTGTTACACAGCTTTGCTGTGGCTGTAATCAGTAGGTGATGCATGTCGATATTATAATGAAATCCTGCACTGCAAATTCTGTCCCTTTCCCATGTCTCACTGCTTCTTGTTTTATCTGTGTGCATATCTGCTTGTCCACATCTCATTAGTTCTTCCAAGCATAGATCTATCATGCTGCAAAGTGCAGATTAATATATATAATGTGCGTGTTGAATACAGACCAGCTTATATGTGCCAGCACATAGTTTAATGTAATCCTCCCATCTGAATGCAACAGTGTTTCTCTCGTCTACTTATGTTTATACCTAATTAAAACCACTACTGTTTGTTTCTTTCTGTTCATTACCTTAAATATATTGATTTACAGGAAGGGAAAAACTGCTGATAAGGAGAGGAACAAAAATAATATTTAAAACCTAGTCTGTGTTTTTACATCGTACAAATCTTTTTTTTTTTTTTTTTAAATAGTAAGTAACTGGTCTAGGGAAGCTGGAGGAACAAAGTATGTATTGATAGGTTAACAGGAAAGAGCCCTAGGATTTCACCAATTATTCCAAACACTCTAAAAGTGTTTCCATAGTGAGAAGACAGCAATGAAAAAGGTTGGTTTTGCCCTTTGTAGTCATTCAATTTTATGCCATCCTTAAACTGCCTTTTTGAAATGATTTTATGAAGTCGTTTCATAAATTTTGCTCATCTTCAAAAATATTCTTTTATATTTTCAGTGCAGAAACTATCCAAAAGTTATTATTTTCTTCTTGATTTCAACCTAATGCCAGAGTGGAATAAACCTGTCTGGTACACCGCATCCCTACCATAGTGGTGAGGCACCTATCAAGCTCTTTTGTGCTGCAGACAACACTTCAGTCAGCAGCTTGTCCTAGTTCAGAGCAGCTTGGAGTTCTTAGTGGTGCTGAAATGAGAAAGAACTAAGATTTCTTTGCTGAGCTCAATTATACTTCAGAAAGCTATAAAATACTGGTCCCAACAGGAATAGGTTAGTTCCATTTAAGATCTGATGTCAAAACCTGACCAGAGCTAACAAAAGAGAATCCCGACCAGCACCCTACCTATTTACTCTGAGCCCTGGCGTAAGGAAACACTTAGGAAAACATCAAGTAAAGGCTGTTTTGCCATGTGTGAGGGGCACTTCTGTACTAGGCAATAGTGGATGTGAGTTCAGACTGTTGGATGTGTACTGAAAGGCTGGTTTGCAGGCCAAATCTAGCAGCACCTGAAGTCTCCTTTCCGTATTTTCTTCCATTTCTTATTCAACCTCAATCCTTCAAACAAAAGTGTTTAAAGATAACTTTTTGTAAGTTATAGGCATGTATCAGATATCCTTGTGATGACTGAAAGCTGTCTGAAGCTGTTTCCAGCTCAGCTGTGAGAACAGGCAGAGGAGATACAGTCTCTCTTCATAACACCTTTGTTCCTCCTGAGAGGTGGGAGGGGGTAGTGAGTGCCACTACCTACTCTCCAGAATTCCTGCAGAGTATCAGGTGGTTCTCTTTTCTTATCTTTTCAGTTTGCCCTAAGCATAATGCTTTTAGGTGTTTAATGAAGTCATTTAGACAGTGCCATCATTAACGCTCAGACCACAATCACTATCTACTAAATGTTTTAAATACTGCATTAATAAATCTAGGATTCAGTTACTGAACGTTGTGGACAGGCAGTGTGGGAAGTGCTCACAGGAAGGCTCTTCACTTCACTTCACAGCCTGCAGCTGTTGCCAGCCAGCAGGGTAGTCAATCAGGACTGAGGTCCTCTACCAACGTACAGGAGAAAATCCCAAAATACCATCATGGCATGAAGTAGGACATAGACCTGAGATCCTTACACAGGCATACAGGAACAGAGAGAATTAAACATTAGGTAAAAGGTAGTTTGTGCAATCCATGTGATAATACAGGAAAAGAGTAATTTAAATTAGATTTTGAATTGTAACACTGCAGCATCAGCAGTGGCATTCTTATGAATGGAAGAATTATTGCGCTGTTTTTCACTCATTTTCAGAAAGTGGATTTTTGGCTGAACAGGGTTGAATACCTATATAACATGTCCTAAATATTTTAGAATACTCCTAGTCCTCTGCAAACCCATTTGGAAAAAAAAAAAAAAAGTATTAATACCTAATGTTTAGGGTTATTAATTTCTTATTTCATCTCCACATGGAGGAGCTGTAGAGTTAGAAATGATCCAAGAAGAAACACTAAGTTGTGAAAGAACGATATAGTCAGAGACATCATGCCTTCTCTTGGTTAACTGAGCAAACCCCAAACCTATCATAAATGCTGAGGGACGTGTGTACTTTCAGCTTTTGCAAACCATAATAAGTTGCACTAGAACTTGGAAAGATGGGTCAAGAAACCTTTTTTCTTTGTTAAGGGCTCACTATATACCCAAATGTGACAATCTCAGTAAAATGAAAATGACAAACAAGATTTGTGCATTCCCTTTGTCCTTTCTCTGTGCCTTCAGAAACTCATGGCAGAGGTGAAAATGCTGTGAGGTACTAGTCCATACAGTAGCTGTGAAACACAGACCTTTATAGCCGTTCTTCTGAGTTGCTGGGCTTTCAGCAGAACTTCTCCAGATGTGAGCTCTTGAGACTTACAGTCCATGTGAATTTAAAGGATGATTATACTATGTTTCAAGGGTAACCCAAAGATTATGAAGGATAAACTTTAGTTTATCAATGCATATGTTAGGCTATGGTGGCTGATGTGACTTATGGATGCATAGCATGTGTTAGCCCAAGATCTCATTTTCCATGTAGCTGAAACAGTTTCTTCAAATGCAGTAATCTAGATCAGCAAAGGAATTGTCACAACTGTAATTCTATCTTCTTCTTGTCTTTGCTGTGATAACTGTTGTGGTTTAGAGGCATGGAGCCAAGGCAGTATCAGCGTAGCTTGGCCATCAGTATTTTTAGCAAAGAGAAAGTTCTGCCTGTGGACAGAACTCTCCATTGGATTCTTCACAATTGGAGCCAACTGTGATAAAAACTTCTAATAGTTATTTGCAGGATTGAAGTATCTGTAATGGGTTGACCTTGGACAGCAAAGAAGTATCCACCATACACTCACTCCTCTTCCCCAGTGGGATGGAGGAGAGAACTGGGGGAGCAAAAGAGAGAAAAAATATGATTCCAGATAAAGATAGCTTAAAAAGTGAAGGGAAGATGGGCAAATAAACACCAAGCGATGGAAAGACATTCACTCCACACCTCTCACGAGTGGGATGATGCCCAGCCAATCTCCACACAATGGCTTTTCTAGGAAGACCACCCCCAGTTTTATTGCTGCATGCAATGTCATATAGTGTGGAATATCCCTTAGGTTCCTTTGCTCAGTTGGGATCAGCTGTCCTGACTCCATCCCCTCCCAAACTCTTGCCCGCCCCCAGCCTACTCACTGGAGAGGAGGCAGAGAGAGAAAGAGAGAAGGCCTGGATGCTGTTTAGCGTTTGCTAAACCATCAGTGTGTTATTAACACTGTTCTAGTTGCAAAATTAAAACACAGCACCATATGGTGTGCTATAAAAAATTAATTCCAACCCAGCCAGACCCAGTACAGTCTCCTACACCATAAAATCCCTGGTTTTCCAGTTCCTGGTTCCTGATTTCCTTTTCCTGGAATAATTTCTTGGTTCCTATTTTTATTTTCCTGCTATATTTAAAAAGTGTACCTAAAACAAATGTTTATTCCATAGCAAGTACTAGAAACATCTTGCTGTGCTTGGAACCAGTGCTAAACCCCACTGATAAACTCATGAGAATTTACACAATATACTTTCTTAGTCATGGTAGATCCATCTATTCTTCACTCTCCATATATATATATATATAGTTTTGTCCTGCTCTGGCAGGGGGGGTTGGACTCGATGATCTTTGGGGGTCCTTTCCCCACCCTAACATTCTGTGATTCTGTTATATATGCACCCCTTATTTCAATATATACACAAATAATACCACTGGTCCTAATGGTCTATAATGGAATGGAGAAAACTATTCAATATTTATTATATTATTTTATATTATATTGTATATACATCTGTGTATATATAGACATGTATGTTTATTGGTACAACTTAATTTATTTACAGAACAACTTTAAGCTTTATGGAAAGGATTCTGAGAACAGTCAAAGACCAGAGCTGATATCAGAATACCAATATCTGATATCAGAAACCAACTTTTGAAAGTCCATCCCTTCTGACCAGAACTGCATTAGAGAAAAACTAGAATGGAAGTCTCAATTTCTTTGATTTATTAAAGGTAGAAAAGATAATTGATGCATCTTCCTTGAAAAAAGTACTGTTGATTATATCAGTTTGGTTCAGATGTAGTTTACAGAAGGCCAAACACAATCTCAAGAAAAGTGGTCAGCAGCTAGGACTGAATTTATCTTGACCCATACATACTCTGTATTCAACTGCATTCATGTTCATCCTGTATCACTCAGCAACCACACTAACGTGTGGAAGAATTTTACCACTGAACTAGTCAATGTTTGAAATGTTCCAAACCACACTATAACCACTGAGTAGACTCCAGTCTAATGGCAGGCAGTAGCTTACAATGGCAGCTTTTTATTATTTTACTCATTTTCTCTTTCTGTAAGTGAACAATCCTTTATCTGTTTGTATTTCTGAATCTTTTCTGGTCAGACAGGCAGGCTCTTGCATACCTCTAAGCTATGAAAGCCTTTGCACACTAAGATGGCAATTAGTCAATAGTTGTTTCCCCTGGCTGCCAAAATAACTTCAGCATGCCCTGAATATAGTGAATCTATGCTAATAAATCAAGCAGCCAACCTGCTCAAATAAAACCACAGGAATAAGAAAAGCTTGTGCCTGAAGAATTTTTAGCTGTGATTGAGATAGAGAAGTGGTAACTTCCACTGGAGACAAAATGAAATTAAAATACATAACATTCAGATTTTGAGGTTAAGTTCTTACTGATATTGGAAAAATTGGTACAAAACACATTTCAGTATAGTGTCCCTCTATTTGACATGATTTTTCTTCCAATATATTTTTTCGTTAAAATATATAGCCTTTGTATTCTGTGAAAGCTAAATCCTAAAGAAGAAAAAAACCCCAGTTTTTCTTTTGTATGTATCAAATCCCATCTCTTCTTTGGTGACCCTGTGGCATTATCAGATGCAGATATGCAGGGACCAAAATCTTAGGATCTGCTTAGACTGGGATATGTTTTCCATCAACTCTTGTATAGTAACAATCATCTTTATCATGGTTTCAGCATTTAACATCCTCTACAGAAGAGGATAGTCACGTTTAGTTAACAATGGCAATTATTTATAATTCTTTGTCTTTGAATGGTTTCAAAATCAAGGCAAACTTTCTCTAAGGTTGCTGCAACATACTTTCATAATAAATTGAGAGAGGAGGCATCTCAAATTTTCCTACCCTTGTTTGAATTAGTCAAGGTGAAACATTCCGAAAAGTCTATTTGGTGTCAAAGCTTTCTGTCTCCTGTATACATGCGGTCCACAGAATTTTCCTTTGTATTGCCTAATGAAATGAGGGATTTCCTCATAATTTTAGAAACACATTTGTAGTGGTTATGCTCCATCACTGGCTCAGATCTCCTTGGGTTCATTCAAACCACTTACATTTTTCTGAAAACACCGCTGTCTTTGCATACCAAGATAAAGCAATACTCTGCAGGTCTGCAAACAAGCTCTCCCTTTTCAGACTACGTGTGAGAATGTGTTCAGTAAGTAGCTGGGCAATAGATTAACCACTGCTGACTGCAAGGTATGAGCTGGGAGCCAAGAGAGTTAGACCTCTCCGATGAAGAGCAACTGCACCTTGGCAGTAATGAATTTCAGGATAATTTAATCAAAATGTTGCCAACATAATGCAGCAAGTATATGAAGAGTAATACTGCAAGTAAAAACCACTGAATTCACAGATGAGGAAGGTAATCAGTAACATTAGGGCTACAAATGGTGGACAAAATGATTGAGCTGTTAGTTTCACTCATAGATAACCACTGTATGAAGGAGCAGTGTTCACCTGATTTACTAGTTTTTCAGGAATTTATTTCTTAATGGTATTGTCTGAGCATCTGCAAATGGGAACCTCAGCACAAACTGGAATGTGCTATAAGGTAACCTTACCATTTAGTCTTGTAAAGTACTCTTCTTTTTACTAGCTCACACTCAGTGCACTGCAGTCATACGCTTTCTGTTGTTCTGTGTTTAACTGAAAGTTTGCACCTGTTTGAATTAGCTAGCTTTTGTTTCTTCCTTATTTGGGTTTCATGATACTGGTTTTCACTTGGATCCTGCTCTGCAAATTCAGTTGTCAGCCTTGGTCAGTTTGTGAAATAATTGAACACTTGTTAAAGACCCAATGAAGAGAGAGCCTGGTGCCTCTTTTTTATATTTTTTCTAGCTAATATGAATTTAATGCCAAGTCAGAAGTAACTGAAAATTATCATTAACTGGTGAGTTTTCTTCAACCTCCTTTCAAATAATTATGCCTCTGTGTAAAAGGGGTAGTAAACTGATCTCAGTGCACTAAAACATTCACCACACTTTAAATTAACCAGCCTCTTCCAGAAAAATGCAAATAGGCTATGGAATATTATTCTGATGTGCTAGGCACAGGTGGTGGGATACAGAAAAGCTGGCATTGTTGCCACTGCCCATGTGACAACCTTTTGGTTGCTTTGTGAAAAGGTCTTCAGTATTTAGGGCTATTGGCTCACTGTCTTTTGTAGATACTAGATTTGCAGAATGAAAACGGAAATCAAGTTATGAGTTCCTTGCCCGAAGCTTATTTACCTAGAGATGGAAGTGAGGTGCCAGAGAACACTGCCATGGTAAAAAGGGTGTTGTATGACTGTCATAGTTGTTAACATACTTAAGTTTTTCAGCAGGTATTTTCAGCAAAATGTTTACACCTACAAACTTCGCATGATTATATTTTGTTAGGAAACAATACATGAACAGATTAGTCTGTTTTAATTATAGTAAGAACTGCATATTAATAATGTGTGACTTATACACTGAAAAAGTGTGATAAAAGTCTGATTTACATACATTGATGGTATTATTTTACTCACATGGAACACCTGGAATGCTAGTCACCCTGAAAACAAAAATCCAACACCCACCCTCCCCTGCCCTCCAAAAGTAACCGCATCTTAACATAATTTATTCAAACTGGTAATTTTTAAAGGAACTGTAGATGTAGAGGGATTAATGTCATTCTTTCTTCAAGTCTTGCAGCAAATATATGTTCACTTCTAGTGTATCTGTTCCAGTAGAAAGTGAGGTTTCTAGTACACATGCCTGACCCTGTTCTTTTAATCAAGTTTGCAAACTCAGAACACTACTCCCAGACATTAATTTGAAATGTAAGCAGCTGTTCACCAGTACTGCATTTGTTTGGTTTAATTCACTCTGCCTGAGCATTTGCATGGAGAATAACATCCTGGTGTCTATACGTATGACTGACAAATAACTGATATTCTTATATGGAGCTGTATTTGTAGATGGGCAGAGGGAACTCATTGATCATTTACTGTTCGTAAATTAAATTAACTTTTTATTCTGTGGGGAAGAAATGATAAATGAACAGGATTCTCACAATGTCACATGAATTGACACCACAAGCAAACTGCAGCTTGCAAATAATTCACCAATGCAGCTAGCAGTTTAAATGATGATAATTTTTCTATATAAAAATACATATATTTCTGGATAACATAGAAGCAACAATAAAGACTTAGAAAATACCAAACTTCTTCCATGTCAATGAATCAAAATTATGCATAAGGATAAACCACTTCCTCTCTTTGCTTGAATGGCAGAAAGACACCAGCTAGATTTAATTATAGCAGTTCTAATGAAAATTTTACTTGAATTTTGAAATCGTCTAAACAGGTTAGGCAAGAAGTACAGGGGTTCAAGACAGATCATCTCAAAGATGTAATTGTCCATATCAATAAGCACCTGACTGCAGAATTCTTTGCAGAAGTTTCTGCACATGAAAGGTGGGAAGAGCTAACATGTCTCCAGTCTGCCACAACCTCAGGGAGGGAATATCAAAGCAGCAGAAAGGCAAATCTCTTGCAGAGCCTTTTCTCTCCTCATCTGCCCCATGTTATGAAGCAGGGAGAGTGCACTATGTCCCATTGACAATAGGGCAGCTGAACCAGCACTGACATTGAAACCTACTTTGCTGAGCAAAGCTGGCAAAATAGGCAATTTTGAAAGTGATGAATAGTGGAGGATTTCAATATTTTCAATACATTGTGATTAGTTTATTTGGTAAATGGTATGTTGTAAACACCAAGGAAAAAATGATTGCAACTTCACCTACAAGAATATCCCTTTTCCAGGTAAAGAGCATCTGGGATCTCCTAGTGAGTATCTCTGAGAAAGTTTGCGGCAGAGCTTAGACAGGAACACATAGTTCCTTTCTGTAAACCTTGTGCTTGGTCCCGTTGCCTGTGGTTCCTTCCATACTTTGTAACTTCCCTCTCTTCCCTGTTTGTAGAGGTTGTTTAGCCACAGTAGGGAGGTGTGTGGGTGTGGTTTGGTGGGAGGTTTTTTTGATAATATGCCTGAACCAGCCCCCTAAACTATTACACAAAAATCCAATTACAGTATGCTTACACAAGGCAATGGGGCATGATAAAACCATATCTGAAATAGTACCAGAATCTGAGGTAGTGTAGCCACTTTGGCTTGACACTGTCCTGAAAGTAATTAGCCCTTGATGAGCGGCTCATTAGCTAGGGCACATAGCCACACTAACACAGTTCTCAGTTTTGAAGATCCCTGCTAAATGCTCCGGATGATACTGTGCATATTAAGTGTTGTAGTTTAGGATACTTGAGCAGGATAGTCCCTCCCTTACTTATCTCTTACATTATTCTCATTTTTCTGATTCCCATCCAGCCTGACACACTGTTAAACATTTTCAGATCCTTGAGTCATCCTTACCCCTATTCATGTCCAGTGAAGTTAGCCCTTGACAGTGCTAACAACAAATCTTTCACATTTAGTGGACTGTTGCAAATAAGCTTCATAGTAACTGATGCCATTCGAAGGTGCACAAGGCAGATCTGATGGCTGAACTCAATCAGAAAGCATCAAAGGTAGCTGAACGTACATAAATTAAGAGATAGACCTGGCACACAGATCAGACTCTTAGTATTTGAAGTAAATGAATCCCATTCCCCATATTTCTGTCTTGGAGTCATGCAGAATTAGACTTCTTCCTTTTTTGGCTTCTGATGTTTTTACAGAAAAAGAAAATTGTCTCCTCATCCCCCAACCAGTCCAGACAATGCCTCTCCTATAGCTTTGTCCCTTTGTCTCATTCCATTTATATCTGATGGGAAAAAATCACAGAGGAAGTCCTGCCTGTATCTTACACCATTTTCTTCTTGCATTCCACCTTTTATTCTTATAAGTATTTCCCAAGTATATATAAAAAATGTCCCACTTACTTTTCTCCAGTAAAACCATGTGCAGCAAAGGAGCTACAAAGGCACTAGCTGCTCTACCCGTACTTTGAGGGATGCCTATTTCCCAGTCTGAATGCATTTTTACATTTGCCTAGTGCTTGTTCTTTCACTGTCATTGTCTTGTTCAGGTTAATATACATTAGACGTGGTCCCATGATGAAATCTCACGATGTAATCCACTTCTTTACATACACAAAAGCTGTTGGAGAGGGAGGAGCATAGATCAGTGCTGCACAGTTGATCCCAGCTCTCGGACCCTGTACAGCCACTAATTCTGAGCCCGCTTGGATTTTGTTTCTCAGGTTTGCGCTTATGACCATTTCACCATAATGAATGTTCTCCCTAATGCAGAATAATTGCTTATTCTGATTTTTTAATGTTCTCCAACACATTTTTGTGACAGGAGATAACAAAATCTTTGAAGGGTAACTTTGAAATGTTTTGTGGAATGCTTTTCATTTCACAAAGAATCAGTGAACACTACTACCCAAAGTCTGCTGAACACAATGGTAGTGCGATGTGTTGAGGCTGTTGTTGGATACATCCCCCAGTGGCTGGTGAAAGCTCTTGTAGAGAAGTTCATGATCTGATAAAGTTCTTATCATTGTTCCTGAAGAGGGAAGGACTTGGCAAAAGTAACATCTAATTTACACGAACGCGCCTTGGCATCTCACCATAGCTATTTGGGGGTTTTTGTGCTAAGAATGAGAACTGGCACTTTTCCAAAGAGGTGTGTCAGAGGTAGATGAACATGGCATTGAAGTACCCTATTGTGTTGTAATAGTCTTGCTGGAGACCTGAAGGTGTGTCTCTGCCTTTATAAATACCATGCTGCTTTTACAACTAGCTCTGATTCTTTTGAAAGGGACGAGTTGCATCAGGAGTTGCATTAAGGTATCTTCAAGCCCTGTGCAAGGTATGTGTTTTAGTTTTCTTACTTTTGCATTGTTCCATTTGCAACAGAAGGTTACTGTCACGTCATTATTCGTTTTAATGGTATTTGTTGCAGTATTTGCAACATAACTGTAAATACTGCATGATGCTCTGTAATGAGGGATATATGGAGTGAAAATCTCTGTGTACAGTATAAGACATGAAGCAGCTCAAGTAAGATCTATGCAAAAGTAGGAGCTGTTCACATCTGCTGCTATCTACGCATTCTAGATTCTAAATTTGTGTAACTAAAGATATTTGCAGGTAGGTGAATAGTGAAATAGGTTCCTTATTAGCATGCTTACACATGAATTTCTGCTTTCTAACACAGAAACTTGGCTGCAGAAATGGCTAAGATGGAAGCATCTGCAAAGTACATTTATGGATTTAATCAGCTAAGTGTCAGATTTAAACCCTCTACCATTATGGTGTGCTCTGATCCTGAAAGCTGCTTCATGAAGTGGAACTCCTACAGAAATAAATATGTGCTGTGCAGATGCAGCGGTCAGATTGATAATGATTTGCTAACTAGCTACATTTCAAGACTGAAGTTGCATATCTATCCCTTGAATCTGGTAGCTTTAGACACAGCCTGGTACACTGCATGTGTCTTCAAAAGCAAAAAGGCAGTTCTGCTTGTTTAGCAACAAAGGCAAAAAGAATGCTTTAATAGTTACTTTTTGATATCTAGAAATACTACTGTCAGATTTTTCAACAGAAAAATTAAATACTGGCATAACCAGTAAATCAAGACCATTTTCAGGATGCCCAAGAAATAATTTTGCTCAACTTGAACCAAATGGTTTCCTTTCTGTCTGGCATATTTTAGAAGAATAGCCAGAAGTCAAAATCACTTGTATGCCATTTATAAAATGGGAGATCATGGGAACAACAACTGCCTTAGAAGTTGTAATTTAAGCTATTCATCTGAGATTGACAAATCCCTGCTTCAAATTCCTTCTCTGAGTGCAGAAGAGATTTTAATCAGGGTTCCTCAGTCACTGGGCTGTAACACATCCTGGGATTGAGTCTCTTCTGTTCTGCGTGCCATAGATAATTAAGCAATTGCATCAGAAGGACTTACTCCATAACCATCTACAGCTCTCAAGGATAATACATAATGGTTCTAGAAACCGGGTGTTATTCACACAAAGGACAGAGGATTTTGCCAGTAACATCATTTCAGTAGATATCAAAGAGCAGTACAATGTCTGTAATACTGTAACTGTCAAATGGAGTCCAGTATTAACTGAAAATGTTTCTATGATTTTGTTTGTTGGTTTGGTTTGAAGGCAGGTAACAAGCAAAGCAGAGACCATGAGGATCAAAAGCTTTGGACTTCTTTGTATGTTTATTCTGATCTCCCAGATGCTTCTGGCCAACTGTGAAACAAAGAAGGAAAGAAAAAAGGGAAAGCAAGGCATAGAAGATGGTAGAAAAAAACACAGTGAATCTCAACAAGAAAATGAAAAAAGGCAGAAGTCAAAAGGAGGAAAATCATCTCCTAGAGGCAAGTTTAAAAACAAAGAAAATGTTGAGTGCAGCTGGGCAGTGACTGACGTGAACGGTGTTACTGTGCGCGTAGACTGCAAGCATGGTGACAGTGAGTTCTGGTGCGAATTTTCTGGAGACCCTTCTACCTGTGCAGAGTATGCAGCAAACCAGAAACTCTACTGGAAACAAGTTTCCCGATCACTAAAGAAGCAGAAGCAGATCTGTCAGGACCCCAAAAGTGTCCTAAAGTCTAAAGTATGTAAGCAAGCTTCACGAAGCTCTCATCTCAAGTTGACCCACTCAAGCCTACAAAAATCACTGGGACCTGTAAAAAGAAACATGACTCATCTCACACAAGGTCTTCAGACTCCAGCAGCCGCCTCTGTGACTGAAAAGAAGCCAGAACACAGTCCTCCAGACTGTGTTGAAGACATAGATTATATTGATCAGAAAAAGGTGGCTGAGGAATACTGTCCAGAAAGCTTGCTTTCTTTCTGCAACTTTTTTATTACAATGGTCCAAGACAAGAAGTGTTGAGGAAGTATTTCTAATGCTCTGTATCATGAAAGTCCTGTCTCATCTAACTTACTGCAAACTAGTCCAGATTTTATTCTCATGTTATATATAATGTATATAGGGAAAAAAAAAGGAATATATTTTTCTGATTTTGTATATACGTAACAGACTACACTTGACATAGTTGAAGATGTTATAGATGTTATTTGCACATATATTGCTACACAGGTGTTACCAACAGATATTACATACTCTACACAGAAGCATAGGAGTAGTCTCCTTGCCCCTCTTTGAGCTGCACTAGGCAAAGTGATGAATTCAGTGCTATGCACTTCATGGGTTTGTAGAAGACCTAAACATTATTAAGAATAATAAACTTCTAAATATATTCAAAATATTACCTCTCTCTCTCTTTCTGTTTAACTAGATTTCTCTGTTAAGTGCTAAGTCTTTGTTAAAGATTGATCATTCACAAGATATAGGCAAAGTGTTGCTTATAAAGCAGTTTTAAAAATACTTCTACAGTTTTGCAGACTTCAGCTTTCTCAGTGCAAGCAACATTTTGACAGAGAACTACATTATTGTTAGTTTTTCATTATAGTGATAATGAAGGGCAACAAAATATTCAGATTTTTTTCCATACTTTTGCAAAGGTTCAGCTTTCCAATCTCATCAAACACCTTCAGAAAACTTTGCAAACATCAATTATCTCTTTTCTCCTATAGCATGAAGAACATTGTACTCATTTTCTGGCGGGCAAACAAAGATGCAGAGATAAAACGACTTATACAAGTTCATACATAGGCCCAGGACCGGATCCCTTACTCAGGCAGCTAAAGCACTTATGCTCAGCACCACCTCTACATTCTTTTGAAGTTCCTTTGTCTGGTATCTTTATGTATGGACAACACTAATAAATACTTTTCTAGTCATTAAACTTCATCTGTATTCAAAACAAAACCAAAACAAACCCCTCCAAAACCCCAGAAAACTAAACTCAACAAGAATGGAGATTTTAGAAAATATAAAGCTTAATAATGACTATTGACCTTTGCTAATTTTTGAAACTCAGCTGGAAGAAATGTAATGTGCAAGTTACACTTTCCCAGGTCCTCTGAGCTCAGAGGGGTGGTCTTCTACCACAGTGGTGCACTTGGAGAGACTTGAACTTTCATGAAATACAATTTCCCTGAGGATTTCTAGCAAATTAAACCAATGTTTCTGTTTCTTGAGAAAATATACTCTGTTCCCTTCTGTAATTATCTTACTGCTAGAATATTTGAGAGGGTAGTTTGAAGATGGGTAGTTACAAGTAACACACCTACTGCCACTTCTCTTTTTTCCTTCTTTCTCACATATACTCTTTATTTAAATGAGTTTGTCTGGAGATGGCAATTTAATGGTACTCTGTCTCATTTCTTCAGCAATAAACGCCCTTGCTGTTATTTAGTATCAGTATTTTCTTTGCAATGAATAATTAATTTAGAAAAAATGCTTAAGCTAAGATGGAAGTCCTCAGAAAGAGAGGAATGTGCTACTTAACACACAAGGGGGTTTTTTTGGTTTTTTGGTGTTTTTTTTTTTTTTTTTTTTTGTTTTGTTGGGGCTTTTTTGTAAATAGGGGTAAAGTCTTCTTACACAGGGTTGAAGTTACTATGGCAGAGCTGGGAACAAGGCATGGCATCAGCTCAGGACTAGCTGCAGTATTTTAGAGAGGACACTTCTGAAGGCTCTCATGAATACTTCATATGATATTAATGTACATTTTTTTTTTGCTACTTATAATATTTCAATCTCTATGTGGCTAACATCTTGAATGTGGGATGCTCTTATTAGTCTGGCAAACTGTGTTTGAGAAGGTTTCAGCTGTAATTTACCAAGTCCAAATGCCAAAAAAGAAGCAGGTTCTTCTTAGTGAAGTTCCAGCCTCTGCATGCCTTGTGGAAACATTCTTAGTAGCCTATGCAGAATAAATTCTGTTGGACTGATGCCCACAGGAAAGCAAAATTCCAGTAAAATGAGGCATCAGTACTGTGGAGGCTGGAAGACACAGCCAGTTTGGTGCCAAGCAGGGTGGAAAACCAGCTACCAGTTCCTTATTATTAGAGTAGATATGTAAAAACGGAAAGTGTGGGTGAGTTCCAGCTATTAGACAGCTTGTGTGTTGGCCTACATCTTCACATTAGGAGATTCTTAAGATAAGGAAATCAAAAGATGCAGAGGAAGGATTAGCAGCACACATTTGGCTCAAGCCATCAAACATTGTAGCAATTAATTATGAATATCTAAGCTGGTATACAGATACCTGTGTAGTAGTCCCAGATCACAACTAGAGCACTGGGCAGGACTGACTTAAGAGGCTCGATTGCTCCAGATGTTTTGGACAATGTCCAATTCTAGCTGCCCTTATCTGCTCTTACCCCCAGGAGAACTTGGGTAAGTGCATGTTCCCTGAAGTGTGAGCCGCCCTGCTCTGAGCTGCCAGGAAGCACTGCACTCTCTCTGTGGCTGCCAGCCAGCCAGGCACGCCGTGGCATGGACATATCCCAGAGCAAATTCCAGCCCAGGGTTGAAGAGCTGTGAGTTACGTCTCTGCGTGCGGGACTGTCAGCGCCCGGACCCATGTGTGGGAGCTGCGTGCCCCTCTCCAGAGATGCATTATATTTCTGCTGCCTTGTCTTCCTGTTTGCTTTCAGGATTGACTTTATCTTCATGTGGGCCTCTTTGCAGGAGGAAAACATGCTTATTCTCAACAGTTCCTGGGTGCATTTCACCTGCCGTGTACGCAGTTGTGCCAGTATCCTACAAGGACAGTGAGGAGCATCAGGAGAAAAAGATCATCTCTGTGCAGCCTTTTACCTTGGAAGGTGGGCTAATGTGAGAGTGCAGATTTCAAAACTGTCTCAAGCAGAGGACGGGATTTTTAGCGTCCATGAGTATGTAGTTTTGGCTGTTTGTTGGAAGGGCACATTTCAGAATAGCAAGGTCTGAGGCAAGTGTATCTGGAGTCTAACTTCATGAACAGACTCTTCTGCAGTTTCACAAGCCACAAGTCTACACCTAATCGCATCCAAGTTCCCACTGCACTTACCAAGCTTTGTGTTCCCATCCTACATCTATAAAGAGATCACTTGACAGCAATTACATATTAGTCTCTTCTGGGCATGTACAGAGCCAGTTGGATCAGTATAACTTTCATGCTTCTGGAGTCCAGATTGTTAGGATAAATAAAACATTTCCTGTCATTCTTTATCTTAGGACCTGTGGTCACTATTTAAAATTTCACAGCTGATCTTTATTCTGTGCTGCTTTCCTCCAAGTACACCACTTGTTATTGTGTCAGAATTTCATGTTTGAATAACTTGGAATAAGGGTGGTAATGACTTTTCTAACACCTATGGCAGGACAAGCAGGAATACAGTGAAGGAAAACAATGAATGAATTTAAATTATATCCGTGCAGTCCGAGTCCTCTGTCCTGCCCTATTGAAAGCATAACAATCTCATCTCTCTTAGAATCAGTTGACGTGTGGCAAAAACAGCCCCTTTTTACACCCAAGGAAAGGAGATATAGGAAGACTACATGACCTTGTCGGTCACAGGGAGAAAAATAGTGTCTGAATCAGGAACCTGATTCTTGAAAATATCCAGCTAATATCTAGGTATTTTAAATGTATTAGAAATATCTTTGGGAAAAAAAAGTAGCTAACTTCCTAGGCAATAGAGTTTGTTTCTCCAGACAACTTCGGGTATTATAATTTGACTATTTACTTGTAAAGAAGGATAGGGCTATTAAAGATCGAAAACTCTTTCTAGTTTCAGAGACGATGAAGTTTCAAGGAGTTTCCCTGCTCTTGCAATATGGAATACTTGTACATTTGGTAACTGCTTTAGACTATGGATCTTTTTAGGTGGATCCAACACCCACATACTCCCACAAATTCTCAAACTCTCACCAAACTCTGGAGAGTCAAAAAATGGATTTTTTTAAAAAAGGGGACAGAAAAATTTGAAAGTGAGAGTTCTTCCAAAGTTATGTCCTAATATATGACAGTCTTATCTAGAAAATTTTAGAGGTATCTTTGTATTCATTAGGAAATGGGGCGACATTGTTAATGTGCAGCAAATAGCTGGGCAATGCCATGCTACCTAGGAATCTGCAAAATCTGAGCTCCTTTAACTCTGAAGTTTAAATTATTTTATTATTTTCTGCAGTGTATTTTCTACTTGCTTTCACACACAATTTCATCTGAATGAATTTCCGTTCCTTCTGCAACCTTCTTTATTCATTTATCACTTTGGCGATAGTACAGATTACATATCTAATCTCCTATGTTGCATGACTACTTGTAGGAGAATAGAGCTGAGTGACTCAACCTTCCTGCTTCCAGGAGTGCCCTACCCTCCTCTTCCCCCGAGGGGACCAATGAGTACCTACCACCTGATATCACCTCACCTGAATTTGACCAACCGTAGCAGAGACTGAGTGTTCAGACAAGCCACATTTTACACAGCCATGCTCAATCCATGTAGACAGAGCTGAACCTAGATAATAAATTCCACTCCCTTTTCCACCTTTACCTTAGTCTTTTTTTTTTTTTGCTGATGCTGCCCTGAGCAAGGCAGCTTGATACTTGTTGGTAGCTAATGCACCTCACCTGTGCCTTTGCCTGGTCTTCATTCCTTTTCAATATATTGTATTGTTTGTTCCTCTAGGCTGTTTTCAAGAGTGATACCACTTTGATTAGCCCACTGGGAATTGATTAGATGGAAAAATCAAGCTTTAAGGTTCAAAAGTTCAGGGGGTTCCAGCCTGCAGATGTTCCTTGCGATCTTATCACTA
The DNA here is from genome assembly GCA_025345505.1 of Todiramphus chloris collaris. Taxonomy (NCBI): domain Eukaryota; kingdom Metazoa; phylum Chordata; class Aves; order Coraciiformes; family Alcedinidae; genus Todiramphus; species Todiramphus chloris. The sequence goes on from JANVCC010000035.1 coordinate 27,613,536, forward strand.
GGGTGGTGATACCATCCCATCCCTATGTGGACCATGCATGGCTCTTGCCTGTTAGCACCATAAATGGTATAACAAATCCCGTGGATCTCAAGAGCGCTGTTGGTATTCCTGTGTTCTAACATCTTTGAGCTTCTTCCTGCTCCCTCCCTTGAAAGAGCTGGGGAACTTTGAACCCTGCTGCAGTTAACACCTCTCTTCAAAGAGACGGAGAGGAAAAGGCAGAGTGCAAGAGTTCTGGTAGGGTTAGACTTATCAGACACTGAACACCTGGAGGTTTCAAAAGGACATCCAGGTGCCTCACTTGCTACTTCCATTGCTATTACTTCAGTGAGATAACCCAAGGTCACACATAAAGACAGGCGACTGGCCATGTCACAGAGATTTTTACCTGTTCGTAAGCTACTACCAGTAGAAAAGGATCCATTAGGGTCCAGCTTCAATTTTTATTGAGGATTTGTGTAACAAGTTTCTCTGGAAACATGCTTCTATCTGTGCAAAGTACTTTATTCAGCTACTAGAACTACTTCCAAAGTTCTTTATTGATCTCACTAGAAATAGGTGTTGTACAGCAAAGAAGTGATAATAGATGGAAGAATTGTCAAGACTTCCCATGAAGTCATAGCTACCTGGCTGCCTCAGTTACTTAATTATCCTGAACCTCCAAGTGCACTATGGAAGTCTCACACTGATTTCCAGGCAACAAACAGACACATCAAAAGAACTCTGTTATATAATGAGATCCTGCAACATGTTGAAGACTGTCTGTGAGTGTGCGCATACAAGAATACTGTGGTGCTTTGTGCATGCCAAGGAGAGGAAAGTTGCTCCAGTCAGCCAGAACATTTGATGTTAAGATGAATCTTAAAATCCAGGAATTACAATATTACCTGTAACAGGAATGTATTCTATACATCCATAATATGTGCACTAATTATATGTAATGGATATGCTTAGATAGTAGAATATTATTTGTATAATATGAGTTACTTTTACATCTGTTGCCTGAAGGTGATGTGGTTTCTAGAGTCACTCTAGAGGTGGTTGATTCCCTGGAAAATCTTGGACTGCTTTTGGGCTACTGTGGTTTAACCCCGGTTGGCACCTAAGACCCAGACAGCTGCTCGCTCACTTCCCCTCGGTGGGATGGAAGGGGAATCAGAAGGGTAGAAGTGATAAAATTTGTGGGTTAAGATAAAGACAGCCTAATAAGTAAAGCAAAAGTCATACACACAAGCAAAGCAAAGCAAGGAACTCATTCACCACTTCCCCTTGGCAGGCAGGTGTTCAGCCATCCCGTGGAAAGCAGGGCTCTGTCACACATAGCTGTTACTTGGGAAGACAAGCATCATACTTCAAATGTGTCCCCTTCTTTCTTCTTCCCCCAAGTTTATATGCTAAGCATGATGTCATAGGGTATGGAATATCGCTTTGGTTGGTTGGGCTCAGCTGTCCTAGCTGTGTCTCCTCCCAGCTTCTTGGGCACCCCCAAGCTGCTCGCTGGTAGGGGGGGGTGGGGAGCAGAAAAGGCCTTGACTCTGTGTAGGCACTGCTCAGCAATCATGAAAACATCCCTGAATTATCAATGCTTTCAAGCACAAATACAAAACATAGCACCATACTAGTTACCATGAAGAAAGTTACTCCAGCTAAAACCAGCATAGCTATGCCACAGCAGCTGAGTGCCTACAGATGCATGTGCCACAGCAGCTTCTGTTCCTGCTCCTTGCTCCCAAGGGCTCTCCAAAGGATGGCTACAGTTCTTCCCTGCAGTGCAAACTTCCCTTGAATTTTCTGTCCTGTCTTTCACATCTGCAGGTATGAACACGGTCTTTGCTCTGGGTGTGTGGCAGCCTATAGACCTTAGTGTCCTATAAGGAGGACTCCAGTTAAATGTTGGTCTCAGAGACTCTATATTTCTCACTCACATGTGCAAATGACACAGATTAGAGCTACAGATGTCAGTTTGTGGACAGAGAGGAGTTGGGACATTAGGGATACTGGTTTGGGCGAGATTTCAGATGACATTTTGTCTCTGAAAAAATCGTCACACAAAATATTATGGGTTGCATGTGCTACTGTAGATGGGGTATTTGGGTTAACAACACTCTGCTTGGATTAATCGCCAGATTGCTAGTTGTACAGGGTTGTTAGGGCTCCCAAGTTCCTACCAATGTAAGAGTGAAGATGTTAGCTGTTGGTGTCTTGGCCAGTGTCCAGGCAGGTGATTAGACTCTGCTGCCCAAACTCTTCATAGAATTTCAATCAGATGCAGCTTTCTGCACCACCTTAAACTGCTTTGTGCTCTGACCACCAGCATTTAGATGCATCTGATTTTACGTAGGCAGGGGGCTAGGAGGATATCAAGACCTGAACGAGGACCAGTTATTACTTTCCAACTGTTACTTAGGGAGAAGGCAAAAAGAAAATGACAAGTGAGATTGTAAAAAGAAAAGCAGGAAAACTGCTATTTTCAGAGAGATAGTTAGAATCAAAATCTTCTTATCCAACATTTTTATCTTGAGTGTCCCTGTGTTTGGTCTTTCTTTTATACTACAACCCACAGAATCCTACAAAAAAGTGAGTATCTTAGCTGTCGTCCAAATAAAGGAACAGCCCAGCCCTGACAGCATGATTCAGACTTAAAAACACAGGCAAGTCCACACCAGCATTTCAGAAGTCAAATACAAAGACCCTCCTATTTATTACTCCCTTAAAAACTGCATTCTAGCTCAATCTTACAAGGGTAAACCATGACATTTAAGTGCTTTGAACTGGTAAAAGGAGGGAGAGGTTCCAGGCAATGGAATGGGGGCAATATTAATAGAAATTACATTTGTAAAGTTGACTTGGTTTTTTTCAAACTAAAAGGAGAGAAAACGTACATGCAAAGGAAATGCTAAGAAATGATCACAGGAGATTCTCTAGGTATGATGCTTAGTGAGGAATACAAATATAATTCACAGAAAACAGAGACTAGTAATTTATATCTACTTTGATTTCAGCGTATTTTGTTCAGAGTATAGGGAAGACTCATAAAAAAAGAAATCTATCCCCCTAATTATAAGGCTTTGAGGAAAACTGTGTGTTGCTACATTATGGGGGGAGGGGGGGGAGGGAGGCAGAAAGACCTATTTTAACATACAATAATTTTACTGCCACAAGCTTTACTAACAAAGCTGTCATGGTATTACAAAGACTTCTCAGAACCCTAGTTTGTAGTGTTTCCTCATCCACCTGGAGTATGTTTCCAATAAAAGCTGCAGTGGAGTTTCCCTTTTCAAAAGCTGGCAATGTCTAGCTGGATGACACTGCTGTCATTTATCATATTTCTTGATTGACATTATGAACCTACACTTTAACTTCAGGTGGATATTCAACTAGTAGCTTGGTTTTTAGGCCCTTGTGCCAATTAAAGCAGAAGACATACATGAACCAGGATCACCCCACAAGAACATCACACAAATCTACGCCTCCTTCCTCTCTAAGAAGAACAGATGAAGTATGACTCAGAGGCATATGTTAAAAAAAAAAAATCAACAAACAAGACAGAATTGTATTAGAGCAGCTTTAGTAAGGCTTGGTGAGGCATTACAAACTCCTGAACCAGACAGTCCTTGTTGGCTTTTTGAGCCCTTCCCTTAAAAACTATAGGCATTTTGTTGTTGTTGTTTGTTTGTTTGTTTTTGTGTTTGTCTTTGTTTCTGTTTTGGTTTGGTTTTTTGGGTTTTTTGTTTGTTTTGTATCTAATACTGCAGCACCTTAATGCCTGAATTTGGGCTTTTATTAGGAGCTGATGATACCAGATCATGTCTTCATGGTTCATCTGAATTCTCCCTGTGCTTGCTCCTGTAGATAGTTGTGGCAAGAGCGTAGCTAACATCTCTATCAGTATATTGGCTTCAGTCTTTGGAAACAGAGCAAGATTTGTTTAGAGATAAAAACTAACTCAATGTACTACAGAGCACCAGTCTTCATATTGCCCTTCCTACCTCTTGCCAAATGAATGTTGAATTTGGATTCTCATTTGCTTTTGAAAACTCTGTATGCCTTGAAAGGCTCTGTGTTTTCCTTGTGAGGTTCGCCTATTTGCACAAAACAACTGTTTCAGGGAAAGTGGTCTATTCAATACTAATGGAGATCCTCTGGACTTACACAGCTACTACTCAGAAGTAAATTTGTCTCATCATTAAGTTCTCCTCCCCCTCTACTCTGCCCTAGTGAGACCACATCTGGAGTATTGTGTCCAGTTCTGGTCTCCCCAGTTCAAGAGGGATGGGGAAATACTACAGAATGTCCAAGGGAGAGTTATGAGGATGATTAAGGGACTGCAAAATCTCTCTTATGAGGAAAGGCTGAGAGACCTGGGGATCTTTAATCTGGAGAAGGGAAGACTGAGAGGGGATCTTATTAATGTTTACAGATATCTGAAGGGTGGGTATCAAGTAGAAGGGGCCAGTCTCTTTTCAGTGGTGCCCTATGATAGGACAAGAGGTAATGGTCACAAGCTGGAACACAGGAAGTTCCACCTCTACATGAGGAAAAACTTCTTTACTGTGAGAGTGACAGAGCACTGGAACAGGCTGTCCAAAGAGGTTGTGGAGTTCTTTGGAGACTTTCAAAAACATTCTGGATATGTTCTTATGTGGTTGGTCCTCCTCTAGCAGGGGGGTTGGATTTGATGATCTCCAGAGGTCCCTTCCAAACTCTACCATTCTATGTTTCTATGATTAGGATTAATTTTAGTCTTGGAAATAGCTACTTTATTGTACTATTCACCAGCAAGCCAGAGGTAGCCAAATAATTAATTGTTTTCAGATAGAATTAATTGAATAACTGAAAATAGGACCAAAGTAGGAAGTAGCAAAGACACAAAAATATTACTATCTACAGCTCTCTCTTTCCACAGTCTTTGTTAATATAAAGGACTGTTATATCTTTTAGGCTTCTTCATGAATACAAAACACAATTGCTGCATGAGTTCAGCAAATACTCCACTCCATATGACCCCACTGATACCCAGTAGTAAGGTATGATGAACATGAAAGTTCTTCAGTTTCCAAAAATATGCAGCTTAAGCCTCTTCATGATGGCAGCCAGCATATTGAGCAATACTTTTAAGGCAATATATCTTCTACTATGATAAAGGGACATCAAACAATGATGGTATTTGATCATACCTTTCTCCCGTACATTTGCCTGAAATATCTGGTTCAAGAGGATTGCTAGTCCACACTGTACATAATATTGACTTCCTGACGTTGTCTTGTTAGAGAGCTGTGTGACACAGCATTGTTCTCAGCTTGTGGAATTAACTGAGAATTATTAATTGTATAGTTGCTATCTTTGTTCTGCTCAGATAAATAGAACACCATTACTTTTCCTTGCAAAGCTGATCAGTGAATGATTACTTACATATTGAGATTATTTCTGTTTTACATATATGTGAATGGAGATAGAAGACTAAACCAGCTAAGACTATATGTCAATATAGTGGTAGAATCTGTAGGCTAAATCTGCTCGTAGTTTAAGTACATCTGAATTTCTGGATTTCGTTTCAGAATTTGTGGATTCATTTCTTTGGGACACCACAGAATGGCTCTTGGGAACATCATAAAGCCAAGTGAACAAGAGCTAGCAATTTCACTGCAACTTCTGATTAGTCTGTCTGAATTTAACAGCACTCTCCCTTGGTGACTTCCATGAGCACCTACACTCTCCAAGAGCTTAAAATGTCAACACTTCTCAACTGGCTTCTCAGTTCCTCCAGGAACTGGAAGTGTTTACGTGTATTTTTGGCAGACCATAAGAAATATGAACAATCATGAAGTGGGAATCCAAGCAGTTCCTACATTCTGGAACTCCTGATATGCAATGCAGAGCCAGTCTATAAGCTTAATCCAACTCTCATGTTAAAGACACCAGTCTAGTGGACAATCTATTTAATCAATGTAATAGTTCTAATTTATAAGGAAAAAAAAAATTGTGGCACGTTTAAAACATTTTTATTATATTATATAAACAGTTATGTGAACAGAAATGTATGGAAAAAGGCAACTTAAAATTATATGCTCGTATATGCTATATACATTACGTACAGTTGTGTGCCTAAAAGGATCCAAGCATATTTATTCTGTCTGTTATTGTGACTGGGACAGACAGTTATCATGAAGTGTTATTCCCAGTAATGGGCTCGCTGCTCCTGATTTTTGTTGTTGATGGTGCCATGGGACCATTTGTTCTTAATGGTGCCATTCCCTTGTAGCCCAGAGCTCACACTGATTATGGGTAGTAAGCCATGGTCTCATCCAGTGGTTGTTATTATGTCACAATATACTCCCTAATTTAAGTACAGAAAGAAACAGACCCGACTCTTTGTAGTAACGCTTGAAATGTTTGATTTCTTTAGGCATGTTCCTACTAGTTCTTGTTGCTGCAACCAGCTATGATGAGTTACTCCACATCATAGTCACCTCAGGTTTCACCTACCAATTGCAGGCATGCAAGAAACTACAACGTGTCTGCTGTTTGCTGGAAACGCCTTTGAGACCAGACAATCTTACAGTCCTGTTTTCTCCCCTGTATTTGGGGTAATAAGTGTTTCCTAATGCCTCTGGTCCTCAGAAGTCAATCAATAGGTCTAAAACTTGATCTATGAACTCCAAATGTTATAAGGAATGATACTTTGACGGAATCTGGGAGTCTTTGGATTTGATCCATCAGCTGATGAGTTAGAGGTAGCTGAATTTTGCTTCAGAGTTCTGATGGAGTATGTGTAGCACTCCTACTGTGTGCCATTTCATCATACAGTGCTAAATCACCAAACACGCATATGGCTGGTGCACAAGAAATGGAAAATAATGGGCACAGTCTGAGCAGTGCGTTGCAGTGCAGACCATTCAGGGGCCACAGGGACTCCAGACTGGAGGTACAAAAGAAATCTCCTTTGACAATCATTGTGGAAAAACAATTACCACTGCTTCTCTTGTAGCAAGTTGATTTATTGCACATTGGATAGACATCTGTCTGGCAACAAGCAGCACATATGAACAATGCTTTCTTTGCTCTTTCCAGAAGTCAGCTTGCTTCACCCAAATTTGCGGAGACCTCCCACTGAGATGCTAGTATGCATTGAAGTCTGTATGTTGAAGGCATCATTACTGGTGATCTGCCAGGTAAGCTTTAGCTTGGAAAAAGTTTTTAAAACAGCCTTTTTCACTCACCAGGAAATTTATGTTCCTCTTTTGTGGTCAGCACCTCAAAATCTATAAACAATGAATGCAGAAATGAAGCAAGCTGAAAATCCCTGCCACCATTGTGCACAGCCTTTTAAAATGCACGTGCAGTGGCTTCATTTTTCTGCACAATTCAAAAAGTTTTGTGTCTTCTACACCCACAATTAAATCACTAAAACCTGTATGTTGCCCTAAAGAAATATCTTCTGTCTCCACCATGGCTTTAGACATTCAGATTACACTGCCTTATCCGTCCTGCCTTAGAGACAAAACCCCATGCTCCAAGGAAGCTTGCAAAGATGAAGGTGTGCTCCTTTCACATGTCTTGTAGCTGAACTCAGCTTGTGCTTGCCACTGTAAGGAAGACATGAATTCAGGATAAATGCTGTTGAAATAGCCCTGCAGTTATCACAAAAGTCAGCCTTTGTCCAAAATTTTGGGAAAACCAAAGAGTGGTAATAAAACAATAGGATCAAGTAACAGCAGCTGCTGCTAGACATTTTCCTTAATGGCCATTCCTATGAAGAGATGGATCATATGTGGAATGAAATATTCAAAAAGTCATGCCTAGGACTTCAGTTTAGTGAAAAGCCTACAATTATTCATTATATAACATCTGCTAATGAAGAAAGATTAAGTACCTCAGGATATTTGAGGGACATTTTGACTGACATTTTGACACACTAACTGGATCTTTGTAGTGCTTATACACAAGCATCAGTACAGAGTACCCTGATGAGAAAGCTGTTGACATTTTGCATCAGCAGTGGCAGGACCTGGGACAGGAATCAGATGGGGCATAATGAGCAGCAGCAGAGCAAGAGTAACGGTCGTGCTGAGCAGCGTTGCAGAAGACACGAGTTGAACTAACCAGCAACGCTGTACAGTCATTCTCAATCACCAGGGTTATATGATGGTGGTAAATACCTTGTTTGGTAGTAATAGAGCAGCAATCTGTTATCATAAATACTGTGGGGATGGGAAAACAGAAATGTGTTGCAGCTTGATTTTCCTTTGGGGAAATAAAGAGCCATGTGTATGGCCTTGCCTGAACTGCATCTCTTTTATCATCAAGAATTGTTGTCCTGGATTCCTCTAAGGACTTCAGGCACTTACCTAGGATTCTGGACATCTAGTAGTTTAAAAAAAGCTGCAGGAAAACAGCACATGCATGGTGTGTTAATAAATTCTGGACACACTGGTATCATTTCACTTGCTGTCTGTAAACAGTCAAGTAGGGTAGTTTTGCTAGAGGAAACAGAGCAGGGGCAAGCCTGCAGCAGCTTCAGGAGTCTGTGACACCGATGTTAATCTTATCTGTGCTACTTGCACATGCCTTTGATGTGTGCTATTGTTCAAGGTCCTATATAGGTCACTGATTGAGTTTCTGTTATTCACGTGCTATTTTCACAGGCTTATCCAAAGCACATAAGATAACTCCATGGCTTACAAGCAGTATATTGTCCACAGAACCTGATGATGTCGATCCTGTCTGCAGAAAATTAAAAAGTTAAAGCTGAAGCTGACAGGTCAAAATCCAGCATTACTCACCCTTTACTTGCTTAGTACTTTTGCCAGAAAATTGCTGGTAGTATTTGCCCAAAAAAAAGCTTTTTACCTGAGGCTATTTTGTGAATTTTACAGGCAGGAACATCCCAAGAAACTATGTTTTCTGTAGGGAACAGTTTGTTCTGTTTCACTTGGTAACAAGAGCTGTAGTTCCACTGAGAACTGTATTAAGATACTATATGCATGTCAGGGAAAACTATAATTACAATAATACAAGTTCTTTATATCTTGATTATGCTTTTCTGTCATAATAATTACTAATACATGCATATTACCAATCGATCTGTAATAGTTCATTCAAGCACTTTATTTGGATTTTAATTCCCTGCATCTGCTAGTATGCTGAGCATCATAAAAATGTGAGTGTTTGCAGCGTGTTGCTGGGTGCCAAAAGGGAAAGCAGTCAGAGAAGATGGCTAATCCCACTCTCTTCTGACTGCAGTTCTGGCTGCAACAGGCTCAGTCGAGCCTTCCAGATATCTCATACTTTCTTTCAAGCTTTACCCTTTTCTAAGGCTTATGTATTCTTAGGGGTAACCAAAAAGCATGATAATCACACTAGGAAGAAAAATTCACCACTACCAATGATACATCATATTTCTCCTTTCCTCCTCCAGCTTTTTATTTCTGGGAAACGTTGGGTCTTTGTTGACAGAGCTTCTATCCTGACCCTGTTTTTTGTTGTTTGTTTGGGGTTTTTTTCCTGCAGTGGTTCCTGTTTTCATTCCCTCCAGTCTGTGATGCTAGAGCAGGCCTAAGGAATGACTGATGCTCTCATTCTCTGGGTAGTCTTCCACTGCCAGCACTGCTCTTTGAAATGGTGTCCATCATGAATTCTGGTGCACCATGGACCAGGCTGCTGTAGCACAATCACTGGTACTGGATGGACATATACCATTAATTTCCTATCCATTTTTAATGTACCGCTTCAAGTTTTATCATGCTAAGACTTGGCCAAAGTAACCTTGCATGAGCTAATTGAATTTCAGTGAGTAAGAGTGACAAGTTGAGAAATGCTGAATGGTATGTTTCTGCTGTGGGACTGTATAATTTTTGACATTGTTATTAAAAAGCAATTACTTTTGCACTGATGCAATTTGTCATGCTGCACACTCCCAGATCAAACCTAGTCATCTTCCAATACATCACCTCTGTGCCATTTACTTTAAGGTAATATTGTGAGACCATGAACACAAGGAATACAAGCGAAAAGCACATGGAATATTAAGGGATTTTGCTCCTCTTCTTTGCAATGTTGATCATCTCTTCTTGGCTTCAGTGTTCAGTTATACCCCAGAGCCGACGTGCTTGTGCCTTCCATCTGGTTTACTTATGGGTGTCTCCATTTTCCTGGAGGAATTGAGTAGAAATTAGGTGTAAACAGGGTAGATGTGTAGAATTATGGTCAGGTGGAACATGTGTGGCATTTGAGCAGGGTTGGGGCATTGAAGAGGACTATAGAGCAACTACGGCTATGTTTCACTGGCTTTCTGTGCTTCAGTTTAGTATTTAGATCAGGAAGGGTCTCAGACACTGGTGAAGAGCTCTTTACTTGCCAGGGTTGTTGATTTTCTTTTGGTAAATTCAGATAGTGATATTTTGATGCTGGTGAGTGCTTTTTGGTTTTCAGGAAAGCTAGTAAGTAAAGCTTGATATACTTAACTTGTGTTTGCAAGTATATTGCTATGTAGAAATTCTTTTTCTCAAGAAGTTTGGAGTGACAAAATGTCTAGATTAGAAAAGAAAAATCAACTTGTTATACTTCTGTTAAGATGGAATATTTGATCTAATAATTAAAGGGAAAGGTTATTTTGTAATCAGTTAACCATGATAGAATGAGAAGAAAGTGTTCTGCTACAAGTTTGACAAAAAAAAATCTCATCTACTGTAATGTGTTAATCAATGCCATGATGTTATGTTATGAAAAATGTGTGCAATAGATTACAGCCATATTTGATGGAGAGGTTCCCTGAAATTTTCCTGCAGCTATTTTAACCACAATATCCACCCACTTCTGCTTGTTAGAGTAACAACTGAGTTGGTTTGCAGTAGCAGAGAAGCTGCTTCTCAACTTCACTCCAACAGACCTGTGAGTACTTTTTGTAACCATTTTACTATGGCTCGTGAGTGATAAACACAATAAAAGCAGGGATTGAATTTCATTCTAGCTATGTCAATCTAATCCAACAGTCAACATGCCACAGGAGCTATAAAAGGACTCTTTGCACTACAAGAATAATAAAAAATGGGAGCTGGCAAAGTAAAAAGTCACAGGTTAGAGGAAATGTATTATCCTCGGATGTTTACAAAGCTTGATCTCTGTAATTTACCAAAAAATAAAGAGTATCTGGATTTAGGATCCTTTCAGGAGGACAGGCTACTCTTCCCCACAAGACAAAAGATCTTTATCATTGGATAGAGAAGTTGCTAGAACCTGACTATAAGCAAAGCATAAATTAATTTCCAATAATGGTGCTGAGAAATTACTGGAACAACCTGCTGTGGGAAGGGTGGGTGCTCCATGGCCTCATGAGATCAGTGAGCATGAGGCTAGAGCCCCTCTGCAAAGGTTGCATTAGCCTAAAGCACAATTTTAGGACACAGAAGAGGCATGATATGGGCTGAAACTAAAAAGCTGTAGTATTCATAAAATAAACTTAGATATTATTATAACCCTCAAAATCTTCAAAATTTTAAATATCAATTTATCATTCCTGCCATTCGAGCAGGAAATCTCAGATTTGGAGTTTAAACTTTTTGCCCAGTGTCACATAGTAAGTCCCTACTAGCTCTAGAAATGAATGCCTATCTGCATAGTGCATTCACTACAGCTACAGCTCAAAGGAAAATGTAGTTGAATAATGAAAAAAAGGATTCAGCTGTCCCAGGACTTGCTTAAACTTATCAAACCATAAGTTATTCTTCTACTTCTTCACGTGAGGCAACCCTCTGTAACCCTCACATATCAGTAGTGTCTGATATTACTCATGATTTTATGAACCTCTGATAAAAAGCTGTGGAAACTGCCACTTCCTTCCACATCCTGCTTTTAGTAATATTTTTTCTGTACAAGGAATAAGCTATAATCCATACTGCTATTTTGTTTATTTCTATAATTTTTGTCTGTCTATACCCCTTCAGTCTTTTTTTTAATGTTTTCTTGCTGTAAATCAAACACATCGCCACATACTGATGTTGTTGCAAGTCTGAGTTCAGGGGAAGCAAAGCTGTCTCCTTCTGGTCACCTCATGTTGTATGTAGAGTATTATAGAACAAAAATATGGCTCTTCATAAGACCTCATTGTCAAAGAGTTTATTATGTAACCCAGTGCAACTCCAACTGACTGTTCAGCAAATCGTGCATCTCCTATGTGCCTGATCCACAAAGAAAGTCATTTTGGTAATGTTCTCAGACAGGAGACCTTTTGCTCACATTCCTAAGGTTCAGACCTCAGCTGCTGAAGTCCTAATTGCAATGCAGTGCTATTGATTCAATTAGTATTTCAAGAAGAGTAGGAGTGGAAAAAAGTTCTTCCCTGGAGTTTGTCCCAGTCCTGTGCAAACCATTAGTGTAATTCTCCTATATTGACTAATTTCTGTGTTTTCAATTTCAATACTAGAAAAAAAAACCTTAAGCTACCCTTTAAGCTATTTGCAGTTTTTAAAGTTGTTGCATTTTTACTCCATTAGGAAATAGGAAAGTGTAAAATTTCTGCTGTGGTGGCACCAGGCAATTTTGTCTGTGCTTCTGTAACTGAACTGACAAAAACCCCTAAATATGAATGGTATGTGCATGAAAGGAAAGTCCTAAAGCAGGCATATGCGCTCTCACTTTTGAAAATGGAGGCAGCCAACAGAACACAGCCTATGAAATGGAGGCAACAGATTAATAACAGCACTTTTTTTTCTAGCACTATACTAGATTTTCTCACTGACTGCCTTTGATATGCTTGAAAGACTGCATTATCACACAGCCAGCCTCTGAAACAGCAAATTTTAGAACCGTGGCTCTACATACTCAGAGTATGAATTGTGAATTTATGATTTTAAATATTTTGCAAAAACCTTCCATCTGCTCTATGTAAAAGGATGCTTAGATGTCTTTTTCTATTTAGAAATATTTCTCACAGGAAAACACTGGAAGTTTGGGATTCATTCTACACAACTTTAGACACCTGGAATCTAAATTTATACATTTGAGCTAATAATCTAGGCAACTTTTGTAGTCAGTGGAGAGAGATAAGAATCTTCTGTTGGAGGGCACATCATCCCTACTATCTTACCCCCCAGTGCAGAGCAAGATAACTGCTTTCAGGACGTGCCAGCTTTGTCCCTTTGACAATAGAGAAAGCCTGTACAATCAGGTGACTAACCTTAAACAATATAAATCCTACCTAAAGTATTTAGTATGGATTTTAACTCTCCCTGATCTACTCTCCCTGTATGCACCCCTAAATCCCAGTAGTGAAATGAATCAGGTTTAAGGCAGCTGTATTGCTGTGAACTGTGCTGCTGTGGGGCAGATACTGCTGGGCTCTTCTGATTTGGACAAGCAGTGCCATACAAAGAAATGCCACACACCAGAGCTGCACAGAGCAGTGGAGAGAATAAGATAATAATAAAACACTCCCACATTTGAAACAAAAAACCTCCCATTGGTTCACCTTTTTCCAGCTTCATGTAATCTCTTTTGTTGGTGGCGGGTTTTGTTTGTTTGTTTGTTTGTTTCCAAGCAGGAAAAAAAATATTATCCCAGTTGTTTGCCTGTCCTGGCTCATCAGGAGTATCATAAAACATTTGTTCTGTCAGAACAAAGGGCTGCTGCTGCAAGATAAAGCAGCAAACTGGAAAGGCTGGATGGGGACTGGTTGAGCCTGCAGAGTGCTCTGTGGCTCAGTCAAACACCTAATCCATCCCTGTAAGCACAGGTAGGTGTACATCCCATGCTCATAGATATGTGGGCAGTATGGTCATTATGATCCAGCTACATGGCTGGGTCTTCTATATACCTTTTCTTCAGCTACTGCAGTTCCTGTTGTACTTTCCATGTTTTTGTTGCTGACATTCAGCCAAAGTATTTGTTTTTATCTTTTCACCAGCCTTCATGTTTTACACGCAAATTGTTTTCTTGGGATTAGGCAGTGCATTTCTCCTTTCAAACTATTTAATAGAAAGGATCAGCCTCTTTGCACATCTAATTGCAGTCTTAAGCCTGTAAATGATATTGTTATTCAAAAATAGTGTCTGAGATGCAGTCTGTTTGCAGGGTTTCCTACCTGAAGGCTTGCTAATCTCATTTTCTACTCTTTCCCCAGGGCTTTGATGTAACACAGTGTCTGAGGGGCACTGTTTTGAGTATCAGGGAGCCTCCCAGGTACACACATGAAGGCCAGCCCAAATCAAGCAAGCGGCAACTTCTGCCTCTGCCTGACAGACTCTGCAGTGCTGCAGCTACGTCAAGACCCATCCCAAACCAATCTCTTTATTGCCAATATCTAGGGGGACCCAGATCCACTGCACTATAGGCTGCCAATACACGTACAAAGAGAATCAAAACCCCCTCTCCAAAGACTTTTCCCCATAGATTATGTTACAGGCACTGCGCTAACTTTTGATTCTGAAAAAGCAGCCCAATAGCTTAAAAAAAAGATGCTGAAGGTAAGGTTTATTGTCCTTCACAGGTTAAAATCTGTTTCCAGTTTTCAAATTTTTCTTTAGACTGCTAAGGGCTGTTATTTGAAATGAAAGCCTACAGTCACAGTCATTACTTTCACCCACATCCCTACACATAAGCAATGGGGAGAGCTAGTGGCCCCTGAAGGGTGATGCCAGGGAGATCTGAGAGGCTGAGGTGATGTGTGAGGGCATCTGCCTGAGGCCAGCCAAGAGGAAACACAAGTAGGAGCCTAAGGGGAATTCAGGCTGTTTGTACACCATCCTATTGAGCTTCCTGCTCCCAGGAGATGCCGTCATGTTTTAAATCAAACACAAGGCCAAGCGATGGCTAGCAAGGAGTTTTGTTTGTTTCCTAATCTCAAAAATAAGTTTAATAATTGCAGGCTCTTGTCAGGTTAAGTGCATCAAAGACTGGGGGAGCAGCAATGCTGTGATAACAGGGTCATAGATGTAGCTTTCCCAGTACTGTGTGGTTCTGGGAGTGCGTAACATTGATATCACCTTATCACACAATAATCCAGATTCCTCTCAGGTTTCTGGGCAGTGCTATTTGGCAATGTTTGCTATGGGCCTCGAGCACAAGCTAGCCCATTTATCTTGAACAAGTTGTGGCAGAGGTTGGCTTTATCAGATTGAAACCCTATTTTCAAATCCCAACATGTTTCAAATTATATTAGGAAACATTTCTCCCATGTAGTGGAAAAAAAACATAGTTTATTTTCCTTTTATTTAGTTTTCTATTAATTTGAGACATTCTGCAATGGTTTACAAGGTAGGCTTGGTTTATAAATTTTCAGTTTATAATTTTTCAGTTTATAAATTTTTCAGAGGATTTGGAATTACACTTCTCTGGTAGGGTATGTTAGCATGGCGTTTCAGATGTGTGATCAAGGATAATAAAAATGCTCATTGGAAATGAGCTCACTCGTATTCTGCAATGTGTGTGATCTGAGCAGCCCAGACTGTGTGTTAGTGGGTCAGATGTACACCTCCAGTGCACCTGTACTAATAAGTAAAGTGGGCCAACGTTAATGCTCCCTCCTTAAGGTCGAGCAGCAGGACACAGTAGATGCCACCGAGCTCTGTGGACCTTGGAAGTGGTACTGGGGAAAGGGGATGAGGAGAACCCAGAGTCTGTGAGAGCCATTGTCCTTGGGCTGACTCTTCTCTTGCCAGTGCTCATAAGGGGAAAAGCAAATGAGCCATTTCTGTCCTGCACCCTTTTCCTAGTACATCTACCTGCAAACCCACAAAATTTGCGACCCCTCTGAGCAGAACTATAACCAGTCAGAATCAAATGAGGCAATTGCAAATTCAGTTATTTCTTTACTGTTAACTGTGTTTATTGCCAAGTTTTCCTGCAAAGGTGTGTCAGTTTACATACCTTTAAAAGTCATCCTTTTTGCTGTGACAGTGTTCATGGCAACCACCTGTCTTACAAAGCTGTCATTTACTTCAGCCCAGTTGCCTGTATTGTGGGAGCACTTCAGCTTTCAAAACCATAATCTGCTTCTTTGCATTTTGCTACATAATCACTGAGGAAAACAGTCATCTTTCTCAGCTCACATGGCTGAGAACATACATACCCAGATACCTGTGTTCAAGACAAAGACACAGGATGTTTCACTTCTAGCCACCTGCAAAGACAATGACTTCTCTGTACAAGCTGGAGAGTAGAGGCAGAGAGAGTACAGTCCAGGGAGGATGAGCACTGTGACCTCTCTCTGCTTTCCTGGGTGGGTATATGTAGACTTTCAGCCATTGGATGAATCTGAGTTATTTTTAGGAAGTGGCTTATTTTCATGTTCAGTATGAGGTTAAGTAGAATGTGAAACTGGATTAACAATGTTGGACATCAGCAATTTTATTATAGTCTTGATTTTGCAGCCAACATTTTACATTACAACACAAGAGGTACATAAGTGAGCACGACAACTAACTACAGTCAGAACTAACCTATTTGAAAGTATTGGTGTCTGTTATGATGCATCTCAGTAGTTACGTAACAGAGTGCAAAGTATACATTTTACTTAATGTAAACATTGGGTGTGGTTCAGCTATGCTGTGTTTTTTGTTTACTGCAAAGATTTATCTAGAGATGTGTGAAATTACACCAGCTCTTGTAGCTCCACAAGGATGCTTCACACTCTGAGTAGTCACTAAAACATACGGCGCTATCACCTTCTGCCTGCGGGATCGTGGAAACCTCCAGCTGCCTAATGAATTAGCAACTGTTGGATACGCTGGCACAGCATCACCTAGGAGTTTATCCATAGCAACACCTAGGAGTTTATCCATAGCAACACCTAGGAGTATATCCGTAGCAAAGCCTGCGCTGTTCTCTTAGTGTCAGCAGCACTGCACAAAGGCACTAGAGTCACAGACACAAGATGGCTTCAGATCTTTTTTGTTGGTAAAAACGCTCCACTTGACCAGCAAAATAGAACTCAAAGGAAATCAGTGAAGCCTGCTGTTTCTGTGTACTATGGCATGTCCATGCTTGTGAATTACACACTGCAAGGCATCACCTTTCCCCTCAAAAAGTGAGGTCAAGAGAGAATCCTTGTTGTGGCAACATTTTGATGTTCGTTTCTATTCCAGTGGACAGCCAAGCTGTGGTCTGAGGAACATTTTATGGAAGTTGGAAGGCTTATCTTTACTGCTATATTAAGAATAAAATGTAATCTGAACTGCAATGATATTTTCAGTATGATTTTAATGGGGCTGTCTGAGTCAGTCTTGCTATTTTCTCTCCCCAGCTACACACTCAACCTGTTCTTACAGAGGCTGGCAAACTTCTGAGCAGTTTATGGCTGCTTCTTGGCTCGGCTCACCTGTTTTGCACCAAGCCACTTACTATGATGTTTATGAAAAGGTAAGAACTGCTCTGCCTCTTCCATCACTTGCTTTACCTGCTCAGAGGTGCCACAGTCCCTGGGAGAAACATGCCATGGGCAGTGCTCCCCCCTGGGGAATGTTGCACTGGGATGCCGGCAGAGTGTAGCATGCTCCAGTCATTTCCCATCCAGACTCCCAGTGGGAAGCCCAGCGGTGAGCCAGACAAGTTCTGCCTGGGCTGGAAAGTCTTTCTTCTCTGTGCACACCTCAAGGAATCCCTGCTCTGAGCCTCTGGGCACATGGGGAGCTCTACAGGAGGGAGCAAACCAGGGCAAAGCATCTGCCCTCAACAACTGACCATGGCCCTGGCTCCTCTGACATGGTGTGTTTGTGTGTGTGCGTGCGGATGTGTGTACAGAAATCTCACCTAAAGTAGCAATTCCTGCTGGCTTGGTTGTTAGTATCACATCAAGGGTTGCTGGTTACAGACTCTGTACACATCACACTACCATTAATCGCTAAGCTATATAGCCACATCTTTTCCAGCTTGACACACAAACAGCAGAAGTCATCTGTGGTGTGCAGGGCTCCGTTTCATGGAGTTGCCGTGGTGTTGGTGCACAGCCTGCAGTCCATGTGGTCAGGGTTATGCACACACTGAAGGAGCTGAACTGGCCTGTAATAAGACACAAAACCAAACAAATATTTAGTAACCACTTTGCAAGTGCAACAGAATACTCCACTGTTAGTAAACGCAACGTGAAAGTCAAAGTGCATGTTACAGCGCGCTTATCGAGGGCATGGTTTAGGATTATTATTTTTTTTAAATCTTGCTGCAGAAACATAACTTTGGTTTTTACAAGGGCTAGGGACAAAAGCAAGTGAGTACAAAACAAAGTAGGGTGTGAACTCACAGCATGTTAGCTATGACATGGTAACAAAAATAATTCTGAAAAAGAAGCAAGATCTCTTGCGCAGATTAGAGAGCTGCTGCCTTGATGGAAGTTCACCATCTTGCTTGGTCAGTGGTAGCCCCTACTGCTACAAAGTAAAGCTGTTGCAAACACCGTCAGGTCTGATGAGATTTTTTTTTCCTAGAAGTACACCCAGGGAATCTATTTCTTTAATTAGTTCTGGAAGGCACTGCTGACCTGGACAAAAGAAGAGAAAATGACCAACATCAATTGCTATGCGCATGAAAAGCCCGATGCTCAGTGGTTATGGACCCACACAGTTCTGTTTGCAATGATTTCAAGGGAGTGAAACGGACACAGTCTATCCTGAAGATTTAATGCACATGTAAATTGATTATTTTATTATTGCTTTGTATAATAGTAATAGTAAAATTAATTGGCTGTGTTGCTCTGCACAGTTGTTTATATATGTGTTAGCTGAGCTCTGACAAAAAGCTCTACTTGTTACTTTATCTTAAGAAGTGAGCTGTGATGCACAGCTATGAGCGTGTCAGCAGCTCCTCATGATGTGTTACAGGTTTCTACTTTTGCTGAGCCACACAGGGTCTAGGCTACCACGTATTTCACCTTCCTCCGTGGCCCTTTACCGCATTTCATCATAGGCTGAAATAATTTGTACCTACTTAGAGGTCCTGGGAGTATTGGTTGAAATCTGCATTTACCCAAAGAGAAAGCGAGTACATGAGCATCACAACTTGGCAGATTTATGCACCACAGCAGGGTTCATTTTTTCACAATGTGCAGAGCACCCATTAATCAGGTTCAGCAATACCTAAACAGGAGTATATTGTTTTGCCTTCAGGATTAAAGTCCTATCACCAGATAAGGCATTAATCTCCTTTGCAGACCAACTTTTCCTTATTTAAAACGGATGGCATGAACTCAGTAGTTTATAGAAACGTTTGTTTGCTTTGGAAATGTTCTTATCCAAGTATGAGATCTTCACTCTGAAAAGCTGTTCCTGACAGATAAGATAGAAGTAATATTGAGCCTTTGCTGTTTTTCTAATGTCACTGAAGAACACTTTTGCTCTGTGTGAAGGTCTCTGAACCTACACAAAGGCATAAAGGGTCTAGAGATTTCAGGCAAGTCAGAACTTGGGCTGCTGTTTTCCCACCCTCCTGTTTTTCTCTCCTGACAATGGTGAATTACAGTAATTAATAATGCTTATCGTGTTTCATGCCTCACTCTCTGATAAAGCAGCTGGACAGAAAGTAAGCTCAAACTATAGCAAAGTAAGGACCGTCCTTGACATACTGTGTTATCTTCAGGCAGCATGGAAGAAAGCTATTTGGTTCTGGTTATTGTAGGTAAAAGCCACGTCAGATGAAAATCTGTTGGAGGAGGCTGGACTCTTCCTTCCCTGAAGACAACTGAACATACCCAATGGCAAGTGCAGAGCAGAGAGCAAGCCCCAGACCCAGCCAACAGAAGGTTTGCAGCATGAGTGGAAGCCCCTAAGAAGCACAGAGCCGAAGGGATGTGACAGCAGTAAGAGGGGACTCTGCTCTAGCTTGCTGTAAACCTATATTAAATTAAGAGGGAAATGCATTAGTAGCTTTAGGTTAGCAATTTGTCACTAATAAGAGCAGATAATTACCTGTAATTGTCTTCACAACTGATCTTAAAGTTTCGCTCTTCCAAGATGTTTTTTAATCTCTTTATGGAATGACCTGAACAGGATTCACTGGAGAGAAAAGTCTTTCATTACTTGCATTCCTTGTGTGTACAAGAAGCTCAGCTAAATTCCATACTATGACACTTTGCATTATTTCAGGGAAGATTCTTTAAAAGCTTGTTGGCTCGTGTGCTGTCAAGGCCATTGGATGTGTGGGGTTTGGCTATCACTGGGCCTTTGCCGGTAAACCTATGTGATGTTCAGCTGTGCATCTTGCACAAGAACTTTGTGCAGGAAGGTATCTGTGGGAAATAGCTCAGTTCCATTCACAGCTCAGTGTGCTCTTGAGCTGCTCCAGACACTGGAGCACGATACAAGGCTCATTCACACCTGTGGAAGGACAAAGGGAAAAGTCTATGGACTCAAGTCAGGGGAGGTTTAGATTAGATATTAGGAGGAAATTCTTCACTGAGAGGGTGGTTAGGCACTGGAACAGGCTGCCCAGGGAGGTGGTGGAGTCACCATCCCTGGAGGTGTTTAAAGAACGATTAGATGTGGCGCTTGAGGATATGGTGTAGTGGTTGAGAAATGCTAGGACAAAGCTTGGACTTGATGACCCTGGAGGTCCTTTCCAACCATAATGATTCTATGATTCTTAGTCCTCTGTGTGATGACAAAAGGGCCAATCATTAAAACCAGCAGGTAAATCCCAGGTAGGACATAAGACAGGAGAAAGCAGATAGAACACATGGGAAGAAGCAGGCTATGAGCACCTCCTATCTGATTCAATCTGTGTCTGCTAATACTTTTTTTTTTTTTTTTTGACAAAGGGCTGTTTGTGTTGGTAGGAGCTCTAACTTTTCTATTAGTAGGAGCTCCACTTTTCCATTGGTAGCAGCTCTAACTTGTTTATTTCTTTTCCATCCAGCTAATGGTGTCACGAAGCATGTAGCAATGTCATACCTTCGTGATTTTTATCTCTTTGCTTGAAATAGCCCAGAGCTGTAGTGAGAGTATTAGCAAATGTCAGACACAGAGATACTGTAAAAGACTTGTTGCCTTGGGATAAAAATTATCTCCCGGTCCAGAGTATAGGACACGCATTAGGGCAATAACACAATACTGGGGCGATTCAACATGGAATACAAATCAGAAGATAAAGGGAATAAACATTACTGGACCTATCATCCCTCTTTCTTCTTGGAAGTAAGTAGAAAATAATAAGGAAACTGCTGTGAACCTGGCACAAGAGGGAGTTGTGCCAAAAAAGGCTGTCAGGGCACTGGACTGTTGAAGCTGTTGAGGAGAAGCATGATTGTTTATCTGATGTTGACAAATCACGACAGAAAGGATCAAGTGCCATGTCGGGGGGAACTAGTGTACAGATTACTGAATGTCCTTTCTTCAGCAGACCTTTATGCAATGGGCCCCAAGAGTATCTTTGTCATGCCGACCACAGGCTGCCTGCGCGCTGTGACAGACGTGTGTCTCTTGGGTGGCAAAGAGACAGTTCTGCAAATCTGGGCTAGGGGAGGGATTGCTACACTGGAGCTGGTACTGTGTCAGACAGTGAGGTTACCTGAGCAAGGGTTTCTGCTCAGTCCATACTCATTTCTGAGTTGCATTACATCATCATGGCCTGCTTCCTAACTCACAGCATCAAAGCTGCTGCGTCTGTCATGGGTGTTCCTCAGGAACAGGAGAAACCAGGGCAGTGAATTATAACCACATGAACCACAGAAACGTCTCTGAAGAAAGGGGTCAAAAGCACTGAGTCTCATGCTCAGCTCTTGAAATGTGATGGAGGTGCAAATGAATCTGATAGGGACAAAAAAGGTCACTCAGAAAGGCTCAGATGTGTTTTGAAGTCACTGTTTTGGTATCAATAATTTCATGGTAAGCATTTAAACAACAGTTTTGTTATTAAAAATAACATTATCATTTAGCTTGGAAGGGACTGCTTGAAATCATCCAGTCCAACCAATATCAGCTAAAGCAGGTTGCCCAGGACCTGGTTGTGTTTTGAGTATGTCCACACATGGAGACTTCACAACCTCCTTGGGAAACCTCTTCCAGCATTTGAAAATGTTTTATCAAAAATGGTTCTGCTCAGCAGAATTCCATTATTCCTGTGGACAAACATATTTTCCATCTGTTCATCCCTGCAAATGGTCACCTGCACTATTGACTCAGTGCTTCATCCGTAATAAGGTTTTGTAGAGCTCAGTGGGGTTGGAAGGAATTTAAAGGTCATGGAACCTCTTGAAAGCAAGGAAAACGTCAGTATGTCTTAGCTATAACTGTTCAGCAGTACACACAAAATATACTAAAGAAAACAACAGTACAAATGTTATTCTTTTCAGCAAAGTAAGCAGCTAGAAGAGCAGGCTTCGTGGGCAGGCTTCAGTGCCACTGTTAGACAGTCACTCATCAGAGCTGAGCTGCACCGTCTGCCTTCTACACGCCGCTAGTGGTTTTGTACCAGTGTGACTTACCTTTGAGGTCCACCAATGTCATGCATAAGCCAAATGTGTACTGCAGAAACTTTATCTGGATTTAGGTTAAAGATCTCAATACTTCCAAAGATGCTGTAAGAATGAGACATGAAAAAACAAAACATTCCTAATTATCTGAAAAAAGAAAGACGTATGGAGTATGTTCCCCAAATACTAGTGCTTGGTAGTGCTGCTATTATTCTCAGTGAAAGAACGTTATCTTGCCAGTGGATTTTCATAGATTATTTAATTGCCTTATGGTAAAATATATTCTCCCCATTCTTATTTCACTTTCAGAAGAACTTTTGAAACTGTCTGTGGACTGAAACAAGCTGAAGTTTTTCCATCTTTAGCGCCTTTTCTCTTTGCTTGGTTTATTGGCTGCTGATTTAGTTTGGTGCTAGGAAAATCAACCAATTGTTCCCCTGACCAGCATATGCTTCATCTTTCTACATTATTCAAGGCTGCCAGGTAGCCCAGGGAGAGGTACAATCAAGTCAGCTCCATGAACAGCTAGAAATGCAGAATTCATATGTAATGAATAAATAAAGTGTAATAACAGTTACTTTGTGCAGTAAGAGCATACTGGATACCACACTCACTAGCCTTCAAAGGATTTTGATTACAGTCACTGTATAAAAGGAGTTAAGTGACTCAGCTCTAAAACAGCCAATGGTTTAGACCCCTGTATGAGTTTACCAAACTCCATTCTACACTGGGACTCGGTGGCAAAGACACAATCACCAGCATGCAGGCCCCACAGAAACACGGATGATCGTGCACTGAGTAAATACCTGCTGTTTCTGAAAGCTCCAGCTTCTATTGAACCATTGAGCATCACTTGAACCACACCACATGCTGCTTCTGCAAACTGAACAAAACAAATGCATATTATACATGCAGTTCCACATCAGACTCAGGGCTAGTAAAAATTACTGCAATTTCTTTGATGTCATCAGAACTGACATAAGTAGAGGCTCTGGCCAGTATTTCTGCACAACTTGCCAGTGAAAAAAAAAGCCTCTATAGACTATGGAAAAACTGTCCTAAAGCTGCATTAGCCAGCTATGAATTGGAAGTTTGAGGTTGCATGGGCCTTGTATGGCAACTTTGCTGTCACTGCTGTTTTCAGGTTTTATAGGGCTTTCCAGAGCCCCAGCAGCTACAGCTATCTGATGGCACTATAGTAACTTGGAATAATCCTCAGACTGCTTCAGCTCAGGTGGTGATGAGCCAGAACAGAGGTACCACTAGGTTAAGGACAGGCAAACTGTGGTGTATTCATTACCTTGTGACTCATGCTCTGCGTTCTTTTGTGGCTTGGGACTTTTCTCCCCAGTGGTTTTAGTAGAACTCATTACTGAGTTTTGTTTGATTTGATTTTAAATTACTGGATAATGTAATCACTGCTCTTTTATTCTTTAAAACTCATGTCTACATATTTAAAGACTACTAAGATTACAACACAAAGTACCCTCTGTAGATATATAATCCATTGGGAAGAGAGAGATTTTTTAAAAAACTTAATAGAGGTGACCATATTTATCACATCTTCCAACTCCTCTTACATTTAAACGATATAGCTCAAACTCAGATCTCAAAAGCTGTGATGTTGGAGGAAAGTTTCATTATGTGTAACTTTCCAATAGCATGAGTTTCAGTAGTCCGATTTATTTGGACTAGAAAGCCTGCAGTCAAGCAAGACTGACTCTGTATGACGGTTTATCACCCACAGACTCTGGAACTGAGAGGATTAAGGAGAACACAGTGTTTTGACCTTGGAAAACTTAAGTATACTAGTTTACTTACAAAACTTTTTTTGTTTTGGTTTGGTTTTTTTTTTTCAATGATGAGTAGACTTTTTCTTACATACATGAGAGCTGAAGCATACAGGAATGATTGATTTCCACCTGGGCAGTCATCAACTATATAGTCATATCAAGGGTGAAGTCTTGAGAGACATGTAAAATTAAACCAATACAGGAGAGCAGTTTCTTTTCTGGCAGATTTTTTGTAAAATGCTGATTCAGCAGAGCCAGGCTGACAGCTTCACTCAGACTAGCAGTGTCTCATTCATGTAATGGGAGTTGGCATGTTCATACAGGTGGTGAGTACATCGTAGGAATCTTGCCAGATACCCTTGTGGGAGGACATGCTCCTCAGGGAAGGTGCAAGGGGATTCTCAGCTGCTTAGAAAATTTCTGTGCCAATTTGGGCACTGCTCTCAACACTGACTTGCTAAAATGTATTTTATTTTAGCAATTACAATCCTGTGATTTAACTAAGGTAGTGATTATTATTATTACTGTAAGCATTATTTGCTAAACTCCAGCTGTCTGCCAAGTTGTAGACACTGGCACACAGTCTCTGTCCACAAACAAGAATGCCCAAACTACGGTAACATTGTATATTGTACATACAATATGGGACCTTGGAAATACAAATTTCCAATGCCATTATTTTTAGCTATTGAAGCTAAAGCTCATGTGAACTTTTACTATTCCATGTTTTAAGTTCAACCTGCAAACTCACATTTTTGGCAGTGTCAGGAACTTAGTGCCTTTCAACATTCTTGGTTTCGGGGAGATTTATTCTAGCTCTTACCATCTTGGATGCCATTTTCCAGAATACAGACCCAGGGTTGCTCTCACATTCACTTCGTTTTGGACAAGATTCGTAGTTGATTCCTGGGAAGAAATACGTTTATAGAATAGCTAAAGTTAGAATGGGTATTGTTGTAGTGTTTATATGGCTTTGAGAGCTGATTCATGATGGCAAAAGATGTGCCCCCTACCAAAGCAAGAAGGCTATGTGAGGAAAGGGCTCTAAGAGGAAAAGGAATCTGCATGTGTTCAAAGGTCTTCCTGTTTGCTGACACACAGTTTGAGGGAGGTAGCTGAAAACTGAGAAGGGAAATCATTGGTTCTAAATGTGAGACACAGGTTGGCTCTTGATAAATACTGTTTGATTGCCTTGAAAAATTAAACTTTCCCCAAGATTTTCAGTAATTCCATCCTGGTTTAGGGGTTGCTAGCCTAATCCTGGTGGGCAGGAATAACCCCAGGGTACCTATATGCTGCTCCCACCACTTTGCCCATGGCCAGGACCTTTTTGAATGTCATTTTTGTTCTGCAGTTTGTCCCACAGAAGTCACAGGAAGGAAGCAAGTTATCTAGCTAAAGATGGCTAGATGTAACCATTAGTCCAAGCAGCAACTTGGTGTTTTAATAGCAGACAAAGCTGTGTCTTTCGAATTAACCTGAAAACTATGTATTCTTTTCAGTCTTCCATAACGTGGGGCAGAAATACAGTTAAGGTTTTAAATGAAATTCCAAGAAGAGAATATGTGAAAAGGATTGTGTTGAAGTCTAGATATACAAGAAAAAAGAATAATCTGTAATTCTAGTGTTCATATTTGTTTTGAAAAAAAAAATAGGACACATTACCTGGGGCAGAGGGGTCTCCACACCATGAAACCCTATCAGCCATATAACCCAACAAGGTGTCCTCCAAGGTAAGGAAATTTTGATTGGATTTTGTGTAACGATGAACGAGTTCACTTGTCTTGCTCCAAAAGAGTGACTGTGAAATAACGTACAACATCTAATAAGTGATACTTAATAGCTAGAGCTGGTCAGGAGATTTTCCTGGAGAAAACCAAAAAGTTTTCATGATAATGAAGGAGTTTTAGTTTTTATTGAGATGCTGAAAGTTCATCTTAGTGGGTTACTTCTTATTTCTGCAGCCCACACTCACGTTTCCAAAATCTTCTGGGGTGGTTATTTTTTGCTGGAAATGGACTTGTTCTCCCTGCAAAGCACTGTTAAAGCAAAGTTTTGTCTAGTTCTCACAGGATATATACCTAATTTGTTGTGTGCATTTGAAGTGCATGTGGAAGAGCCGCGTTTTGGAAGCAGTGTCCCTCTAACAGCATGGTAGAATGCTCCTCACAGAGACCTGTATTCTCAGGGAGCAGTGACATTTCCTTCACTTCACCAAGACGATGACTCCAGTACTGAGGTTTGAGGCAAGCCTTACACAGGGATCATTTCCAGTGACAGAATGAACGGGGTTACTGAGGTCCTACGGTGGTAACTACAGTAAGTGCAAGAGCAAAGTATCATCCTTGTTGACCTACAGACCCTCACAATCATTATGGACACAATCCCATCACTCAGAGCACTGCACAGACATACTGTCCCACAACAATCCTACTTACACAGCCCAGCATGCATTGCACTGTACCTTGTTACAGGGTATAGGATGGCTCGCTAACTCCATTAAAGGCTGATAATCTTCTGATGTAATGTTACAGGGATTCTTGTAAATGAATGCATGTTTTAATGATTCCCATATTTTCAGGCAATCTTTATCTCTGCCAAAAGATTAAAAGATATTTAATTAGTATTATTATGAGCACATATGGCTGTGAAAGGTTCTCCTTGTGTTACGGCCAAACACTGTGGATCAGATTTTTAAAGAGTTCTAACTATTCTCAGGCCCCAGAATACATTATCCATTACAAAAGCAGAGTATCTTCGTCAAATTAAGTATAAACTGAGGAATGAGCAGTTCTAAGACATCTTTCTCCTGCATGTTAAGTTACTGATTATTGCAATATCTGAATGCCCGTTATGTTTTTGTCCCTTAAAACCAGTGCTGATACCACATAACCAGAAGATCGGATTTCTTGATTATTCATACCAAATCACAAGAAGCAAATGTGGCAGGCTATAGCTTGTGCATTTTAAAATACAGCTGAAGGATACTGCCTCCTCAGGTACAGAGAAACAAAAATATGCCCACGTGTCTCCCTGCAGAGCGCCCACCCCTACGGAAATAATAGCTATAATTTTATCTAAACAAAAGCTGGGGTATGGCTGTTTTGGACTTGATACTGTTTTCAGTTATGCACTAATTTGCAGCTATTGACTTTGCTGGAGCTACAGCTGATTTTGCACATGTGTAACCAAAATCCAGATCAGGTGCTTGATCTGCAGCGTTTGTTTTCAGTCTCCTGATTCTCCACCGTGTTACAGTTTCTGTCCCTTTGTTCCCACTGGCGTGAGTCAGAGGAACACTGCTAAATTTACAGGGGGCGAGCTGCTTCATGCCACAACACAACCCCATCACCTCAGCCTACACTTGGTTTTTAAGATGCTGCTTCATCAGCCTGGGAAATGAATCACTTCTCTGGTGACAGAAACAGGGCTCCTCTTGTACTGCTACCAAGAGGAAATCTGTTGCACAGTGCAGGCAAGAAATCACATCTCAGTACTGAAGCAGTGCCATGCTCCCTTCCTGAGGCTACAGCACACAGTAACTTTTGGGGCAGCTCCAGACATTTACTTTCTTGTACTTGAGGTAATGAATGAAAACTTAATATAATCCTGAACTATCGTCTGTCTAGTATGTGTTTTCAAGGGTGTCCCCCATGGGCACACTTCCCTTCCTCTTCACACTAGTTGACGTGGTACTTTTAGTTGTACCATGCAGAAGAATGACAAGGCATAAAGATGGGCTTTTATAGAAACTAGGCAATTCCAGCATTTTTTTTTTTAAAGCAAAATATAGATCTTCAATGTAAAAGAATACATACAAAACCCAAACAGTATTTCATTTTTGCTGTCCTCACTTACCAACCTGTGTATTTTTACAACTGAATAAAAATAATCCATTGATTTGCTGACAGTAAGCAATTTGTCTGATATGAAATACAAGTTCTGCCTCACATCTCAAAGAGGTTGCCAGCCACATGGAACTGTGATTTTGGTTGATATATGAAGAAAATAAGCAGTGAGGTGACTTTAGGGTTGTTAATCCCAGTTCCAAGAAGACAGACCACTCTTTCCAGCCTCACTGTTGAGGTAGACATTATCAATAAAGCTTCACCTGTCCCTTTTTCCGGCACAACAAGAAAAAACTTGTCTGCTGTGTAGCATTTAACTCACCCTGGGCAGAGGCCTGCTGTAGCTCTGGGCATCCTGAAGACAATACAAGAATTTTGCTGGCACTTGTATGATAAAAATTCCAGCAAGAACAATTTCGGGTTGAAACAAGCACATCTGCCTTGCCAAAAAATGCCTGAGGAACAAACTGTCCTCTTAAGACTGCTCCCAGTTTCTCATTGGTAAGTTCTCAGTCACAGAATGGGCTCATTTCTTTTTCTTTCTTGATTTACAAAAGAAAGGAAGGGTGCAAAAGCAATCACTGCTGAATTATATTTATCTAATTCAGATACAGGGGACCATAGTGAATACAGTTCTGTACCGCACTGATGCAGGACTTGTGTGCTCTCCTTCTCTCTTGGATTCTTTCTTTTTATATGTGTTGGATTGCATATTAATTCTGCATCATATCTGCAAATATCATATCTTTATGCACAGTGGATTTCTTCCTTTGAGGCTAACTCAAAATATGCTGAAATATTTAAGGCCTTTTGCTCTACTACAGAATCTGCAATATTCAATCCAAATGCAGTGACATGTAAAATACTCCGATTTTATGTTCCATTTTTTCAAACTTTCTAGAATGAAGAGAGTTTGGGAAATGCTGGTAAATGTGAAATAATAGCTAACAGACTTAAAAGGAATACTGAGAAACCTGCTGTATGCTCATCGACTGAAACTACAACACCTTCTCTGGAAAGCAAGGATTGCAGGACTTGCTTTATCTCCCCTTTTGGAGTGAGGCTGCATCCTGCACTCAGGGTAGCATTGAATAATGGCTGGGATACAAATAACCATTTTTCCTTATTAAATCCAAATGTTATATATACTGCAAAGCATATACTGCATTTGTCCATACATTTGTGTAGAAGTTGCATTTTCCAATGAAAATTCTATCCATTTACGTTTTATATGAATATCACATTAATCTATAAAACGGAAGCTGTGGCCAAGAACATTTCCATTAGCAGCTACCCTAGAAGCCAAACTTTAATGTGCATATTAGAAAAATGGACAGCTTCTGCATCATTATCTCTTGCATATCACTACACTGGTCTGGCTAACCTTGAGGGAGTACCCTTTCACTTAAAGGAATGGGATGGCATTGAGCTACCTGGGAAACCTCTATTACTATAGATCTCATTTCTCTTTACTTTGTAATTTTATTATTTCTCTTTAAGCGGACATGATGGAGCAAATTTATCTCCAATTGAAATAGATTTAATTGGTATAATATCAAGGATAAGTTTCAGGCCTGCTCATTTCAGTTACACCACGAACAATTTCTTGCTTTCAGCTCATCACTGGACTGACACTGGATGCTAGAACACCTTAGAAGGGCAGTATTTCCTTGGGATGTGTTGCCTCTGGTTTTGTACTCAAAAATTTGTGAGAGATGCTTTTAAGTTTACACATAAAAAATTACTTCCAGGCTTTGTTCTGGAGAACTCAATCAACTCTACCCATAGTGTTCAAACCACTTTACCAGGCAGAGACACCTTCCTGGTCAGACATGGTTTCCCCTGCAATCAGTAGCAGCTTTTTGAGGTCCTGAGTCTTCTTTCTAAAACACAACAATGTCTTCAAGACACAGTAAGATCTTACTTGTGGCTCCGTGGTGAGGCTCTGAAGTTAGAGCTGGAAACAGTTGCCTGAGCCCTTTATGTAACTGGCCTTTGCAGAGACCAAACCTCACCAGCAGCTGCAATTTATATAAGCAAATACTTCTCATTTGCTACCACCATTAGCCAAAACAGTCATGCACCTAAGCACTCAGAAACCTGGCTCTTTAAAAAGTCAGTGAGAAGTCTGTGGTTATAGCAAAGCTCCTTAAAGGCATAAGACCAATTCCCATTCTACTAGGAGTCTAAGGGGTTGTCTTCACCCGCAAAAGCCCAGGAGTTTAAGGAGGAGAATGTGTATCAAGGCATCTAAATGGCGCAGCAATATTTCTGCATCCAGCAGAGCCATTTTTGCCCGAGTGTCAGTTTCTCTGCCTCTTTGAGGTAAGCTGTGATGGCTGCAGACAGCGCGCAATCCGTACATCCACCTGCAATTTGGTTTTTCAGTGCTGTTTTTACGTTGCCAAAAATTATGCACTGTACAATAACCTTTATGCCTGTGTTGAGAGGAAACCCTCTGTAACCCAGAATCCTTTTGCTACCTTTTTTGCCCTAAACGTTTCTGGTTTTTCTCCTGCTGTCCCTTCCCTTCTTCCAGCTTTGTGGTGTCTCACTGCTGCTTTGGAGTAGCTTTTTCTGAGCTGCTGCCAAGCCCAGCCCAGGCAGCTCTGGTTGGACTTCCCTGGAGCCAAGTCGAGCAGGCGTGAGGAGCTAAGTGCTGGGAGAACATCGCCATCGCGCGGGAGGTGGGACTCCCACGGAGCAGCAGCTGAGCTCAACCCCAAAGGCGTGTGGTCCTTTGTGCCTACTGATGCCCGGACCCATCTCCAGACCACTGAGTCAGAAAATGGGTATGTGCATACAACGGATCAGCTTCTTTCCTATTACTATAGCACCATCAAATATCTTTGTACCCAAAATCAGACAAATGTGAATTAAGAGAGGTCAGCCGATATGTTACCATTGCTGAGGATTTTAGGAGACTACTGTCTGCCGTTTTTAGCAACAGGATAATAGAGAGGGAAAAAATTACCAAAGGAAAGGATGAAAGAAAAAAATTAAGGCAGAGCTGTCAATCTCAGCGTCTTCAATGAGCACTAGCCTCTCACTACCCACATAGCTTAATTCTTGCAAAGTGTCTGCCACCGTAACATTTATGGTAACTGCCTTTTTTTTTCCAATATGAGAATGACAGCTTGGCAGCTTGATTCTGTGAGTACTGCTCTCTGTTAATAAAATAGCTCAAAAGCCAGTAAAGAAAGCACTGGAGGAACTAACTGAGGGTAGAAACAGACATACAAAGCTTTGCCTCAAAGAAAGATGACTTCTGGAAAGGTTCCCTGTAAACAGAGCCATTACATTCCCCACAGCAGAGGTGAGGAGTTTGGAAAAAGAAGTACAAAGTGAGATTACTGCAGGGTACACCTCAGGGCTGTGCACGTTCAGGTGTGAGGAATGACCTGGAACAAATGACAGCTCCTTGTCATGCTGGTCCTTCACCTTTGAGGAGGTTTTAATGGCAGAGGTACTTGTGCCTTTGGTTTATAGCTACTGGAGTATTTTATGTGAGTTGGGAATCGAGGCTCCAGGACAACAGTAAAACTTATCACCCTTCCAGGAAGGGCTGAACCAAGAGATGGCAGCTATAAACCATTTACATAAGATCTTTTTTCCTGCCTGGATTTCAGCTTTCCTGGGTGAAAAAAAAAACTAGCTGCTTAAGCAGGTGGTGTTTTCAGTGCTGCTCTGTTAAGTGGACACAATCTTTAGAAGGGCAGAATTCTCACCTGGACTGCATTTTGAAGTGAGTCATAGTTGCTCTACAGTTTAAGCTTCCAAGTGAGGTCTGTGGCATCAAGAGATACAGAGGAAGATAATTCAAGCTGTCATCTTCCCACATGATTAGAAAGTGTATTTTTATTATTGTTTCACTTTTGATTTTAAACTTGGAAAAACACTTCCATAAGAATCATGTAAAGAAAAGTACGTTATAGCAGGGAAACACTCAATGGCGTAATGCAGCTGCAGATTTGGGGGTTTTCCCGTAACATGAATTAGCAGTGCATTGGGGTTTTTTTTTATAGAACTGGAACTGCTGGGATGTGGTGCAAATGCAGTCAGTGAGGAGAAGTCCCTGCTTCAAGGGTGGCAGGTGTCATGAGGACAAGGACAAAGGAACAGATTGGAGACTTTGTATGACTGTGAGTGAGCTGCTTGCTAATAGCTCATTTTGGTGTCATCTCTCGAAGACAGACTGATTTTACCTTTGAACACTTGAGGAAGATTTTCATTTGACTGTAGAGGGAAAGAAGTATCTACTCCTCCAATGCCTATGGTAAAGCAAAGTGGTATTTCCCCACAGTGCTCTGAGGTGTTGAAGTGTTATTGAGTTTTAAACACACCTTAGCAGCTGAACGATACCACCTCTGAGCACACTGTTTTCACTGACATCTCCACAGAAGTTACAGGAGAACCAAAGCAGGGAGATGTGAGAGGGAACAAGATTCCCCCTTTCAGCAACAACAAGCTCTTGGGTTGGCTCATCCAAACATTTGATAATTTCATTCCTAGGGTGGTGCTATAATTTAGACAGCCATTGCTCTGTATAGCCAGTTCTACAAAATCAGTCAGTAAGAGAGAAGGCAGAGAACAGATAACTGACTGTGAATGACTAAATAGCTGTATAAAGTTGCAGTAGAAAATGAAGTTGAACAGCCATCAACAAATTCTTCTGACTACTGTAGAGGGACAGTACAGACAGAATCATATTCTCTCTGGTATCTGGGATTAAAACCAAAGGAGACTTCCACTGCAAGGAGATTTTAATATATGATGGTGAGGTAATTGCGATGCAGTATCTTTAGGCTAACACAAAGGTGAAAACTTATTTAAAAACCTACAGAATATGCAGTAAGAACCATTAAGTATCTAACCACTGGTAAATAAATGTAAGACGTTTGAGTATTTGAGAAATATATAGTAATTTAATGACAAGTTTTGTATGACTATAACTCTATATAGACAACAGGCAAATGAGTTGACATATGGCTGCCATAGCGAGAAATAAATTCAGATCTCAACAGCATTTCTGTACCTCATCTGTATATTGATGTTGGCCATGGAGAAAAGATGATGTACCTTTTGACATCTCCCCCTTACATTTACTGGACACTCCCAGCTTTTGGGTTGTTGTTGCCAGTGGAGTTACAGCTTGGGAAGGTAAATTTTCTATGCAGAACAAAGATCTTCGCACAGAATTGGATGGCCTTTCACAGTCTAGAATGATGTTTAAATTCCAGAATAGCATAAATATGTTTACAATTAATTATCTCAAGAACAAATGAATGACAGCTACCCACTGCTATATGACCATGTGCTAAAGAGAAAATCAATTTTGTCTAATAAGCTTCCTATAGAAAGCGCTGACAATAAAATACAAATGGAGCTGTGTCTTACAGCTCAGAATAGTTAAGGAAACTAGTCTTAAACAGCATGAGGACTGATCTGAAGAACCAACTATAGAACTAGAAGCCCGACCTCTAAATCAAGTGCCTGCAAGTGTCCGTTTGTGCCTACTACACACTACAGTGCAGCTCCCCATTAAAGCTCAGTACAGCAGATTTCAGTGCTCCATGTGTTGCTGCCTGTTCTTCCCCAGCAGCCATCAAGGTGTAAAACACCATAAACAGCATCCTCCTAGCGACAGGCGAGTTATCATGTCACAACTGGTTGTGACCAGCACTGCTCTCCGAATGATCTGTTACTGACCTGGCCCTGCACAAGGCTGCTGCTGGTGAGCACGCAGCTCTGTGTACCCACTACGCATCCCTCCTGTGACCAGAACAGGGATAAATTCCTTTAAAGGTCAATTGGCATTGCATGAGGCTGGAGCATGAGCAGGTCGGTGTTCTGCCGGCCACCAGAGAGAGCCCGCGCTACTGGGAAAGGGCAGGCCAAGCCATCGAGCTCAACCCCTTCCTCCAGCCCGCACTGCCTTCGGCCTTTCCTCACACAAAACTGCAGTACATCCCAGTGGCCACGGCTGATCAGTAGGGAATTCTTGCAAGATTAGTGAACGCACAACTTGCAGCTTTTGTTCATGTTGAGAAGAAAAAAAAAGGGTAAGACTACTAAGCTATGACAAACAATTGGTCTGTCTTCTGGCAGCAGCCAGTATTTTCCAGGGCAGCCAAACAGAAATACTGCTCTTTAATGTCAGTATCCAGGTGTGCACCTCTGTGCTCAGAGAACATAATACCTAAAGCCTGTGGCTATATCATCCTCATTTTTTCCTAAAAAAATAGGGCTAATATTGAAAATGCTTTATTTAAGCATTTGGTATTCCCCACCTCTTTCTCCTGAACTTTGGCACGATGGCAGTTCTACACAGGAAAACTAACTGAGGAAAGTGTATGTGTAGAAATGGTAAGAGTCACAGAATCACAGAATCACTCAGGTTGGAAAAGACCCTTGGGATCATCATGTCCAACCATTAGCCCTACTCTACAAGTTCACCCCTAGACCATGTCCCCCAACACCACATCCAAGCGATGCTTAAACACATCCAGGGATGGGGACTCAACCACCTCCCTGGGCAGCCCATTCCAGTATTTCACTACCCTTTCCGTGAAGAATTTTTTCCTAATGTCCAGTCTAAACCTACCTTGTTTCAGCTTTAGGCCATTCCTTCTGGTTCTATCCCTAATTACCTGAGAGAAGAGACCAGCACCAGGCTCTCTACAATGTCCTTTCAGGTAGTTGTAGAGAGTGATGAGGTCTCCCCTCAGCCTCCTCTTCCTCAAACTAAACAGACCCAGTTCCTTCAAATGGTCCTCATGTGATCTATTCTCCAGTCCCTTGACCAGCTTCATTGCCCTCCTCTGCACCCGCTCCAACACCTCCAGCCAGTCATCCAGCCAACAGCAGAAATAAAACTGAGGATTGTATTGCATGCAGTCAATTAAACAAAGTTACAACCAGCAGGTGCTGTATACAGTACCTGAGAAATTTTCTTATCAAGCAAGTTCAGTACAAGCAAGTTCAAGTTTAGGACAAGAGGAAATGGCCTCAAGTTGTGCCAAGGGAAGTGT
Source organism: Todiramphus chloris collaris (assembly GCA_025345505.1). NCBI lineage: Eukaryota > Metazoa > Chordata > Aves > Coraciiformes > Alcedinidae > Todiramphus > Todiramphus chloris. The sequence continues at coordinate 27,648,598 of JANVCC010000035.1, forward strand.
AGACTGGATATTAGGAAGAATTTCTTTCCTGAAAGGGTTAGCAGGCATTGCAACAGCCTGCCCAGGGCAGTGGTGGAGTCACCATCCTCGCATGTATTTAAGAATAGACAGTAGTGCTTAGGGCTATGGTTTAGTCAAGGACTTGTCAGTGTTATGTTAATGATTGGACTCAGGATCTTGAAGGCCTTTTCCAATCTAGGCAGTTCTGTGATTCTGTAATAGAGTGCCTAAATGTTTGGATGATTTTGGAGAATGAGCCAATCAGCAGGATAAAATCTGATTGCATGAGGTGCCTGCAAAACGCACTGCAGAGAGCAGCAGTTTTTCCAGTGGCCTCACTGGGCTTTGGTTCTGCTCACGGATCATACTGGAAAAGAGAGGGCATGACCAGAGTGTGCTGACTGTGTATGGTAACTGGGGCTCCAGTAAGATGAGGGAGAGTGCAAGGAGGTATCTTCTAGGGTTAAAGCAGCAGTGCTGGTGAAGGTGTACATTAGCACGTCCATGGGCTTCTCACATGATTTATAGCATGCAGCTGCAAAAGCAGAGCTAAATGGAGGCTGTAGACTTTTGGCATCTGTTAAATTAATCTGTGATATCTAGAAACATTATAAAGTCCATATCCACATAGGAAATATACCCCTTTTTTCCAAAACCTGCCAGTTATTCCAGTTTGAAATGTGCCTCTCCAAACATGTAGGAAATAGTCACGCTCAACAACTACTGCAGTGAATAGATTGCTACTTAAAGAAAAGAAAGGAAACACTGTCAAAGACAGAACTTAGTGGTTCTGATATAAAAAATTTAAAATACAAGGAAATGTCCATGAGATTTCTAACCAAGGCAATGAGGTTCCCATGGTGGGAGTGACAACAAAAGTCCTAACTGAGTATAGGACACAGTTTGCTCAGCTCATAAGCCTGCCCGAGTTTCTGCAGTTCCCTGTTCCTATTTCCTTTCTTTGATTAAGTGCACTAAAGATCTCACACAAAGCAAAATCCAAGGCCTATGTCAATGATGAAAGAGCATGGGATGAAAGATACGGAGCTCTCTGATGTGTCTTAAAAGCACCCACTTCACTATCAGAAAGTGCCAGCAACAGAAGAGGTTGGTTACATGACAAACTGCACCGAGCTCAGCAGGCTCAGAAAGGAGGCATCTCGGGTTGGGTTCCCACCAAAGCAACTACATTTAGTTCTCTATTCAAGAACGTCCTGAACATTTCAGGTGTATGTAAATGGCTGTGTTTTTCCTTTTTTTTTTTCCAGTGCTCTCTGTCTCCAGTGCTCTCAGATAAATTTGCCTCTTAAAATAAAACTAAGTGGATCCTACAATGCAGAAGTTATTTAATCTGAAAAAGAGCGAGCTCACAGACATTAAGCTCTAATATATATATTTTATATATTATATTAATAACAGTATATAACACTGTTGGGTTATGAATAGTGTAAGGCATTATGCCTTTTAAAAACAGACATTTTAGAAAACTTACGCTCATGGGTTTGAGGTTTTCTTGAAAGTGTCCTTGAAACACTTAAACAAATCATTCCCGGTCATATTTGTGCTTCAGAGTCAGACCGTTGTGAACTAAAATATGCATGACATTGGCTGAAAACATTCACACAGAAGTGGTTTATAAGTCTTCAGCATCCCAATTTGAATGAAACAAGCAGAAGTAATAAAGGCTACTAGACTTCAAAATAATTTCAGGTTTAAATATTGGGTGTATACCTTTTCAATAACATAATGTGTGCTTTTAGAAACATGTGTATGATTTCACAAGAGCTTCAGCTTTTTATTTGTAAAAGAACCCTCCTTCATTTCACTAAACTCACTGAGTTGTTTGTTTAATGTAAAGTCTCTGCATGCTCAGAACATGGTTTTCCACATGCCCATCTCCCTTCAACTGCTGTAAATCAGCTTTTTCAAACAGCACCAGACATACGAGGCCAAAAGAAGTCCAAATGCAAGCAAACGATGTACAGTTTTGTTTTTATCAGCTCAACGTCATGAAAATGAGAGGCAGCAATTGCCTTTTTTAAGATGAAGACTATAATAGTTCTGTCACCTGGCTGAGGTGTGGCAGGGCCACTTAGCCAGCATCTGCCAGGGTCCTACTGCAGACACAAAATAGCTTGGCTGGTGCCACAGAAGTGAGTGACTCTGGCTCACTTGGATCCTGTCCCGAGAGGCTGCATGTCCCCAGTACCACAAGGGGACCTGGCACACTCCTTATTTTATATTCAGCCTTGCCCTGTGGCAAAGGGGATCGGAAAATCAGTTCTCATCCTTAACATGCTATTGCAGACTTGGGCCCAGGGAATCCTCTTCTACAGCAGGGGAGCAGTGAGCTGCTCAGGGTGTTACGCTGCCTGCTGCGATGGGCTGAGCCGGACCACTACTAGGTGGTGGCTCTGCCTGGGACTGCCATGCTGGCTCTGTGAGCCCTCTGCACCCTGCAGTGACAGCTGTCTGTGCTCATCCCAAAGTCTTACCCACGTGCTAAACACATCTGTTTTGGATAACCCCAAGATATTTCTCAATGTTTTTCTCACATTTTTGTCTGTCCTATAAATCTGTGCTGGACATTCTCCTTTTCCTGCCTCCTGTGTAGTTTTGGTTACATGAATGCAGTGTCACACATTTGCTTTACAGCAAATCGCTTCCCCTCAAACCTGTTAGAATCCAGCTTTTATTTTATCTCTCTAAGGAAGTTGCAAAATCCATTCATGATCACGTTTTGACCTAGGATTAGTATTACTTACATTGGGGGTAGTTTCCTTAAAAAGCCACCCCTCAGGCACGCACACTTGCTGCACGGGCTTGTGCATTTTGCTCCAAAGCAGGGGTCCTACTCCCCTGATTTCTCTCCGCCACTGCAAACCCCATGGACGCAGCCAGGTGGAGGCAAGACACAGGTTTCTTCTGTTCACTTTACACACCTGATGCTCGACGGGGACCACTACTCACCCCAGCTCCGGGTACCGTGCCATGACGTAGTTGTAGCATCTTCCCAGGACGACTTCTCGCAGATTCTTCGTGGTCCCTCTGTCCTTCCACTTCAGCATTTTGGGAGCGGTCTCTTGCTTTCCGTGAGTCAGGATAGAGGCCAGCACGACGGCGAGGACGAGGGCGAGCAGCAGGACCAGGATGCCGACCAGCATGACGGTGCGCTGCCGCGTACGGGCAGAGCCCTGCTGGACCGGCATCCCGCCAGCACCCGCTGAGGAGCGGCAGCAGCTGCGCTCCCGGCGCCGAGGCAAACAGCTTTCTAGCGGGGGGCCGTGCGCCTCCCCCCGCCCCGGGATCAGCCCCGGCCGCTGCCTGGGAGGCCGGGCTGACACCCTGTCCCCCGCCCGCCCCGGGGTCACCGGCCACCCCGGGCCGCCGGGGAAGGAGGGGGGGAGGACGGGACAGCTGCTCCAGAACCGGAGGCCGCTTCTCACTGCTCCCAGCGGGCTCGGACCAAGTCTGTCGTTTTTAAAGCCAAACAATGGCTCTTGGGGACTCGACACGGGAAGAGGACAGTACCACTACTGTTTGCCTTCTGCCTCTCCCTTTGCCATGACCTCCCCGAGTTAAACTTTGACAAGTTACCAGCAATAACTCTCCAAAGTGAATCTCGGAAAATTACTTGTGAAACTCCCGAAGACTTTATTGAAAGAACTATTCTGTGGCAGTGACATGCTCCAGCTAATGTGTAAGTAAAAGCTGAATTAAAATGACCCCGGTCTGTTTTCTCTAATTTGTTTTTAAATGATAGGTGTTGAATCTGACTTTATCCAAGGCAATTATGCACTTCTCCGTAGTCATAAAAACACAGTCAGTTCATCAACACACAATGGGGTATTTTATTTCTCTGCCTTGTAGATAGGCTTGGATTAGTTGTGACAAGAATGTCTAAGACTAATGTGTAAATTGTGAGTGTTGGAGGCTGTGTGAAATCATCAAACATAGCATTAAGTGTTCTCTGGAAGACGGAAGTTCCTCATTGTCTTCTCCAAATAGGGCCATCTACTTCCTTAGTCAAAAGCCAACATAAAATAAGGCTCAAATCTCAAAATACAAACAAAAGAAGGTACACAATACCAGAATACTGTTAACTATAAATTATTAACAAATTGTTAATAATTGCTTATTGAGCATTCATCTTTAACAGGTTGACTGAGAGAAAGGGCATTTGCAACATACCTCTCAGGTAGGACTAAGTAGTTCTGAAAGACCTGAGACATTCTGTGCTCTGACCTAAGCCTTCACTGGGAAGCAGTATGTGGAGCACATAATCTGAGGTTTTCTGATCCTGTTTTCTGAGAAGAAGTGCAAACTTTGGGAAGGTTTTACTAAGAACAGAAGCCTCAGTTTTGGAGTAGCATTTGAGGCTGGTCAGGCCTGAAGTGGTCCGGCAGTTGGACTAGATGATTGCTGTAGGTCCCTTCCAACTGAAATACTCTATTCTGATCTCTTTCTAACCATGTCATCTTTCATAAGAGAGGTAACATTTCATGACACTGCTCGTGTCCCCTCAGTGGTCCCCACCACATGTTCTGCAAAAAGCACAGGAAGCTCTGCAGGACACAATTCGGTAAGAATGAGCTCATAAAGGAAGTTTTTTTTCACCATAATCCTTTCATTAAGCATGCAGGTTTTGCCTTGGCAGACTTGAATGCTTGTTCTTTATTTGTTCTTTGTTTTCATCACCATGTAAATATGAAAGTAAGGCATTCACAGCTGAACTTTGTGATCTTTTATTATACACAAGAGAGATGGAATTTGGTTTATTTTTCCCTTAATATTTGTTTGCATGTGTTTTCAACTTGCTGCTCTTTTGTTTCATTAACTGAATACCATGTTGGAAAAACAAACCTGAACAACTAGGTATCCTAAGCAGTTTATGCAGTAAAACTGCAATCTCTGCTTGCTCTGGGTGTTGAAAATACGTTATCTTCACTAAGAGTCACTTTTAGAGTGGAAAAATGGAATAGTTTTAAAAACCACTATTTTTTTCCATAACCTGATGTGTGAAAACTTTTTTCTTCTGTTCAGATATGGCATTGATTCATCAAGAATAAAGAAATACAGTGACTGCAGACTCAGTACCTCTGGAAGGTGTCCTTACTGCTGATTTCATAACACCTCAAGATACATAAGGAATGTCAAAGAGAAGTAATAAATGTCCAGCCTCCTTTCAGCAAGACTTAGCAGCCTAATCAGGATGACTAAATAGGACAAGCAGAGTGGAGGGGGCAGCAGAAAAGACAGCAAAATCACATACCCCCAGTAGTTCAGTCGGTGGTGGCTTCTTTCCCAGTATGAACTCACTTCTTGCAAATGTTCTGACCCAAGAGGATTTCCACAAGAGGTGCAAGTAAGATGATAATGGTGCTTAGCAAAGAGGGATGAAACAGTATTCCCTGAACAGGACAGCAGGAGAGGGCACAGAAGAGAAAGTGAAGTGAGGAAGGACGAAGGGAGGTGAAAAGCAGTGTGTTTTACAAGGGTCTTGCATCCCCTTAGGTCTGTGGAGTGAGCTGGATTTCCCTTCTTTCTTTTCCTGAGCAGTTTTCCCAAGCAGACAACTTTTAAGCTGACTGACTTTGTTCCACAGGAAATCAGGACCCCTAACAGGACTCTTCAGGAAATGCAAATTTAGGATTTCTGATGAGAGGGCTGTGAAGCACTCATGGATCTATATTCCTCTTGAACTGGTTCACTAGTGGTTGTTTTGCCGTTACAAGAAAAATTAGTTTTTAAAAGTATCGTGCCTAATAAATTGTTAGCCAACATTTGGAGCCCTCTGAGCTGCGTGAATTTCCAAGATAGTAAATCTAAACTAATCCTGTCCTTATCAAAGTATGTCTGCTCTTTTGCCAGCATTTACACGAAATCTTTGGGGGAGTTGATTAGAAAGTGAACATAAAAAATCAGAAGATAGAAATACTTCAGGCAGATAATTACCAGCCTCTGCTTTGATACCCTGCATTGCAGCAGGAGACTTCTATAAGAATGGACCTGTATTAAGCATAATTTATCATCCTGCATATGTGCTGCTAGGAGTGTTGTGAGAGTATTGCTATCTCCCACTGATACCTGCAAGCTCTCCGGATAGTATTTTTGACACAAACTGCCCCCCCCAGCCACTCCCAAGGTCTGACTGCTCAAAAGTTTGGTTATCTTTTTTTACTATCCATCAAATGTAGATAGTTCTGGTACACAAGATACGACTGAGGACACAAAAAACCCTTCCCAGAAGGAACTGCTGGTAAAAGGTGGTGTGTGGCAGATGGGACTGAACCTGTCCAAAACAACAATGACCTGCAAACATAGGGAAGAAAGTATATGTTGTGCATCTTTTCAGTGCTTCTAGAAAACTCCGGAAATGTTTCTTCCTCAGTGAGTAAAAAGTTTGTTATAAATATTTTATGACTGTGTAGTTTGCTTGTGTCCTGGTCAGTCCTCACTGGCCTCTGTTTCTTCCCCAGGTGTTCTGTGTGGCCAGTGAGCTGGTAGGAATGGAAACAACGCCCTTGCCATTAATGGAAGCGAGTTCAGCAGTTAACTCATCCGTATGATAGAATAAAAGGCTGCCTCAAATGCTATGCAGGCAGTTTTGCTAGTCATGAAGGCTGATTTTAACATAATCGCTAGGTACCAACAATACCACAGTATTCAGAGTGCCACTGATCACTCCCAGTCTTGGGGACTCCTGTAATTACTGGCTGTCACTTCTCAGCAGAAGCTATGAATGAGGGAATTTGAACTGAAAAGAGCAGAAGCTGTTATAAAAATTAAAGAAATTATGTCTTGGCTTTTGTTGGAATAGCAGTGACTATCGTCTTCTCATTGCTTCCCAATTTCACAGGGTAAACACTGTCATAACATTTAGAGAGGGTTTGAGATGAACACTGACAATAACAGGATAGATGGGCTGGGATAAGGCAACCAGCTAGTACAAAGTGACAGCTGTGAAGAGCTGTCTGCCATCCAACTGCACACACCAGCTCCTGTGAAAAATGCATTTGTAACTCTACGTCTGGGCACCCTGTTCAGCTGCCCTGTTTTTCAACTCTTCTGCCTGCAACAACAGGGAACTTTCCTGGAGAGCTGTGCTCCAAGCCATGTGCATGAGCGCTTGCAGGGATACAGGATGGTTATTTAACCTGTAAATTGCTCTGTTTTCCCAGTGGCAACCCCCACTGCACCTACCCTAGAGATGCAAGTGGACAAAGAGACCAATTGACAGACAACATAACTTTTAACTGCCTTAACTCTGTGCCTGCACTGCTAGCCATCTAATGGCTATATGAAAAACATCCCATTCTTGTCTTCTGCAAAGCCATATCCACTGCTGGGAGCCTGGCCCGCCTGATGCTCCTATGGACCACATGATCTGTCTGGAGGTGGTCTGAGTCTGAGTGTCAGTATTCCCTTCCTGACCTCAAATCTGTTTTTCTTACCTGGTTGCTGTTACCCAGTTGTCTCCTTCAGCATGGTGGTTTTGTCTTGCTCCTTTGTTGTTACTTGACACGAATTTCTACTCTTACTGCATTTTCTTCTGTAAATTCTTTACTTCTGATGACAAAACACTTAATTATATGTTGAAGTCTGAGTATCAGATATCAGGGAGGGTTAATCTCTTCAGAATAGAACAGTGAGGATTCCATTCACAGAGATAACAAGATCATCAATTCGGCAGCCCAGTCCCTGAGATTTTTGTTGAAATTGGCTAATTAATTTACAAGTTTTTGGGAGGAAAAAGGCTTCCAGATGAAGGAATGGACAAACAAACCAAGCAGTTGCATAGGTGTCCTTTCATTTGGTTGCCAGGCACAAGATAGATTATCTTCCCACTTATAAAGGTGCAAACAACTCTGCAACAGCAAAGATGCAAAGTGTTGCGGTAAATACCAGTGTGATGCTAACACTGCTAACTGCAGAAGCAGTATAAAATCTAGCTGATTATCTAGGTAGTTGGCTTTCAGACCTTTGGCAGCTAATCTGATACTGCAATGTTTCATTGTCTTCATTTTTTTGTATATATTCAGCTTTTTCTCCATTCTTTGAAAGGATATTACACACTTTTCTCTCTCTGCCTCATTGCACACAGAAGCCATTTGAAAGTTCAAAAGCCTTTCCTGGTTTTCCTGTGTGGTTTGTATATAGAATGCAGGGCTTTGCTGACACACGGCAGCGATGCTGCCCTGCATCAAATCCTGTGGAAGGTGTAGACATGGACTTCACTTCCTCTGAGCAACTAAAGCTGAGCGTTTGGTGCATTTCTCTTATAACTTTGGTCTATTCCATTAAATTGCTGTCTCCTTCAAAAGAAGATTTAGTTAATACCTGATCTATGTCTAAGTAGTTCACTGAAGCGATCAATAAAGTAGATGTAAAACTGGCTGCTGAGTTTAAAGATGCATGTGTCTGCATTTTCATCGCTTTATTTTAGACACTTGCAGCTTTTCAAATATATAAGATTTCAGTCCTGAACTCCTAACTATCCTGAAAAATCATAGAGAAATTAACTGCATAGAAGTCCTCAAAAGTAAAAATGTTCTGTGTATGTGTGTGCATTTGCGTTGATTCATTGCTGCCAATTTTGTGTGAGGAGGTGCCCCTGAACTGTTTTTGTTGGAAAAAGCAGTAATTTCTTAATTGTTACCTGCCTGTGAGTCACTAATGGACGCTTCCAAACTTGTTAATACACCCATGTTTAAACATTGAGGACTTTTCAGTCCGAACAGGCATCATTATATTTAAGAATTACAGGATAGAAAGTGGTGTGAAATGGCTTCCTCAAGCCCAGATAACTGTATTTCCTCCTAAAAGTGACTTTGCACACTGTGGGTGGCCACTTTAATCTTATTTTTGCTATAAGTAAGGACATCGTGATCAGTATTACCCTTCCCTGGGCAGGAGGAGAGTGATGCAAAGGAACCGTTGCTGTTACCTGCTGCTGTACATGTTATCACTTGGGTAGGAGACACACCATGTCCCATCACTGGTATCACTGCTGCATCCAGCTGTGGACGAACGGACATCACTTCATGCTGATGGCATGTTTCGGGGTTAACCCCCCTTACAGCATGCGGGTTTGAAACTGCAGAGTCACCCAGGCTGCCTGGATCACAGGTCCTCCTCTGCGTGCTGCAGGTGAGACAGGCCCGCCTGACCGCAGGGCAACTGCCTCCAGCTGCTGGTCCCAGAGTGCAGAAACAATCCTGTAAAGTGGCCCCAGTGAGTCATCAGCTGCAGTTTGCCCACTACAGCCTGCTGGGCCTTTCCATCTCTGTCATCTGTATCACTTGTAAGCAGCCTGTTTTTCCATGTGGAAGTGATTCATTTTGTTTTGTGCCCTGCTGAGGGGTTTAGGTGGGGAAATGAGAGTGCTTGATCAGCCCGTGCTGACAAGCGTGATGCCTGTCTCCTCTCAATAATGCATTCTGCTCTCTCAACTGGAATGTACTATTTTTTTCCTATGCGTTCTCACAGACGAGGAGAGTGTGGGAGAACCAAATGTCACCACTGTGGCTTCTAGTCTTGTCGGTGACCTTTTCATTACCCTACACGTGCTCCTGGCTGTGCCTGCTTCTCAGCTTGTGCAGGAAGTTGAGGATATAAGGAAAGAAAGAAAAGCCAATACAGATGTAATCTAACAAATATGGTAGTGTTTCTGCTTTTCGTATAAACAGTGTGAGGAGATGTACATAAGAGGATCTTAATGCCAGACTGGACTGCATCCCGAGGCCAATGCACCAGTTTTGAACTGTAGAGCCAGCAAGACCCAGCACAGCAGCACGTGACAAAGCAATATCTAAAATGAGATGTCTTCATTCAAGACAAAACCTTCCTGTACTTGCACAGGCTCACACAAGTCGTTTCTCCATCTTCTGTCCCTTTTGCCTCCTATCTCTGAAATACAATACCTGTGCCCTGCTGAAGGGCAGGGTGGAGTTTGTCTCGGGGCCACCAGCAGGAAGATTTTTCATTCCTGTGTGAGTCACTGGATGTTCTGGTTGATCTGTCTGTCCCCTGTCATACCTGCAGTTTGCAACAAGCTTAGGTGTACGTGGGACGGTGAGCACTAGACCTGTTTTGGTTGCTTGAGGAGATACCCCTTTTGCACTCCCAGATGCTCTTGCCATCTTCTGCAGCTCTCTGCCTCAGCTCCACTTCCACGGCTTGTCTTTGTCTATGCAAAATTGACTTCTCAGGATGAGTCAGTCCAGTGCTCCGGTGCTGAGCACCAGCACTGACTGGGTTGTCTTTCAGCGACCTAGTGCAGTAGAAGAGTGGTAATTCACTGTGTTTTACTGCAGTTTAATTGATCTAGTAGTAGTAGTCGTAGTATTCTCCCAACTCATGGAGTCAGTGACCCATTTATAGACATTAATTATCAGGAAGGGGAATTTTGATCAGAATTTATGATCAGAACAGACAGTCAGAAATTACTGCTTAGGAAACGTTGAAAAATGGCCTTATAAAGGAAACCAGACAGAACCGTAGATGTACTCAGCTTGCTGTGACAGGAACATTTGTGACTGAATGACTGTGGCTTTCCAGAGACCTGGTAGGTGTGACCTGAGGGGACACTGAACATCAAAGGAGCCCAAGAGAGCTCTTTTCAAGGACAGTCTCCTCAAAGCACAAGAGTGGTCTATCCTGATGAGCAGGAAGTAGAAGCTGTGGCAGGAGGCCAGCTTGGCCAAATCAGGAATTCCTGACTGAGCTTAAATGTTAGAAGAATGTGTTCAGATAGGGCAGAAGTAGGGATGGACTATCTGGGAGGAATGTAGAAGCATTGCCCAGACTGTTATGTGATGAAGTTCATCTGCATACCTACAAAGGATCTCAGAGACAATGACAGGGTGGGGAAAACAAATAATACCCTGCCTGGCCCCTCCCAGGCCCATCACAGGTGCTATTTTCCCATCAAAGACCCATCTGCACAAGCCCAGGGGAGCACAGGGCCACAGAGACAGGCAAGAACCCAAATCAAGGCCTCCTGAGGAACCACCCGATCTGTCCCAGGAGAGCTTTAGCCCCAACACCCAGATGTGATGACCATCACCATGAGTACTAGGAGCAGCTCTCCAGATCACTTTTTGGAATAGAGGGCTTGCTGCCTAGGGGTGGGATATATTGCGGGATGCAGAAGAAGAGCGGTTCATGATCACACAGGACTTATTAGAGGATGCTTAGGAGGGGGAGCAAAACTGGGATGAGAGAGGTGTTTAGGTAATTTGGGAGGAGTAAGGATGGTAAAATAGAGGGGTGAGGAAATAAAAAGGGCAACTGCATGTAAATAGTTGGCTTGTCAGTTCACTTGTCTGGCCACGTCCTGTGCCTGACCAGGGCAGTCTGTCCTGTCTTCAACTCCTTTGCAGGTTTCCCCTGGTGACAGCTCTCCATCCTGTGTGTGCTCACCTGCGTACCGGAGTGTGAGTGCAGGTGTTGGAGGCCCCGTGTGTCCCTGGTGCAAGTCACTGGAGTTGACTGTGGGTGAGTGAGTGAGTGAGTGTGTGAGAGCCAGCAGAGATCAAGCTGGATGAGCTGGTGAGCAGGTGACTTGGGAGCAAAGGGGTCCGTGGGTCTCTAAGAGACAGCTCTGGCTGTGAGAGGACCTGGGTGTCTCTGAAGTCAAGAGCACAGGGTGGGGGTCAGCTGCAGGACAAGGGAAGTCCTGACCAACTCTGTGTGCGTGACAGACAGGGAAGGAAATAAAGCCAGACCTGAACCAAAGTTAAACTGGTGAGGTGTAGAATGGCACCACGAAAGGCTTGCACAGGCACATCCATAGCAGGACAAACACCAAGGAAAAGAGGGAGCTGCAGCTCAGTGGTCAAGGTGACCTATTCTCAAAGGACACTGAAAAAGCAGATGTGACTCAAAGCCTTGACTTACTCTTCACTGGCAAGATCTGTTCTCAGGCCTGCTAAGGTCTTTATACCTACAGTGCCCAAGTAGGAGTTTTGGGGAGAAAATTACTACCTATAGTAGAGAAAGATTGATTTGTGGATCATTTAAGCACACCTGTTGAATATAAGCCCCTGTGTCCGGATGAGATGCATCTGAGGGTAGTAAGGACAAACTGGCTTACATGTCTGCAAAGCTACTCTTGTCTTTGAGAGGTCCCTTCCAATCTATATGACTCTCTGAAGGTACAGTTTTGTGAGAACTATTTGCAGAATGCAGAGAGATCTCCATGCTTTTCAGTGAATAACTAGTGGACCTAAAGAACTTTATCAGACAGATCTCCAAAGATAATGGGATTTAGGGAACTGAAGACAGATGGCAATCTAGCTAATCTTTCCTTGAAGACAATAGCTGAAATCAATGTATAAGAGCAAATCTCCAGGTATCCTAAGCTTGACTGTTAATGCAACATGTTGTGGAATATTATCTGTGCTGCCTAAATTAGAATTTTAAATATCCTTTGATAAAGCATGTTAAGTATTGTGTTTTAAAATAAACACACCCAGTATGATTGACTGCTAAAATTATATGGACAGCTAAAGATGTTCTAAAAACAAAGCTGTCTTTTCAGTTGTGCATTAGCATTAGGAAATAAAAGCAGGGGACAGTTTTATGTATGACAGGCCCTTCCAGAAAGGAAACATTTAATAATTGCCATTCTTGGAAAACTCACAGTATTATTGAACAACGTAGGGTGGAAGGGACCTCTGCAGGTTATCTGGTCCCAACACTTGCTCATATTATGGCTGACTCCAATGTTAAATTAGGTTGCTCAGGGCATTCTCCAGTGCAGTTTGGAAAACCTAAATGGATGGAGAATCCAGAACCTTTCTGGGCAGCCACTCTCACAGTGATTTTTTTTTTTTTTTCCCCAATGTTTAATCAGAATTTTACCTGCTTCACTTTTTGACCATCGCCCCTAGTATTTTCACTATGCATCCCTGAAAAGCAATATGGCTCCATCTTCTCTACAGTGCCCTCTGGATAGCAGAGGAAACTGTCCTTTCTGGATAACTTGCTGGATCATCTTTTGGAAGATTTATTGCTATAGAAAACAGAAGTGTCTCTTGGAGAGTCGTGATGTTCAGGCTTTTACAACAAAGTTTCTGACAGTCCACCAGTCATTTTGAAAAGATGTTAAGAAATGCTTCTTCTTAGATGAGTATTTTTGGAAGAAATAGATGAGATTAAGCGAAGTCGTGGCAAAGAATTACAGCATGCATATGTAAGGATCAATTCCTTTTTAATTTTTTTTCCAAATTATTTCCATTAGGGATTTGGCAAAGCACAAACAGTTGTGGACTATCCATTTCCCTTGAGTCTCTGAGTCCTAGAATACAGTCTCTGTCCCACCCTTTTCTGTCCTTCCAAATGTCCTACTTTCAAATGGGAAATTTCTCTTGTCAAATATTGTGCTTTAGTATGGAGGAGAAATATTTTATCAGTGACTGCTAAATTTTTCTGGTAAGTAAGTTATCTTTCCAAACTTTTCTGATTGGTTGGATAGGTATGGTTTGTTTGTCTTTGTATAGATAATTATTCCTGCTTTCCTATTTTCCTGTGAAGTTATTCTTTAAATAATGGATGATAAAGTTGTGGGTGTCTATTGCAGGCCTCCTGATCAGGATCAGGAACCTGATGAGGCCTTCTACGGGCAGCTAACAGCAGCCTCGCAATCTCAGAACCTGGTTCTCGTGGGGGATTTTAACTATCCAGACATTTGCTGGAAAGGCTGTTCAGCCAGCCACAGTCCAGGAGGTTCCTCCAGTGCATCGATGATAACTTCTTGATGCAAATGGTGGAGGAGCCAACTAGGAGGAGAGCAATGCTGGATCTTATTCTCACCAACAGGAGTGAGGGTTGGGGGCAGCCTTGGCCTTAGTGATCATGAGATGGTGGAGTTCACGATCTTGTCTGGCAGGAACAGGATGTCAAGTAGGACCAAAACTCTGGATTTCAGGAGGGCCAACTTTGGCCTTTTCAGAAAATTGCTGGGTGAAGTCTCATGGGACAGGTTACTAGAGGGCAGAGGGGCTAATGATAGTTGGTTAATATTTAAGGACCTCTTCTTCCAAGCTCAGGGCCAGTGCATCCCAGCAGGTGGGAAATCGAGAAAGAGAGCCAGGAGACCTGCATGGTTAAGTAAGGAACTACAGAGTAGACTTAAGAAGAAGAAGAGGGTCTACAGCTCATGGAAAGAGGGGCTGGCTACCTGGGAGGAGTATAGGACTGTTGTTAGAGAATGTAGAGAGGCAACTAGGAAGGCTAAGGCCTTGCTGGAACTCAACCTTGCGAGGGAGGTCAAGGGTAACAAAAAGGGCTTCTTCAAATATATTGCAGGAAAAGCTAAGGCTAGAGGCAATGTAGGCCCTCTGCTGAATGAGGCAGGTGCCCTGGTGACAGATGACACAAAGAAGGCAGAGTTATTAACTGCCTTATTTGTCTCTGTCTATACTGCTGAAGACTGTCCTCAAGAGCTCCTGGCACCTGAGGAACCAGAGGAGAGCATGACTAAGGACTCTTCCCTGGTTGATGAGGACTGGGTTAAAGAACAGCTGAGTAATCTGGACATCCATAAGTCCATGGGTCCTGACGGCATGCATCCGAGGGTGCTGAGGGAGCTGGCACAGGTCATTGCCAGACCACTCTCCATTATCTATAGTAGGTCATGGCACACAGGAGAGGTGCCTGGGGACTGGAGGAGGGCAAACATCACCCCAATCTTCAAAAGGGGCAAGAAGGAGGACCCTGGTAACTATAGACCAGTCAGCCTCACCTCCATCCCTGGAAAGATAATGGAGCAACTTATCCTTGACACTATCCCTAGGCATGTCAAGGACAAGAGGGTCATCAGGAGCAATCAACACAGTTTTATCAAGGGGAGGTCATGTTTGACCAACCTGATAACCTTTTAGAGGACATAGTCAGGTATGATGATGGTAGAGCAGTGGATGTGGTTTTTCTTGATTTTTCTAAGGCATTTGACGCTGTCTCCCACAGCATCCTTCTGGCTAAACTGAGACAGTGTGGTCTGCTTGATCAGGTAGTGAGGTGGATTGGGAATTGGTTGAAAGAAAGAAGCCTGAGAACTGTGGTCAACGGGATGGAGTCCAGCTGGAGTCCTGTAACCAGTGGGGTTCCACAGGGGTTGGTGCTGGGACCGGTTCTGTTTAACCTGTTCATCAATGACCTGGATGAGGGCACGGAGAGCACTGTCAGCAAGTTTGCTGATGGTACCAAGCTGGGTGGAGTGTCCGACACCCCAGCAGGCTGTGCTGCCATTCAGCGAGACCTGGACAGGCTGGAGGGTTGGGCAGGAAGGAATTTGATGAAATTCAGTAAGGGCAAGTGCAGAGTCCTGCACCTGGGAAGGAACAACCCCAGGTATCAGTATAGGTTGGGGACTGAGCTGTTGGAAGTCAGTGAAGGGGAAAAGGACCTGGGGGTCCTGGTTGATGGGAGGCTGACCATGAGCCAGCAGGGTGCTCTTGTGGCCAAGAGGGCCAATGTCATCCTGGGGTGTATTAGAAGGGGTGTAGCTAGTAGGTTGAGAGAGGTTCTCCTGCCCCTCTACTCTGCCCTGGTGAGGCCACATCTGGAATACTGTGTCCAGTTCTGGGCCCCCCAGTTTAAGAAGGACATGGAACTTCTGGAGACGGTCCAGCGCAGGGCTACAAAGATGATTAAGGGAGTGGAACATCTCTCTTATGAGGATAGACTGAGGGAGCTGGGGCTTTTTAGCTGAGGGAAAAGAAGACTAAGGGGTGATTTAATCAATGTTTATAAATATATGAAGGGTGAGTGCCGGGAAGATGGAGCCAGGCTCTTCTCGGTGATGCTCAATGATAGGACAAGGGGTAATGGGTTGAAGCTGAGGCACAGGAAGTTTCATGTAAACATAAGGAAACTTTTTTTCACAGTGAGGGTGACGGAACACTGGAACAGGCTGCCCGGGGGGGGTTGTGGAGTCTCCCTCTCTGGAGGTATTCAAGACCTGCCTGGACGCATTCCTGTGTGACCTGGTCTAGGTGATCCTGCTCTGGCAGGGGGGTTGGACTAGATGATCTCTTGAGATCCCTTCCAGCCCTTGACATTCTATGATTCATTCAGGTATGTATTGAACGGCTTTTTTTAGTTGTATATATGTTAATTAAAAAAAAAAAACAAAAACCCTTTCTGCTTAGGGAATTCCTACCAAATACTTCATAGAAAACTAACTGAAGTCTTTCACGTCTTAGTGTTTCACAGCAATCTATGGAGATAGTCTAAGCAATGAGAGCTTTTCAGGACTCACAGCAGTACCCTAAATTAGTGGTCTGTTTTTTCCAGTAGTGGTGTTCTCTGCTGAAATGGCTTTCGAACCACTATACTTTAAACTGCTTGTTTCTAGGATGTGATTTATGAGCCATCAGATTATTTCAGTAGGATCAAGTGTCTGGTGATATACACTGACAAGAATATAGATGTACGCCGAGCTTTCTCAGAACTCACGACATCCGTCCTTCAGCTCAGATGTTTCAAACTGTACTGCAGTTTTGACTGCCTTACAAATTAATAACATTATGATAGGATGTGCATTTAAAGCTCCTGCTCAGGGAAGGGGCATCTGGGAACAGCTATTCCTTACTGGCTCTCCACACAGCCGTGCACAGCCTAGTCCCTTTCCCCTTGCCCGTCTGCTTAGCACTTGCTTCTCCACGTGCTGCTGCGCGAGCGAGCTCGGAGCCAGCTGGAGCCAGGACAGCACTGACTGTGCTGTTCAGCGTGAGACAGAGTAACACACACTAATGACTGATTTTTTTCTTTGTTTATTGCAAATAAAAATCCCAAAGGGTCCAAAACATTCGCCCTCTTTGGACCAAGCTTCTTCCTCCCATTTCTGTGCTTGGTTCCCTTGCTGGCTCTCCCGAGTGTCAGGCCATCTGCTCCCTCCCCTTCACTAAGCTTTGCGGCTGCCTGGAGAATTTCTTGCTCTCACCATTGCTGATTCTTGCATTTTGCAGTCCCCAGTTTCTTTCTCAGCCAAACTAGCGGGTTTGTAACAAAACAAAGTCATAGCTGGGGTTTCTGCATTGATGCTCTCACAGAACAAGGCAACGTGCGTACAGAGGTGGAGAAGGAGGTGGAATAGGGGCACAAGCTGTGGAGTAGCTCCAGAGCGGTTTGAGGGAGCAGGTTGCTTCCTCCATCTGTATCACCTTCACCAATTTTTGTTATGCCTTTCTATTTAGACATGTCAGAAAATTATGTCCTTGACAAATTAAAAAAAAAATAAATCACATTCAAGGGTATAGAGTTTAAAGCACTGATATGCAGAGTGGGAGACATGCTTAATGACTCATGCATTCAACATGAATCAGGCTGGGAAGAAAATACTTTTTACTTGAGATGTTTGATTTATATAAAATGGAATAGCTCCACTAGAACAGTGTGTAAGTAAGTGAGAGTTATACCAAAGATGTAACCTAGCAGTGAGGGATCTTACCGTGATTTCTGATGAGGCTGCTGTACACTCTTTGTACAAAACATTTTTCAAGGTTTAGTTTTAGTGCAGGGGAAAAGCAAATGCAGTAACCTCACCAAATTTCATGAAATGGAGTTCTTGTTTTCTGGCCAGTACTAATTATTATGCTGCTCACACATTCTGAAGGGAAATACCCAGCAGGCTCCCATCCCACTAAGGCAGTCAAGGAAACAAAGTTCATAGAGACATATGTCCAGGAGAGTGTAAATAGCAAAATATCTTCTAAAAGAACTATATGGGCTAGATTTGCCACTCAGAAAGGATCTGTGTGATGGTTCAAAGGTCAAAAAACAAGAAACTTGAAAAGCAAGATCTTTCCTGGTTGCCAACTATGTAAAATATGTTTTTGTATACATGCATATAAATATTTATCCAGGATTTGACGCTGTGGTTTAAGAGTTTGTTGGTTTTGCTTACTGTCCTTAACTACTTTTCACATGATATATGCCATATTCTTTGCTTGTCATAGTCCTTTTTCATATAATTCCAGCAGCTATTTTTTTTTTTTTTTAATTATTTAACCCCATAGTGATAGGCAGTGGTGACAGAAGGTTCAGGGTGAAAGCCCAGAACATTCATTTGGCTTTATGGAAATACCAACTCTGGATTTTCTTGTACCTTTCATTGATACAAAGGGAAAAGTAAGAACGAAGCATGACACAGGCTAGCATGTCTTACAGCTGGGATTTGATACCACAAGACTAACATTTCCATGGAATACTTATTTTTGCTTATTTGCCTCTTCACTCACTGCCCTTTAAAGTGGCACAGTGTGACCTAGGAGCTTTTCCACACCTGTTCTCTGATTTCTTGTAGCATATAGAATACCTGTTGCTTTCTTAGCACTGCTCTCTTGTCTTTACCTGTTGCAAACGGGGAAAAAAACCCAACCCTTTTCCTGCAGTTTGGTGATCCAGCGTTTGCCAAATTCTTGACTTATAATTCTGATTTCTGCCTACAATACTTTGCATTCCTTGTTAATTACTCATCCAAGCACTCATAAGCACATGATACCAGACTATATCAGGTGTAATCACTAAGAGATGCTCAGGCAAACACAGTTCCTAGATTAAAAAATATTATTTGTTGATTATTGTAACTAGTGGTATAATTTGAGTTACTCCAGATATACAGTTCTGGATGATCCCCTCTGGCTGCACTTTGGGAATTTTCCACATTTACTGCTTACATAGCACAGAGATGTTCCTAATCAAATGGTCACAAGTAAAAGACTGGTTACTTTATTGCCTGCTACTGAAAGGAAATGTGCATTATCATTTCCTCCACTTTCCTTTTGTAGAACTTCCAACATAATTTTCCAACATAGAATCACAGAATCGTCAGGGTTGGAAGGGACCTTAAAGATCATCCAGTTCCAACTCCCCTGCCATGGGCAGGGACACCTCCCACTAGAGCAGGTTGCTCAGAGCCCCAGCCAGCCTGGTCTTAAAAACTTCCAGGGATGGGGCTTCCACCACCTCTCTGGGCAACCTGTTCCAGTGTCTCACCACCCTCATGGGGAAAAAATTCTTCCTAATGTATAACCTGAATCGACCTATCTCTAGTTTTAATCCATTCCATAATAATTTTCAACATAATAATTTTCCACTCATATATTCTGCTAAAAATACCAAAAAAACCGAACACCCCAAAACACCTGATCTGAACAGAGATCAGGTTCCCCTTTGCTGCAGCTGCCAGAAAGAGAGAAGGCAGATGAAGAGGGGTTGCCCAGGCAGGGTGGATAGTCTGGCACGGTGTGAGGGCAGGTATGGGCCATGCTCCCAGGCTCCAGTTTCCTGCACCCCCCTCCCTGCCAGCCTGCCTTTCAGATGTGCTGCTGCAGTAGAGGAGTAGGGGTTTCCTCTGAGCTTGCCTTCATAATTTGCAGGAAACTGTAGGAAATCAGACGCCTGCAGATTATAAACAATATCTGGCAGATTATATTCTTCACCTTTTAAATAAAATGGCAAGTGAATTTACACTGGGCAGAAGCTGGAATCAGGAAAAACCTGAAAATCAGAAAAACACTTGTGAAGTGCTTGAACCACCCTAACATTTGGCTAAATTAAGAAACTGAGCCTCCCCATATCGAGCTATTTTAAACCAAACTTCTTGGCTCTGCTAAAAGCACCCTTCTATCACTTTACGTTTTCTATTGTTGAAGCAGAATATATAAAAAAAAAAAAAAAAAGAAAAAGAGAGAAAACTACCAAAATAATTACCTTTCTTCAGATAAGTATTATGCAGCTTCTTGAGGTTTCAGTTCAAGTGTCACTACATTTAAGACTGCTGATGGGAAGCACAGTCATGTCAGCTGAATCACAGCAAGGCCAATATGACAAAAATAAACACTAGCAGTATAAAAAGGGCAAAGAGGTGAACAAGTTGTCCTTGCTTTATTCTCGTAACTTCTCACTTCAGAGAACTCAAGAGTTTGCATTTAAAAGTAAACAGAGCAGGTATGAGCAGATGTATACGTGTGCATGCACATACATACAGAAAACAAGGGATTACTCTGAATTAGAGTTTGGCTTCTGTCAGATACAATGACTGGAACACATGCAGCAGAAGGAAAAAAAAAAAAGGTAGGTTAGCAGAAGGAGAGATTATATTTATTTCTATGTAGGAGTGAACAGTGTGGCATAACTGAGTTCTCAAGTGATCCACAAAACAGGGAAAGATGGGAAATAACTGCCTTAGTATCAGTAGGTTCCACAGATCTGTCTGCAGAATTGCAGAGCACCTTGTAATGGTCCTGAACATAGTGCTTTCATCTGACATAAGTAGTTGGATCTTTAACACACCTACACAGGACTGTGGCATCCAACTGGATTCAAAATTAAGTGATATACAGAATGTTTTCATATGAAACATTTTCTCCCTTGAACTCAGGTGCAGAGACAGCTGTTCTGGCAGTACTGCAAGTGCACATCTGAACGACTGAAACATTTTGAATCTATATATGAAGCACCCTGATGAACATTACCAGGCTTGCATGAGTTTATGGAGAAGGGCAGATGCCTCTCAAACACTATGATTTCTCCAAATTTGGCAGAGTTGTTACATGAGACATTGCTAATCAGAGACTTTACGGACTGTTGAAGACAGAGCACAGGCATACCTAGTTGAGTCTCAATGCATCACTGTAAAATGTATGTGTAAATAGCAATTTTCACACAATTTGTAGCCATAGAAATAAAAGACAGAGAGATATAAAGGATTCTTTTGCTTACAACTTTTTGTTCATGTCTCTCCCTCCCTCTGGGAGTAACAAATGAACTTATTGTTTCTCACTTTACTGACACTTCTACCCATCTGCTTCTGCGATGCCAGTCACACTGTTCTTTTGGACAGATTAAAACCATTCTATTAAACACAGAACAAACGGTCTGTGCTCAGCTTGAAATGTGCTGCCTGTAAGATCTCAGGAAGCCTTGGTATCTAAGAATTTGCCTTCTAATTTTTAATTTTTTTTTTTTCCCCACCCAGCTATATTAGTTGGTTATCTACAAATCATCGAATCATAGAATGATAGGTTTTGGAAAGGACCTCTGGATATCCTTGAGTCCAACCCCCCTGCTAGTGCACCTAGGGCATGCCACCCAGGAACACATCCAGGCGGGTCTTTACAGATCTTTCCAAGCTTTCCCAGGAAGTCTGAGACACTTTATTCAAAAGATAGTGGAAAAAAATATCGCTGTCTTTGCCACTGAGTTGATGTAATGGGAAAAGAGGCATGGACATTAGAAAGAAGAAAACACTGCAAGAGGTTTCTGAGTGTGTTATTCTTCACATAATGTTATGCAGTAAATAATCTTAAATGATTTGAATTGTATCTATCCTACTGTGTATATTACCTTTTTTTTCAGAATTCTTTAGCACTTCCTACAGTGTGTTTGGTATCGTACATAGCAGCAAGCACTGCCTGCGCTGCTGGAGCGGATGGCATCCAGAGGCTGGAAAGCTTTCATAGGCTGGAAAGCAGAAGTTGGCCAGATGGGATGCTTGGTTTGTAGATGGAAGTTGCTTAAGAGACACATGGCTTGCTAATGGTATAAAGCTATTGTCTGAATCCCCCCCCCCCCGACTATAATATACATTTCAGTAGGTAGGACATTACTAGACTCTATCTGTGAGCCTCATATGTGCTATCTCTACACCCTGCAGTCCAAAATACATCATGATGTGAACTGCTGTGGACAAATAGAAGCCTGATCAAAATTGCTAGGGTTTAGTCATCTGAGCTGTGTCTTTGTTACAAACATATACCTCTCATTCTGGCAGTTGCTGTTGCATCAAACCAGAAATAAAAATGAGGAGGATATTGAAGGAACTAATCAAAGTATGAATGTTTCAGCATAGGCAGGGTACAATCTGAGGCATAATAGATCCCAGGTTTTCAAAGGTCTGTAACTTTTGACTTCAGTACTTTTGCAAGTGTCTGAAACAGACACAAAAGTACTTCAAGCTGGAGCCTAAACCCAGCTGTGACACAAACCCAGCTATGTGTGTAATATAAAGGGATTTGCATTAAAATGAAATTAAAGATTATTACAGGAATGGAAGCTGGACAAATAAGCAACAACAACATATTTTAGATATTTTATCTTTCAAACATACAACACAATATAGTTCTGCCAGGGGCTGAAAGGATGTAAATCTACTATGGAGTCCTAAATCAGATGCACTAATAGGAACATCCCATCCCAGCTGCCTGACAACCAGCTAATACAAACAAAGAAAAAATAAAAATACAGAATCTAGCAGACAATGTGCAACAAAATTCTACTTAACGTTTTTTTTCTAGAAGAACAACTATTTTTTTTCCCCCCAGAGATTTATGTATCATCTTGGTAGCTGGATATCTTGGTGGTTTAGAGGAGCATCTAGCTGGAACACTTAGATAATTCACAGAAGTAACTCAAGAGACCTTCAAGAAGGCATCTGCTGTCTCATCAATACATACTGAAGCATGCTAACTGAGTTCACTGCAAGCAGGCAGATGTCTGACTTGGCAGGTTCTCATCTGAATTTGATATGCTATAAATCGCATCGTGGTGTTCAACCATCACATCATGGTGGAAAACCTGTGGAACTTTCTAGAGCTGGTATTCCTGACTATTGGCTATCCAGTGGCCAGGAAACAGGCAGCTGAGGAACAGCTGTACAGATGATGAAGCAATCAATATTATCCAGTAAAATACCGTATGCAAGTATGCAAGGCAGAATCTTGATGAATGATAGTTTCAGCTAAGTTTGCCCCAGTACTGAACCACTTATGAAAATGAGTTTAATTTTTCCACTGTCTCACCTATTGTATCTTGTACCAGATGAGCAATTTAAGCTCTCTCCCATCTAAATTCATGTTTCCCCTTCCCAAAACACAACCATCAGACAGTTTTGAAGGCCAAATCCTAGGATTGGTTTTATGAACAAGTAAGCTGTGTGGGAGATATATGACAGTCATAGTTTCACTTTTCTTTCTGAAATATGTGAACAGGCAGTATTGTTCTCAGTTTAATTCTGGATAATAAGGGTAAGAGGAAAACACAATGTATTTCTTCTATTGAGGACAAGGAAATGAAGGGTGAGGCTTTCTAGCAACAGTAGAATAATTTTTTATGAGATTATTCTAGCTAGAAGTATGCAGGGTTTTAATATGCAGGTATGCTAGTCCCAGAAGTAAGGTGAAATAGCAGTTAGAAATTAATTGAAGCCTAATTTATAGCCAGCTAAGGCAAACAGAGGATATGGACTCCGTTGATTAACTTAATACACTAAAGCAAACTGAACAAAAAGCCTGCAAAAGAAACAAACATGAGCTTGTTCCAGTTGCCTTCTCTGTCTGAAGATATAGGTCCTCTTTGTGCTGCTGGTGCAGATCTGAAGAAAAGAAAACAAACAGGATGTTCACAGCACAAAGCTGAGTTAGGATTCCTTTAACTATCAGGGGCTGGTTGCCAAGGATAAAAGTTTGCAGTTCAAATGCTAAGCTGGAAGTTTCTTTACAAGAGCTCTCCACCGGATTCCCTTTGGCTGTCATGATTTTATAAACAGGGTATCTGTGCAAAACACTGGGAACACTCCTTTCTACCTTAATATCTGAATTTCCTTGTCTCTCCACACCCATTTACTGTCTCTGGCCTTATGCTGGAGATTGTATAGAGCTCTTCTTGACAGAAGTTGTCCTAGAGTTCTGTATTTTTACAGCACTTGATACAACAGTATCCAGATCCATTTCTAAGTCTCCCTGACATTGCAATAATGCAAGTAATAAATACCACTACTAATAGGTTGCATCTGGCTTCCCTTCTGCTTATGTTTGTAAGCCATCTATGCCATCTAGTGGGTATTTATTTACTTGCGAGTTTTCTTCAAATGCCAGGCTGTCAGCTCAAGCCAAAGTCCAAACTGTCCCTGAGCAGGAACATAGTTCAAGTCTGGAAAGGAGTTAAGGGGCACTGTCACTACCCAAGAAGCTGCAAGTGTGTTACAGCAACTTGTAGGCCATCCCTCTGCTACCCTGACACAGCTATCTCCTTGGGTATGCCAGTGTAACAGGAGCTGTGGTGACAAAAACTGTCACTTGTACAACTCTGATGATTTTGGGCTCAGGACATTAGTTTCGGGAGGCTAAGAAGGCACCTATCAGTCTTGTAACAGCAAACAGCCATTGTGAAAGGGGATGCAGGCGATCCTGCATGTCTGGTCTCACTATTATTACCGAAATACAAACTCTGAGTGCACACTGAACACACACACACTCTGCAAAGGAGACCTTTCCCTAATAGATACGCGCTCTGAGTAAAGTGATGCCACTACTGACCAAACTGTTCCCATGTCAGTTAATGGACCATCAGAGGGTGGGGATCCGTCCACAAAGAAAACAGATCTAGAAGATAATCATTAAATTTTTTACATACATCTGCTGAGGGCTCCTTCTGAAAGGGCAGCAGCTAATTTCAATGGAGATGTCATTTATTGCA
Organism: Todiramphus chloris collaris; assembly: GCA_025345505.1. Lineage (NCBI taxonomy): Eukaryota > Metazoa > Chordata > Aves > Coraciiformes > Alcedinidae > Todiramphus > Todiramphus chloris. The sequence continues at coordinate 27,673,084 of JANVCC010000035.1, forward strand.
GAGAAGTAAGTGATTTGGGTAAAAGCAGAAGTATTCATTGGACTGAAGTATTTTAGCAACTCAGTTTCAGAGAGAAGCAGTGATAGTATTCAGATTGGAAAGTTCTGTCTTGATTAGAGATAGCATGAAGTGAATCAAGCCTCTTACACTGACATGCATGCAGGAGGGAATAAAAGGCTTAGGAAGGAAAGAAACAATGAACTTTTCCAAAGGAGGATGATAATAGATGAGTTCCTTAGTAGTTACCCCAGGACAGTATGAGACTGGTGCTTAGAATACACTAATGACTTTGAGGGAAATGGTTTAAAACCTGGGAGAAGAGAAAAATCTTCTGTTAAGGGTTCACAATATTCTATTTTCTTTAAGTCCTGCAAAGTTGTTTTTTTTTTCCCCTCCAGTTTGTAAATATCATCACCATGTTCACAGCTGCAATTTTGCATGAGACAACTGTATTTTCCTTTGGGTCTTGAACAAAAGTCTTAGCATTCACTGGCAGAACAAGGAAACCCTGTTTTAATCTACCATGCAAGTAGTATCTACTAACAAACAAATGCTTTAACAGGATTGGAAGTCCATTCTATGATCTACTACATAGAAGGAGTCCAGAGCCATCAGTGATATCTAAAAAGCCACTGTTTTAATCACACATTTACAGCTTGGTGCTGGGATATAATCTGGATGTAAGAACAAATGTTATCGCATGACAAGATGAGTAAAAGCTTTCCATGCCAGCAGGAACACAGGCTGGCAATCAGGGCCTGTGCCTCTCTGATGCCATAACCAGGGACAGCAAATTAGGCTTCTCATAGCTGACGTTATCATTGCAGTATTACATAGGTATTAACATACATAAGATTCACAGGTCCTTGAATTAGGGCAGAAAGGACAGTAGGAGATAGGATGTGGCCAAATGTATGGACTATGCATAAAAGTAATATAATTAGGGATTTATGCATCTGCTTCCTGCAGCTTTCCAAAATGTGAGGAAGTTTTCATATTCAGATGTTCAAGTATCTTATGTGCACCCATACAGCAGGACCATTCAGATTAAGAAAATTAGTCACAATTGAAACCAGTCATCTTTACTGCAAATTCACTGTAATACATACTAAATTTATTTAAGCCTCTTTATACAATTAAGAAGAATATGGATAGGAAGGGAGGCTATCAAAACCTAGTTTTGGAGTGATGCCTGCTAAGCAAGAAAGTTGTATCTTGGATGTAATCTGCATTCTTTGCAGGTAGCCTCCTGGACCAAGGTAAATGCATTGAAATATAGAAATTGGGTTTGCACACAAGAGGGAATATTAAAAAAAATCTTCTTCAACATTTGGAAAAGAAAGTTCCAGTAGCTGGAGAAATGTCCTTTAGATCTGCTGTCATTTGGCCTACAATTTCACTATTCAAGGAAGAATATTAATGAAAGCAATTTCAAATTTGTAATAGATTCTGCATCAGAACAGATATTTCCAAAGTTCATGCATACCATTAGCAATACAATGTGATTGATGAGAACTGATTAACACCTATTTTTGCATAGCAAGTGCTGACAGACAATTGTGAACACTTTGTAGATAGAAATTGCTTGCTCAATACTTGGTAAGTAATAAATGAAAGAATACTGTATATTATGATGAGGTGGAATCTGTTGAACTGTTGACTTCTGCATTATTTATTGGGCTATAATGACACTGAAGATGGGTTGAACTTCTTTTACTTACGATGAAAGGGTACACTTAGAATCATCAGGATGATCCAGGCAGAGCAAGAACATTACCGACCTGTGAAGATAACCAATTTATTTAGCATCTTTCAGGCAGAAAACTGAAGAAAACAAATGAAAGAATTACCAAAACAAACTTAACAATACTATCATGTCTAAAGCTTCCTTTCAGTTATATTATCTTACAATCTACTGTGAATAACTAGAGCTCTGAATACTTCTGTGTATAAATAGTAATTCTGCAGACACTCAGCTGTGTCTTTAACTGTTGTTTAGATTTTCAATCCAAATAAAGATTTTACGGTGAAGTGGAATACATGAGGCCACCTTCTGTGTCTGACATTGGGTAAGTACAACATTCTACTTAATTATACAACACAGTGTAGTGTTTTGCTCAATTCGTTGGCTGAAAAATACTGTCTGAGAAATGTGACATCACTCCTCCAACATATCAGTAATGAAGATGCAACATTAATGGCACTTAAGTATTGGAAGGTAAGAAACTGTTTAAAACAGATGAAGTGCTTCTGCAAATACACCATATTAATGAAGGATTTTTACTTACTTGTAATTGTCAGTGCAGGTGACATCATAGCCAAGGGTTTTCAGCCTGTTTTCTAATTCCTTTACACTAAAAGTTCCACAGGAATCTCTGTGAGAAAGGAATTTAATATTATTCAAGTCTTCTCTTATCTAATTTGCTTTCATTGAACTTAATGAAATTAGTAAATTAAATCCCCATTACTTTGCCTCTTCTATATTCTTTAATACCTACAGGAAAGTGGTATTCATTGCTATTTATAATGCTTACAGTTGTTTAACATTTTATATTTGGTTTGCAGAGACTGGAAGATTGGCTTCAGGCGGTGTAGCATTTGTAGATTCTACAAACCATTGTTCCCACCCTTACAATTTCACTGGACAAATAGAAAAAGAGACATAAAATTTTGTAAAATAATAAATGTTTTCATTTGTAATTCTTTGGCAGCTATTTAGGTGATGCTAACATTGATGCTAGCTGTCTTTAAGTTGTAAAATAGTGTGGTTTGAGTTGGCCGTGCCAGAATTGAATGAAAGAGATGCAAAAGGAGAAAGGAAAGAGAAGAAATGAGACCTGAAAGGAAATGGACACAAAATGAATGGATGGAACTAAAAGCATTGAGTAACAAGAACAGAAGCTCCCAAGAACACCAGGGATTCAGCCACCAGTGGTGGATATGGTGACATCTGAGCCCATTTCTCTGTCCTTTTTCAGCCAGGAGAGTTTTAAGACCACTGAAGTGTCACTATATTATATTAAACTGCAGAGACCCTGCAGACCGTTGGAGTAAAACTGACTTCCTCTGTTCCTCTACCCTTGATTCATCTATGTACATTTGTAGGGACCCCCCTAAAAGCTATAATGACTAGATTATTTAATTCTTCCTTTAATCAATTCCAAGCCAGGCCTAATTTCTGGCCTAATGATTTCATTTTTTCAACTTCAGAGTCCATATTCCATTCTGGTTTTGTTGAAAATTGTCACATGGTCTGTGGCTATTTACCAACTGGTTATTCTGTTTGGACTGATCTGTTTTGTTTTGTTTTGTTTATTCGGGGTGGTTTTTTTTTATGGTTGGTTGTTTTTTGTAATAACAGCAAATTTAGACCTTTTAAAAGCCTACAATTTATTATTGACTTTAAGTATTGAGAGAAAATGATGAATGCTTCTAATAATTTTCAAACAGTTAAGATAGGTGGAATGAAAAGAATGCATATGGAAAGGCAAAAGAAATATTTCACATCAAGATTTAGTCTGAATTTAAGATTGATTATTTTCTTAGCAAAACTGTACATGCTGTATCTGCACTCAAGGTCTAAGAACCACACACGTATCTAATCAAGAGTGGACTCCAGATCCAATATTGGCATTTATTCATATATTGTCTCATTCTGGTGTTTATATACTCTTTCAGAATGGCAAGATGTGTCTTCTGTGCTAGTGAAAGCATCTAAAATATTTCTAGTTTAATTGCTATGCAAATATAATCAAACAGAGAAATTAATTTTTTTTGGAAGATGCAACTTACATATCTGGTCCTTCGATATCATCCACGACCCAGATGACGATTTCTGAGATTTTTTCTTTCTGGAGGTTAGGTATTTCATAATCTGCAAAAAACCTGATTCAAGATGCAAATATTTAGAAGTACAAAGAACAACAACAACAACAAAAACAACAAAAATCTTTTTTCCCTCTGTATTAATAAAGTCTCTAATCCTGCTGTAGGATATGGGCTTGCTCGATTTTACATTTATATCTTCTGATTACAATCAGAGTCACCAGAGAGTAGAAAAAGTCTGATTCACATTCTGAATGTCCTCAAAGGTCAAAGGCATTTAATCAGAAGTTTTGTTTTCATATTCTTCTTCTTACTCAGCTGGAAAAAAGTTACAACTTAGAGGTGAAGCAGAATGAAGTGAACTTTAAAAAGTGCATAAATGAAATAAAAAGCATTTGATAGTACAAAAAGAAAAAGGTCATTCTTGTAGTTATTGCTTTTAGACACAATACAATTTTGCTTTAAATAAGAAAAATAACAGTCACAAGACAAATATATTTTTAGGCACAAAAAGACAGCAACAGTAACATGAAGGATATATAAGAACATAAAGGAGAAACTCCTAGACATGTCCATCCCTAGGCTAGGGAATTTTCCATGATATTGATTTGTGTAAATTGACTTTGAAAGCTATTTAAGTAACAATTAAAACAAGATAATAAAATTGCAACTTAATCATAGAATAGTTTGGTTTGGAAAGCACCTAGTTCCAATCCCCTGCCATGGGCAGGGACATCTCCCACTAGACCAGGTTGCTCAGAGCCCCATCCAACCTGGCCTTGAGCACTTCCAGGGATTCTGCATCCACAACTTCTCTGGGAAAACTGTTCAAGTGTCTCACCACCCTCACAGTAAAGAATTTCTTCCTAATATCTAATCTAAAGATGTCAAATCCAAAGGATTATTTTAATGTCTGTAAATTGAATTTTTTTTGGTGAGATGCAGGCATTTCAAAGCTTAAGATTTTTAGTCCTTCCAGCAAGAGGTACTGTGATGAATTCCAACCTTTTAATTCTCTCTTTTTTTTTTTTCTCCTCAGCTTATAAGGTTTGTGTTTGCACTGAATGCTTGGTCCAAGACTGAGCCTAGGTGTATGATCTAATTTGCCTGTCGTGGGTGTTCTTAAATGTCTACATCTGGGCTGCAGGAAGGTGTTTTGGAACAGATGGTTTTTGTTTCTCTTCTATCAGGAGATAAAATTAAGTTTTCAATGATCATTTTTAGCCCTCAGTAAGCATACAGAAGGAAGAACTGTTCTATGGGTTTTTAAAAGACCTTTTTTTTGATCTGCCTTGGACAGGCTAGTTGCTAAGGTAAGGAAAGATGTATTTTTCACCAGAGGTAGGCAGTCACTACAGTCACATATTCAGTAAAAGTTATTAAGGGTGTACTTTTACAGTAAAGCTAAATATAAGCTTAAATGAACTTCTGCATAGTGGTGCAGTTGTAAATCAGGGAAAATACATATGTCCTTAATATACAAAGGAATAATAAGAAGAGGAAGCTAATTGTTGCTATTATCCTTCTCAACGAGTTTTTTGCTTTCTTAAACCATAATGCATCTCAAACTGGTCCCTCTCTTGGTCTTAGAAAAATAACAGGACAAAGCACTTTCCCTAAAACACTTTGCAAGTTTGCTCCTAGGCCTGACAGAGGCTACGCTCCTTGTAATGATGTCCTCTCCTTGGAGATGTCCCTGAATAGAAATTTTGTAATAGAATTTTTGTAATCTTTTTGAAGGCATCCACATTTTCTGAAGACATACACGTTTTGCCACAGTGTGTTTGCTGACTCGAAGGCTGCTTCAAAGAGCATTTATTCAGCTTGCCACAGCAGTTTGTAAAATGCAGAAGTGAAAAGGATTGTTTCATGTTAACTCCTACAGCAGGGGACAATTAATAGTTGTCCCCACAACTCATCAGACTTTGATGCAACAGGCTCTTTCAGCTATACTTACCTTGCTTTGTGCAGCAGAAGACTCAAACCACCTTGTTTGACCCTTATTTTTGCAGGCATCAAACCTTGTACACATAAGTAAGTAAGTTTTTCTTACCCTGGGTCTGGATAAGCTCCTCCAACTGAAGAACCATTCAACAAGACATGTATCACCCCAGAACTGTGCTGCGCATACTGCAATACATAACAATTTTTTTTCAGAACTCATCTAACAGATTTATCATATAACTTGGTGTTGCTTTGCAAGCAACGACCAAGAAAATGACCAAGAATAATATCAGGATTGTGAAAATAATACCAGCTTAGCAGCCTAGTAAGTCACTGCCATAGAGAGCACAAGAAATAAACAGCCATTAATTCAATGTATCTCGTCAAACTGTTTTCTCACAACTATACATCATTTCTTCAGCATGGGAAGGAAGCATTTTGGCACTTTGTGTTAGGTTTGATCTGTGAATAAAAGGGTTTACACCAAGGCTGTCAAATGTCACTTAGGACCTGTTTTCGGTAGACAACTAGTGTGCTTATTGTGCTTAGTATATGCTTCATATATTAACATATATATTATTAACATTAGTGCTATTAACAAATCTAACACAGAATTTAAACACATAATCTAGCTAAGGGGAAGATGAGGTTCCTGTTGCCAAAACACTGCACCCAGTCTAAACCAGTGTATTTGTATTAGAGCACATAATCTAGCACAGTTACAGGCTAAAATCTGGTTTGATCTGGTGATGTTTTCCTGAACCACGCAGGACACGGTCACTAATGTAACACATCAGCAGAAATGCACTATTTACAGTGGTTGAGGCCATCCTCCAGAAAGATTCCACTGCGTTGTTTTCACATTCTTCCGTGGTAGGGCAGGATTCATAGTCCAGTCCTGTAAGAAGGCATGTGATTTGTGCTATTAGAGAGATGATAACAGCTGTAAAACACAACCTTAGAAAGAAGTTAAATATATTTGTTCCTTACTCACTGAACACAGGATGGTCTGACTTTTGTGGAGGTTTTTTATCATTTTCCATCCCTTGCAGTTCACAAAAACAGTGACATTCTGTGGATTCAATAATTTGACTGAAATGGCTCTAACTCTGTATCTGGGATGCTGAGAGCTCCACATTCAGAGGACTGGGGAGGTTTATCTCCTTCACAGCACTGTTTAGAGTTCACTGCCTGACTGCACCGTTATTCACCCAAAACAGGAGAGAACGAGATAGCAAAGCTATCCCTGATGTTTCACAGGGTAAGAGCAGAATCAGCTCTTCTAGAACACAGCAGTCAGTCTCCATTATGGTTTTACAGACAGATGTTTAATATACCACTCGGCATCTTACCAGCACTGTTCTCCTGCCCACACCAGTTTAGGAAATCTGCGAAGAAGCCAAACAGAGTATCAGCCAGAGACATGTAGCGACGGCCTCTGCCAGCAAAGGTATTGACTAGCACTTGATTGTTTTCCCAGAAGAGAGACTATGTAAAACAGGGGGAAAAAAAATAGAGAAGAATTGAACCATCCCTTGGGTGCGGACACAAGGAGATTATGGGGGGTGTGGAAAACAGATTAAACATGCTTTGGTGTTTCTTTCAAAATCAAGCTAATAACCAGAAATGTTAGAGGAACAAAGTCTGGGTTCTGTTACTATTTTTGGGGTTTTTTTTTTAACAGTAGTGTAAATTCTGATCACTAGAGGCTTGCAGGGCATTCATACCATTACGGGTATGGATATAGACCGATATTAAATATAATTAGGCCTACCTTAGCCTTTCTCAGCAGACAGATTTAGGAAAAGGGAGAAAAAAGGAAAGTCAGATATTTATAAGCCGGCTACATCCCATCAAAATTCTCTCACACTGCTACATTGGCTTCTGGTGTGAAAAAAAATCATACATCTAGGTGTTACTTCTGTGTTTACAAAATTCTTTCATTAATTAAGCCATGATGACAGGACTATTTGTTTAGCTTGTATCATTTAGAGCCAAGGAATAACTATGCTAGAGGAGAAACCTGTTAGAGAAGGCTAAAGCACACACCCTGATGGGATATGATGGCACAAGGAGCTGTGGTTTTTGCACTTCCAGTGCTCTGCAATTGCCAGCACATCGAATCCTTGCTGTTTTCTAGCATGCAATGGCATCCTATCTCATTTCTGCTTCTGCTTTTTTAACACGTCAGTGTTTAACATATTCTCCTGAGGCTTGGCTGTGGGTAGAGATGGCAGCAGGCACAGTCTTTGCAGCCAAAGCACCTAACTTGAGAAAAAGTAGAAGTGGAAGTTCAGGGACTATGACAGAGCTCCTGGCACAGCAGGAGAAATGGGGGATCTTTGTAGTATGAGAACAGAGAAGTTTCTGAGAAGTTACTGAGTAAAATAAATGCAGCCAAGCATGGTGAAAAATGCCATCAAGCCTGAGCCTAATTTGTGAACCACAGACTGGCCAAAAATAACAAATCATGAGTCAGCCGCAGAATGACTCGTGGTCAGCTTTGAACTGTGCCAGAGAAAATCTGCTGGAAGTCACAGGACTGCTAACGTAACATTAATAATCATTACCTTGTTAGGTGGAATTGTGTGCAACGACAGATTGATAAATAATTCATAGTCCTTAGGTAGAATGCTGCAAGGATCCTTGTTAATAAATGCATTTTTAAATGCTTCCCATATCTCTGAACAATTCTTCTCACTGTAATCGTTGAAACAAACAGATAGCAGAATTATTTTTTCAAAGCAGAGCAAGAAAGTAATTTGCTCCCAGCTACTTCAAATTCCCAAGTTAAAATGCCTTCAAGGTTAAGACAGAAAAGTGAAGTCAGGGTGGTAGAAAACTTGCAACCCAGGAAGAGCATATAAATCTTGTTGTTTCCTGACTTGTTAACAGCAGCAGATAAGGAAGAAGTAGCAACAAAAATATTAGGATTTACCATGTGGAATTAGAAATACACAGTAATTCAACAAACATCTTAGAACGTAAGTACACACAGAAAGCTTGCTATCCAGCATTGTGGAAATACTTAAGAATCTTAAGAGCTTTCTTTGAAATCTTCCAGTTTCAAAAAGCCATTTCAGTTAAAGTGTAACTAAATGTGCAAAGCTTCTGGAATCTAACATTACTCTTAAAATGTCAAATTCAAGTGCAGGAGGAGTTCCTAAGAAGTTTTGATGGTAGAATAATGGTTTTGACAGAGATGCCTTCTGTGTATACAAGCCCTAGGAATTCTGCAGCTTTCCCTTGCTGGAATGAGTACAGTGCCTGTGTGAGACACGTTCTGTCACTGTGCAGTAGCTACAAGCATATTGTTAGGACTCAGCATTAAAGTGCTTGTGAAGGGAGACCTGAAATAAGATGCTATTCCATGCACTGCGACAGTTCCCTTCTGCCAGCTCTGCCCTGGGGGCAAAATCTCCCATGAAAGTACAGGCTAGGGCATTTAGGGGACAGAAGTGTCTTATCTCTCTAGATCTACAGGATCACAGCTGTCACAGCTCTGAGAATGCCTGAGATGGCATGCTCAGAGGGAATGAAAATTCCCTTAAAAAGGGAATTGCTACTTTTGCCACTTTCCCACAGTACCTTCCCCATGTAGCACTGTGACCATGTCTATGCCAGAACATTGCAGAACAGAAGAATGTATTTCATGTGCATACAGCAGGCCTAATGCAAAGAGTTGTAATTGCAAAGCTGTAGCTTGAACAACAGTAGTCCAGATAATTAAACAAAACTTTGCTGTTAGAGTGTTTTGCTCATTTAATGTCATCCACAGACACCAGGATTTCTGCTGGTGCTTCTCCTCGTGAGATTCTTTAATCTTGCTCTGAAAATCTTCAGTAATGCAATATGACATTTGATCAGTAGCTCCAATGTTTAAATAGCCTTACTTTGTACCCCATTTCTGATTTCAAGCTGTTAAAACTTTGGCTTCTGACAACCGTATATACTTATGTCTCATTCTGCTAGAGAGCTGTCTGCTGTAAGCACTCACTCATGTTAGTACTTGTAAATCATGATCAGCTGAACCCTTGACATCTTTCTTGACAGTTGAATTTTCTGGTTAGTTTGTACATTGCATTTTTTTTCTTCACGTCTTCTCATCCAAGTTTGAACAGCTTGTAAATCAAAGGGATTATTCTGCTCTGTTACTCAAATTTTCTTACCAAAATTAAATTTCTTTAGGCAAAAATACTTTTTGAAACTACAGGGTAGGGAAGGACTGTAGTTCAGGACAATTCCTTCCAGTTCTAATAGACACTAATAAGTCAGATTTATTTCAGTCAGTTAAAAAAGTGCTTTCAAAACTTCCATTATATACTACAAATAAAGAAATATAGGGGAAATGCATTACAGGAACATTTGTATTATATAGCATACTCCTATTAGAAAATTCCAAATGTTATTTTCATTCGAATCCCTCGCTTCCGCTTCCATTTTGTGAAATGCCTCTTTTGACTATTTTGCATGTTCTGTTTTAATGTAAGGAAAAGTTACGTTTCTATAAACATTTTTATGTTTTAACTACATTGCAGTGTAAAGATATGTTTTTTTCTAGCTTCTTTTCTGTTAGTGAAGTGTTTTAAAAAAACTACTCTATTCACACATAAATCCAGAAGCAAAACCTATGCAGGTGGCTACGCCTCTGTAAAAGCTAGCCTAGGGGCAATTAAGAAACAGACAATGAGCAGAAAGGGTTATAAATAATTAGAATATCTGTTTTGAACCTGGGCAATACAAAATTTTCATTTTGCCTAGATCACACTGTTTGCTTGTTGGCCTAAGGAAAGAGAAAAAAACCCCCACATGATATGAAAATAATTGTGCGGATTTTCTTTTTATGATGCTATTTTGGGCCTTAATTCAGGAAAGCAGTCCTAGTATCCAACGTGGTGTCATGTTATTCTGAGTAAGAGCGTTTTGATGAATGTGTTCAGGCTTCTCAATTTTAAAATTTTATTGTGAAAATGTCACAGGAATCAATTAGACCACAAAACCATTATAAACATGAGACATACAGAAATACTTTCAAGAATATTGTATTTACATTACTAAAAGCCCAAACCAGTTAACTGTAAATTTAATATTTCCACAGGAACAATGCTTTATGTTGCTCATTGTAGTGTATCCTGTGTCATTATACAGAATGCGCTTCATATATAAATGAATTGACATCGACTCTCTCCAACAGGAGTAACTCCTAAGGTAAGAATGTTATTCTGAAGAAACATGTTGGTTTGCCTTTGGTAAAAGCTATGAATCTGTTTTCAGTGCTGTACCTTCCTCTTTTGCAGCAGGAACTAAAAATGGGAGCTTAGGGGAAGGTGAGGATACTTGCTGTTACTACAGAACATAATCTAAGCCTGTTTAATACCACAGTTCAATGCTGCAGGAACACAGACAGGCCCTCTCTGCAAATCCCTCTTCAAACTATCAGGAAGAATTTTAGTGGCAGAATGAAGGACTGAACTCCAGGAGACTGTTCTTAGTTTTTTCCTTCTTACCAAAGTCCAGACGGTGTAAGGAAGAGAGCAAAAACGGTCATTTTAACAAAGTGTGTGACTTACCTCCAGTTCTCTGTAATTAACACTGACAATGAAAGCTCAGGGGTAATCATACTTCATTTGAGTATTAAAGTAATCATACAAGTTGATTGCTACTGGATTTTTCAGGTGGATGAGCTAACCAGTCTATTTCAGCACTGCAGGCTGGCTGTAAAGCGTGGTGCTTTCCACCTGATGTGACCTGACATAGAAAGCTTGCACAGGAATGCTGGGCTTCCCAGGAGCACGGGCAGGTTTGGTACTTCAGAAATACCACCCCCACCACTTCTGTGCGCTGGTCTCCTTACACAACACTCTGGCACAAAGGGAGAGAAATGTGAAATAAAAAGCTGAACGATTAAAAATCTTGCCTTAATTACACTGCTTTTATTCATATGACATCAATTAAAGTTAATTTTTTGTTTCCAGACAGCTCCGAGCATGTTGGCTTCAACAGATCACTTTCATGGTTAGAAGCAAAATATCAGGCTTCTGTTTAACAACCATTTTGTACAGAACATAGAAAACTAATCCAGAAACAAGTAAAACTTACCCAACAGCAGGATTCACAATTCTAATATATTCATAGCATCTTCCAATGACAATACTTTCCAGGTTTTGCGTTGTACCTTCACCTTTCCATTTCTTTCCCTGCACTTCTGAGAAGCTGTTCATAAACAGAACAGAGAGAAGTAACAGAGGCAAACAAAGTCTCTCCATCACAAATTCTTGATAACCTGACTTCTTAAAAAAAAAAGAAAAGGAAAAAAAGGAGAGTTAAATGATACAATTTCAGTGGAAACCTGGAGGCTTAACGTTTAGTATTTTCAATACTGGCTATAGCTCTGTACACAAAGGTCGAAGTTAGATGGAAATCTGAACCTTGCTGGGGACTGTAGTCTAACTGTTTCCTTGAATGATTGCAGCACAGGGATACATCACTTCCTCATGTCTAACTTCCCCACTTGAGAAAAACAAGACTTTTAAGGTCATGATATTGCCACCTGGTGATAAGTGGAAAGAATTGCAACATATTTCAGTAAAGGGAGGAAACGCCCCTGACCCCTTCAGTATTTCTGATGCCTTAGGTTCACTTAATACTCGCTGCCGTGCTCCATCTTCCTAAAACATCACAAGTGCTTGCAAGTAACATGTTTTAAACTAGCTTCTTTTCGTTTGAAAAGGAAACGAAAATATCTACTTTTTGTAGATATTTCTGTAGTGGCTGGAAAAAATACTGAAATACATATTAGGAACAAAAAAAGAAAAATTGAAATACAGAGGTAAAGAAATGATTGCATGCATACCCAAGTTCTCAGCTGATCTTGTGTCACACATAGAGGTAACATTAGTCAACCCTTTCTCCATTTCTCTCCTGGATACTGTCAGCAACATTTTGGTGTGGTGATACGTGTTTTAAAGTCTTCTTCATGAACAAAACTGCCTTTCAGGCAGGAATCAATCATAGTAACCAAAAAGATTAAATGATACTTCCTGTGCACTGAAGAAAGCTCTTCAACTTCTGCTTACTCTTATTCTCCCTCCAGCTTCTTTTCCCTAAGTACTTTGTTAGGTCATCAAACGGCATCAGTTAATCCAATCTTCAGTGTAAATGTTCTGTGGTATACACTGCTGCAAATACAACCACCCTACTTTTTTCCCTTTTTTAAAAGAAAACCTCAGAGTAACTTGTATATGGACTTGTATTTTTGAGGAACGTGCTGGTTCTTTTTCTTTTTCTATTAAACAATCTCCATGTCCCAGTGAACATAGACATCTATATTATTTATGTACTTATTTATATAGTGTCAAGCTTACAATGATGCACAGGCACTCAGCTGATGGATTTTGCTGAAGGAAAAATCGTGCTAATCGTCAAGTAAATTGATGATGGATTTCTCCTATAACTGTGATAGAAAGATAACCAGTTGGTTTATTACCTGCAACTGAGTCTTCAGGAAAGACAGATTTACCCAGAGGTAGATAAATAATGTTGTGCTTGATGTGGTGGAGACAGAGAAAATGCAGTAATTTGGTTACTTCTCTGATGCTTCTTCTCCCTGTTTCTCTTCGGAACCTCTCTGAAACACGACCATGCTGACAGAGCACCAGCATGTTAATCAAATGGTTTAGAGTCACTCCTTTTGGTTCAGGATTAGAAAGTGCAATAACCCATGGATGTAAATGAATATTGTTTTAATTACCAACTTTACTGCAACCAAATTTTGCTTAGTAATTTCAGGACTATCAGAAAACAGAGGCATCACTAATGTGATCTATATAGAGGAGGGCAGTAACTGTCACTGACTTGCGCATCAAGGCTAAACCTTCTGCTTAAAATATACATTATAAGGTAAAAAGACATAAAGATGGCTACTGAATTTTGGAATGGCTTATATCCAAGAACACACCATGTTAGGACTCATCGCCTTTGGGAAGAAGAAGTGGGTGCTGCTCAGTGGGTGCTGCTCAGTGGTGGTGTCCAAAAAAGAGACCACCTGCCATAAGAGTGCAGAGGGAATGAAAATGATCCCCGCCTCATCTCCTAGCAAGCACCCTTTCCTCACTGGCTACTTCTAGAAACACATCATTTGGCCAGAGGGCCCTCTGATCTGACACAGCACAGCCATTTTGAACTTATTAGTTTTGATTTAAATACTTCATGTGGTGGCTAAACTAACACATCTCCAAGGCGATTGTTCCAATGGTTTGATAGCCTTGAGAGTCAAATCTTAGCTCTGGCCAGAACTTGTCTACCTTTAGCTTCCAGTCGTTGGATCTCAGGATGTCATTTTCTGTTTCATTAATGAAGAATCTACCCCCCAAAATCTTCTCTGCGTGTAAATTTTTGTAAGAAACGACCAAGTCTCCTCTTAAAATTGTCCATGGAAAATTCAGTATTTTAATCCCACTTTCAGACACTTTCTACTGTGGTGTTGTATGTCACTGCCACAAACTGGCTGTCCATTTTGCCTCTCATGCTCTGGCAATTCATGCTGGGTGCAGATCTCCATCCCTCGTTCTCTGCCTCTCTCTCCTAGATGTTATTGCCCATGAAGCAAAGTCATCAAAAATTGGTAGGATATCTGCTCCAGAGATACTTTAGTTCACAAACAGAATATTAACTCAACCAACCATGAAATTCAGCTTATGTTTATATTCTGACACTCTGGAAGATGAGGAATGGACATGTTTTCTCTTGCTATTTCTACTGGATGGGAGTGGTAACTTGCAGCAGAAGTAAGGTGTAGAAGATGGGAACATTAGTCATGTATTATTACTCAGGTGTGAATTGCAGGCAGAATAACCCCAGTTCTGTATGACTTCATGCTTTAGGCCTGGAAGCGTGACCTTAGAACTGCTGGTATTAACAAGGTCCTCTGTAAGCAATTAGCTTCACCAAACATTGTTTCTTGAGGGTTTGTGTCTCTGGTGCATAATTCTACCTACAGCAGTAAACCAAGGTCTCACCCACTCCCTTGTAGGCTATGATCCGCTCTGTGTGAGAAATGCACAAGCCTAAAGCCAGGGCTCTGCTTCTAACCAAGCAGAAAATACAACCACGTGTAGGCTGGCCAGCTGCAGCAACACCTGTGCTTTGCCTTCCTTTTCTTCTCGCATGTGTAACTGCTTTTTAAAAATTATTTTTCATCCCCACAGTTGTACAAATTTAACCTTCCAAGATTTGTACATATTTGCAGATATGATTAAGTAGGCAAGCATGTTCAAAAGTCCTTGGAGATGGAAAGGATGAATAGAAAAGGAAACACCCAGTGCTGCAATTGCTTAAGCCTCATTTCCTTAGATAAAGAGATAAAAGGATTATTGTGCAAGCTCGATCTAGGTAACTCTCATCATATGGTCTCTCCTCGATTCAGTATCTACTACTTTGACCAGCAATAATTCTGCATTTTATCGCCAAGCATTAGTGCGTTGAGAACACTGAACCTGAGACACGTGTGTGCCTTTCCTGGAAATACTTCACTCTGCTCAGTTAATTGCTTACATCTATAATGTATTTAATATCGGCAACATACATATTTCATCCAGCAGTAGTTCCCACTGGGAAAGGTCTGCTACAGTCATCGTGTGCTCCACAAGGCATTTTTGGGACATTTCCCACACATTGACGCCTTTCATCAAACTGATGTGTTGAAAGGTTGCTGGGGGGACGAGTATCAAAGGCCGGTCGCTCCTTCTGTCTTGGCTGTTGAACAAATGCAGCACTTCACTCTGCTCATTTGGCACAAATGCTGCAAAAAGCTGGGGCAGATTCCGCGCTGCAGCCGCGTCTGGGACGCACCGGCCGCATCCCCCCCAGCTGATCTGCAGAAAGCCTCTCTACTCCCCACGCTGTCATCACCGCAGCTGATTTGGGCGAAGCGAATTCACTCAAAAGCATAAAAAGCGCGGTGACCCCTCGCGGCGGGTTACCCGGCCGGTTACCCGGCGGGGCCCGGAGCCGCGCGGACCGCGGGAGAGCGGCCGTGCCCTGGGCGCAGCCCCGCAGCCCGCCCGCCCCAGGAGCCGCTCCCACAGCCCGGCTCAGGCTCCCCCCGGCATTCTGCAGGCACGGCCTCTGAGCGCCGCTCGCCGCGCACAACCGCGGAGCCGCCGCGGCGGGGCCAGGCGGGAGCGGAGCAGCCCGGTAGGGTCCGTCGGTCGGTCCGTCCCCGGCGCGCAGCGCGGGCAGAGGCGGAGCGAGCGGCGCCCCTGGCTGGCGGGTAGGCCCCTGTCACGTGGCGCCGGGGCTGGCGGGGCGCACGGTGCGGCGCATGCGCGGGGCGGATGTTGGCGCCGCCGTTAGCGCCGCGGCTCTATGGGGAGAACATGGCTCCTTTCCCCGAGGAGGTGGATGTCTTCTCGGCTCCGCACTGGCGGATGAAGCAGCTCGTGGGGCTCTACTGTGACAAGGTAGCGGGCGGGGGGGGGCTTCCGCCGCGCTGCCCTGAGGCGGGAGGGAGGGTTTCGGGAGTGCGCAGCTGTCAGCCCCGCGCCGCCCCGGCGGCAACTTCTCCTCCGCTGCTGCGGGGCTCCCGGGCGCTCCGGCCCTTCCCGCCCCCTCCGCTGCGCCCCGCTCGGCCCCTTCAGAGCTGGGCCGGGGCTCCCCTGGCTTCTCCTGCCCCAGCGGCTCGGCCGCTCTCCTCCCCGGCTGCCGGCGGGGCGTCCCGTTCTCTTCAGCTTCCCCGCGGCGACCACGCCTTCCTGCCGGGCTGCGGGCGAGGGGCCGCCGCCGCCTCCCCGCCGGACCCGCTGCCCCGAGGCAGGAGGATGGGCGCCGGGCGCGGCGGAGCGGCCGTCCCCGTTACCACGCGGGGCCCCGGGGGCCCGTAGCTCTGAGCGGGGCGGCGGGAAGGCCCCGTCGCTTTTCGTGAGCGAACCGGTGTCAGGCGAGGCAGCGGTGCTGCGCCTGGTGCTCGCTCACCGCCGGTCAGCCGCTGTGTTCGCTTCTGTGCGCAGCGGGGAACTGCCGAGGAGCAATTCCTAGGTACCCTAGGTAGGGTGGGGTTTTGGTTCTAAATATGTATCATTTTACTCGTGGACAAAGATAGTTTTTATTCTCGTCTCATGGCAGTTAGTAGCCAAGGCTGATGTGTCACCTGAAACGCAAACTTTGCTGCAGCAGCCTCGAGTGCAGTGGGAAGGTTCCGGGCAGATACTCCAAAGCCAGCACTCGCACTGAAAGAAGTGGTGCCTCCCATCTCTGGACATAAATGGCTGTTTGGCGAACCAGATTGGCTAACAGACACTTAAAAGGAGGGTGAAGTTACATGAGAGAGAGCGTAATAGCTTGCTGCTGCCAACAGGACAGGGGAGTTCTTGCCTCCTTCTCCGTTTCCCACATGCCACCTTGTACTGCTCAGAGGCTCCCCAGACCCCTGCGTGGGAGCCTCTTCAGTATACGCATGGGGTAAAGAACATGCGGGTTGTTTTTTTGCTAGGTTAGCTAACTAAACAGCCTGAGCAGAGGGTCTGAGCGCAGAAGAAGGTGAGACCTTACATGATTTCACTTTGCCTTTTCTCTGTGAGTGCATTTGCAGTTAACTTTAATTTATGGTGGCATGAAAACTTGCGGTATCTTAACAGAGTGGATTTTACCTGAAGGGAAACAAACACTGGGGACTCCTCTCCCCCAGGACCCTAGCAGCAGTATTGGCTTTTGTCAACAGCAGCTGAACAAGTTCTGTTTGAACATCCAGATATTGTAGTAATTTGGATTTTGTTCCTAGAGGGGTATTTCTGTCGCTTTTATTGAACCTCCAACAAAGTTTTGACCAAACTTACTGTGACTTGATAAAAGTGAAACTGCCTGGGCAGCAATGATTGGTTTTCCGAAATATTTGCAAATTTGTTTGAAGCTACACAGGACATAATCTCTCATTCTCTAAATGTTTTTATATGGGAGTTTGCGTGCTTCCTTGAAGTGCAGGCATGAATGAATAGTACCACTTTTAAAGTGTTCAATCTTGCATCCTTTAACCTTGTTTCAGGACTTGAAGCCTGTGCATGGCCTACCACCTTTATGTTGGAGAAATGCTATCTTTGCATCGGAAAAAGCTCTGAACAGTATGACTTCTTGTCTGATTAAGATGCTGTAATTAGCTAAGACTAGTTCTGCTTATATGGCAATTATAATCTCTAAAGTAATGCTCTTTATAAATTTAGTTTGTCCTTGAGGGGTCTTTAATTTTGTGAATTAGATGGTACTTGTTGTAATATAGTTGCTGTCTGTTAGTGGCTGAATTTACTAAATTCCATCACCTGTTTGTGAGGGTGAAGTGGGTGCGTTTGTATGTTGGCTTTTTAGGGGAACAAAGATAATGTGACTGATGGGTAAAGTATGTGAATACTTAATCCTTTAGAACAGAGAGACACAGTTTATTTCATTCTTCTAGGACTTGAGAGGTAGAAGAGTGAATCGGACGTGCACGATGTTTGGCGCATTAGAAAAGTTACCCTGCTTGAACTGTTGCTGGCAGAGATCTCGCCATAAGTTTGCTGCATTCTTAAACAGCGTTTTTATCTGTGTTGTACACGGTGCTCTGGACGTGGATAACAAGAATAACTAAAATTCTGTTTAGTAAGGAAACCCACAGAGTTATCAGATCTTTCACCTGCTCTGATGTTAAGTAGATTCTTTTTCGTCCCTGAAGGATGTACCCCCCTATAGGTACTGGAGTGCTACAGCAGGCAGTCTTTATAGTTAAATGCTTTTCCTAATGGCTGACATCATCTTTGCTACAAATAGAGCAGATTCTGTTTTCCTATCTCTAGTGAACCATTCTTCATTTTCAGAGAGCTCTTGCGCTGATGTGCAGATTGTAGCCGTGTCCTCCATCTTAGTTATCTGTTTTCTGGCCTGAGCAAACTGATTCCTTCTACTTCACCACGTGGGTCACGCTTTCTGTACCTCACTGCGCTCCTTGCTTCTGGCAGGACTAAGCTGCTGTTCTGCAACAGTGTAAGCTATCTGACTGCTGCTGTTAGGACTGCGTGCCTTTCTTACTCCCATCAGCACTTGAAGTGACTCACAAAGGCTCTAAGCAGGCAGAAAATGTTTTTTTTTCCTGAAGCGGGGTAGTTTTTCTGCTGATGTAGTGCTGCCAACAAGCGCTGGTCAGATGAGCACTGAAGCCAGTGTGAGGCAGAGGGTGGGACTGTGATAGCCAGCAACTAGATTGGCTTTTACTGTGAAACCTCAGCCTAATAATGTCATTTTTAGTGAAATCCGTTGTGCAAAACAGAACACTGCTAGTGTTGTGTAGAGCAGATGTGTTCTGGGTGTGCTATTCTGCAGTCCCTTAGCAGCAGCATGCTTGCTTTGTGCTTTTCTCTAATACTGTGCTTCTCTGAGCCTCGATACTCAAATTTCCTTTCATTTTTGACATTAGACTTCTGTATGTAGAAATATGTGCTTGTCCAAGCCAGCACGTCGATGTCCAGTAAAGACCATTTCTGTTGTTGCATCATGGTTGTGTGTTTCCCGCAGCGGAGAATGTGCCACTCCTGTATTGCCGTCTTTCCTGTTTCCTCATCTGTGGTCGAAACTATCGTATCTTGTCATGAGGCAGCACAGATTTCAGCTGATATGTATTGAAAATCCCATTGTGGATTGGCTGGAGACACTGGTAGCTGTGGCTTGAGAGCACTGTTTGCACGTGCTTAAGTTACCCTGAGATTTCCTGTAGATTAGAGTAGATTTCTGTAAGGCAAAAGAGTATCAAAAACCTTAGAAAAATCATGGTCTGGAACATGTATCATTTTCCTCCTAAGTAGTTTGGTTATGTTATCAAAAAGAAACCAGATTCTTTTTTTTAAACAAATCTGTGCTGCCCAATTGTTACCTCATTAGCTTCAAGATGAGGGCTACTCACATAGCAGGCTCTGGTCTAAACACACACCGTGATTAAATTTTGACTGGGCCTTCCCCAGAGACAAGACACCTGGTATTTATGGGATTTTGAACTTCCTGAGGTCTTGTGAATTTACTGCAGCTGAAGAACGGGCTTTCAAATCTGTGTTACAGAATTACCCAGCAAATTTAGGCTGCTTTAAGAAGAAGGAATAGGAAAAATAGGCATTCTCCAAGCTCTGTAATGCAGTTATTCGTGATTGATAACTTGTTCTTGTGTCTTTCTGCCTGTCTCTCAAAAATGGCTTGAGATTTCAGTCAGACTCAGCGTGGATCTAAAACCAAGCTGCTGCTGAAAGAGTTAATTGTTGGTGATATCCTTTGCTTGTCTGACCTCTTGATGAGCAGCTAGTTCATCTAGAGCACTGAAGCGAAAGGTGATTCGGTAAAACCAGCTCACAAAGCAGTCAAACAAGCTCCAGAACCAGGCTGACAGTATGGGAGGAGGGAAGAGGACCAACCATTGCAGAAGCAAACAGTTGCTCTAATAGCTCAGCTTTATTGTGAAACCTTTTGGTGCTTTATCAAAAGCATCTGAGGCCCTTCTCCTGTTTGCGTGACTTCAGTCTTCTGTGATCTCACCTTTTCTCCAAAAGATCTCTGAAGTTATTTCGCATGGTTTAGTAACTACTTTGGCTAGTTCTTCCAGGAAATCCTAAGCAATGTCATGTTCTGCTGACTTGAATGCACTGAACTTGTATAAATATTTAACCAGTATTTTTTCTTTTCTAGCCTACAATTCTGACACCTGTTAAAAATTGCCATAAATATTTTTCCTAATGAAGACTTGAGCAAAGACGACATTAAATTTTACTCTTGTTATCTCTGCTGTTCCTGTTAAATAGTTGGCATGAAGTTATCCCTTTTCTTTTCTAAATGTATAGACTTTTTTTGATGGTTTTCTGTGTCCCCTTTCCTCCTTGTTTGAAATCTGAATGCTGTTCCATTCTACTTACCTTTTGTGATAAGTTCTTGGATATTTTTGTAGGATAGTTTTTGAAACTTCCATAGAGCTAAAAAGTTCTTCTATTTCCTAACAATGGTTTCTTTTGATAACTTGCATTTCTCTTTAGCCCTTGTGTCTGTTTCAATAGCCTTCTGTTGCGCTTCGGTTGTCTCTCTTCCTTGCAAGCTTTGGCCTCTGCTGAAGACATGAATTGTTTTCATGTGTTAAATTTGCAGTGTTTTTACAATAACGATATTGCAGCTGAACCATTTTAGGAGAGAAAAATGCTCCTGAATGAAGTTGAATTGATGTAAAGCATTGGGCAGCACGTTACACAACCACAATATGACTACGCTTTTTGTGGCAGCAAGGGGTTCTGAGGTCTGAAAAACAGACAAATTATCCATGTTTTCACTTTCTGTTTCAAAGTCAAGTATTTCTCGATTGATGTGCTTGAGAAAAGAAAATGACTGTTCCATGAAGATAAGTCTCACAGTTTCTAATCAACAAATGTTGGTAAAGCTGCAGTTCTAGCTTTGAAATCCCTTTTCAGCCTTTCAGTACACTGCTGCTTCAAATATATATGTGCTGGTTTAGAAATTAATAGTGTTTGGTTATTTACTAATTAATATTCTGTAGCATTAAGCACTTCACCTGTGTTTAGAATGAATAAACAGCTACTTAGGGTGGTCAGTGTTAATAATTGTCTGATAGTGCAGCCCATAGTTTGCACTGCATGCAGAATATGGAAGGAAATTATTTCCTTCTTGAGGGGAGGAAGTGAAACCTGCTCGTTAGCATCCAGAGGTAAGCGAGCAGTTTGCTGCCCATGCCTCTGACTGTTTCATCAGAGACTCTGCCAGTTGTCTTTCCATCTTAGCTTCTGGATGCTTGCTATGCCTACTGGGAAATGGAAGCTTTGAATTTATTTTTCATGTAGAAGAATATTTTAAAGGTGAATCTGGAAATGACTGTGTTTTAAATATCTACATTTTAATGCAAATGGATTTTTAAGTAAGATGCCGAAGAGGTCTGAAGTTGGGGATGACAGCGATAAAATAAGTTTGGAGTTTTAAGTAAGTCTCTTCAGACCTGTGTAGTAATTTTGCTTATTTTTTTCAGGTTACTTTTAGATACTGTTGCTACCTAAAACTGTCTCGTCATTTCTTTATTTTTTTTTGTCTAGAAAAATACCTATTTTTCTTACCTGTAAGATGTTTTGTCCTTTTTTTTCCCCTCTTCTTTGCCTTTGTCATAAAAACTCGAGGGTATTTTCTTATACCAAACACAACAGAAGATTTTTCCATGTAATTGCTTAGCATCTATTTTCGCCCTCGAATTGTAGGAAAAAAGTTTTCTGTTCACCCTTCACATGTTACTCTGATCTTTTGTCCCCTCTTCCAGCCTACTCAGGAGAGCAGTAATAACCCACCTTTGCCCTGCTCTGCTTTAAACAACAACAATTTAGTCTCTTCTGTCATGTGCACAAAAAAACCAACAAAACCAACACAAAACCAACCAACCAAAAAAACCCGCAAAAAATGAGAGAGAAACTGAGGCATTCTAGAAGGTTAGATACTGTAAGTGGTGTTACAGAACCTGTTTTCATACAGGTTCTATGCAGCTATCCGAGGATATGCTTTAACTGATAAATAAAGTTGTCATTCTTGAGAGGCGTGGCTTTGTTTTTGCTGTTAGTCCCACAGTGGATTAAGGCAGAGTGGTGAGTTTGTCCAGTGTGACTCCGATTGTGTGGAACATCGCAGTGAGGCTGGTGTGGGGGGGCAAAGGCATTTTTATTATGCTTGTGAGCTGCTGCACTGGGAGAGTGGAGAGGAGTCTTGAGCCTGCTGTTATTTTGCTCTTGGGACTTCAGCTGTGTCCTCACAGAAGGCCCAAAGGCCTGGTGTTAGAACCTCTCTCTCTGTGAAGGATGTAAGTCAGGAAAGAAGTCTTCTGTGGCATGCAGAATGCACATGAGAAATGCTGTGGCAGTTACCTAAATAACAGCATTATTGCAAGCTTTTGTCATGCTTTCAAGGCCCTTGTCTTTCATATCCTTACTAGATTGTTCTTTAATGCTGTTGGGTTATTTGTTTGTTTGGGTTTTGTTGGGTTTTCTTTTTGGTTCATCTCTGCAGACCTAATGACAGCCCGTGTCACTTTGGCCCTGGCAGACTTCTACCTGTGCAAGCCATGTGCTGGGCGAGGTGTAACTGATTTTACAAGTGCTTTCTGCAGGCTGTGGAGAAGACTGAAAATCATTAAAAATACCCAAAAACCAAAAAACCAACCAAAAAAAAAAATCACTGAAGATCGTGGTGCAGTCAGTCCCATATTGTTATTTGGATTTCTTGTGAAAAGCCCTTCGTGATTCACAAACTGATCTACAGGTGTTTATTGGACAAAACTGACTGTGTTGTGCAAGAGTGATATGAAAGGACCCAGTGAAAATAAAAATGCAGCACTTTGTTTCCACCACCGCTGTGCTCTTAATGCTTGGCATTTTTCAGCTTGACCTTAGCCTTTCAAAATACAGAGTGTACAAGATTTTTACTTGCCCTGTTGCTGGTACTCTTTGAAAAATAAACCAATTTTGCCTACCTTAATCTTTGGGTTAATACAGTGCTTGCTGTTTGGGTTTTAGGTGCTTTTTGGTTTTCTTTTTTGAAATGCTGTTTGAAAATTTTAGTGAATCTGCAAAGCAACTGATGAGATTACACAGAGGACAGGATTATATAGAGAAGATGACAGACAGGTGGCCGTTTGAAAGTTTTGTATTTCTTGTTGAGTTCTGCCAGATCCTGTCCTGCCTGCCTTACTAATTACTATTATTTTGGGTTGGCCCACACCCAGGATAGGAAACCTGTACTGCTGAGATTTAAGGCTTCATATATCCAAACAGTTGGAGTGTGAAGTTGTTTATTTAATTCTTACTGTTCACCTCATATATTTCTACATAAAGATAACATAAAGGATGACACTGAGAGGACAGTGCTCCTTTTTGCTAGTCTGTTTTGGCACTATATTTCTTCCTTGGGGACAGTATAAACTGAAGTGTTGTGGATTCCTGCGTAAGACACTGCATGTCACTGGGTGTCTCTGCAGCCTGTCTGTCAGACCAGCACGCTGACCAGGTGAAAAATGAACCCACTAAAAAAGCACAACAGTTTACTGGATCTGGGCACCAAGTGGGCTCATCTTGCAGCTGAGTAATTGCTAGACCATGTTCCAGGGGAGCAGAAGGAATGTACGCCTGGAAGCAGGGGCAGGGCTGCTGCTTCTGGGGGTTTCCTCCTCCATCCCCACCCCCTAATTTACAGCAGATTAAGTATAACATGAAACCCAGATTAAGTATAACATGAAACCTAGATTAAGCATGACTGGAAACCACGTGCTTTTGGTATTGAGACACACACACCTTGTTATGGTCTTTGTCCCTCCATATTCTTGCTCATAAAATTGAGAGATCTCTCCAGAGTCCAAGTTCCTGTCCTTTGAATTTTAGTGCTGTTGCATATATGAAGTAGTAATACCTGAAAATACGAGTGAAAAGTTGTAGCTCACTTGTAAATCCATGCTGCTTTTTTTTTTTCCCCCCTGGTGCTTTTCTGTTCTAAAAATACTACTTTTTAAAAAATTGGTGGTCTGACAGCTCCAAAATGAAAAATATATATTTTTAATGAGTTTTAAATCTCTAGAGTTAACTGGTGGTAGACATCTAGTCTGTATTGATCATCAGGAATACTGTATCTTTATTTCACCTCCTGTGTTAATCAACTGCTTGTATAGGTCTTAATGAGCACAGTCATTACCCATTTAAAGCAGAATATGTAGTAATGACCTATGAAAAATGTTGCTTGTGATGATACATAAAAAGGAAATAAAATGGCCTTCAATTTTTTTAGACTGTATACTGAATTCTTAGGGTTAGTGGTTGTTCAGAAGTTACAGGTGCTGGTTGGTTAACAGTCATATGAAATCATAAAAACATTAAGGTTGGAAAAGACCTCCAAGATCATCAAGTCCACCTGTCTACCCAACATTACCATGACCACTAAACCATGTCTTGAAGTGCCACATCTTCACGTTTTTTGAACACCTCCAGGGATGGTGACTCCAGCAACTCCCTGTGCAGTCTGTTCCAATGCCTCAGCATTCTTTCAGTATAGATATGTTTCCTAATACCCAGCCTAAACCTCTGGTGAAACTGAAGCCCATTATCTCTCATCCTGGCACTAGTTAACTTGGAAGAAGAAACCAACCACCTCCCTACAACCTCCTTCAGGTAATGGTAGAGATCAATAAGGTCTACCTTCAACACTAGTTCCCTCAGCTGCTCCTCGTAAGACATATTCTCCAGACCCCTCACCATCTTTGTTGCCCTTCTTTGGACCTACTCCAGCAACTTAAGTGTCATTCCTATACTGTGATGCCCAAAACTGCAGTCTGAATTTGTAGCCACTTTTAACTTCTTTAACACGGAGTAATGAATCCATTTTAAATTTTGAAATCTTTGGGCAGAGTGGAAAAATTTTGCAGTTCCTATTCCATTTCCTCATACACTTGTTGCTTTCCAGTTTGTAACTTGGGTGTAGAGAGATACTTGTAACTGGGAGTGTGAGCACACAGCATAGGCTTTGCTAGTCTGGTAAGAGCAGTGTACTACTACTTCTTTATTCCTGTTTACTATTCTCTCCTTGCCAGTTAATAGTATGCTTGGATCTTTTTAAGAAAGAAGCAAACCTTTCCACTCATTAAATATATTTTTGGCAGAGATATTACGAAATAACTGTTTTGATTTACTCACTGTGAACTAACATTTCTGGAAAATTAATTCTCTTCTAGGAAGACATTTTTCCGTATTGACACACATGTAAAACACTTCCAGAAACCAAGTAGTACTGTGTTTTGTTTGGTGATTTAATTAGCAGTCTTCAGCTTTCTCATTTATTCACAACACTTCGGATAGAAATATCTCTGTCTTCATCTGACAAAGCGTCATTTTTTTCATGAAAGCACTGAAGCCACAAAGGACATGCAAGAGTTGAATGCAAATAGGTTTGCCTTCAGTTGAGTATCGTGA
The DNA here is from genome assembly GCA_025345505.1 of Todiramphus chloris collaris. Classification (NCBI taxonomy): domain Eukaryota; kingdom Metazoa; phylum Chordata; class Aves; order Coraciiformes; family Alcedinidae; genus Todiramphus; species Todiramphus chloris. The sequence goes on from JANVCC010000035.1 coordinate 27,698,844, forward strand.
ACACAAAGCACTGTATAAATAGCAATTACTGCTGAACTTGCTGGTATCGTCATCTTGTTCTTGAAGCAGAAAAATGAAGTGATAATTGACAGGAAGGAAGGATGTTTGTTTGGTACCTCTCTGTACATTCATCTTGACCATGTTAATGGCTCTGTTGCAGTCCAGTAGAGTTGGGCACTCACCTAAAGCTGCTATATGACTGTCAGAGCTACAGAGATTTTTTTCAAGCATAGCTGTACTTCAATTGCATAATTTGAGGTTTAAAAAAGATGCCCATCAAGTGATTTCTTAATTCAGAGTTACAGTTTTTTTTCTGCAAAGAAAGGATGGAATTGCCTAATCAATGGCAGAAAAAAATTAAGATCTGCTTCTTAACAATCCTGATGCTAGCTTACACATTGCTTTCAACTGTGATGAAAAAAATCAGTATTTTTGATTTTTATTTCAGTCTTGATTTTAAGTATTTAAGTGTTGTATACTGCTAGCTCCCCAGACTGGCAGGTTAGGTGTGAAGAACTTCAGAGCAGTACAGCAGTCTTAGGTTAGCATGACTTGTCACGCTGTTACGTGGAATAGATTTCGTACCTTTTGTGACTTCATGCTTTACTTCATTGTTGGCAGCATCATGACCCTTGGGTTAGCAATGTGCTTCCCTCCTTTACATGAAATAAAGATGATGTGTTGTTTGTTTATTTTGTTTCTTGTGTTGTTTGGTGTTTGCTTTGGGTTTTTTGTTTTGTTTTAGTGTGTGTTTTTTGTTTTTTTTTTAACAAGGGTTTAATAAATAAAAAGTAATACTGAATTTAACAGCTTCTGGCTGCTTCTGCAGTATCCCTACATCAGCCCAAAGTCTCTGGCATATTAGAGAGAGAATTCTTAGTGCAGTTGACTGTTGTTTGGCCTGTTGCTCAGGCTGTTTGGGTTATGTACAATTCTTAAATTGCGTGAGGATTCAGGAGGCAGCAGGACTGTTTCTCTTGCAGTACTGCACCTCAGGTGGTTTGTGTTCCACACGCAGGGACAGCTGTGCCGTAACTTAGTTGTTTAAATGAAACATCTTCAAAAGTTCAGAAAGCTCCCAGGTGCCTCTAACATCTGTGGCTGTGATAATTGGCTTAGTGCGGTGTGTTGTAAGGCTGCTCAGGGATGGCACACACTCTCTGCTATATGTTTTTGACCTACGTATATATATATTTATCAGCAGATACTGTTAAGACAATCCATTTCTTCCCCCTTGGTATTCTCTGTCTGAGTTTGGGCAGTGATGACTTTCTTTTTTCACTGCTAAACTCCTGCACTAGTTTTCCTTGTGTAGAGCTGGTGAAAAGTGGACCTTGGAGTTGTGCAGCTGCTGTCTGTTAATAGTCTTGGCCCCTTGTCATAAGACTTCATCATCAGTCCTGGTAATGAAATTACAGATCTGACCGAGTGACTTTGTTGCTAGGCTACCTGTCCTCGCAAAGCCAGTTTTCCTCAGCTTCGGCTGACCTTTTTAATGTACTGATTGCTGATTCAAGTGCAGTCATTAAACTCCAATATCCTCTCCATAGTTCCTAATCTCTTGGATATCTGCTGGAAGCCTCAATAGCAGAGGTGAATATGCAAGTGTTTCATGTTACAGTGCCTTCTACAACAGTACTTGTATAACAGGAGTTCTTCAATACCAGGCATAAAGGGATTGTTCATTTATTCCAGATTTGAGAATGGTAATAGGTAAGTTCAACAGAAGTTTGAGTCCTGAAAAGATTGAGTCAGAAGGATGCTATTTAGAACCAATTTTGGTTGGTTGTTTTTTTAACCCAACAGCAAAATACAGTACTTTTATCTAATCTTCTTGTTACATGCTTCAGTAGCTTTGTTTACATTTTCACATCAATCAAAAAGCCAAGCATTTGGGAGCAAATGGGATTCCTGGGGAAAAGGGTCTTTGGGTACTGACGTCAGGGATTGTAGATTCTTACGGGTAGAATGAACAATTCAGAGACAGTCCTTGATGCAGAGAAATGCTATGTTAGAAACCCAGCTCCACCCTTATCACGGTTTGAATCACAAATGGCTGGAGGCGAGGAGCCTACGCTGAAGAGGTATTTCTGCACCCATCTCCTCTGCTTGTTCAGACTTCTGCTTTTCGGTGTGCAAAGTGTAGCCTTTACTTCCATGTGCTACCACTGCTCTATACATGTTCTGAGCTAAGCATAGGATAGAAAGGGTCCGAGATCTTTCCCCGTTTCTGAGATGTACGGAGCCACGCATGCCTCAGATCCTAACACGCTGCGTCACAAACACACATTTCTTCAGACCCGTCAGTAGTTTCTCTAAAAAATACTGGGAGGGGTGGGAACAAAGCTTAACTTTACCCTATTTTCTAGCTCTGCTGAGGCTAAGTAAATTTATTTTTCCGTAACGACCGTGATTTTGCTCCTATGTACAGCACGTAACGTACAGTATGCACAGCTGACTTGGAGTTGCATAAGTACTTGGCGGGTGTCCAGCATGCTTTGGTTGCATTGCTAGTGGTTGCCAGGAAGTGGCAATGCACCATCAGAATGAATAAGTACATTTGGGGTTTTTTTCTAAATGATAGCAGTTTTAGATATCTCAATTTATGGTGGTTGTTTGAGGTATGTATTAGGTGTGAATGTATATGTCTCAGATTCCCATTTCTAATAACCCGTAGATTCCAGTGTCTTTGGAAGCCAAACCACTCCTGAATGTTCCAGTGACTTCTTTTCTGAATGACATTAAAATATTTCAGTTTTAGAATGCTTGTATTCTGCTGCATGTAGGATAAAACATAGGAATGGAAAAAAGACTGGTTTTTCTACCTTCACCGAAGGGAAATGCAGTTTTAAAACATACTATTCATAGTGGTGACTCTTTGTACGTAGGTAAAAATGGCACTGCCATGTTACCTAGATCTTTGTTCTGTCGGAAACCTTTTCCAGCACTCACTCGGCGTGACTCAGCATTCCTTGTGGATGATACAGGAGGCAGGCTCAGGGACCAGTGCTAATGCCTGCTGAGGGGGGACTAAAATGCAGAACGGCTGGGAAAGTGGCTGAGCCTTTCAGTTACCTGCTTGGCCGGGAAGATTGCGTTGATTCCTACCAGGAAATCTTTCTACATTTATCTCAAAGTTTCACAAGATTGGTTTATGTTGCTTCAATACAACTTTGCTTTTGCTTGCTGTTTTAAAGCTAATGGTGGAACTGCATTGCTATTGCAAGGATGAGCTCCCTGTGAGTTATACGACTTTCCAAGCTCTGCTCATTCACGTGGAACATTGCCTTCAGAATTTGTCTGATTAAGTGTAACCCACTTTTCTTTACAACGTGCATTACTGCCTATATTATGCTTTGTTAAACTTCTGCAATTATCAGTAGTTCCTTGTAATATTTCTAAAACGTATAGCTTCATTTTTTTTTTTCTTCAGAGCCTGTGATGGAAACTGTAGTTACATAGTTGCCACGGCAAAGGGGAGAAGCCTGCAGTTAAATTCCTTGGTTTGCTTCAGCCTCATTCACAAAGCACATTGTCCTAAAACTCCCCAAAACAAGTTAACAGAACAGTTATGTTTTAGTGAACTGCAAGAGGAAACATATACATGAAATGGACATGCATAATTAGCTTTGGAAAGTTTTAAAACAAGTTTGAGAATTTATTAAATTTTATTTATTTATTGAGAATTTGTGTTGATTCCTATTAACAAATAAAAAATCAAATGGCAGGTCAGTTGTGAAGGTTAAAGTAACTACGAATTCTGAATAATTTCAAAAGACATATTAATAGGGATATTATATAAAAGCTTGTAATCTGTAGTATTCAAATGCCAATATTAATTCTGCCCACTTTTGGAAGAAGGTATATTAAATTATACTTTAATAGGGTAAATTATGGAAAAGCTACTATTTAGGTAGAAGATTAGATCATATATTTCTGTGCACTTGAATCTATGGTTTGGGTTTTTTTTATCTGTTGCACTTGAAATTTGGGAATTTTAAGTATTTATTACTCAAATTTTTGATGTCTTCGAAATGAGTTTCTTGAATTGCAGATTCAAGTTTTACCTTTGCCAGTTTTCTTTTATAAAACTGAAGGTTTTCAGCTTTTAAGTGATAAGTAATGGGAGCAATGTATAATACCTTTTCTAAGGATTTAACTTGATCTTGACATGATTTTAATTGATTATGACCTTTATTTCTTCTAGCTTTCCAAGACCAACTTCTCCAATAACAATGATTTTCGGGCTCTTCTGCAGTCTCTTTATGCCACGTTCAAGGAATTTAAAATGCATGAGCAAATTGAAAATGAGTGTATCATCGGTTTACTCCAGCAGCGTAGCCGGACAGTGTACAACGTGCACTCGGACAACAAGCTCTCAGAGATGCTTAGCCTCTTTGAGAAAGGATTGAAGAATGTAAAGGTGAGTAGACTATAAAAAGGACCTGTGTCCTAAGGAAAACATGTTGTGATTACTTAGTGGTTTGCCTCAACTTCTCTTAAGACTCTCTACAGATAAACTGAGGACAAAGAAATGTTTGTGGTTTTGTGGTACAGTAGTGAAAAGGAGTTTGAAACACAAATTCTTTTGCCATTCATCACAGTTACTGAATTTCAAATAAAATTCTTCTCAGAGATGTATTTTGTGACAGAAGCCCATCATTGCGTAATTGGAGGTGTTCTGGAGAGACAACGTGGAAATTTCAAATACAAAGACTGCTCTGCTAATTGAGCAAAACAGTTTCTGACTGTAGAAATAATGTTTTATTAATTTGTTAGGAAACCCTGAGAGCCTTTTTTTTTTTTTTTGTGGCACACAGTGTTGTATTATTGTCACAAATGGAGATGATTACCAGACTTTAAAAAAAAGCATTGTTTTATTCTGTTAGTGAGTCATGTACTCTTTCCAGTAATCTGTTGCTCAGTAATGCTGTTATTGTTCCAGTCCTCAAGAAATTCTAAATGTTATTTTTCCAGCTGGCTTTTTCACAACTTAAAGTTATTAAATTCTTCTCCAGTAGAATCCTATTTGAATTCTGCCATGTCTTTCCTCTGGGGTGCCTAACTCAACTCCCCCTTCCTGCACTTCAAGAATTATGGTCTCCAGTAATGATTTGACATCTTGTAATACATTTCTTATGGTCCACATTTTCAGTGAGAAAAATACTGCATATGCAGTTGGTTGATTCCAGTTTACTATCTAAGGCTGCTTTTGACCTAGGAATCCAGCAAATATTCCCCCCTCCCATGCATATCAAACCTTAAATTGTCTGAAGTTGTTTCCATTAATGAAATGGAAAATGAAGAAGAGTGAAAGAGAGAGGGAAAATTAACATTTGGCTTTGTGTTATAATACCTTCTCCGAGAGGATGTTGGTGTTACTCTGGTACTTGACTTCATAAGTGTGGGTGGAAAAAAAAAATTCTCTAGCTCTTTAAGTGTGTTAACTGTTTAAGGTTTTTTGATTATGATTGATTTAATTTGGGCTGATGACAAGCTTTTTTCTATAATAAGAGTTTCTTGATGTTGCAGAAGTTAGAAAAGAAAAACTTACAACTTTTACTGTAAGAACTATGAGGAACTTCAGTATGTTGCAATTACTGGTCAGACTCAGAACCAGCTTTTTATTACAGGCATAGAGAACAAGCTAGCAGATTGATAGGTGAGGTTGGTTTATCTTTAACATTTAAATCATTTATATATTTATTTAAGAATTAGTTCCATTTCCAAAGTAAATACTATAAATTCTGATTGTAATTCGGAAGCTAGAATTGTAGAATAACTAATGTAAAATGTTTGGATTTAAAGGATGAAGTGGACCTGCTGTATCCTAGAATAATTCTTATGTAAAACATGCATATACTTAGATTAATGTGTTACTACTTTGAACTTTGGGTAAGACTATAGATTGGCAGACTTCAGTCTTTGCTCCAAAGTAAAGCGTGATTAGACAAGCTAATTCATATCTGGTAACAAAACAAATTGGAATTGGGCAGGAAGGGTATACTTTGGTCTGCCTAGTAGCAGGTCAGTACAGACTGTCATCTTGTCATCAAACTTTGTAAGTGAACACGTTCTTACCATGAATTAGATCAAATGTGCTGCATGCGTGGGGAAGACAGTGGGCTTTACTTTGAAACACTGGTTTATTTAACAGCTCAACCCTTGAATGGATGGATAAGATTAAATAATAGTTAAATCTTTACTTTCCTCTTAGAATGAATATGAACAGCTGAACTATGCGAAACAGCTGAAGGAGAGATTGGAAGCCTTTACCAGGGATTTCCTTCCTCATATGAAAGAGGAAGAGGAGGTAGGTAAAATTTTTCCTCAGACGTTATGCTGATCATTCCTTGGGGTTTGGAATGACTGGCTAGAGACAAAAGGCTTAGAGGTGTGTGTATGTATTTATATATTTTTTTTTATTTCACAATTCATTGTTTCTGTTACTATGCCAGTTTGAATTCAGGACTGCGGTGGTGTTGTTCTGTTTTCTGACTGCAAAGTGACATATTCTAAAACAGTGCACATATTGAAGAGTTATGATGAAATTCTGGTCCTTAAAAAAAATGGTATCAAAAGTCCACTGGGGCTGGGATTTGTTTGTAGCAGGTAGTTATTTAAGGGGATGTCTAGCAAAACTTAAAGGAAAAAGAGAAGTCCTGTAGACCAATGCTTTGTGACTCAAACTGACACTCCCAAACAGCCTCTGACCTATATTTGAAACACAGACTAGTACTGCCAGTCTGATGATTTATGGGTATCCAAAAAGTGGGAAGCATCTTCTGAAGAAAGGCTGTCCAAGAGAAACCTTTTTTCATTTTCTTCTTCCTTGCCACTTTGCCTTCTGTGTGAGTACCATGATAAGTTATACAGTTTAAGCAACTTTAATCACTTCCCTTTTCTGTTGGGGACCATAGTTAAGCAGATTGCCTGAGATCCACTGGCAGGCAGAGGGTTGGAACTCAAAACTTTCACGGTCCTATCCTTAGGTTCACTTAATGTATCCCATGTTTTACTTGGAGAGAATTGGGAACAGGAAATTCTGTGTTGGTAGGTCTGTGTAGCATTATTGACTGTCTCAGCACCAGACTATTTTTTTTAATTTAATTTATTTTATTTTTTCCTTTGCTTTAGGTTTTTCAGCCAATGTTGATGGAATACTTTACTTATGAAGAACTGAAAGATATTAAGAAGAAAGTAATTGCACAGCACTGCTCTCAGAAGGAGGCTGCAGAATTCAGAGGTCTTAGTAAGTGGAATCAAGCAGAAGAGCTTCAGAAGGTCTTTAAGTATTCTGTGGACGAGAAGGCAGATCAAGGTGAAGCATCTAATTAAAGTAATTTTCAGGCTGTAATCTTTATCTAAAAAGCCAAACCAGTGACATACCTCAGCTTATACACTGGTAGATAAAATCATTTTTATAAAACGGGAATTTCTTCAAACCAGTTTTGAACTTGAGGAACTTTACGATTTGGTACAGGCTTCTTGGCAGGTAGTAACATAGATAGTACTTCATTGTTTACGTGTTCTCAACCTTCTTCTCTCCCTTCCCTCCCATGGTAATATGTGATATAATAAACAGGCAGCAATCATAATTAACTTCTAATTTCATACTTCCATTGAAACTATATTTTCTATTTGCAGACCCTGCATTTAATTCTTGGTTTTCAGGACTGCTTTGTAAGCTTTTCTGTTGATGGCTTAGTAACACAGAATAGCTAGTCAACTGACAGTATTTCAAATTAAAAGCAACTCATCTTTCCCAACTCTGCTACTAACTTCCCTGGGCCTCTCAGGAATCAGAAGGGAAGAAACTGTGTGTGGAGTGATGCAGGGGAATGAATCCATGCAGCATGTGAGTAGGTCAGATGGAACGTGTTCTGAAAGTGGGTATTTAACGTGTTCATCTGTAACTGCCTTGCCTGATGAGACTTGGAATAAATGGATAGCTACTAAAGTGCTTTTCAGGCTTGTTTTATGAATGATGAAGCAGCCCAGGTTGTCCGTGGTTACCGTTTCACTCTTAAACAAAGAGTTGTTGCCCCAGAGAAGGAGAATAATGTACCAAAGGTGTAATACTGGGGTGTGAAACTGATAAGTAGAGCAAGCCCTTGTGAACTGACTTTGTGGTATTAAGATGTGCTCTCATTAGAAAAACTATGCTGTAATGAGATGATTTTTTTTTTTCCTTTATGAATATTGACTTCTTTGAACTACTGAACTGGTCATTTTCTGCCCTCCAGGTGAAGCCTTCAGAAAAGATCATGGTCCATGGTGTGAAATACTATTGAGTCTGACCAGATGAATGTGACAGAAGTAGCCTTATGGCATTACTTGCTGTTAAGTCTAGCTGGAATAGCAGTTTTGAGACGGTAGTAATTCTGCAGTGGTTGTGTTCTAGACTTTAGGAAAAGGGAAGTATGTGTCTCATCCATTTTTTACAAATGGAAGAAAATAACACAGCTTGCAGTCCTGTGTAGTTTTAACTGCATTTTAATGTGAAATTCTCTGTAATTTACCAGCAGCAACTTGCCAGGTGTACAAATAAATATATTGATTCATCAAGTGAAACTGTAATTATATTTTTCTGAAGTAGCAACAGATTACCCCAGGGTAGAGTTTACATTATGTTCACTTTTGATGCTTCTTTGCAAGAGGAAACCTGATGCTTGTGTCTCTGTGAAGTCTTAGGTACTTTGTATCCTAACTTTAAAAGTAAATCCCTACTAAATTGTGAAACTTACTAGCTGTAAAGGCTCTTAAACTATTTTAGAAATATATTTTCTCAAGTGTTAAAAATTCTCTTAAAACAGACCCCCCTCCCCCCAAAAAAACCAGTGCATTTATTTTATATAGTTTGCAGCTCTCTTTCTACTATGGCCATAAGGGAGAGCTTTTGGGAGCTGGTTCCTGCCGCTGCCCATTGAAGCATTAATTACAGTGGTCAAAGTTTAGTCTCTAACCTAGTATTTATTATTGCTTTACAACCTGAATGGCTTCTCATGCTCCAGAAGTTAAAATTAATTGTCTATACTATCAGTTAAAGCTACAAATGAAATATGAGACGGCTGCAAAGAGTTAAGCATGGACTTTGTGCTGTGTCCCAGACAAGATGTTGAGTGCTTTCAGTGAGCGTGGTCCCAGCTGGTAGATTCTGTGTGCTAGGACTGTTTCTTGGGAATGTGGCAAAGCAGGTATATATATATATATATATATAATCTATGACTGAAGGCTTTTAATTTATAACAGATACTGCTTTGATCTTGCTGTGGTTGAGTAGCAGCAGTTTACTTTTGTTCAGGGCTTTTTTGGACCCTTGGGAGGTCAGGGTTGGAATAAAGCAGCCACTTGAGAAAATGGCAAACAGAAAACAGCTGTTATTTTTTATTCGGTTTTGTTTAAGGTGTTATTACAATGAAAGCTTTTTAAAGCCAAAGTGATACCTATTTTTTTTTTTCTTAACTTTTTTCTTTGCCAAACAATTACAAAACAATTCTTCAGTTGCTGTTTTTTCTTTGCCCTAGTCAAAATATGAATTCCACTACTATTATTTAAAGCTGCGAGGCTGTGCTTTACTTAACACACGCTTTCTGTATTTCAGAAACTGACGTAACAGGGCACACCACAAATATTGCTAATCTTCCTCCTGAAGTAATGCTGACCATTTTCAGTTACCTTAACCCCCAAGAGTTATGTCAGTGTAGTCAAGTAAGCACTGAATGGTCACAGTTGGCTAAAACTGGATCTCTCTGGAAACATCTTTACCCTGTTCGCTGGGCCAGAGGTAAGTTAAATTTCATGCTTCCTTTGAAAGCATGGCAATTACCAGAAATTCTCACTAGAACATTTCAGTGTAGGCTGTTATGTACAATGAACTTGACAGCTGAGCATGCTGGAAGCTTGTACCATTCTGTGAAAGGTGGGGTCCTAAAACTTGGCTAAATGTTAAAAATCCCCCAGAATACTTCTGTCTTATAGAATTAAGAAACTAAAAGTTGACTTGGTTGTATGTAACTCATGACTAGCACAAACGGTTGATTAGTTTTACTGAGCTTTGTTTGCTTGTATGAATGCCAGTGAGTATGTTCATTAATACAACTTACTAATTATGATCTATGAATCTAAGGGGTTTTGAATTATGCATGCTGCTTTTACACCTATATCAGTAAAATTTTTGTTTCATTAGGTTGCCAGGTAGAAATAAAATGGAATGGAATGGAAGAATGGAAGCTTAAAACAAATGGAGTTGTAAAATTTCCTCCCAATCTATTCTTGATTTTTCTATTTTCAAACTTCCCAGAAAGCTGTATTAATGCTAGTTTTAGTATTGATTCTTTAGATATGTTACTTCAATAACTTCTGCTGCAGTAAGGACAAGATTTTTTTTTTTTTTTTAAATAACTTGTGTTCCCTAAAACTCTTGTGTTAATTAAAAATTCCTATTGGGAAATGTAACCTTTGCAAAGGTAACTGTTCAAATCGTCAACTCTGTTCCAGTGAGGTCAGCTACACATCGTCAAAGTATATTCATAGCTGTAAATATTTTTATTTGTACTTGTCCGTATTTATGAGTATTAAACAATCAGTGGAGTATGGCATTGCAGGCTTCACAGTTGCTGGCATGTTGAGTAAGACAGAGTCTGTGCTTTAATAAGCTGTGTTTTACATGCCTTGAAGAGATCTTGTTCTTTTAGGAACCCTTCAAGAGGGGTTGCTCCTGCTTTGGGGACAATAGGATCCCCCATTTGTGAGGCAGTAGAACAAGGTGTTTCAGTTCTAAGCATGTCTGCACTGAGGGAGGCAGTGGACACGCTTATACTGAGCCCAGCACTACAATATACCCAAACTAGAATTAATGCTGTTGGAGTAATCCTTGGGAGACAGGGTGCCTTGCCAGCTAAGAAGTGGATCTGTTGCTGGTACTTGTGTTCATCTAGATGTTCTAAAAAATGGTTGTCTATTGATTTGAGTCATATGTGTGTTATCATTGAGTAGTGTACAGGTGTTCTAAGTAGGCTACTTCTGGATCTTGGGTTTCTTGATCCTGGAGTTGTCAGGTGCAGTGACTGAAAACAGGCTAATAAAATACATCCTGGTTGACTTTATATTTTTGAGATTCCAGAAGAAAACAGAAATGACTTAAACCAGGTGTTATACTAAAAGTGGATGGTTAATTTATCTACCAGAAAGAACCTCAGCACCTACACAGTTGAAATAGTTCATAATTGTTTCTGTTACATTTGCAATCATACTGGACTCTACTAAGAAAATGAGGACAGTAGACACGTCTCATAACAGCCTGTGAATTCTGTAAACGGTACTGAAACTCTTTTGGGAATATTTTGAGGCTTTAAAATACAGAGCAAACAAGAATTGCGGCCTTAGTTGAGATAAATCCAAAATTGATCTATATCTTTAGGTCGGGTCACAGTATACTGAGAAGATACCGTTCTGTTTTCTGCAGTGATGAGATGTTTGTCTTTTTTTTTCTTTCTTCCTTTTCCTTCTTTTTTTTGGGGGTGGGGGTCACTAGGTGATTGGTATAGTGGTCCTGCAGCAGATCTTGAGACAGAACCTGATGAGGAATGGGTGAAAAATAGAAAAGATGAAAGTCGTGCTTTCCAGGAATGGGATGAAGATGCTGACATAGATGAGTCTGGTAGGTAAATTCTGATTTTAGTGATTTTAAATTTTATTCTTCCTGAAGATGACATAGCTCTGAAACACAAATGAATGGAGTCCTTTCTGTAAAGTCAGTTTAAAATGCAGACTTTTATCATAGTTATACCAGTACATTAAAATAATGATAAATGCAGTGATACTTGCATTCTGTCTAGTTCAAGTGCTTACTAAATCAAGTAGGCATATAGTAAAAAAGAACTTGGGAAGTTTTGTCTAGCAGCTGCTTAAGGTTCCTGAAAGGACTGCTCTTTTCCTTCGTCTCATCCTGACTCCTCGCTGTCTGAAAAAAAAGGGGAATGGGAGTTGAGAGGCTCAGGAGGAGAAGCAGACAGCTGGTTTTAATGAGCTGAATTCATCTAGGAGAGTGCAGGCATGAGTGCAGGTAGAAGCAGAGTTATGGGGATGTGTTTGGAGTTAAGAAGGAGGTAAAAGCTAGGCTTCGTCTCTTCAGGAAGTTCAGATGAATCATCTTTCATCCCAATGCATTCCAGGCTTAATTTAAAATTTGTCTTAAGCTGTTTTATCACAGGAAATGAAATGCTCCGTGAGACAGTATTTCAACGTATAGAACAAGTTGGTGGAAACAGCTGCCACAGACAGTCCTGAGCGGTACATAATCTGTAGTGAATATTTCACCAAGTCCTTTACTGATAATTTTCTGTTAGACTCTTGGAGTTAAACTCTTCAGGACTGTCAGAAAGCCAGTAGATAGCTTTTGGAGATAAGGCTTTGGTAGTGTGTTGGGCTAGAATTCATCAATGCCTTACCGATACAAGGTACTTTCTGAAACTCATGCCTTGTTAGTTTCCTGATAACTTGTTTGATGTTAGATATCAGTGTGAATTCTAAGTGACTCAAAGCATATTTTAAGTCTTTCTCTTTGGTTTTATTTTGCAGAAGAAGCAGCTGAAGATTCACTTGCCATTAATATAGCACAAATGGAAAAACGTTTACTTCATGGCTTGATTCATAACGTCCTCCCGCATGTAGGCTCCTCAGTGAAGACATTAGTACTGGCCTACAGCTCTGCAGTGTCTAGCAAAATGGTATGTAATGTGAAACTGGCGTTTGGCGGTTGTGGCTGCGCAGCCTCTAATTAATAACTGATGTGCTGGAGTTTAAAACGCTCGGCTAGTGGAAATGAGTTGCAATTGAAGAGAATGTTGAGTCGTATGTTGTCTCTTGACACTGTGTACAGCCTTACTGGCTTGTGTCTTTACTGATTATTTGCCTTTACTTTTCCAGGTTAGACAGATCTTGGAGCTTTGTCCCAACTTGGAATATCTGGATCTCACTCAAACTGATATTTCAGACTCTGCGTTTGAAAGGTTAGATAAAAGAAACAAACAACAAAACAAAAAGCCAAAAAACCCCTGAAAAACAAAGCAAAAAACCCCAAATAAACCCAACCAAAAACAAAACAAAAAAACACACCAACCAAACAAAAAACCCCAAAAACAACAACAACAAAAAACCCCAAATGAACAAACAAAAATCAAAATCAAACAAAAAAAATCCCCAAACAAAACACAAAGAAATAAACAAAAACAACCCAACAAAAACCCCCAGCTTTTTTTAGGGGTGGGGTGGTGGTGGGAACCGACCAAGGATGTCTTAGCCCATTGCCAGCAGAGAAATAGAGAAGTCATTCAGGACTCTCACATAACTAAGAGCTAAACCAGAGTAGCAGATCAATGAAATAGCAAGAGAAGCATGTAACTTTGTAATGGCCACTGAAAATGATCTGTCTTCACTATTGGATATGTATTACCAACTTGTAGCTATCCATAACAATAATTGTGTTTTGTTCTAGTATTAACAACTTGAAATTATCCATGGATTTTGCAGAATCACTCAGTTACGGTAGTTCTCTCGGTCCAACATAGCTGGTAGGATTTGCAACACTGTTGTTTAAGGCACTGATCAAATGGTAGGCAAAGCTGTAAGGCTTAGGTGTAGTAACTCTGGATTCCCAAGTTTTACTGAAGTCTTCAGAAACTGCTGTGAGGTTATTGTTAGATGTGTCTCAGAAATCAATCTTTGAGCTTTTTTTAGTCTCTATTGAAATATACATTATTTGCTGTTCCTCAATATATCTATATTTCCAACACCCCAATTTGTAACTCAGAAAATGAGTTTGACTTGCTGTAAATCACTTATGGAAAGTAAATGGTAGGTAACATTAACTACAGGTAGGTAAAGGCCACTTAACTCAGCTATATACTCTTATAGCTAATAATGTAGCACTATTGCAGGAGATCAAATTTCTGTTTCAGTTGAAAAAAATAAGCCTGAAGGGGTGAGGTTTTCTTAATATGATAAACTCTGGTTTCATTAACATCTCTAATCCTAATCACTTTTATGGGATATTTAATACTGTACATGGAATTCATTTCAGGAATCCAGCAATTCTCTCTGAAAGAAATGGGAAATGACAGGAGGATGTATCATCTAAGTACACTGATATTTCAATATGTGTAAACAGCTAAGCTTGAGAAACTCACATACTAGCAGTTACAGCTGTTACAATACCTTGAACTGACATAGGGGGTTTTCGGTGAGGGGGCTGGGTGTTTGTGTGTTCAGTAAGGTTTTATTTCAGCCTTCTCAGAACTTAACTGTGATGTCTTGTAACTTAGATGACTCTTGGTAGCTGCATTATACACAACAGAAGCTGTTTTGTTTTGGTTTTTGAAATCTGTCACATAAATTTGGTGTTTACAGTCTGATTTACTATTTAAAAAGTTTGTCAGTGTATAGCAAACTTGGACTTCTCTCAAGTCTCAGTGGCAAATTTGGACTTTTAAGTTTCAGTATACGGAAAAAATATAGGTTGTTACTGATTCCTTAATTTCACATTTCTTTAGACATAATTTTTCCAGGCGTATATACAGCACTTGGAGTATCAAATCTAACCTGTTTGGGGTCTTTTCTTTATTCTGTGAATTAAGAAGTGTTTTATTTGTGAGATGTTATCTTGTATATTTAGCCTTAATACCGGTTTCTAAACAAAACTTTAAAATGAAACAAAAGAAACCAACCAGTTTTTTCCCCTATTTCAGTTGGTCTTCAGTTGGTTATTGTCAGAATCTACGCCATCTTGATCTGTCTGGATGTGAAAAAATCACAGACGTGGCCATAGAACAGATTTCCAGAGCACTGGGTATCATATCAACTCACCATTCCAGAGGTATTCTGAAAAGCTGCAGGAGCAGGAATGCTAAGACTTTGTGGAAAAACAGAGAGATCACTCTGCAGTCCTGCAAGAAGTATAATTGTTTGCATGAAATCAACAATGAAAACCTCATTGAGGGAGGAGATAGTGAGCAGCATTGGACTAAACCTGATGGCTCAGAAAACTTCAGTTCTGCTTATGTGTGGATGCTAGATGCAGATGATTTAGCTGACATTGAAGATGCTGCAGAGTGGAGACACAGAAACGTTGAAGGGTTTTGTCTTATGGAGCCAACATCCCATATTAATTGTTCTGCATCATGCTACAGTAGAGACATTTATGGATTAAGGACTAGAGGGTGGCAGCAGCACTGTGCTTCTACTGACTTTATTTACTGCGGTCACTCATTCTGTTGTGCTGGGACAGCACTAAGAACTATTCAAGCACTTCCAGAGTCTTCTGCACTGTGTCAAAAACCAAGGACTAAGCAGTCAGAGAAGAAAGACTCGGCATACTCTGGAAGTGAGAAAGCAGATGAAGAGGCTGCACGAGTTCTTCAGTTTCTTAGTCTGTCTGGATGTTACCAGATCACAGACCGTGCTCTCAGGTGAGGAGACATTTTCGAGGTATTTTGCTGCAGTACATTTTTTTCTAGTTTTATTTGTTGGGTCATTCTGAGGTGAAACACTTTTATTGAACAAACTCTGGTAAGTTTTGAGTGGTTTTCGTATCTTAAAATAGTTTTAGTACCATACATGAAAACTTTCTCAAGCAGAAAAAATGGAATATTTTAGTTGTATGCTCTGAAGTCAAGTATTTTTGTGTATGTGTTCTAGGCAGTATTAATGCTTTTAGATAGTTAGTGAATTCTTGTTAGGAAATTGTGTTGATTCACTAATGTTTTCATTATGCCTGTCAGTATGCTTGAAATTGTATAAAGCTGGAATAACACCTCATTTGACGTGTCTGGATAATGGCAATATTTACGGACAGGCTGGATCAATGGGACAAGGCCAACAGCATGAGGTTCAGCAAGGCTGAGTGCCAGGTCCTGCATTTGGGTCACAACAACCCCAGACAATACTACAGGCTTGGGGCATTGTGGCTGGAATACTGCCTGGTGGAAAAGGACTTGGGGGTGCTGATTGACAGGCAGCTGAACGTGAGCCAGCTTAGGTGTCTGAGAAGGCCAAAGGCATCCTGGCTTGCATCAGAAGTAGTGTGGTCAGCAGGTCCAGGGAAGCGGTTGTCCCCTTGCACTCAGTATTGGTGAGGCCGCACATGAAATACTGTGTTCAGTGTCATGTACCTTACTACAAGAAGGACATTGAGGTGCTGGATCGTGTCCAAAGAAGGGCAGCAAAGCTGGTGAAGGGTGTTGAGAACAAGTCTTGTGAGGAGCGGCTGAGGGAACAGGGATTGTTTAGCCAGGAGAAAAGGAGGCTGAAGGGAGACATTACTGCTCTTGACATCTCCCTGCAAGGAGGCTGTAGTGAGGTGTGTACTGGTCTCCTTTCCCAAGTAACAAGTAATAGGATGAGCTGAAATTACCTCAGTTTGTGCCAGGGGAGGTTTAAATTGGATATCGGGGAAAAAAATTCTTCACAGGAGGAGTTGTGAAGCCCTGGAACAGGCTGCCCAGGGAAGTGGGGAAGTGGTCTAATCACCATCCCTGCAGGTATTTAAAAGAAATGTAGATGGGGGTTCTTAGGGACATGGCTTAGTGGTAAACCTGGCAGTGTTAGATTTATGTTTGGATTTGATATTAGAGGTCATTTTCAACCTAAATGATTCTATGCTAATTTTGCATGTGCAAAATATTGTGTTAAATGTGACTTCATATAACAATTAAAGGAGGAGAAAAAGTAGGTGACTTGAACACTGAGATGGCTTACAGTGTGACAGCATTTCCTGTGTGTAAAGTTTGCCATTAATCTTTTCCATTGTGTCAGAAGAAATGTAGTTATTTCTTAATAATGAAAACAGAATGATGCTGAAGTACTTGCAGCCACCTGCTCGGTTGTGCTGCTTTACTTTGGGCTTAAATAAAGCTGCTTGGAGTGGGAAGATTTCATGCCTACCTGTACTGTGTGCTGTACTCACCTGAGAAATAGTGCAGGGTGCTGCTGGTGCTGATCCGCCTCGCTGGAGCCTTCATGGAGCCTTCATCTCCCCCTGACGTTCACAAGTATCAGTTGTTCAGATGTCTCCTGTAGTGGTTCTTTGGAGACTTAACTGTTTCACTCGCCACAGTTAGTCTTGCTCAGAGTAAACTTCAGATAGCTGTGCTTTGTGTTTGAGCCTGTTGCTGTGGTAGTGTTGGAGTGGACTGGTCCTACTGAGCTTGGTTGGGTGCGGATGAGGTCATGCTGCGTGTAGTTCGTCTGTTACTGGCCTGTTTTTTCATGACTTGGTAATCTAAGACCAAAGGGTCACGGAGTCATACACACGAAGGGTTTAGTTGTGTGGTGCTTTTTGGATAAAAGACAGTATTTAAGAGCTTAGAGTGGGCTGCAACAAGTGCTTCTTGCGCTTGCCAGAATAGTTTGAGTCCTTGAGGAAACAGAATGAAATGAAACCTGATAGAAACACTTGGCAATTCATTTAATAGAAAAGTTAACTGGTGGCTGGCTTTGTGGTTAACAGTTCTACCTGCTAACAGGAGAAAGTTGTGCAGTGCTCTGTACAGTGCTCTGAAGGCATTTTCAGTTCTATGTCCTGGCTTGAATGTGCAGCTTGGTGACTCAAGCTTGGTGTTTTTTTCAGGTGGGTGAGGGAGCTTGCTTGTGATTGCACTTGGGCTGGCTGCCCTGTGAGCTCTTAGAGAAGCAAGCAGACTAAGACTTGAGTGATTCCTCAGGTGTGATAGGTCCACGAGGCTGTTGCATCAGCAGCCAAACTTTCTTGCACTCGGAGGAAGAATAGAGAATTCCCCTTGGACAATAAGATGGAGCGTTGGCAGAGAGAGGCTCTGCTGCCAGTCCTAGGAAAATACAGATTGGGATTCCAAAATAATTTTAACAAAAAAAAGTCAAACTTCTGGAAGCTCACTGCACCAAACCCAGAAGCGTGGTGTTTTCAGGGTGGGTTGAGGGACATCTGTCACCTTGGAAGAGCTGCCAAAATCAGTGGCATTTAGGAGAAGAGCGTCTTGGTAGTTCGTAGAAACTCTTGGTTATCTCTGGAGTCATTCATATCAACGCGATTTACCGTGTGTGTCTGTCAGAAGGAATTGTTAATTTCTGTAGAAATTGTTTGAATTTCCAGGTCTGTTACACAGTTTTAGGGATGATCTCCTCTACAGAGTGTAAAACTGGCAGATTTAAAACAATGGGGTGTATTAGAGATGTGGGGTGGCTTTTTTTGTGTGTGTTACAAGACACAGTTAAGTCTGACTGGGCGATACAGCGGCGTACATGTCAGTGTAGTTTTAACATTCTTCTGTCTGTTAACAGGGCATTGACTCTGGGAGGAGGACTGCCGCATTTGGAACACCTTAACCTCTCAGGCTGTCTCACTGTAACTGGTGCAGGCCTGCAGGATTTAGTTTCTGCATGCCCTTCTCTAAATGATGAACACTTTTACTACTGTGACAACATTAACGGTAATGTCTTTTGATGAAGATGCGATGCTTTTCTGGGGAGTGATGCTTGTTTGGTTTAAGGATGTGTTTTAGACCAAAACAAAAAGAACCATCAAAACCCCACTGTGTTTCACAGATTAATTATGAAAGTGTTAAGTCAGTTTTGCCTCATTTATTCTTTTGGGTTTTTTTGCTTGACTCTTGTACAGTTCTGTGTTACCTTGGAAAGCATTTCTAGTCCGTGTATCTCATCGTTCAGTTTACCATAAGAAATAAGGGCTAGAAAGTGAAGCCTCCATATAGTGCAGACACTTGCCTCCTCCATATCTTCCTTATGAACCATGTAGTTGTATTTTTTTTCTTTATGGTCAGACATAATTTCAGACAGAGGCTTCATCAGATTGGTACCAAAGTGGTGACTTTTAGGAAAGGAATAGCTTGTGTTTTGCCATGCAGACCTCCCCTATTGAAGTAGTTTTGCTATAGCATGTCACACGATCCTACCATGTGTCCTATGGAAAATATAATTCAGTTTTTCTGGTATTGATGGAGTCAGCAATTTAGGGATGGATCTAAGCTGGAGAAGGATCTGAATTAGTGCATAAAATAAGTTTATGGTGCAGGTCTTTTCAGTGTTTACCTCGCTGGAATTCAGCCTGTTGTTAGGTCCAGTGAGCACTTGTAGCATTAGAGACGGGAACCATGGTGTGACTTGTATTCCATGCGTGAATTTAAAACAGGTAAGTGCAAGAGAATGGAAGGAAAAAGGAGGATGATAACTTGAGTTCTCACAGGATTGTAGGAGTTAATTGTGCGTAAACCAACATTGTATTCCCTGGTAGCTCATGGTTCAGCTCAATGATTTGCATTTGTATTGAGATGCAGGCACTGGGGTACAGGATGCCAGAGCTTTGGTACTACAAGTCAATCTGTACTACAAGTGAATTTGGGTATTCAGTCCATTGAAATTGGAAGGTGATATAAGATGATGCAGTTGCATTGGATCCTAATATTAGAAGTGAAAGTATTAATTCATAGTTTGCTTCCATAATTTTTGTACTTCTTTTTGCACTTTAACATTGCTGTGTAGTGTTTTTCTTCTGAGATACTTGCTTTTGTTATTTCCTTCCGTTCCATCCAGACTACACCTTTAAAAAATCTTCTAGCATTTCAACTTGAAAATGTTAAGGTTCCTTTTTTAAAATCCTTCACTGCTTCTCCTTCCTGCATTTTGTGGAGTTTAAAGATGTCTTCAAAGACTAGTTAAAAGTCTTTTCCATCTGATTCCTTGCTATTTTAACTTTGTTTTCACTTCCACTTATTCTGTCAGTTGTACCAGACTTGATGTTTTGATTTGTCTTCAGACATTTTTGTCTCCTTGGCCCTAAAATTCACTGTGTCATCTTAGTTTACAAAGACACTCTTGTATGAGGTCCACCACTTTAAGGCTTGGCTGTTCCATAGTATTCCTGAGAAATTATTTATATTTAAACAGAATACTTTTTGGAATTATTCTGTAAAGTTGGTCTGCTCCTCTTGTTTATTTCCTTTATTTTACTGCCCGCTGGAAGCTGTGAGCCTATAAACTCTGCCTGGTTCTGTAAAGCATCATGCATGCCTTTGGGTGAACGTGCAGAGAGAAGGCAACAGGAGAGCGAGACTAATGATCTGCCTTCTCATATCTGAGATGCTGCTACTTCTCAGTAGAAGTTTGTGGCTGTTTTCTTTAAGAAGAGAGGCAATAACAACTTAAAGGGGTGTCCCAAGCAAAATTTGGAAATGGGAAATAACCTTTTGTAACTGAATCCCCTGCAGTTTATCTGGGCACTGATCTTTGTATTTTCACTCAAACTTGCTTGTGATCAGGCTGTTCAGTGTAAAACTAGTGCCTTATTCCTCTGTGTGGGCAACAGGTTTTCTGTGACAGCTTGAGCTATTTCTGTATCATTTGGTAATATCATTTGGTATTTCTGCAGTAACTGTAGAGAAAGCAATAGCTGTTTCATTGAAGTCAGTCCATATCTGAAGCTGTTTATGTTGCTTTGCACATACATAGATTGCATTATTAACTGCACAAAGATTACTGATGTGTAAGTGTATAGAAAATAACTTTATAATTTTCTTTGCCTGGCAGTTTATCAGGGATTGTTTTCAGGGAAGGAGGTATGTTCTGGGATCATGTTGGAAAACCTGTCAGTCTTGAAGAACAAAAACTGGAGCCAACACCATGGAATTTAGCCATCTTTGTATAATGAAGAAACCACTTTGTCTTTCGATAAACATGGGCTTTACTTTCACCTACAGCCCATTTTCAGAGTTGATTTTTTTCCCCTTCTATAAACACTGAAGCTCATGGGGGGCCCTTGCACACAGCTTTGTTGGATTTTCTTTGTGGAGGGCTTGCGGGGCTTGTTTGGTAAGCGTGTCTGTTTCCGATTTTCATCGGAGTGCTGGTCTAACTGTGGCTGCTCTACCTTTCTGGCAGACTAAAGAAGTCGAGTAGCTGTGGTTAGACACTCTCTTTGCTCCGAGTCAGAACGCTGCTGCACAGCAGTAATATGATGCAGTTTTTGTGGGCAGAGACTGGCCTTGCACATGCTTCCAGATTTATTTTCTGTTAGGTTACTTTTAGTATGACTTCAGTTTTTGGTTTACATGCTAATGTTTAGGATCTCTACCGATGTTTTGCTCCACACTGGAGGCTTGGAATTAGATAACCTTCAGCTGCAGCTGAAAACAAGCCTGTCAGTATCCACCCCTTCTAATTGCTGCTTTTCTGTAATGTCTAAAACACGTTTGAGTGTAGATCACACTGAACGGCTTAAGAAGGGTTTAATGTTTGAGTTACCTCTTACCACGTATAAGTTTATAGGCTGTTACGTCTAGCTGTGTACAATGTCCTTCTCATTGGCTCAGTTTTAAAGCCTGGAGTGCTGTCAGCTTGAGGATTAGAAAAATGGGGCTCCCTAATTTCTGCATCAGAATCTCTTCTGCAGCTTTTAAGTATGATTCAGTTTCTAGAGTTTTTTAATTATGTAGTCCTCAGGTGCTGTAATTAAAGAAATAGGGCAGTAATGAAATAGTTGTGGTGATTCACTCTTTTCTGGCATTTAGAAATTCATCGGTCATAGTTTGATCTGTCTTCCAGCAGTGGAGCCAAGACTCAAGACTTTGCATTTTCTGTGAAGATTTATGTTGTGTGCAGATAGGGATCCATCTTGCTGTAGAGCACGTGATTGTTTCTTTTGCCATAGGCAAGAGCTAGAACAAGTGGCTAAAATCATACGGTGGTGGCAGCCAGTTGTCCTGGCCGGAGTGGTTTTTTCAGCAGGGTCTTGGTCTGGGTTTTCATGTATTCTTGGTGAAATGCTTAACTTTGTTCTAGGAAACTTTGACTTTTTTTTTTGTTTGTTTTTTGTTTTTTTTTTTTTTTGGTAACAAAATAGAGTAATCAAATAGCTGTGCTCCTTTCTTGCATTGCAAGACATGTTTATGTGTACTTTATTTGAAAACACTGAGAGCTGGTCATGATGAGTAAACAGACCTCTGTTAATGGGTCACCTGAAGCATCTGAGTCATCGGATGTGCGCGTAAAGAGCATTACAATCATCCAGTTTAGAGGTAACTAAACCGGTAATGTAGACTGTGGCAGGTTAGGTGAGAATCTGTTTAACTTTGCTTTCCCAGGTGAGCCCAGCCCAAAGTACCTTTAATTTAGCTCTTCACTGCTGGCAGCCACTGTGTATTCACAGCCAGTAGAAAGGGACATTTATGGAAGTGGTCATTTCAGACCTTTCAGAGGGGCTGAACCATTCACTGGACAGTATGAAGGGAACTGTGTACACTTACCATATTGCTTAACCTGGTGCATCAGAGACCTCGTATATAGAGACCAGAGAGAGCATTTTTTGACAAGATGAAAGAGGACATTTGAACTTTAAACAGAGATAGTTTGAAAACAAAGTCCAATCCAAAAGAGGTCAGTAGCACACACTGGGGAAACTGGGGATTAGGAAGCCAAAGAGATGTAGACAAAAGTCAGTTCTAGTAAATAAAGCCAGGGAAACAAAAATAGGCTCTGTTGCTATCAAAAGCAAAGGCATTTGAATTTTGCTGCCTATACGAAATATAAAAAGAGAAAGCTCAGGGGGGCTGGGGCATTTATAGACTAGGTAAATGACCTGTGATGGAGGATATCAATTGAAATGTCAAAATATAAATGAAATGAACTGTAACTAAAGAGACTTGATGTTAATATAACAAGGCAGTAAGTTGCATTAATGTTTGTTTTAAGAGTATAAAGTATGCTGCAAATTTTGGGAATTGCCTGTATACACTAAGAAGGAATACAGAGTGGCATTTTGTGAGGAGTGGTTTGAACTCTGAATATTTAATTTCATCAGAGTTCTTTATCAGAGGCTATGAAGGAATGTTAATGATAGTATGACGATTAAACATGGGACAAGAACTAGAAAGAAAGGTGAATTTTCACTGTGATGTGGTTAATGTCTTTTGTAGTTCAGTGCCTAATTATTCAGGAGGTGAACCTATGTACTTTTCAGATGATGCAGTTCACTTAGAATTTTTTAAGTTTTTGAGATTTTTAAGTTGCTGTAAGACCAGTTTAAGAATTGAGATCTGATTAAAGCATAGGAAGAAAGGGCAGGGTTTAATGGTCACTGTTTTAAGACTGACAAGGATCTGAGAAATAACATCTCTTCCCCCTCCCAAGAATTCTGTTCTGTGATCAGTCTTACTCAGCATTTCCATTGCTGTTGTGGTGTAAGAATTGCACGCAGTAATTCCTATGTGTTTGAGCATGGTACTGAGCTGCCTCAAGTAATGACACTTATGCTGAAGAATTCCAAAAGGACTTATTGCAAGCTTCAGTACAGCTGTATGTATGGTTCTGTGTCTGGGCAGTGGGGAGTGATCAAACTGATGGCATGAAACTGAGTTCAGAGCTGGCAGTTGCAGCGCGGAGACAATGATTTCAGAGAGCTGTCGGTGCCAATTCTGAAATCTTTCCCGTTTGCAGCAGCAGCCAAAAAAGCCACCAATGTCAGGCATCATCAGGGTGTTGGTACATGGTCCTGGAAGCCGGAGCGTTCACATTTGGAGAACTGCGTGTGGTTTTGGTCTCCTCACCTTGAGGAATGTATATAATGGAGTTACAGAAGATACGGAAGAGGCCTACTAAAAAGTTAGGGAACTGAGCAGCTGTCTTGCAAGGAGATGCTCAAAAAAGGCTGGAATGTTTCAGTCTGGGAATGAGAGGCTGAAAAACGATTACTGTTTACAGAACTGGGAGGGCAGTAGAGGAGGTCAGTGTGCAACAAAATTGTGCAGTGCTGGAGCTCAGTGACAGTAGATGGCACAGGTAGGTGACTGCTTTAAAGCAGATGCACAGTGTAGTGAACTCTGGAACTTGGTGCAGTGGGGAGCTGTGGAAGCACTTAAGTGTCAGCAGGCTTAAAAAGAGGTTAAACGCATGCACAATGGAGCCATGAACAAATACCAAATGGAATGGACTTTAATGCCCCCACTACAGCAGTTAGGGATGCTGGGAAGACACAAAAGGTATGCACGAGGGCTTATGTCAGCTCCCTAGTTAACACTTGCATCATGGTGCCAGTGACAAAGGTGGCATTAGATGGACCATTGGTCAGACCTAGAAGGGCAGTTTTTATCTTCTACTTAGGAGTATGAGGAAGAACATTCTTACAATGAGTGAGAAAAGGATGGAAAACAATACTGAAGCATGGCAAGTATTCTGCTCCTTGGGTGGTCGTGGTTCTGTACGTTTTGCCAACAAGCGTTTTACTAGAAATGAGAACAGTTGCTTCAAAATTGCTGATGCACCACTTAGCTGTGGCAGTGATGGAGAAGGTCACCTACGACTTGGAAAATGCTGCTCCACAGAACATGCTCTGCTAAACCAGCTGTTCAGAAGCACCAAGTCTCCTTTTTAAAGGACTTACGAAGATTTCAAACTAGCTCGTAAGTGACTTGGAGGATAAAAATTTAGTTCAGGTGAATGGAAAGATTTGAAAAGGAAAATGAGTTTACTAACAAGTGAACAGTTTACTGTTTTGCATACTGTAGCCGTTTTCCTTCAATTATAGCTTCAGGTTTCTTGTATTCGGTCTCATGCATGTTAACTTAATTACCTTGTAGAATATTGCTCATTGGTGTGTGGCATGAAGCAGAAAGCTGATTTCCAGACACCAGGTTCTTGGAAATTAATTGAATTAAAACTTTAAATTACTGTTCACAGGGGAAGAAACAAGCCAGACGTAGCATGGTGCCCCAGTTCATTACGTGATCTTGCCCATCTTTTCTAAATGTATTAAAACCACCTGAAATATTCTTTGATTTGTTTCAAATACGAAGGAGGAGAATTGGGGTTGCCCTGGTTAGGTCTTTACCAGCTTGTCTTAGTTAACTCAGCAACCCACTTCCAGTTTATATTGGGCATCTGGAGTTCAGCCAATCTAAATGTAAATGTTTGTGTCTCTAAAGCAGGCATATGACTGCAGGAAATAAAATCCTGTACTAATACATTTAATAGCTTCTTATCTCACGATCACTTTAACATTTCAAATTAAAGGGATAACAGTAAGTGAAGGTAAGTGGAGGTGGGTAGAATTACAGTGTTGCTTTGTACTGTCTGTGCTTACAACTTTTTCTTTATGAATGGCTAGGGCTTTTTAGCTGTATGGCTTCTGATAGATGAAGTGATACCAAAGGTGACTTTTCTCCTTTAGTTTTTGACTTTCCAGTTAGAGTATGTGAGCTCTAGCCAACCACAGAGTGTTCATGGAGGAAAAAGCCTTCCAGACTAAAAAAAAAGTTGCTGTTATAGTAGATTGTTTCTTTGGTAATGCCATAAAGTCATCATCTGAATTTGAAAAACGGGAACTAAATATGCATTGTGAAAATACACCTCGATTCTGAAAGCTAGCTGTGAGAGCTCACTTTAACTTGCACATTTAGTGTTGCTCATCATACATCTGTATAGTTCTGAATGTGTTACCTTCCTGGGACTAAGCTACCAGAGCAAAAATCTCTTGAAAAATAATTGTTCCAGTTGAGGTTTTTATACTGGCAGTGTTTCAGACTTTGCAGTGCTGAACGAAGTTTAGTGTATTAAAAGAGACGTTTTCTGAATTACCAGGTTACAAGAATTCTGAATCTAAATAAGTGGTGTGTTCTTCTTTTCACATTTGTTCTGTTTTTGTGCAGGTCCTCATGCTGAAACCGCCAGTGGATGCCAGAACTTGCAGTGTGGTTTTCGGGCCTGCTGCCGCTCTGGCGAATGACCGCTGACTTCTGATCTTTCAGTCTACTTCATTTAGCTGAGCAGGCTTCCTTTCATGCACTTTACTTACAGTTCGCATCTTGTGTTAACAATCCTTGGAGTGAGATTTGTTATACTAGCCTGACCCTGCCCACAACTTCAAAATCTTAATGATGAGTGTACTGTACAGTGTTGTAACAATCTCACAATCTCATTTGGTTTGAAAGGTGTTGGGTTTTGTTTTACTTAATTTGGGGAAGATGGGAAAACATTCAGATTTTTTTTTTATGCCACTTTCTTCCAAGTTTGGCACTTACACAAAATAATCCAGTAAAGTATATTTAAGTGAATGTTTTTTTTCATTTTGAATCCGTAAGTACAATATAAAGCTCTGCAGAGAATTTGAAATGTACTGTTGGCATTTGGGTAACAATTCTACAATCTTTAGGAGCCTTGTTTCTTCCCCTTTCCTCTCATCCTGAAGTCATTCTTTATATTGCAAAATTAGGGAAATTCCCACCTTCCTTTTGCATTTGGTTTTGTATTTGGGCTTAAAGGACATACTCAAATAAAACATTCCTACCAATAATTCCTGTAGCAGTTGAATATATATGCTTTTAAGGTCTAATATCCAAGTGTACCATGCCAGTAGGCTGCAGAGACTGCATGGGTGGATGTGGTGGTGGTTGCAGAGCTGTGATCCTTGCAGTACGTGTGGCTTTTGTTTTTTCTTTCCATGACTGTGATAAGATGCATTTGTGTAACAGCTTCCAGGGCAGTCGTGTTTCATTAATATTTAATCTGTGAAAGACAACAGTGCCATTTTCCCCATCGCTTTGGTTTGTAAAAAGACCCTTCACTGAAGGGTAGAGACTAGCTGGGAGGCAGAGAATCCATTGCTGGCCTGAGTGATGTCATGTGTGAGTAGGGCCTGGGGGCAGGGGGGTGGTGGGGTGGGGAAGAGCCTTCTGGAACAGGGAGCGAGTATTGTAACCTGTGTTAAGTTGCAGACTTTAGCAGCCACCTGCTCATGTGTGGCACAGTTGCAGGTTGTTTTTCATGTGGGCAGAGGAGGGGGAGGTGGCAGCTTTTGAGGAAGGCAGACAGGTTTTTCCCCCATCCTACCTAATTTTGAAGGCTGACAATATGTCAAACTAGTATGTTTTACCTAATTGGATAAATTTTCTTGAGTAATATTTATTTAGGAGAGCAGTCATGGTGACCTATCTGTGTAGCTGTTGAGATTCTTGGTGTTTGGGAAGTCAGTTTGCAGGTGTGGCTGGAGATAACAACTTGAAGTTTTAATACCCTCTTGCTCCCAATACTGAAGAGTAGTAAGGTAAGAACACTAGTGAATGTTGAGTGGGTGCAGAGTTGGCTGTTCATGGTTAAGAGCTGAACAAGTGCTAGCAGTAGGATGTACAGTGCTCAGTTAGAAGCTTACAAAAGAGATATCAAAGGATATGCCATTATTCCAGCAACCATTGCTTCAAGTAAGCTGCATGCCCAAAGGTTAGGGCAGATACGTGGCCATTTGTGCAGTTCTTACTGAGGCAAGGTGAGTGTAGTAACAGGGTACCTGGTGGACCTTCTTGTATCTGTCCTTGTTCCAGAACTCTGTGTTTCTGAGGCTGGGAAGGTGCATCTAGAGGTCTTTCTCCTTGCTGCTGTGTGCAGATGGGTAGAGACACAGCTGATGACTGAATCAGCAGAAAATTTTGTTCACTCACATCATGTTTCTTCATCTTTCTGTGAAGGGGAGTTGGACTGAAGTTGGGAAGTGTCAAGAGTGTTCAGCAAAGCATCATGTGATGATGACAGTGTAGGCACTTTTTTGCTGGAGGTTTAGAGAGGGGGACCTGTGGTGGCAACTCCAGGCTCTAAACCAAAGATTTTTCATGTCCAGTATTTATTACACTGAATCTGGTTTGGAGCTCAGCTCAAGAACAGTCTTAACTTTGATATGTTGTGATGAACATTCTTCCTAAGCTCAGCCCACCGTCATTTTCATGTGGAAGAGTTTGATTAGCCAGATAACTACAGGAAAGGATATCTGTTTATATCAGTATTAACAGTTGCACCACTACTTACATACTGTTATGTATGTTTGACTTCTAGTATTCTTTTGATAATCTTTTACAAATTAACTTGTAGATAAAAATTCATACTCCAAAGTAATCAAATTCTTGTACAAAATGAGCTTCCACTTTTAGTAAAAAGATTTATAAATACTTTGTGTCTTAACTTCTGAAGAAAATGTTCTACACCTCTAAATGGTACTGGCATTATACAGATACTTAAGTATGAAATAGCAGATGAAGCAGCCTCTTAAGAACTGAAGTATGGCTTTCACTGATGGCCATAAGTAACATTAATTTATTCATTCATACCCATTAAATTTATTCATGGGTAGGTAGTCCTGATCATCCTTCAGGAACTCAGGTACTGGAAAGCTGTAACTATTTGTATTTGCCAGTGTCTTTGAAGCAAAGGAAGGTCTGTAGATGAAGACTGTGTTTTTAGGTAGATAATTTTAAAGCATGATTCCAGGGACCACGTTTCACCTGGAAATAAGGTGGTTAAATTCTACCATTTTACTCTGCAATGCCGCTATATGTGGGCATGTGTAATGCTTTTAAGAGTGTTACGTCCCACTGGGGAGCTATAAGCATGGTGTAAAAATCACCTATTAGGACTGGACTGTCTCTTCCTTAGCAGTAATCCCTTCAGTGGTTGTAGGGTGAATAAATCTCATGTGCTTGCAGCTACTAAAAATCAGGTTCTCATGTGATTTTTACAATAGTTGTGACAGCTCAAATGGGCAGCGTGAGAAATCTGTTACATTTACCCCTACATAAGTAAATTCCTTGAGGTATTCTGACAGCTCTATGCTACCTGTTTCGAACAAGTGAAGCAACATAAATCCATACAGAGAGAACATTTTGGGGGTAAGCATGAATATACACAGCTAGAGCAAACTCAACATTGGAAACATCAATGGTATGAACTCTTGTGCTGTGTACAGCTTCTATTAAAGGTCTGACCTCTGAAAATGGCATGTGAATAGGAAATCCAGAGACCTGGGAGAAAGAAAGAAGAAAAAACAGGTAAGTAACAAGAAAACAGAAAAGCACCCAAATAAATACATAGCTTTAAAAATCTGTTTTACTGTGCGTGTAAATTTATCTTCTCTATGGCTGGCCTGAGGAGATGCAATAAAAAACGCTATATTGTATTTTAGTGCCACCTCTATTTTGTATACTCAAGGCAAGCTTCTGATACTTTTCCTCTTTAGTCTGGTTTAAGTTTGAAGTGAAGATGTTTAAAAATCCACTAAATTTCAAGTTTATTAATGAACAGAGCATAACTTTGCCAATTTTCTGCCTCTTCAGTGGTTTTAATTCATTGTGTTCTCCTGTGCACACTGGCTGGGGATTTGAGGTGACAAACATCTCCTGCCCATCTTACATTTCAGGTCCACTAGGAAGTGAAACAACTGCCATAGTTGTGATACAGTATTGTCACCACCTGTGTTTTTTACATGAAGGGGTGCAGGGAATACTTCAGTGAATTTTCTTAACGTCTTTAAGGAGTGAAGTAAAGAGCAGAAAACTGAAGTTGTCTGGGCTCTTGCCCCTGTAAGTAGACTGTGTGTAGCACTGCTCAACACCAGTGCCAGGTTCTTAGTGACCAGACTGGAGAGTTAATGCACCAGTCAACCCCTAAGCATGGAGTGCTAGGAGACTGCACTTGTATTTCTGTATTGGAGGCAGTGACTGTTGTGGTGCAGCAATAATAGAACAGTGCAGCCACTTTGTCTTTACATTCTTGTCTTTATGTTCAGTAGAAGGCTTTTATATTAAACATGTACAAACTGAATAGATCATCACTCCTTCACTTTGTAAATGTTGCGTTGGTTTGTCTTTGCGGTAAAAGCTCTTGTGATTTTTGGGAGTAGAGGAAATAATTAGCCTAGGACACCTGTCTATACTACAGAGTAATGATACTAAATCCTGGGGATTTAGATTCCTATTTTTATGCACAAGCCATGTATGTTCACAGCTGTACCCTGTAATCTCCTAGCTGTTTTTGCAGCTGTGCCTGATGGTCATCTCCTACATCTTTGCCTCGGTTTTGTTCCAGGAGTGGCAAAAAGTTACGCAGGGTAGAGGTACAGTATCTGTTCCAACGAGTTAGGTGCCTTGGTCTCCATTCCATAATCTTCTCTCTTAATATTTTTTCAATCCTGCAATAAAATAGACATTACAGTTCTGCTGTTTATCGGACATCTCAACTGATCTCCTTTGCACACTGAGTAAAAACTATGGGGAACACAAATGGCTTCAGTTAAATGCACTGCTCTCTAAAAGCACAGAAAAGCATAATGCAAACGTAGCTGGAACAGGGAGGCTGGGGGCTTACAACCCTTTTTAGTTACACTCTCATCTCTACAGCATTTTGTACAGCAATGATTGATCAGTTCTGACAATTTTTAACAAAAAGAGAAAAAACCAGCCCTGTGAACTACAGCTTTGATTTTTTTTTTTTTTTTTAGGCCATTCTCAATTTCTAGCATTAAGGGCAGGTTTTTAGGACATAGGTATGAATGTGCTGTACTGATCAGCACTGACAGCATTTGTTTTGGAGGTAGAATTACCTGCCCTGCAGTTCCAATGCGGCAGCCTTGTCCGAATGCTGATAAACTAATTCTTCAGGCTAGTAATAAATAAAACAAGTATTAAAATGTGCAGTCTCTTGAAGCTATAAAACAATGTAACTTCAGGAGTTACTGCCTTGATGGTACTCACAAGAGTTCACCTATTATTTAGTGGAGATGTGATAAAAGCATTGAATGGATGCTTTTGTGTAATGCTTACATGTTTGATAAACTACAGAGAAATTCCCAGTTGTTTACTAAGGCTTTGCCCCCAGGTTTAAATAATGCCTTTGTAGCTGTAAGACAAAAGTTGACACTTTCTTCATAATATCAAACTACTCTAGCTATGTTTGTGTTACTTCACTTCTTACATGGACAGTTAGAGGATAACAGTTGTGCATTCATTCTGTATAAAACCAGTATTCCTGGTTTTATTTTTATTTTAAGGAGTGCCTGGGAAAATATTTAAAACCCCCGATACTACTATATAAATACACTTAACCACAGAAGTCCAAAGAACTTACTCTCTGTTTCTTTATACTAAGTTTGTGATTTCTTAGCCAAGTTAGTAAGAGATCCAGTAATACCTGAATGCTGCAGAGACCAGGGTAGGGCAAGCTTCTTGAAAAGAAAGCTTTCCAAAGTTTTGGTTTGCTGATATCAAGATTTATCCTTGCTGGGGAATCATATTCTTGCACATTAAACCAAATCTACAAGAGAGCAAGTTAGTTTTAACTTTCATCATATAATCACAGCTGTGGCATACATTCCCCTTAACATGGCAATAAATGCTATCTAATCTTGACCTCTGATAGCAATTACCAGTATGAGTTCATGTGAAGCAAGACAATCTTGTGTAAGCACAGTTGATGTGCAACTTTTGCATTCTTGCATCAAAAGGGATGGTGCTGGTCTGTCATGTCTTGTGCTTCTGAGAACAGAGACCAGTGTATTGACAGGAATACTGCCTGCAATTGGCAACTCTTCCTGCTGTATCTTTGTTTTCTCTAGTATTTACTTTTCAATGCCTCATCTATTGCACACCATCTCTTGCTTTTTAGAAAGTTTCTGCCTTTACCATCACTCAGCATGACATGGTGCTGGGTTATCGTATACTTGAGTTTATTCTGCTGGCCTGAGCTGTATTTCCACCCATCTGGATTGCCACACAAGTCTTTCCTGAATTCAGATGAATTCCTTCCAAGAGCCCAGCCCAGTGCAGTTGTGGTTGTGGTGCCTGGTAGCCTGCTGCACCCCAGCATCATTACTACTTCAAGCTTATGCTGCAGAACTTAAGTGTGTATTGCAGGCACGCACAGCTCCTGTGTATATTCTGTCATCAGGGGACACCTCTACCTTGCACTCTGCTTCTTTACAGATGTTCAGTTTGGTCTGTGTTTGAGCCTAACCTGAAGCATGCAAACACCTATAAGCTGCTTCTTCAAATAACCTCTAAACAATTACTGCTAAGGCTACAAAATGCACCAAGAATGAACATGTAAATGTAGTAGTTAAAATGCAACCTTCTGTAACTGACAGTTCTGCATCCAGCCTCTATGACACAACATAGCTGGTTTTTCCACGGTTAGAGATGAAGTGATAGCATGCTGCTGGCAGCACACCTGCTCAGAGTCACATGGAGACTGAAATTGGTTGCCCTGAAAGACGTTGAGCTCTGTTCAAAGTTAGCTGATTAGGTTGTCAGTGCTGAAGTCCCAGAAGATTAAAAAAACCCTCAAACTTATAATGCATGACACTTCAAATTACTTCTGAGTATGTTTTCAATACAGAAAATAAAAGCAAATGTTTGGTATAATTTGATGCATAATGAAAACCTGACTTACTGTTTCCTTAGTGTTTCCAAAAAACTGAGAAGCAAACTTTTAAACTCAACTTTTCATTTGAATAAAACCTTGGGTTTCATTTTGAAAACTAACCTTCTGTCTGAGTTTGACTTCCACATACATCTCTGCCTCAATATGATGTCCCCCTTTCTGTCCCCAGAAGCTGTGAGGGCTGGCTTCCAGACAAGTCAGGGAATGCTGCTGGCAGGAAACTGCCCCTGGCTCCTGTCCCTCCTGCCTCCTGATGCAGGCTGAGCTCTGCCCCCTTCTGTGGCCTTTGGTTCACCTGCCCTGAGCTGCACAGCTCTTACAATGTCATCTCTCTCCTCTCCCCCCACTGCTAACTCTCAGAGGTTTTCCAGCAACCCTGTGAATAATATATTGTGCACACACACTAGAATTACTTGTATTTCATAGTAAATATATAGGACGACTCGATTCCAGGCAGAAAACCAGTACTGTTTTTGTGCCTTAAGTGCCAGTTCCGGGTTTTGCACAATGAACCATTCAGGGCTGTGCCTGCCTTTACATGTGCAATATGCTTTTTTTATCATTTCTCAGTTACATTTCACCTGCAAACTATTAGCTTTGCTGAATTATTGTTCCTCAGCTAGGCAGTGGGAAACGTAGGCCATCCAAAGTGGGAAATGTGTAAGTAAAACCTAATCATGAAAATTATATGAACAACTGTCACCTAAATGCTAATTAAAAAAAAATCTTTAAGTATTTAAAGTAGCTGTAAAACCCTCTTAAGATTATTAAAAGCACTAATAACAGGACAGCATAAATGTACTTACACTAATGAACAAATGTGCATAAAGTCAAGAACAATATCAACTTATCAACTCTTACAAATGTAGGAATGTGACAAGAGTGGGTACACTTACATTATCACAGCTGATGAGGCAGTAGACATTTTGTAAGGGGCAGAAAGTATCATACTGCCCATAGAAACATCCGCTACTGGGATTCCAGATTACATACTGACTTTGTTCCAAAGTTAATACATATGCAGTTGGTCCCTAGAAAGAAAAAATATAGTATGAGAAAAATATATTAAAACTGTCTGCAAAGACAGTATGCTTTGTGTTGTTTGGAATGTTACATCTTTACTGTTGAGATTAATAGTGCTTTTTGGGGTAAAGTAGTTGGAAGTATTTACAGGTTTATTACAATTCAACCAACACACCATGATGTGTTTTCTGTCTCTTATGTAGCAGAGAAATGTTAGATAAACAGCTCTGAGCCATTCTTAAAATAACAGATTCTGGAAGTTGGTGTGAAATTACATATACAGGAATGTTTGATATATGCCACTTCAATATCACGATGTCCTATGTGGCTGCTGCCACAACTCTCATCTGCAGGCAAGCTCTGAGCTGAAGGCCTGCTGCCTAGGCAGCACACTGTGTCACATCCATCAGCCTTCCCTCAAACAGGAACGTAAGGAATTTTCCAGCTCTCTTTTTCTATTCACCATCAGGAATCCCTAAACTGCTCTTCTATTCTTTTGTTATTTCCCACATTGTCCAAGTACCTTGAAATACCTGGAATATCCCCCCGTCCTTACAACACGCATAAACTGAATGCTTTATACAGGACTACCATCTCCATCAGATGTGGAGTGGAAGGAATGTACCCGAGTACCTGTTCCTGCCACTGCACGCTGTCGTAATGGGCTAAAGAATCTATTCTTGACAGGGATTTTCACCAAAATTCTGTTCAGTAACACTTCCACACGTGCTTGATGCTTTGTTACTGATGGTGGAAATCTGCATTACAGTCTTGTCACCTCTTTGAAAAGAGCAGTATTGGTTACCCAGACACCTCAGTGCTTCCCTGAGAACAAATGCACCTCCTAAGGGATGAAAGAACCTACATGTTCTAGTTCTCAGCCGGTTCAAGCCAGACTGCTGCCACACTGGGGTACACAGCAGTCTGAAGCAAAGCAGACTGACAAACCTGCCTGTAGTACATAGAGAAGGCAGATGAAGATTGACTTGTTGAGCCTGAACAAATCGATCATTCCTCTTGCTGCAGCTTTGCCAGCAGCTGGAGAGAGAACCAAGGGACCTGTATGTACCAGTAAGAATCCCTGGCAAGCCCCTAACCCTCTCCCACTACCTCAACCTTTACCCAATCCCACCGAACCTCTAGTCACAGTCTGTGTGTTCACAATGAGATGCTGTGAGTGGAGTGTCTCCGTTACCTTTGTCCTGGACACACCATTTACACAAGCTAGAGCCTAATTGAGCTTTTCTTATGCTTGGCAGTGTACTATGAGGACAACAGCTACTACCAGATTAAGCATGGAAATACGTGTCCAGAAAAAAAACAAAACAAAAACCCCAGTATTTATACTAAGATATACTTAAAATCTCCAAACCTCCCCCCCCCGCCCCTCTGGAAAGAGTCAATTTCAGTAGCGTGATACAATTCTATCCATTGGTGGGAAACAAAGACTTCACAGAATAAAAGTTATTACTAAGACCAAACTAAAAAATCCTCTTACCTCAGGAATAGCATTTCCAATGATAAGCCAAGCTTTTTTTCCCATACCAAGAAAATAATTACACAAGAGCACAGCATGTTCTTCCTCATCTCCCGCCAGAAGATAAAGAAATTGCTAATTGAAGTACAAAAAAAAATAAAAATCTTCCTATGCAGTTATCAACTGTGTTTTCACCTTACAACATTTAATAATGTTTCTTAACACTTCTGAAGCAAAAACGTTCTCTCAGATCTTTGCAGATGATTTTTACTGTTTATTGGGCACTGCTTCACCATGTAGGATGAAGAGTGAACGCTGTGACAATCCATGATGCAGATCTGAGATTTTACCACAAGAACCAGGGTCTCCAAGTTCAGTGTTCTCAATTTTGCAGAAAAGTTCTGAGATGGTAAAAACAACATCTATACTTAACTGAATGTCTGCTGTTATGCTGTAGATAATGGGATTTATTTGTCTGTGACAGAAGGCTAATTATCCCATTACTGCTGACATTACATGCAACGTTTTTTTCCGTAGTTCCTCGGAACTACAATGATCAATTTTAAGTCTATCTTTAAAGTCTCCATTGGTCAGCATCCTTTCACTTGTGCAGGACTAGCTGTTTTGGATTGGTTTATAACTACAAAAAAACCAACACTAAAAGCTTAAAGCCCTAAGCATTCTTAGGGTCAGTCAGCTGGAACCTATCAAAGATAAATATTTTGACTCCTATCAGGATGTATGACTTTTCTCAAGCTTTGGTCCTCATCCTTTCAAATAAACAGCTCAAAGAAAAGTGATCCTCACAATAACAGAATCACAGAATAATATAGGTCTGAAGGGACCTCAAGAGATCATTTAGTACAATCTCTCCCTGAAAGCAGGGGCTGGTAGGATGTTACATCACATTCAATGGGATAAAGAACTTCTGTTAAATGCATTTCTTACATCCGATGTACTCCATAAATCACAAATTCCAGCAAATGACACACTATCTGGCAAAAAAGGAATCAAAGCAACGTATCGAGCCACCAATTCCTGCAAGAAAATAAAATGGTGCAAGTCATTCACAACACAGATATCTAACAGTATTAGTATACAGATGTGAAGTGCTCTTCCCACAGATATCAATGGCAACACGCTGACTAACCTCATGGCAGTGGCAGCCAGCTCATTTTAGAACTTATATCAAAGACTGATATGATTTACTCCCATTAAGGTTTGGCAAAATTCTCTCTCTCTCTTAAAGGACAATATTCATTAGCATACCTGGTTTTTTTTCTAAGAGAAGAGAAATATCCTTTTCCAGCTCATTATGGATAGACTCACTGTGTATCACACATAAGGAGATACCAATTTTTATGTCTGATGTATATCTACACTTTTTGTAAAGTGTACATAATACAGTAGTTACATAGTACAGTATTAATGACTGCATGTGCACATATGACCACACGGTCTGAAATGTGTATCTGAGAAACTTCACTGTCTTTTCTAAGTACTTACTGCTGCTGTTTGAGGACTGTCTGAGACGGCATCAAGAAGCTCCTGGGGTGGATTCAGAGGTTTGATAAATCTGGTAATAAAAACTGTTTTCCCATTGAGGTCAATTACAGTTGTTAGGCATTGGCGGTTTGGATACTTCGATGTACATTCAGCTTCGTACTTTGCTGCTGCCTGGAGCAATTTCCCATCTTCCTGGGTATCAAACTTCAAAAAACAGTAGAAGTTATTAAAAATAGTTTTATTTATAGTTTAGGCTTAAGTCTTTACTATACTGAGCCTTATTTCACCATTGATAGGAACATAAAAGGGGCATAAAATTCTTTGATAATTGTGTTTTGAACTTTTCATGTAGTATATATGCACTTTGGCTCACAGACATGTAAGAAAGGTCAAGGTAATGGAAAAATCAGGCAATTTGCAATTACTTATGAGTGCACGTAATGACCTCTGCCTATAAGCTGGCCTTATTAAAGCACTGCAAAATGTGTGAAAATTATGGCCATGTAAAACTGCAGGGATGAGTATGCAACACCACATACCAATTTAAAGGTAAATATGGTTAGGTACTAATCCTACATGCTATTCACATAACACACCATTAAAACCACAGCTGAGGTTATGCACAAAATTGCAGTAATTTATACATAATACTGTGACGACCCTGTGCAATGCTAAAATATTTGCAGAGAAGGTCCAAGTAATTTTTAGGCGAATCCTTATATAATTTGGACTTGTATAAAATAGTAATGCTTTTGGATGAGATTTTCCAGAAGCAAGTCTAAGACTCAAAAGCACATATTAATTATATAACAATGACAATTATTTACTCATGTCACCTAAGATGTCATCTTTTAAAGGTACTGGGATCAGTCAAAATTGTTTCTTTCATCTACTTAGAATCCCTTGTATATTTCTAGTGGCACTGAGAATTAAAGCTTGTGCTTCATAACATTTTTGTTCAAAATAAATCATTTTTTTTTTTATTTGTTACCATTCTTCTCAAACTAACCAGAGGTGGAACAGCTGGGCACTGCCCTGTAGCTAAACCTCCAAGTCAGCAGAGAAGGCACACAGCAGTGATTCTTCTCAACCATAATTAACAGCTGAAATGTACAGCCTCTTGCACTCTGTAAATTTAAATGTAGTAGTTCACTGCAAATATTATTGACAAATAAGCCACTACTAAGTCAGAGTCAAGTAATGCAAAGTGCAAAAAGATTGCTGAATTGCACAAAACCAAGCTAAATCATGAATAGGAAACAACAGGAATCTCTCAACTGATTTAATTTCTTAGTATTGTACCTTAAGCATTTCATTCATCTATATAGAGATTCAGGAAGGAAAGCAGGAAAGAGAAAAAAAAAATAGGTAAAGAAACAGGAAAAAAAACCCCAAAATTAACTAAACTGAAAAAAAAACCCCACCCCAAACCTTTAAAAAAATTAGACTAAAATTAAGCTTAGCATCCTGAACTAGTGCTCGAGTATTTCAGCAGGAATGGCTAGGAACAGGAATAAAGAACAGCAAAAATATTTAGTTAGTTTTGTCATTTTGTGCCAAATACTTTCTATAATTACTACATGTGTTACATTTGGGGAGCTGCAGCACAGAACTGTTAAGTTTTTTCAGTCACTGTTAGAATACATGCACTTGTCACTTTAGTAGTGCTTTTATGTGCAGTTTTTATTAGATATATACCATCTAAATAGAACAGTCAATGAATTTGGTCCTGTTTTACTTAGTTTCCTCTAACATGAGATTATACTTTAATGTTTCCTATTTATATAGCTTTGGAAAAAAAAAAAAAGATTATTTGAATATCCTGTACAATGTTTGCTAAGAAATTCTTTGGTTTGACTTAGTATCCAAGGTAAACAAATCATCTGCTGCTACACAAAATTACTGTAAGATTTAGAAAAGCCTCCAATACAAAGAATGAATAAAAATCTGTCAAAAATCCTACTGATTTATTAATTACAACTGTTTTCTTCATTGTTAGTCACGTTTTAGAAAACAGATCTTCTGTACCAATAGTTTTCTTACCTCAACATTTTCTTTATTCCTGATTTTACTTTCAATGCACTGCAGTGACAACACACCCTTTTTGGTATAGGTTAGCTTTCACAGAGTCATAGAGCAGCCCAGGTTGGGAAGGACCTCAAAAGACCATCTGCTTCCACCTTTTGTGGGAGAGGGAGCCTAGATGAGACTATCTTGCACCCTGTTCAATTGCACCTCAAAAACCTCCAGGGATGGGGGCTCTACCATGTCCCTGGGGAGACTGTTCAGTGAATTATTGTTCTCTAGTGTAAAAAAAAAAATTTTTTTTCTTCTACCGAGATAAAACATGTCCTGGTACAACTTGCACCCATTATTCCTTGTCTTCTCAGTGTGGCTTCTTATAAGGATTAGCTTTGACATGTAGTATTTCTTGCTACTTAGAAAAGGACTCATTTCCTGTATTGTGATTTATTGTGCTATGTTTCTTTCTGCATCTTCAGAATGGAAGCTACTCCAGTCTTTTTCTAGTTCTTTATGCCTGAGTTTTAGCAAGGGGCAGTTAGTTCCTACTGTCATACTTGAAAGAGAACTTATGTCAGAAAGATCTATGACTTCAATAAATTACATTGTTTTTTCCCTCTGAAGCATTCAAGTAAAATCTAAATATAGCTGCCAAACTGCACTGTTTTACTAAGCACTAATACAATATAAAACCTTTTTGTAACTAAGCATCAAATTGCATCTATGCAAGAAATTCTGCTCGATGTTTAAAGAGGTGAAGATTCACAACATAATATTCTACAATAATCTCACCCCTTATTTGAATTCCTATGATTTTGCCTTTGTGAAACAGTCCTGGAGACAGGTCTGTAAATAAACAGAGATCTGTTTCCTTACAAATTCAGTGCATTTTTTTCCCAGCAACTGTATGTGAAGATTAAGACTGTGAAACTCTTGAATAAAGTCTCATCTGTTAAAGGTGCTTCAAGGCTGTAAAGTTTATATTTACGGTTTTGAGTCCTAGTGATATTCTTCTCGTTCAAACTAATTAACCTTAAAGGCATCCCTGAACACGCTTCATTGATTTTATTTTCAACAGTTCTAAATTATAACAACTCTCACAGCATGACAGGAGAGCAAGAAAATGTAAGACCTGATAGTTTTTCAAGACTATAATTTAACAGGAAAAAGAGTTTGGAATGTATTATAGAATTTTGTACCTATTCTGAAAAAGAAATCACATAACGATAGGCCTTTCTCTCCAGTTCCTGTTTGTCTTTAATAAATGACCAGTGTAGCATTGAACTGGAAAAGAGTGAACTGCTGCTGTTTCTGCATGAAAAGCATACATCCTTGCTGAATGGATCTCAAAATCTTTGCTTAATGTTACATAAAATAGCAAGCAGTGTATTCATTTTAACTACATATTGCTGTTGTTAGCGTGAGGCACTTCTGGTTTAGTAAAATAACTGAAAAAAAATAGCAGCTGCTGTTTAGAAATGATTATCTTCAAGACCTGGAGGCATGCATGAAGCCATAAATAATAAATGGTCTATTTGAATACCATAAACACAGAAGCAAGAAAATACTGTATTTGCACCTGCCACCTCCTTTTCATCCACTGTTCACAAATACTCACATGAATAGTTTATTGTTTACAACGGTAAACGGGAAAATTACACACTTACAGATAATGAATCCAAATTTGCTTTCTGTTAACACTGGAACTAGATACCTGCTGGAAGTTGTTTCTCATTCCACCTAACTTCACGGTACATCCAATCAAATTGAACTAAAAAATTTGAAGTGGAACATTTGGAATTTGTATTGATGTCCTTCTGTACTTGTATTCGTGTCCTTCAGTACACTAAACATAACTATTTATATGCATCTCAAGAACTGCAGCCCTGGAAACAAAAAGCAAGGATATGAAGAATTACTGATGGGTTACCTTCTCTCTGACTGGCTCTCCAGGAATGAGCTGTGGTTCAATGGTAATAAACAGTGTTATATATGATCCCTCACTCAGATTTCGCACAGAATCGTAACCTCTCTCAACTCCCAGGTTCTTTTCTTTGCTGTAGCCAAGGAGGACTGGAGGAATATTCACCTTAAATGTGCCATCAATCTACGATGTATATAGAGAAATACTTCTCATTAGAAGCAAAACTTCCTTCTCAAATACATTTGGTACTTGCATTAAAACATTTTACTCCTTTGATTTCTTTATTACTCTGAATTACAAAACAATACAAGATTATGACATATATGTTGGTTAGCTGTGGGGAAAACATGAGACATCTTATAGTTAAATGTAATAATTACAACTGGCTTTCAGCCTTTCTTGCATATTCTGCACACTAATATTTAATATAATGGAAATCATACACACTAGTTCTTAGAGAAAGAAAGAGTGCCAGCCTTTCACTTTCAAACAAAGCTCCACATGGCACTATTTACCTGGGAAAATGACAAAATACATGTCGCAGGACTATCCTTCTGAAGGTAGCATCACAACCACAGGCCCTTGCCTATGTTTGAGTCATGTGGGAATGATGCTCTAGCATCTCACCAATGGACACCTTCCACACAGAAGCCGCTTGATGCCTCTTGGGTGCAACTGGAACTGAGCCCATTCAGCCCGCTTCCCCACAGAAGAGTGCTTTGATAGAACCACCAGCCCTCTGCACCTTCCTCTGCCACCACAAACAGAAAATAAGGTCTTTCTGAAAGGTCATGTCAGACCAGAGGTGGCATGTCTCAACAGCAGAAGTACAAAGCTTCAAGAGAAAAGCAAGAAGATTAACCTCCTGATTTGGGCAGAATTCAGATGACTGCCATCAGGAAGGATTTCTCCAGTGGATGTGGAAGATGAACAGATGACTTACTGGTCTGGATCATCAAACATTTAAGAAAAAAAAAGTAAAGTTCTGATGGGGAGAATACTCTAAATAAATCACTTAGAATTTCTGCTGTAGTATAGTAAAACAGGATGAAGAAATGCTTCATTTGCTACTGGAATCTAATTGCTAGGTGTACCTTTATGTGACCACTGGACTGATCAGGCTTTTTTCAATCTCAGTAAGAAATCCTGTTAAAATTAAAATGTTAAATTGAAAGGAATCCATGTTAAAATGAAAGGAATCTCAAATGCTGGGAAGATCTATTGTGCCGGCACTCGCACTATGCTTAGGGAATCACAAACTGCAACGCCTCCTCAAAGAGAGTCAGGAGTGCGTCTGATAGGAATCCTGGAGCTATTCTAGTTCTACAACAGGCAGACTAATACACCAACAAGAAGAATGAACAAAAGAGCTTGACATCAATATTGGTAATCATCAAAGATGGATTATAGGCTGTTTCCTTCACTATGTATTGGTAAGCAGTCTTTTAAAATGTCTCAATCTGCTCATTAAATCTCTCAGGACTGAGCAGACACACTTCTCATGTGAATTTCATGCATTCAGCATAGAACATCTCCCTAAAAAGAGTAAAGGACCTTGTTCTTTATTCTTTGTTGACCTATAAAAACAGTGGTCATATTATGTGACATTGTTTGCATTGGGTAGCCACAGGCTCATGAATAAAAGGCTAGACCTTCTTACTCTATTTACATCTTCTGTGAGTCAATGAAAGCTTCATTCTATACGAAACCACAACCTTCAAACACCTAAATTCATTGATTAACCTCCCAGTTGAAAATAGTATATTATTAATGATCTAGCAGAAGCAAGTGGACTAACACTGGTTAGACATGCACTGTCTAAAATTTCTCAGCAATGAAAAGAATCCCATGCTTTCTCAAGTCCCATGATGATTATGTTCTGTTGTGCCTTGCAAATGCAGAGCCCAGGAAAACCACTTTGAACTCCAAGCACTGCACTTAAATGATACTTCTCCAGTCTTCTCCTCCATCCAAAGAATCCAAGAGGCTCACAGTATGTCTTAAAGCCCTGAAGGTTCTGAGAAGTGCCCTGTATAGCCAGAGAAGAGCAAATGAATATGCAGTTGATGTCAGAATCTTCATGAAGTAAGAAACTGAGACTTTGGTGATATGATGATTTGATCTACACATGAAAGCAACTGCCCTGCAGGAAAAGAGACCTGTGGCAAGATAACAATATGATAGGACTGTTGTGGAAAAATTAGTTTCCTTAACCTAAGTCCAGGATGGGTGGATGGACAAAAGAAACTGCCTTTCTCCTGTGAAGAACTGCATGTTTTCCTATTACTCCAATGACAA
Source organism: Todiramphus chloris collaris (assembly GCA_025345505.1). NCBI lineage: Eukaryota > Metazoa > Chordata > Aves > Coraciiformes > Alcedinidae > Todiramphus > Todiramphus chloris. The sequence goes on from JANVCC010000035.1 coordinate 27,741,329, forward strand.
CCTGTGGATATCTCTTGAAGAAAGCTTCTCTTGAGATGTTCTAAAAATGGAGGAAAGAAGGGATTGGGAGAGGCAAAGATGAAAATCTGGTGATTCATGAAAAGTGTGAAAGAAGCTAGGTCAAGTTTTTTATCCCCTATCGAGGTGATATTTCTATTCCTAGCTCAGTTATCTGGGCTGTGCAGTAACAGAGATCTCAAAAGACACTGAGAAAAACATTTAAGGAATCTGCACTTTTAACCTCATTACTGAAGGAAGCCACATGTTTATCTCCCTTCAAAATGTTGAACTTACTGACAAATACTCACCAAATTTGACAAAACCCAGTGGTTTCAAAGACATTTTCAAACAACTCCATAAAAATAACCTAACAACTACAGAGAACATCATTAAATCTGACATTCCATTACCAGTCCCTTTCCATTCTCCCGTTTTTTATTTTTTTGTATATTTTTTAACTCCAAATTATTGACACTTACCCTTGATTGAAAATATATGGTAGTAAATGGAATCTTAACACATCCCAGCCAGTGTCTCTCAAAACGAGTGTGGATTTCACTTCCTCTTTCACGATCATCCTATTAAAAAGTTGCCCAACATAACATTTTGTAAGACAGCTTCATTTCCTTTAATTCAATCAACAATTCAGTCAAGGCATTAATAACATTTCTGTATTGTTTTAATAATTTAGTATAAATACCAGTTGAATTACCAGTATAGCAATGATTATCCTGCATGCCTTTCAAGCATACCAGATGGTGAACAAATGCAAGAACATCCTGATCCATGATACAATGTGATTGCACTTCAGGGTTCAATTCCTGTATAGACTGTGATTGAGAACTCAAAAAATCTCACAAGGAGTCCACAAGAGTACACAAAGTAAACTAAGTGCTGGTCTACTAATGAAATATTTTACTAATAGTTAATAAATATTTAAAAATTTTGAAGTGAAAATTGTATGAAAATCTAACTAAATGCTATGGAATGGAAGCACTGCTTTAATGTGTATTGCCTGTCGGGGATTTCCAAGTCTAGCATGATCCGCCTACAAGTTATTTAAAAAAAAAACCAATAATAAAAACATTCTCTAAAGGATAGAATGAAATCTGAGTTTCAAGTTTCTTCCTTCTGGTTCATCAAATACCATTTTAGTTTTGAGGACAGAATTCTGTTCTCAGTGAAATGCGCACGTTATTTATTTTTGGGTTATATTTTCAAGAATGTTGAGTGTTGCTATTTTTGTGCATGCTGAACTGACTGGGAAAGCTTTCACTGGACTGGTTTCAGCAGGGGAAGGAGTTATACCGACACTGAAAGCTTAACAAAAATTTCTTGTTACTAGTACTTGCAATTTTTATCTTGTTAAAAAAAAAAATTAATATATACAACAAAAGATTTCTTTTTTAACAAACAGCTTGTAAAACAGGATGAGTCAGCATAAAAAGATAGTTAATAAAAAATATAGGAACTAGGATCATTAATCTAGAATTTAGTAATCTGTGATTTAGTAAAAAATTCTGATTAAGAAGAAAATAATTCAGATTACAATTCATATGTTGCCTCTCAATTTTAGTATCTCCAGTTTCATTAAGTATCCATAAAGCACACACATGTTCAACTCTACCATAAGATTATGTAGCACAAGCTTAATCTGTATAGACAAAAGGTTAACTCTATAAAGTTTGCTCCCTCTATCAATCTTGCAGTATTGGCTAGATATAAAATCATAAGGAATGACAGAGAAAAAAGAGGCACAGGAGGGTGAAAGCTATTACACTGAAGAGTCTTATTCTGTCAGCTTCAGAAAGCTCATACTATTCTACAATGTACACTGTCCTTCAATTACGAATTTACCTCTACAGCATCATGAAGTACTTCATCAAAAACATTAATGAAGACTTCATCCTTCACTGACTGCAGACTGGGGGTGCTGTAGTCACCATCAGGAGCTCTGAAAAGGTTATATAAACAAAACCAGGGATTTGAACAGAACAGGAAAGTCTGAACAAATTTGCATGCTCAAATTAATTATCATTACTCAGAAATAACTTGCTTTCACAGAATCGCGCAGAATCACAGAATGGTAAGGGTTGAAAGGGACCTCGAAAGATCATCTAGTCCAACCCCCCCTGCCAGAGCAGGATCACCTAGAGCAGGTCACACAGGAACGCACCTGGGTGGGTTTTAAATGTCTCCAGAGAAGGAGACTCCACAACCCCTCTGGGCAGCCTGTTCCAGTGCTCTGTCACGATCACGGTGAAAAAGTTTCTCCTTGTGTTTCTGCAGAACCTCTTATGCTGCAGCTTGCACCCATTGCCCCTTCTCCTATCACTGGACATAACAGAGCAGAGCCTGGCTCCATCCTCCTGACACTTACCTTTTATGTATTCATAAACATTAATGAGGTCACCCCTCAGCCTCCTCTCCAAGCTAAAGATACCCAGCTCCCTCAGCCTTTCCTCATAAGGCAGATGCTCCACTCCCTTAATCATGTCTGTGGCTCTGTGCTGCACTCTTTCAAGCAGTTCCCTGTCCTTCTTGAACTGAGGGGCCCAGAACTGGACACAACATTCCAGATGTGGCCTCAGTAGGTCAGAGTAGAGGGGGAGGAGAACCTCTCTTGACCTACTCACCACACCCCTTCTAATACATCCCAGGATGTGGCCTTCCTGGCCACAAGGGCACACTGCTGGCTCATGGTCATCCTGATGTCCACCAGGAACCCCAGGTGTCTTTCCCCTATGCTATTCTCTAACAAGTCAATCCTCAATTTATATTGGTACCTGGGGTTGTTCTTTTACAGGTGAAAGACTCTAGACTTGCCCCTGTGGTATTTCATTCCATTTCTCCCTGCCCACCTCTCCAGCCTCTCCAGGTCTCGCTGAATGGCAGCACAGCCTGCTGGGGTGTCAGCCACTCCTCCCAGTTCTGTGTCATCAGCAAACTTGCTGACAGTGCACTCTGTTCCCTCATCCAGGTCACTGATGAATATAGTGAATAGTAGTGGTCCCAGTACAGACCCCTGAGGGACTCCACTAGACAGAGGCCTCCAACTAGACTCTGCACCACTGACTACAACTCTCTGACTTCTTTACTTCAACCAGTTCACAATTCACCTCACTACCTGATCATCCAGACCACACTTCCTCAGTTTAGCTGCAAGGATGCTGTGGGAGACGTTGTCAAATGCTTTACTGAAATCAAGATAAACCACATCCACTGCACTGGCATCATCTATCCACCTGGTTATTTCTTCATAGAAGGCTATCAGGTTGGTCAAACATGACTTTCCCTTGGTAAAACCATGTTGATTGCTCCTGATGACCCTCTTGTCCTTGATATGCCTAGAGACAGAGTCAAGGATAATTTGTTCCATCACCTTTCTGGGCATGGAGGTGAGGCTGACTGGTCTGTAGTTACCTGGGTCCTCCTTCTTACCCTTTTTGAAGACTGGAGTGACATTTTCTTTCTTCCAGTCCTCAGGTACCTCCGCTGTTCCCTGGGACTTACTAAAGATGATGGAGAGTGGTCTAGCAATGACTTCCGCCAGCTCCCTCAGCACCCATGGGTACATCCCATCAGGGCCCATGTACATCCAGATTGCTCAGTTGATCCCTAACCCAGTCCTCATCAACCAAAGAAGTCTCCTCCTCTATCCTGACTTCCTCTGGGGCCTCAGTGGTCTGGGGCTCCCAAGGACAGTGTCCAGCAGTATAGACAGAGACAAAGAAGGCATTCAGTAACTCTGCCTTCTCTGCATCCTCTGTCACCAGGGCACCCACCTCATTCATCAGTAGACCTAGACCTACACTGTCTAGTGTTAGTTTTGTCCACAGTGTATTTGAAGAAGCTCTTTCCTTTGTCTTTGACCTCCTTTACAAGGTTTAATTCCAAGGAGGCCTTGGCTTTCCTAGTTGCCTCCCTACATCCTCTGACAATAGCCTTATATTCATCTCAAGTGTCCATCCCCTCCTTCCATGATCTAAAGACTTTCTTCTTCCACTTGAGTTTGCCCATCAGTTCCTTGTCTTAATCATGCAGGTCTCCTGGCTCCTTTTCTTGATTTCCTACTTGCTGGGATGCTCTGATCTTGAACCTGGAAAAAGTGGTCCTTGAATATAAGCCAACTATCTTGGGCCACTTTACCTTCTATTACCTTGTCTCATGAGATTTCCCCTAGCAATCTCTTGAAAGGGTCAAAGTTGGCCCTGCTGATGTCCAGGGTTGTGATCCTGCTTGGTATTCTGTTCCTACTACACAAGAACCTGAACTCCATCATCTCACGGTTGCTGCAGCCAAGGCTGCCCTCAACCTTCAGCGCTTCAACCAGACCCTGCTTGTTAGTGAGTATAAGATCCAGCAGTGCTCCTCTCATTTGGCCATACCTAAATGGAAGCTCAAGTTCCTCATTCCAGTTGGGGTTTGGACCCTCTGCTGTTGTTGTCCTGCAGACTGTTCGCTGAAAAGAAACTTCTACAAAAGGACGGACTAAAACCTATGAACAGAGATCAAAACAAAGGAAAGAGACCTCTATAAAAATTCATCAGAACATATTAAATGACACATTTTCAGGTATTTAGAAAAAAGAACCCAAACAAAAACTTTATGGAGATCAGGCTGGTCCAGCCTAGATAACACTTTTAATGCACCTTAAATATTGCACTTCACAGGCTTCTAAGTATTTATGAAGCTTTTAAAAATACTTGCTGTGTTAGCATTTTCAAAAGATTATATTTATTCAGAATACTTGGCATATTTATATGCACTGGCAAACCCACATTTTCTCCTGAGAGTGAGAAAACTACTGGCTATCTAATCAAAGAATGTAACCGAAACAGAACATGTGACCCGGACACATGTGGAAGAAAGTGCGCTTGCATTCTTATCTGTAATCCAAGCAGCCTACTGCTGCAATCCTGGTCGTCTCTGAAACTGGCTCCTGTTACAGATAAGCAACATCTACTAAACACAACAAACCCTTAATGTGATTAAAAATGCCTTAATGGAGCATTTCATTAACATCAAAACGCACATGGCAGAACCTTTTTAACATTTCAAAAAGCTGTAATTTTGAAGGGAAATCATAAGAAAAACAGGAAAAAACCCTGAAGAACTTCCACCTTCTTTCAGAAAGATGTTGAATTTAGTTCTCCAAAGCAAGCAAATGTAGTTTCAGTATCAGCTATAAGAATGGCTGTGCTGGTTTAGACTAAAACTGCACCAGGCCCAAAATTCAGGCTGTGAAAATGGCCATCAGATGACACATACAGAAGAGTGAGAACAGAGCAGGTATATGTGGTACTTTCTCCTATTACTCTTCCAGGCTTTAACTGTTTTCAGATGAAGGCTTTTCCTAAGCCTGTAACGATTTTTCTGTTCAGTACCTGTCAATGGATCACTCTTTGAAATACTTGCCCAGTACCCACTTCAATGCACACAAACCTCCTTAGTCCTCAATACATGTTGGCAACTTCTCTGGGCACCTACTAACTGCTGCATGAAGCATCACCACCTTCTGTTTGCTTTGAAACGAACTCCTACGAGTTTAATTCAACGATCCCTCACCCTTGTACTGAAAGAGCCAGTAAACAGTCAATCCCCATCCACGGTCCCTGTATTATTCATGATTTTGTGCCTCTCTACTGTAGTCGTCCTTACTTGCAGTTACTGCCATTTTGGCTGAAATTTTCCACTGTACAGTAGCCATTCCATATTTCTGACACCCTTTTCTGAAGCATTTACAGCTTTACTCACTTTCTGGAGGTCAAGGAGTGGGCAAGTCAACCTCACTAATACGATATCTTTCTGATGGTGAACGTTACTGTCTGTGGGAAAAAAGGAATGCTCACAACTTCACGTACGAAAATGTTAGTTTTGTAATATACCTGGTTGAATGCCCAGTCTGGGCTATCAGCTGGGCTCTGAACCGATGGAGAGGCCACAAACATCTCATTAAAGGACCTTGAAGATTTGGATGGTTGTTTAAGTTTGCTACAAGGGGAACAGACAACAACAACATCATCAACAAGAAAAGACGGAGAACACATTACAAAATATGAATCCCTCTACATTCTGTATTAACCATAGAGAATTCTGGAAATGCTTCTGGTCTTTTTGTTACGACTTTAACCTTGGAAAGATAGTTATTTGATTGAATAACACAAAAAGAATGCCAGAAAGAGGTTGCAAGTGTATAGCTTTTGTAAGTCTCACTGCAAAAGAGCACTTTGTGCCTGGAGGCTCTTTTCTGAAAGGCTTATCAACCCCAGACTTGGGGTTCTTTTGCCTCTCCCATACAATCTCCTTGTGCTACAGGTTTTTCAGTTTAAGGAGATGAATCCCCACAGAATTCAGAATTCATAGTGTAGACTTCACGGTACCCAGGCAAGGCCTCTATAACAAAATGAAACCCATATGAATATTACACAATCAGCAACCCCTGAGTGAAATAAAATAAATATTAAAAAATTTATTTTTATAGTGTTTCCATTTAACTTTTTTGTAATAACACCACAGTAGAAATTATCAAAGAATATTCATGGAGAAAGCAGCTCAAAGTAAGAGAACGTATAACGTACAAAGACCGGGAGGGTTTTTAGTTGTTTTTATAATACTGATAATGAATCGAAATTTTCATCTTCTCCTGTCTGTCAGCATGTTTCTAACATGAGCTGGTTTTGTTGTGTGAACTTACTTTCAGAAATCCAAGAAAATCTTTATTATATTAAAGAGAAAACAGCAGAAGATGCTAAGTTCTCTGTGTACAGTAATTGGTCAGCTTCCAAACAACTTAAGAGTTAAATGCAAGGTGTATTTAGTTTGGGAGATAAAATACTAATGCACTAATACACAGTTTCTGGAACGGAACCAGAGTACTTAGAACTCAAGTATCTCTATGTGACACAGCATCACGCAGCGCAGGCATTGCCTTAATGTGCCTGAAGGCAACAGTCACCTTTAAAATTCATCGCAGACAAATTAGGCTCAGTCCATTAACTTAAACAAACAGTTCATGAAGATGACCAACATGCTACACTCAGGATGCAAATACAGTATCCCACAATGAAGAACTGGTGGGGTTTTTTTTTAATCCTTAGTTTTGTTATTTCATTAAGATAGTATGAATTAAAATTGCCCTGAGTATACCTCACAAGCTTGCTTAAGGTATAATTCCTCTGATATTACCAGAGTTACAATGTCATCAAAGCTGTAATTATCTTCCAGATAGGTTTTTCCTCAAGCAGATGAATATGTTTTTTGGTAAAACATTTCCTGAATTTAGCAATTATTGATAATTCATCATATTATTGTACAAACCTACAAACCAGCAGTTCTTTATCATTATTAACAAAAAGATAAATGTATATATGCTTTTATCATGAGGATCAAACCAACACACATGGCTGAATTTTAACATTACTTGCTTCAGCTGTCCTCAAAACAGCTGCAGCCAGAAAAAAAAAATTGTACTGGAAACAAGCATTTAAACATACCTCATCACTGGTTTTCTCACTGGAATATCATAAGCTCTAATGATGTTCACTAACAGTTTTATGTCTCCATCTGATAAATTCTGTGCTGTCACCTTCCTCCTTTCTTTTCTTCTTGGTTTTAATGGTCTTTTTGGCTCTGCCAGTTTAAAAAGGCTGAGTCCCAAAATACTAATAATCATAAAACAGATATTTAGTCATTTTTGCATAGAATCCAGCAATCTAATGTTACCATGACATACATGTAAATTATGCACTAACAGAAGAAGGAAATATATGCTCCTGTTAGTGCCATACAAAATTCCATGAAATGTCAAAATGTTTTAATTGTTTAGCACGACACAATACAGTTCTGTCTTATAGTTCAGGAATTACAGCTTAAATTTCCCAAACTAGGTAAAATACAAATAAGACAATTACACAGGTTCAACAGAGTTCTAAACTACAGTGCTATAAACAATGTATCTAGCAGATGACAACCACTGTATGGAATAGGCAAAAAACTCTAATTACACAGCTATGGACAACAAGAAATAGAAAGGAAGCAGAAGGAATATGCCACAACATACCCTGGACCCTCAGAACTTATAACCCAACGCAAAGCAGGACCAAAGGAAAAAAAAAACCAACATAAAACAGGAAAAGAATAAAAAGCAGATATATGTTTTTGAACATCATTGATATTAACCACATACATTCTAAACTCTACTTTAAAAACTGATAGCAAATGGAATTATTTCTTTATACATTAAAAAAACCCCAAACAAATTACTGATAAAATACACAAAACCATGAGTTAATGAAATATGTCACTAAGTTGATGCTTTAAACAAATCATGGTGTATTTTAAATTCACTAGCCATAGAAATTAAAAAATACAATGCAATATGAACAATATTTTTGTCATAACAAAATATCAAAGAGGTATTTGATTTTAAACAACTCCAAAACCTGATTATAGTCTGTTTGGATTTTTTTCATTCTGTGATATGAAAACACAAACTAAAAAAATAGGATGAACTCTTTTATAAGTGAGCAAGTCTCTCTATCTCCAGCAGATGGGACTGTTTAGATTTACACTGCTGACTGAAAAAGCTTTGTCTGTTCTTTATGAGTGTCACATTTATAGTGAACATGAACAATTCATACATAGAAAAATAACTCTTTCACAAACTGTCTTCTTACATAGATTTTAAGTGAGCAACACTAACTAAGAATCATCTACGCAGTGATGACTGATAAATCAACAAGTACAGGTTTGGAACAAAAATTCAGAGAAAGTGCTTAAGTAATAAAGCAAATAATAATCTTAAAAGGAAAAAAAAAAAGTAATTTCCAAATGCAGCAACGTTTCTGAAAGTAAACAGCATATGATGATATCCAATGACAGCAAACAAATATATGAGAAGTAAAATAAAGAAAAAAGATTGATAAAAAAAATCTGTGGCACATTACTTGTAGGGCATATGCACTATGTGAGCATCATCTATAGAACTAGCAGTAGGGCTACTACCTCTGATGCTTGCCTGATATTTGGAAGTCATTAAATCTGGCACCAGCTAGGGCAATGCTCAGCTCTGATGCATATATCCTGCTAAATCTTATTTGCATGCTGTCACATTACTTCTGCCAAAAACCAGACTTTTCCGTAAAAAAGCTTTTCTGCACTGTCTATGCATGCACTGTCTGTACTGGCAGAGGTGTACACAATGACTGGAAGTTCATGTGTATTACACTAAACACAAAATCACATTGGTTAGTTACATCTATACACTTTGCAAAAATAGATCAATTTTACATTGGTTATTTTGATTTAGAACAAATAAAGAGAGCTCACTTACCCTAGGCTGGGAATCTCCTCTTCATTGACAAGGTCAGAGAGAACAAAATGATGTTTTGCTACAAGGAAACGGTTTATTACTGATTCTCGGACCTGTGAATGGTGAGGGAGAAGACACAAATTTCTAATCAAAACTCACTGCAAATATTTGCATTCTGTCTATGAAACACAAAATGTCCAAATGTACATTCTTTATTTTTTACCACTTTTTTAAAAGAGTCACAGTCCAAGGAAAATTTTCTTTCCACCGGATATGTATTCAGAATATAATTCAAACTCGTTTTACAAATACAATGATTCTCTAGAAGCATACTGGCTAGACAGGTGCAACAACATGTGAAAGCATACAATCAGAAAATTGAGTCTTATATGCCTACAGCTCATCATCAGAAATAGTCACAACAATAAATGACACCAACAGACATTTCTTTTCCACGTTCAAACGAAGTTGCAGAAAAGGCTGTAAAGAAACCTGTGCTGACAGGTTAAGACCAGCTGAAGAACAGCAATAACAAACAATTTTCTGCAATATATTTTCCTTTGTTATTTTTTTAAAAAGTTTTTATTTAAATTAGTCTTATTACTCATATTACATCTTTGTGTTGAAGTGATAGGTATATAAAGATCACATTTCAGAGTGATTTCAGAGTGAACTGAATTTCAGTTGATATAAGCTAATTTGCAAGCACATCTGACCATTTCTAAAAGAGTAAAATATCCAAATATTGTTTTTAAAAAGGCTACTTGTATTTAACCTAAAAGAATGACAAGTAAAGGTACCATACTATATATTCAGTGTGCTGCATAAACTGTGTATTTGAATACACACTTAAATACCATGCAAAACATAAAGGGCTGACACAGAGATGACAGCTTTGTTAATTTAGTTTATTATCATACTGAATCTGGGCTTTGGCACTTACCTTGGAGATTTAAACACTCTTCATTGTCTATGATTCTTTTACAAACTGTTCTTTCTAACATGACAATTATTAGCTTTGTACTGCATCAAATCAACCTATTACCATATTACATGGTTGGCTAGGATTTGAGGCACTTTCTAGTATTTGCAGTAGTGGTAAGAAACTGGCAGCCATATTTTGCACTTGCTATTTTGACAAAACAGTCAAATTGCAAACTTCTCTTGGTTATGTGACCGATGCTTTCATATCATTTTTTCCCTAGGGATTAAAGAGAATGTCATGCTAACAGAAAGAACAGACTATGAAAATAAATTAAATCAAGATAAGGAGAGGATGTTACTCTAATACTCCAATGAAGGTAATGTGATGGAAGATATGCCCTCTGCCTTAAGCTGCAGGGCAAGACACCACTGTGTAATGTATTAAATGATTTTTAACAGTGGTTAGGCTGCTTTCATGGAGAGAATTTTCTTATAATCACAGCTTACAAGGATAATAGGGAGGAGAAGGAAATCAGTGAATACGTTGGACACAACAGTAGAAATCTCTGGGACACCAGAGCAAAAAACAATTTACAGAACTGCTAGAAAAATCCAGAATGGCTGGTCATTTTGTACATTGCATCTGTTTCAATAACATTAAACGAGTCACCCACAAACCTCCCCTTGTTCTGTTTGACCAGTTTCAGGCTTAACTTGATGTCCTGGTTTGAGGACCTTGACATTTGGGACTTTAAAGATGCCTGTAGGTTATGTTTAGAGCTGAATCAGTTTTGAAACATTCATAGAAATACAGCATTCAAGTACAGAAGCAACATATGGCCTAGAGAAATTCAGTGGATCCATATTTTTGCAGCTTACCTTCTGCAGATAGTTGGCAACAACTGCTCTGTGTTCATCTAGGTAATTTTTGCTGTCGATCACATCCCTCTCTTGCAGTCTCTGCTCATAGTCCTAAAGATATTTACTAGAGTTTGTGATTTGATATATATTCATAAATGTATTACATACAAGAAAAATGGTAAACATTTCATTAATATTAATGTGTGGATCATCGTAAACTGAAACAGATGTCAGAGGTTTCTAAAGCTATTTTTTTAATGCTAATGTATACAGCAATAGCACTGCTAAACTTCCATGAATAAAGACAAGAATTCCATTAAGTTACAAGATTCATATGGTTTAAATTACTATGAATAATTTGAAGATTTCCCTCTCTTCTTTTAAAGCTGAACTTTGACCTGCTGCTGTAAACTGAAATTCCATTTGCACTGAAAATGGCTACTCTTACTCCAGCTGCGATAAGGAGAATCCTTTATAAACAGAAGTGATGTGGTTTTCACGGAAGATAACCTGAAATCTGAACTGTGTTTTAATACACATGACTATTTTTCATAGTATCTAACACTGGAAGAAGCTCTACTTGTAGGACACTTTGTTGAGAAACAATAATTGAGATATCTTTAAGTTATATTCAAGAAATAGAGATTTAAGAGTATAATAAAACTCTTTGTTTGTACATTGTGAGAAACTGAAAGCTCTTCAAGCATCCAGAGCATGAAGATTTTGGTTTGCCTGAGGCGTGACAGAAGAGCCTGCAGCCTAATTGGAAGGCTGAGGTGAATACTAGTTACCAGCACAAGAAATGATTTACAGGAAGCACTTGGTTCTTAGGGAGAAGTAAGTTGATGGAATGTTTCTCAGGGCTGTGGTTACTATTCTGGTGACTATAACAAAAGCTGTACTGACAGATGCAACTTTTATCCACAAGATTAGGAAAGCATGTCATAAATCAAGAAAAGGCTACCGCCAACAGATCAGATGTAGGTACGACCACACAGCTTGTCATTTAGGGATGGCGACAGGATATAGATTGAAAGCATCACTGCTGTCAATGAGTAGAATGCAGTTATTCTTGGTTGGGATAACCTCAGGAAGTATGGGTTTGAATGGACTGTTTGCTGGGTTAAAAACAGGATGGACAACTGAGCTCTAATAGAAGGATCAAATAACTTAATGTCCACTTGTTGTCTTCTAACTAGAAAAGTGCCCCTGGGACTGATTACAGGGGCCAGTATTACTCAGTATCTTCATCAGTGACCTGGATGAGAAGACAATATGCTGTGAAGCAATTTAGCCAATGATATCTGATTAGGAAGAGTGGTTAATACAGTGAATGACCGAACCACAATTCAGAGGGCTCTTGATAATTGAAGACTATGACAACTAATGTCTCAAGGAAGGAAAAAGCAAAATTCTGTATTGAGGGTGGAGTGTTCTGGCACAGACTGTAAAACAACCAGCAGAATAATAGCCACACTGCAAAAAAACCAAACCAAAACAAACCAAAAATCTGAGATTTACAGTTTAACAACAACCGTGTGTTCTTTCATCAAGAGGCAAACTGCAGGCTACATTAGGAGTAGCATGGCCTACAGAAAAAGGGAAATTACTAGCTGCTCCAACTTGGCACTTGTGAGGGCATACCTGAAGTATTGTGTCCAGTTTGGGGCTGGCAGTTCAAGAAGCATGTATAGAAACTGTATGGGGTCTACTAAAGGACAACTAAGACAGTCAGAGGCCTAGAGTACATGACCTAAAAGAAGAAGTCAGAATCTAAATATAATGTAGGTTGGAAGATAACTTCTGGTGGTCATCTGATCCAAACCCTCACTCAAAGCAGGGACAACTCCAATCCAGATGCTCAGGGCCTTTGCCAGTTGAATTTTCAGTATCTTCAGAGATGACAATTCTATGAAATTGTTGAAAAATGTGTTCTAGAATGTTAATACAGTTGTTGTGAAAAATGTTTTCATTATATCTAACTGGAATTTCTCTGGGAGTAACTTGTAACTATCATTATCTCGCCTCTAAGATGAGTCTTGCTCTGTTTTCTCTGCACCATCTCACTAGGTACCTGAAGGAAGCAGTAAGATACCTCCTTAGCCTTGTCTGCTTAGGCCAAAACAAACTTAAGTCCTTTCAGCATCTCCTTGTATGTCACATGCTCCATCCCCGTAGATATTCTAGTATCTCTGTGCTGGACTTGCTCCAGTATTTTAGTGTCTGTCTTGCACTGGACAAGGTGTTCAAATAAATTAGTCTGGTGAGGAAGAGATTAATGAGCAATCCCATCTCTGCACACAACTATTTGAGGGGCAGTTACAAGGAAGAGAGTGCCAAACTCATCTCTGTAGTTACAGACAATATAACATGGGAAAACAGATTTTAAATATGACTTGGAAGGCTCAGGTTGGATATGAATTATTTTTTTGGTTTTTATAAATAATCACTGGAAGGGTAGCACAGCATTGGAACAGGTTATGCAGAAAAGCTGTCGAATCTCCCATTTAGAGGTTTTCAAGGCTTGGCTAGACAAATACACAGCTGACCTCATCTAGTGCTGGCAACAGACCTACCACTTCAGTGGAAGGCAGGACTAGAGGACCTCCAGACAATATTTTCCAAACAATATTTCCACAATTCTAAGAATTTTCAAACTTCTTTGCCAAATAGCTAGTAAACCAACTAGGAACAATACCACTTTAAACTTAGTTTTGAAGTTTATGTCATATAAAATGAACTTGGCATGAGTGCTCATGAGGTTATCCAGTTTACCCTTAATGGAAAAAAAACCAAAACAATTCTGAAACTATGGTTTTCAGTTTTGAATGGTAACATAAAATGAACAAAGTTAGTCTGTAAAATCAAATGGATCAGAAATGTATATCAAAGATGTGGCACATCTTTTATTTAAAGATACAAAGCTAATCTAAAATTTAAAAAAAGGAGAAAAATTTATTGCATTATTGAATTAATAAATATCTTTTAAAAAAAGATATAGTCCAAAAGAAATGGAAGAAATACATTTTTTCAAATAAATTTATGTAAGAAGAAGCAGGGATAAAACAGCAGTTGCCAGAATCTGAGATGATTCTGATCCTTCTAAGGCAGTGAACACACTAAAATGCTTCTTAGCTACACAAATTGCTAAAGAACAAGAGAATGCACAACTTAACACTAATAATGGTGTTCAGATTAAAAATAGTCGAAGTATGACCCAAATAAAAAAAAAAGCACATACTGCATTTCAGTAAGGTTTGTAACAGACAGGCAAAGACAGGGTAAGCTCATTGAAACAACACACTAAACCAGAAATAACTGCAATATAGGCTGTAGCAAAATATAAAAAAGTTTTAATGCTTTTTTTAGCCATTGCTTATAGCATTCTCCACAGAAAGGGCTCAAAAGTTATTAAGTTCAAGCCTGAATTGTCTTTGCATTACCTTTCTATATTTGATACCCCTTTAAAAAAAAAAAACAAACCCCAAACAACAAAGTATCTCAGAACATTGTTGTGTACAGCAGTTGCTGTGTTTTATTTTTCTCCTTCCACAGCACTGCCTTGGAGAGAAGCTATCTCAATTAGATTAAAATAACACTAGCAAAGACTGAAGAAATAATTTTTTTTTTTTTTTTTTACACAGCAGCACAGTTGTACTTTCTTTAAGGCACAAACTGATTTAATTGCAAGTGAAATAACATCAGCATTAAAACTAGAAAAGAATTATTTCAGGTAACACTCTACCTGGAAGATTTTCTCACTGATTTCTCGTTCATGTAAAGGGACTTGCTTATAGTTTCGGAACTCTGCCACCTCCTCATTTCTGAGCTGCAAGAGTCGGAATCTCTTTGATCTATTAAATTCCTCATCAGAAACAAAATTAAATTCTTGCTGCAACTGTTCCAATCTGAAGAAATCAGGAACACGTGCCTCTCCACTTGTAGCAACCTAAATTAGTAAAAAAGAAATATTAACCTTTTCATACCAAGTAAAAAAGTCTATACAAGAACTTCTGTATTATACGCATATTGCAATGATGTTCATTTTAAGCAAGAACGATTGAGATGGATCAAACTGAGACTGCAACACTAAAAGTTTTAAGTAGGTTTTTGTTGAGCAATGTATATGAGATAATACATTTAAAAATACAGTAAAATTCTATTTTCTTGTAACAGAGACAAAACATTAAAGGAAATAGGAAAACTATTAATAGGAAAACTATAACATAGCAGAGTAACTTGGGAAGCTGTAGTGTAAAGACAATTCATTCACATAACTTCAGCTATGTAAATAGCTTCTTGATATGAGGTTTAGAGAAGTCCCAACTTCAACACACTAGATCTCTTAGTGCAATTGTCACTAATAAGCAACTTCTTACTTAATACCATACAAGTACACTGGTAACAATCCTGCACTTCAAGGAAACAACAAACTCAGTTGGTTTTTTAAAAAAATTTATAAGTGAATCAGTTTGAGTATTCCTTTACACCTATTTTTTCCCCTATACCTAGAATACTACTGGATTAATTAATCATACTCATTAATAAACCATTAACCCACTACTAAAGGGTTTAATCACATATTTAGTAGAAATTTTGCTTCTTATCACTCGCACAAGTACGTCCGTGTCACAAGTTCAAATGCTACTATCTCCCTGGCATGCATGTAGATTGCCTGAGAAAGTCCTGGTGACTGACTGTGTGTTTCACATATCCATTAGCCCTACAGCTCTGAAAAAGCCACCTACCATGATCAGCTGCATCAGAGCTGCATTGTTTGGGTCATTTGGATCAAGTTTTGCTTCTGCTGCCCACTTAGCTAGTTTCTTCATGTCGGTTAAGCCTGATGTGCCAATGGATGCAATAGCATCAATGTTTTTTAAAGCACTAAAAAGACAGAATTGACAGAACTTATACATAGAGTACATATGATTTAGCAATACAAAAAAGTATTTAAAATAATCTTAGAAAACCACAAAAAGCTCCTCACAACCTGATTAGTAAATTCCACTACACAATTCTTAGTTGTAGCTGTGCAACAGGGGGAATGATGAATTGCAAAGGAAAGTAAAGGGGAAATGTAAAGGAACTGGTGGGTGAGAACTTTTATACAAGGTAGTAAGGTGCTTGTTGATACATTTATGATCCACCTACACTGTTCCATGTTACTGATTTCTAGGAAGTAAGATTATAAATTGTCTCACAGCATGAAAGTTAACATAAGAGTTTTAACTATCCATACTGAAAGAACTTCTCACATGTACAGTCCTTGCTTGTGCTATGTCTTAAATCCTGTCTTTGACCTGTCTCCTGGGTGGCTCTCTCAGACCTTCACTGTAGCTTTGTTCTCTGCCTCCTCCCCTGCTGTTTCTGGATAGACCTGGGGCCCAATTCATCCCCTTGCCATAGCTGGGATGGCTGCCAGCACCCTCCTCTTCCTGTCACGGTCACCTCCTGTAAGATTCCATGCTCGCTGGCGAAGAAACTGCCAGTGCTGGGCCACCTTTGCAGCATTCTCCCTTGTGCTGCAGCCTCGCTCTTGGTCCTCTCTGACACTATGAGTCCCATCTCCACTCATCTTCTGGATGCTCCTGCTCACTTTCTTGTATTCACAGTGGGCTAGCAAGTATGGTAGGTAGTCTGGAGGTCATTAGTACACTGACTTGCTGGCCAGGCTTCTGGCATCTTCTCAGAGAAGCCACCCCCAAAACCTCACTGCTACCAAAACCTTGCCATGTGTCAGAGACGGTGACAAGGGTGGTGTAGTGTATGCCTCAACATCGCTGAATCAGTGTAAACAGACTGCAAACTACAAACTGGACGACGATTTGTCCAAGGTGATGACAAAGCAACCTGGCTCTATCAGTGGGGATAGGCTCCAAACCACGAACTGGACCACAGCTTGTCAGAAATGGTGCCTTATCAGCGTGGACAGCTGCAACCACACCCCTACACATGAGCCCAGACCAAGGGCCTGGAAGACCGAGGGGTCCGGAGACCCCTGAAACCCCCCTGAGGCCCCTCAGAGGTGGTGCTGGGCATGCGTGGCACCCACGTGGTAGGTGCGGATAAGCAGGACAGTCCCTGATAAAAGAGCAGGAGCCACGAACATCGAACAGAACGTTCTCCCACCGGACCTGAAAGCACATCGGGCTGACGGGATGCCACAGATCCGTGGTGGTAGCTATCGCAACTGACTCTTATCTTCCTTCCTTTCCTTTCTCTCTCTGCTTTGCAAACTTTTGTCGGGCAAATAAAGCCACTTGGCGCTTTGACTCCGTTTTGAGTCTTAATTCTGTTCCCGAAAATACGAACAAAATTTCACTCTGGTTTATGACCAGCACACGACACCATGTAAGCCCAAACACCAAGACATGCATTTTATTAGTCAAATGCCACAGAAGGTGGATGTTTCCCCTTCTCTTGTTAGCGGTGCTAATTTGAGTCTTTGTTCTCTACTTATCTGAATATTTTCAAGAAAGATTTAAGAATGTAGGGATCTTTCTCGCACTTGGTTAGAATTAGACAAATATCCAGTGGTTACTGGAGCAACAGATAAAGCAGTAACATGAAGGTTCTATCTTCAGGCACCAGCCTTGAACAAATGCACACTGAATCACAATTGTCTTGAAAAGCTGATGGGCAGCAAAAACTATATGCATAAAAATCTTGTCACCAACTTTCCCAACAGAAAATGGAAAGTCACAGAAGGTTGTTCATCTCTGGAGGATGATGCAGTGTTTTACAGTAACCTTCCTTCTGAAATTCCCCATTTTTCCATTTGCTATGGTGATTAGCCTCTGAAGTTTAAAGTCAGCCTTGGGGAATGCATCTTTCTGTTTTAATCTCATGCTGTTCTAGTCTCATTGAAGTCATCAGGCTACTCGTATGCTGATCAGCAAATTACTCTTTAACAGCTGCAGCTTGGGTCAAAAGGAATAACAGTGATTTGGATGCCAATATCTAGCCTTTAACTAAGAAATTGACAGAATCTAATCAACTGGAAGAGGCACTTGCTCAGTGTTAATAAGCATGGGAAAACTCTTAAGGCTTTACAGTGGAGCTACCCAAGGACATTACAAGAGCAGACTATGTATCATCTCCTTGACTTTACTGGAATTGTATGAAAGCAACAAAATAGACAAATAATCCACAATGTCCAACTTGCAGCCACAGGACAAATCAGATTGTTTTGAATGGAATAATACACTCATTTCTGCAGGTCAACAGGCTTATGATGGAGAAAAATCATGAAAACATATCATCTTGAACTGATCCAACAGACAAGAATTTTTCACTGATTAATTCACTAGCAGTGTCAAGCCCCCACACTAACTTCTACTGCTTTCATAGAGTAATTTTCATAATTAATTACAGAAAAGGCATTTAAAGCATGTATCCCAATAGATTCCCCAAATTCACTTGGATAAGAAAAAGCTTAGCAAAAGCTAAATGCAAAATTAGCAAAATTATTACAGAAAGTTCCTTGCTAATATCTACATCTTCTATCAGAAAAAACATAAAAATTCATTAATCATCTTTAATATTGTGTATAAACAATATACTAAAAGATAACATTTCTAACTAAAATATATTTACTAAAAAAGTGTACCCTAAGATATCTACAGAGGGTTACAATGCAAAGTAAAATATCTAAACTATAGAAAAATTATGGAAATTCTGGATTATGAAAGTCTAATTTTTTAAAATACTAGCATATCCAGTTTCTCATGAATCACTGAAAATTCATACTGTATTACCTTGGAATGCCTGAGTTTTGCTGAGACTTTGGAGGAATTAAGGGGATTCCTTTTTCTCCAACTGCCCAAGAGACACTACTGGATACTTTCCCAGAGGTCATTAAAGTCATTTTGTTGCTACCATCAGCTTCAAATGAAAAGGACACACCTATCAAGGGGAGGGAAAACCCAAAGTAGTTTATTTATGCGTTCAAACACAATGTCTAAACATTTCACAATATTTTCTGGAAATAAGTAATCAAACAACCTGTGCCTTTATATAAATGGGGTAACATAGGGGTCTCCATAACATCCTCGTAAGTAAGCCCAGGAAGTGTTAGACAAGTGGAGAGCAAAGTATATTGAGAACCGGCCGAACAACAGAGGTCAGAGAGTTGTGATCAGTGGCACAGAGTCCATTTGGAGGCCTGTAACTAGCAGAGTTCCCCAGGGGTCAGTGCTGGGTCCAGGTTTGTTCAACATACACATCAGTGACCTGGATGAAGGGACAGAGTGTAACCTCAGCAAGTTTGCTGATAATACCAAACTGGGAGGAGAGTCTGACACACCAGAAGGTTGTGCTGCCATTCAGCAAGATCTGGACATACTGGAGAATTGGACATGGGGAACCCAATGAAATTAAACAAGGACAAGTGTCACATCCTGCACCTGGGGTGGAATGACCCCATGCACCAGTACAGGTTAGGGGTAGACCTGCTGGAGGTCCATGGAGAAGGACCTGGGAGACCTGGTGGACAGTACGTTAACCACGAGCCAGCATTGTGCTCTTGTGGCCAAGAAGGCCAATGGTATCCTAGGGTGCCTTAAGAAAAGTGCGACCAGCAGGTTGAGGGAGGTTCTCCTCCCTCTTTACTCCACCCTAGTGAGGCCACATCTGGAGTACCGTGCCCAGTTCTAGGATTCCCAGTTCAAGAGAGACAAGGACCTACTGGACAGAGTTAATTTTCATCAGAGGACTACAAAGATGATTAGGGGACTGAAGCATCTCTCTTACAAGGAAAGACTGAGAGATGTGGGTCTGTTCGCTTTGGAGAAGACAGAAGGGATCTGATCAATGCTTATAAATAACTAAATGGCGAGTGTTGAGAGGATGGGGCTGTTCTCTTTTCAGTAGTTTTCAGATTCAGCATACTGTTATTAATGATAAACATATAACATACACAGTTGTATATACAATCATTATTGTCAATGACATTTACACACACATTTGTTGTAATGATTTTTTTAATCACATTTCTTTCTTACACAGCTTTTTTATCTGTTCTTCTGCTATAGATTGGTATGTCATATATGGCAAATTTATACACGTCAGTCACCTCACAATGTCATTCAAACATTATACAAACTTGAAAGTTCCATAAGCTACTAAGTATTATTCTTGTTTTCCTTTTTCCTATCTCTCCCTTATTTTATCTTACTAAAGTTTTAGGGGTAAAATGTGTTGCAGGATTTCAACAAAGCAAATAGGAAGACAAAAATATACTCTGCATATAAATATACACAACCAGTTCTTCAGTGGTTTAAAACTTTAAAATCACTGGAGCTATACTGCTTAACACCATCTGTTCCCTCTAAAGTGTCAGAGGCCTGATTACTTAAATACCAAAAAAAACCCCAACACCTTTTATAGATAGTACAGCTTTACTAATATTACAAGCCAAATAGTAAACCCACACATTTTCATTATTTACAGCTTAAAATTAGTAAGAAACAAATTCCACAGCAAACTTTAAACTAAGACTCATGACTATTTTATAAGATTCGGTTACATAAACTATAAATGCTCTTAATAGAATTTACTCTGAAACTTAAAACCAGCTATTAGCTACATGGTTTCAGCAAAATGAGAAACACTGAAGCGAGAAAGACTGAGAGTCCTTACCACTTCCAACTCCTTCGTGGTCCAGCATCACACGGTGATTGCTGCTGAACTCGATCTCTTCAATAGGAGCACTGCCTGTCAGAACTGTAGTTTCGGGAACAGGTATGAACACTTCAGCCAACAAGGTGGTACTGCTCATACCCATTGTTTCATATATCTAGAAAAAAACATGGTAATAGACACAGTAAAAAATGTACACATGCATACGTGAGAAGTTGTAAACATATTGTAGGGTATTTGGACAACAGGTTTTATTATGACTTAAGCATGAAATAATTTAAGGCACTTGTATTCATTTACTTTCTAAATTATCCAATTAACAGACACTTCAGCTGTTATCAGCTAACTTGGTCTGAATTTTTCTTAAAAGTATATCCTCCCCACCTTTCTAATGCACCTGAGAATAGTATAAAAAACTCTAGGCTTTAAAGAGCATCATTATACCCTATGCAATGGCTTGTGGCAGTCACTGGCATGAGGTGAATCTGTCAGCAGGATTCTTCTTCACTAACCCTCCCTTACCACGAAAGGCAAGGTAAGGCACACAGTCCCTCTTCTGGCAGTTACTGCAGGCTGCTTCCCTCTTTCCTGGCCAGCTGCAGGCTCTGTGATGCAAGTGATTTCTCCACTCATACATTTTTAATCCGTTTTTAATGTTTTCCTTTTCCCTTCAATCTGTGCATTACATAAACAGAGAAGGCAAGGGGTATACACCCTCCCCTGAACTACCAATGATGTTACCTAACAGGAAAAGTCATCTAACAGAAGTAGTAGGATCCTGAGAGTGTTCCTGCTAAAAATATATTGTATTGGCTCTGAAAATTATTCATGTGACTCATTCATGAATTCATATTTTAAATGGCGGTGGGGGTGGTTTTGAGTTAACTGTACTTTGATCAAGTGCAGTTAGGGACATAACTAGAAATGACTTTTTTTCTTCTCCTCCTCCAGTAAACATTATGATGTTTTTTCTATGCAGACAATAACGCTTCAATATGACCATTTTTGGCAAGCTTATCTGTAACATAAATCAGTTTTTCTAGAAATAAGAGGCTTCTCCACTAACATTTAATCACATGTTCCAATTACTTAGCTTCCCCCATGCAGATCATAGCCATGTAATAGATATAACACACACATATACATAAAAATAAATAAATATTTATATAAGCACAAGTATCAAAAATGTATCAGCAAAGTTAAACATTTGTGACTGGGAAAGCAAGGAAGAGTTATAAGATTGATCATGTATAAAGGGTCTTTAACAGGTTTTTCAGTCTTTACACTTTACCATAGAGCACGATACAAGCACTACAGAAGCAATTACATTTCAGACTAAAAAGTTACCATGATAAGTCATTATCTACCTGTAGTTTTAAACTCTCTGGCCAATTGAATATTTGTAAATTGAAAATCTGTCCAAAGTGAACTCTGAAATCTGAACTTATGGGTTGGGTAACAGTTCTTGATACTTCTTTGGAGTTGAAAAGGACTTTTATAAATGCTGAGCGTTTCTTCACATCTTCTCGTCGCAAAACTTCTGCTCTGTAAGTAAGTCAAACAAGCTGTCATATCTTTTTAATAACATTTTTATTCTTTGGTTATTTTTAATAAGCAACTGATTCCTCAAGAGGACACAGAAGTCAACTAAATAAAAGTGGTATTCTTCTAAAAATGTCACTACAAAGGAATGACTTGATAACTATTATTTAACATTATTATCATTGTTGTATTATCTTCTCTTGTACATGAAATGATTTAAAAATGAACAGGTCAAGTTTTAGATCCACAAAGCCACCTCCATAAAAAAAGAGAGGTCTTTAGGGAAACAAAATAATCTTCTCCTCCCTTCCTCTAAAGCACAACAAATGATACAAATTAAGTTCAGACTTTGATGTTGTCAGTCATTGAAAGTAGAACAGCCAAGCAATATTCCTTGATGAGGCTATTTGCTGAATGCGTACAAACCAGCACTTTTTAAATTACTAAAATTTGCTAAATGGATATTAAATTGTGTGAGTAAATGTGGAAAGTAACACAAACAAGTAAATTTATTTATTTTATTCACAGTGAAATCTCTGGTTTGCTGCATTATTTCTTTATTTTCCCTTTTCTTGACTATGGCACAGACCTGGTGGAATGATAAAGGACTAGCTAGTGAGTGGTACTGCCAGAAGTGACCTCAACTCTACACTGAAAACAACTTATTCATATATATGCCACTGTTCTATGCAGAACATCAAAAGGTTCAAAGGGAATGCGTAGACAGCATTCTCTGAGCCCACTATACACAAGATTACATGTGACTTGAAAACAAATTAAGTTCTATCACCTTCAGAAGCAGAAGTTTTACCACTAGGCTAAACAGAATAGCAAGCACATGCTTCTGGAGTTGTATGAACAATCAATTAATAAATAACAGTAGAAAATAATAAACAAAGTAATTTGCAGGCCAATGTTTATCTTACCGAGGACAAAGGTCATTTGGAGTTATGCTTCCTGACAGGACCAGTTCAGGAATCAGAACAGGCTCTCCAGGCTTCCTCCTGCAGTTGTCAGCTTTTTCTCTAACCTGCTGCTCTATTTCCAGACTACTGGCCATTTTAGGTGGGATGGGTTTTATACGTTCCTCACCAAGATCACAATCTTCTAATGATTCTTCTTCTTCATGAATTTCTTTTTTCTTCTTTTTCTTCTTGGACTTCTGCATATAAAAATAATAATGTTCTACTGATTGAAAGAAGTTCAGGAAGAGGGTTTTTTTCCCCTCTTGTTCTTTTGATTCACAAATGATAAACATGTACGAGAAACTGTGTAATTTTAAAATCAGCATATACAAAAATAAGATTTCTCTCATTCTATAGTACTACTTCAGATTCAGAATTCAGCAATGCATTCCATTCATATGCTTCAAAAACATAACGTGCTTCAAACAAATAACTTAACCTTCCCAACCAACATACAAAATAAACATGTTTTTCAATACTCAACTGACTTCTCATTCAGCTTGAGTTACCATGTGCATCCTGTTAGGATTGAAGAAAGGTTACCCAACCAGTAGATACAGTTCTTCAAGATGTATTGCCTGCATACACATTGGCAAAGTGAATGCACAAGTGCCACAAACTTTGGCACACAAGCTTTTTAGCTTGGCAGTATCTTCAGCATGAGCAGAATGAAACTCCTCCTTCCTTTATGCCAAGAATAAACAGAATACCACCTGCCTTTCAGCATCTCCCAACCAGCAGAGCTCATCTTCATGTGCATGTTTAGCTTTAAACAAGTGCAAGCAGACTTGTCTACTTCCACAGACTTACAGTTTACTTGAAAGCACCAGCCACCTCATGACTGAAGACACCATAAGCAGAAGAGGATGAGGCAAGGAAAGCAAACAGCTTCTCCTCACTAAGGAAACATTTAGCCAAACAATTTGTTGACATACTTTTATTCATAAACATCCTTTCTTTCTTGGCCTAATTTTATGTTACCCTTTGTATTTTTGTGTTTCCTTTTAAATTTATCTATCTAGCCTCTTCTACCTTAGATTCATGTGATCTGTCCTAGTAAGACAATACCAGCAGATTAACAAAAAAAAAAAAGTAAAGTAAAATAAAGTACTTCTGGACATGAAAGGAAGGTCTATGTACTACCTTTCACTTTAAAAGAAAAGAACCACAATCATCTCAGTCTTAGGACAGTTTGTGAATAACACAATAAAACCACACTAAGAGCAGCTTTGGCTGGAACCACCCACCACTGTATTTGTGAAGGCATAACTGCCTAGAGGCAGATGAACAGTTCCCATTAGGATCAATACTCAAGGCTGTCTGCCTTCATTTGATGCACCTTATTCTACAAGTGAATTACATGATGCTAATGAGCTGTGCCTACTTGTGTTCTGATAAGAGGAATTTCCAATACCTACAGGTCAGCTTTCCCTCATTTTAAGTGCCTTCCACAGATGTTGCATGCATGTGAGAAAAAAATAAAAGTTTTCACTTTTGGGATAGTCCTGAAGAAAATTTTACATGAGATGACATCAACAGCTTGTTGATTAGAAACACCCCATCATTATTTTGCTTCACCACTCGTACATACACACAAAATTCATCTGAGTTTTTTCTTTGCAACAAGGACATGAATTTAATAGAAATACTGCAAAACAATTAAATTTGAAGAAATAACTTCTGAAGTGCTGACAATCAATAGCAGGATGACAGTGCTCCTCAAAAACCTTCCAAATTTAAATATTTTCATTAGCAATTAATTTACTAACAAATTCTAAGTAGTCAGAATGTATTCAAATACATTACAAAATGCACACATAGCTATCCTGAAAATAATTTTTTTTTCTGTACCAAAAGGAGAAATTTTCAACAGATTTAGGAATAATTTCATTTTTTATGAAACTGAATGACTTAAACAAACCTGTGTCTTCTTCCAGGATTTCCACTCTTGTAGCTCAGTTTTATATTCCTCCATTTTCTTTTCATATTCTTCCAGACATTCTTCTAGTAATTCATTTATCTCAGCCTGAATTTCTGCTTCGTACGCTTTTTCATCCAATCTCTGATCAACCTCTTCCCTTCAAAACAAGTTATACACATGTTGCATAAATTAACATAAGGGCTACAATTAAGTCTGTAATATACAACATAATTCTACTTCTCCCAGAATTAATTTCATTACCTCAAAACTGTGTTCTATTTTAAAATATTAGCATAGAGAGTCTAAGAATTAACAGCAGATAGTTACTATCCACAATGAATATAATTACTTTTTCTTTATTCATTAGACTATAGAAATTCCTTTCTGTTACAGTAATTACTTGTTATTTTTATCTTTCTTCCCTTCCTAACCACTGCCAGACTCTGCTCAAATTCTTACTTTTGCAACCTTCACAATTTTAAGTTCCCTAATGGACTAGTCTTACTCAAACACAACACCACTGCTGGCAAAACAATTCAAAACATACTTCCTCAAATAAAGTTTCACGGGTGTGTTAGTAAACTTCTGAAAGTCACGAAGGGATTTCATCTCTTTCCAAACTTTTCTAATGGCCTTAAGCAACATTCTGTCTTTTTCTTCCTCAGCATCACGAAGTCTTCTGGTTTGCCTAGAAATATACATACACATGCACAAAATCCATCAGAATTCTATAACTTGGTAGAACAACGGCGTGAAAACTTGCAATACCAAACACCAAGTGATGTGGGTTTCACTTTGATTGATGGCTGCAGTGTTTTGAATCCAAGGAGCATAAACCCCAGACTTGAAGATGGCAGGATTTGATTTCCTTCTGTATTCTAGTCTCTTGCATTTTGAACAAGCTGACTTCAATTACAATTCATTCCCTAGAGATCTCAAAAGTTTTCTGAAATGTTTTTTACAGCTGTACATCATTACAAACATTTTTAAGTCAATTCATGTAAACAACAGCACAGGAAACCTACACTGCTGCTACAAAGTAATGCTTATTACAATCACATTACAAAATACATTTTAAACTTAACATGCTTCTAGCTCCAGTTACAAGGACTTGCAGCAATGAAGTCATGTAGTAACGTATGAAGTAAAGTCAGTCCTTTGACAGACCTTCAAGGGCTTTTTGTTAGCACAAATAAAATTAACACGGCTTTTTTCTTTTTCCTCAGACTTGGTATTTCACATTTCCACCCTCTAATCTGCTTGTAAAAGAGCTACTCATCAGCACTTCTAATAATGCACACACACTTCTGATATAAAAATGGCTAAGCAGCACAAGCACAGACTGTTTCCAGTACTATCTTGGTAGCTAAACATGTCTAGTAAAAATAATGTGATTAAAAAAATAAATAAATAGATGACATAAACCAACACGTTACTAGTTGTAATATTCAAGAGAATGTGGAAGACAGGGAGGCTGAGTTAGAGCACAGAGAAGAAATACATCATACATTATTTTAAAACATAAACAAATTTAGTGAAAATAGTAAAGAAAGAAGAAATACAGACTTTCCAGAAAGCAACACGATTCACTTCTCCACTTCATTAGCTAGTGATTTGAATATTATTTATCCATGCAGCTTAACTACCTTTTCCTCTTTGTATACCAGATGAAGGGAGAAGATGAAGCTTGAAGATATGGTGAACATATAGGTCAGTAATTACACTTATCTAATGTATTCCATTTGGAAGCAGGAATTTCACCTCTGCTAAAATACATCAGTGAGAAGAGCCTGAAACCTGCAATCCGCAGCATATGTTGGCTTCCTCCTCAGCAAACGAGGATGGTAGGACTGAAATTGCTAATTTGCAAAAGTTTTCTGTATTCAGAGGACATTTCTTCCTCAAACTGATGGAAAACTACAGCTCAGAGTACACATCATTTATGTTATTGGAGGGTGGAGGAAACAGATTATTTTCCATGCTACACTCTCTTCACATCTGCAATTTCTCATGAGTGTACTACATTGACCATCAGGGAAATGCAATGGTAAGAAGAGAGACAAGGCAGTTCAGATGTTTTTATCAATGTATGTGGTCAAAGTGAGCATTAAACACCATGACAGTAAAAATTCCTGAGCCCATCTGAGCCTCATATGTGTAACAGCTTCCAACAACAGAGCTGTAGCCAGAAAGAATTACAGATATGAGAAGCCCTAAAATAATGTGAGCCAAGTTCATCTCACGTTACTTACGCAACACTGATCTCACTGATTTCAGCTGAGTTTTCCCAATTCATAATCATGTGACACTAAACTAAAGCACTCAAGACCTAGAAAAACACTTAAGATATCCAGAAGGAATATTTTATCTCATTAGAATTAACCACTGGAATATTTTATCTAATTAGAATGAACCATCAAGCAAGCCTCAGGGTTGGTGGAAAAATCCAAGAATCTCATTCCCACAGTGAAGGAATCTCCTCATTACTATTCCCATGCTTTCCCTGGTGAAAGACTCTGTCTCCAATGTACTGTATGGGAACTGTGTACCTCCTGCTACTAGTCCTCTAGTAAATGTGTTAAAAAAATATTAATAAAAGCTATTCCTTTTTCAATGGAAGGAAGACATTGTCCTTCAGTATAAAATAATACATTATAGACTTCTGTATGTCCTACACAGATAACAATGTATTACAAGACAGCGAACTGGAACGATGAAAATCTGAAGAAGCAATTCCAAAACTAAGAGTAGAGAGTGGATGCGTAAGTGCAAGCACATGCAGATTTCAAGCATGAAAGTAGAATTGTTATTAAATGGATATTTTAAATATTGCATTATCATGTGACACATTACATTGCTCTAAACTTCTCTTTATTTACATTATTGCCTACTTTCAGATTGTAGCTTTTTTTTTTTTTTCATTATCTACTGGTTAAAAAGCTTTTCAGCATGGATCTCCAAATTAACTTAATTTTTATCATTCTGCTTACACTTACAGCTCACCACTGACCATCTGCCAAAAATAATACTGACTTTCAGTACCAAGCCCAAAACTGTATTTTTACTACCCAGTTACTGTCCAAGAACAATAACTGTAATCTTGCAAAATAAAAATATTAACCCGTTGGCAAAAACATGGCCAAAATACCTAAGAATGGGAAGTGAATCAAGAACACTTGTATAATGAGGAAGAAGATGGAAAAAAATACTTTTGTCTGTTCAAAAAAATTACATCACTTGCATTGTTGTGAGTGCTTCATCCATCCAGCTGATGTCTATTGAAACCATATTTTAATTAAATTTTAACTGTGCAAAACACATTATTAAATATTTCCTACTTAGTCTAATCTGATTGCCTTTTACGAACTATTTTTGAATCAAGATTTCAGTCTAAGCTTCATTTTCTTCATAATTTTTTTTACTCAACTTATCAGTAAGAACTCTTAAGACCTCAAAATTTTTCTAGAGCTATTCACAGCACAATTTAAAAGCCTGAGACAAATCATATTCTGTACCAGCATGGAAAGGAAAAGAGGAATACAGTTTAAGAAGCAATGATTTAATGAATCCATACTGACCTGATCTCAGTTTTGTATTCAGGTATGCTCTGTTGTGCCACAGGTCTAGGAACAGCAGCACCACCACCATCTGTACTACATTGCACAGCGTTCCTCAAGGCATGCAGCTTAAATGAACAAACAAAAAGTTAACGGAGGGATTGATGTTTATGAGGCATACAGTGTAATGCATTGTGACATGAAAGTTAATTACTATATAACAGAAAACTGAATTGTCTTGAGTCTATATTTATAGGGTTTTGGCGTGTATGTGAGGTGCTGATTCTTCAAGATGAAACTCTAATTAACATCCCTGCATATATGAGGGAGATTTATTGACTTTGATCACTGTGACACATCTAAACAAGGGGAAAAAGACTGATCTAAGGTTTATTCTGAAATCTCAAGAATCAAACAGCTTGAGGGGAGGTTGGGGGGGAAGGTGGGAAGCGAGCCAGCTAAAACCACACCATCTATAAAAAGTTTTTTTGGGACTAGGAAGAGCCACTACAAGTAACCCTAGAAAATCAAGATACAACAAAAATTAATGGATAGTGGATTTGATGAGTGCATTACAAAGGTTGGGCATCTTGCAACAAAGCATTTACACGTATCACGTGAAAAATGGAAGAAGAGCAGGTCTAAGGAGAAGACAGAACTGGGAACACTGGTACAGTTCAAATGCACTTTTCAAGCCATACAGTGAAGACAAGAGACCACACCTTCAACTAAAATTTAAAGACAGGCATCAAATGATTACATGGAAGATGGAACGCAAAAATATACATGGATGCAAAGACAAGAGACTACAAAGGACTGGCAAGGAGAAGAGAGTAAAAGAAGGAACAGCAGTAGGATAGGAATTAAAATTTTAGTTATTATATTGCTGTAGATCTCCTTAAGGATAATGCTGAACGTGACACCTGAATGGCAAATGGCGCTGCAGGAGATGAAAGGAACTACATCCAAACTAGAAGCAATGAAAATATAAATTACGGAGCAAAGATTTTTTAAACAAATCTATCAGACTAGAGAAATAATAGAACTGGAGAGCAGGAAACATGCAGCTGAAAACGTGTGGGAAACCACAGAATGAAACTCATGGGTATTAAAAAAGACTTTCAAGGAAATTTTGAAAGAAAGAATAACCAAACACATGGAAAGCTGCTAGTACCATCTGGGCACAGAGAGCATGTTTCATGAAAGGAGACAGGGCAGTTTCTTTAGCCTGTCAAAATGAGGACTGAAAGGGGATATATTCTAAGATACAAAAAAGCAACCATCAGAAGTGAATAAGGAGAAGCCCTCTGGGACATGGTGGAGAGGGAGAAGAAAATGGAGGAAGAGTTGTTTAGGCTTAAGAACAACCTGACAATCTGGCCATTAAATAATGACTGTTTTAAAACTGCCTGTAGAAGAAAGGTGGCTAAAATACCTACTTGTTAAA
The DNA here is from genome assembly GCA_025345505.1 of Todiramphus chloris collaris. Taxonomy (NCBI): domain Eukaryota; kingdom Metazoa; phylum Chordata; class Aves; order Coraciiformes; family Alcedinidae; genus Todiramphus; species Todiramphus chloris. The sequence continues at coordinate 27,771,501 of JANVCC010000035.1, forward strand.
ATCCATCTATGAAAACTATATTATGTGGTTGCCTGCAATACTGGAAAAGTATTGTGGAAACACTCAGCAAATCCCTCCTACACGTAGGTTCCCATAATGGAACCATGGAGAACTCAGATGTGCTGTTTGACTGCTTCATGGAAAACTAAAGCAAATCTTTCACAAGTAGTAACAGACTAAAGTATACCAAAGAATTATTTTGAGAAATATTTGTATGAAGTATTTGTCCAACACTAGAACCACAGCCTAATGTTTTCTACAAAAATTCAGAAATATCTGTACAGCATCTACTGACCCCTGTTACACTAATATGAAAATGACCTTGCATACAATGATTATTTTTCCTTTATAGACCCCTAAGGTAAAAAACCATCATCACCTTTAATTTATGGAAACCTGAATTTATATGTACTTAATAATCAAACTATTTTTTAACAGACCAGCCCTACTACATAGAGCTATGCCTTATCATAAATATTTATCTTATATTTCTAAAGAATTATCTTTTCAGATTTCAGAACCATTTTAAAATGCTTTAAAAATATTCTTGTGCACCCTGATGATATTAGCATTGTACTAACAATCCCTAATGGTACGCAGAGGGCAAGCAGCCCAGCTGAGATCACGCAGCAAGTCAGTAACAGACCAGGAATAGCAGAGTCTACATTCACCCTAGCATTTGGCCATATCAAGAGTGACACAGTAAATGTGACAACAGTATGCATTTAAAAACCAGTATCTGTTACAGATATAGGCCTGGAAATAGGTCATCAATTTTTGTAAATCTGTTGAAATTAAACTGGTTCCTTTTACTTTTAATCACCAACTGAAACTAAAGTTCACTAAGTTCTCTCCATCCCTGAACGCTGTCTTTTGCTGTTTGTCTGTCAGAGCTGCTGGACACGAGCCTGTAAAGTCTTATCTGTCATTCACTGAAAAACATTTTGGATATTCTGAGGAATACCATTTACATGGTATTGTATTCTAACAATTATATTCCCTTTACCTCAGAACCTGCACAGAGTTCATGGCAAATAGAAGTTCAAAGAACTTAATAATCTTAAAAATGCAGTTCTGCACTCAACATACAGCAACCTAGGTGAAATACTTAGGTTTTTACCTTCTGACAAAATGCCATTCACAACATACAGTTGGAATTTTGTCACTCTGCTCTGAAGAAATAAACTCAGTTTTTACCTTAAACTGTTACAGCATTATCACAATAAGCTATGATGATGGACCAGAAATACCTTGTCTGTGAGAAGTTTGGTAAGATTCTTCTGTTTTCTTGCCAAATACTGATCGTATAACTGAGCCAATTTAGCTGCTAACACATGCTCACGGCTAAAACAGGGATGGTGAGTGAATATCAGTCCAGAAATATCAATGTCCAATTGAAATGGCCCCTGAAAATCTGCAGGTCCAACAAGATACTGATTGGCAGCTGTCATTTTTATTGCCTGAAAGAAAAAATAAAATGGATTTACAAACCCTGAAAAAACTATCTGGCAATATGACAGACTTAATCTGTCATTAAAATAACATCTTTGAATTCCGTATGCTTTAACTATTTCTTTTACCCACAGAAGGAAGCCAAGCTGAATGTCTGACTTTCAACGGTGATTTGGGTATTTACATTTCACTGTTCATGTAAACATGAACAGTGTTGAAACATAAGCTCTGTTGGTTTATCTTTACCAAGATCTAAGCAGCAACCTCTTTTCCTGTGTGCAGAAACACCCTGCATAGATCTGTGGTACTGGATGCATCCTCAGAATTGTGTATTTGTAACCAGCATCAAAGGGGCCATATTCAAATCTGTATCAACAGCAGCAGACAGAAACACTTGTGTGTCCCAGAAGAGCAATCTCCTTTAAAACATAAAGAGTCACAGTTTTTCCAAGGGGGTAATAGTGTGCTAACGAGCAGAACAATTAAGGCTTGTTTAAAGCTTGCTGAATGGGTTTAATTGAAATTTATTTTGATTTGTACTGACTGCACACTGCTGTTTGCCAGGGTAGGTATATGCTGTGGTTGAGGGAATAACAAAAACCAAACAAAACCAAGATCTGCACTGATGCAACAGAACTCAAAACTAGTTGCTTTCTACATGATTGAACTGCATATAATTTATTTTGGACATGCACGTGACCTTCAATTATTTCTCTCAAACTGCAGAGAGCACCTCTGTCCGGATTGCTAAGTCTGCCTACCAACTTGTACCACAAGGAGCTTTATAGTTACATTAATATAGGAAATACCCTACTTCGGCATAAGAATATCCAAGGTTGCCTCACAGAGAACTTAGTGACACACAGATGTGAAGCAGTCTGTCACTGACTGTCACTTTACTATTTTAACCAGTACTACTGGCTAATCTCTTCATCCTTCTGTATGTATTACTTTTACAGAAAAATACAGGTGGAATATACTTGAAAAAGTAGAGCACATTTAAAGACCAGTTGTGGAACCCCAAACAGGAGCCAGTACTCATGGTTCTTGGCACAAAACCCTTCAACTGACTCGGGTTTCTGGTCCAGAAGAACTGGGATATTGGGTCTCAGGAACCAGATATATGAAACAGGCCTACCTTTCTATACACCGTTTTAAGTTCTGGTGCAATGCCTTCTTCCAACGAAAATATTGGAGGCCTAGTAGAAGACTGTTTAATTGGATTAGGCAATGCTAATATTTTGCCATCATCACCAAACCACTTCTTCCCCTACAAAGAAAAAAACACATAATTTTATATTGTTCCTTACTTTATATGAAAATAACTTGCAGAGTTATAATTCTTATGAACAGCAATTACAGAAGAAAAGATAACAATGAACTGTGATTGAATTAACCAAAACTATTCTAAGACACCAAAATTAAATATCCAAATATACTATAGCTAATGTTTGAAATCAAAAGAGCAAGAGCTTGCTCAAACTTTAAATATATTGATTTTTTTCCCTTCAACAGTCAGTGTTACAGATTTGAAAGTAAAAATAAGAATCAAAAATCCATCACATACATCACTTACATTTAAATGTTATGTTTTCTTAAATCACTAAAATGTAAAGCATTGTAATGTTATACATGTCTGACACCCACATCTTCAAATTGGATTATAAAAATCATAAAGCAAAGAACTAAAGAGCTAAATGGCAGCTCAGAGAGATCATCTATCAAAGCATCTCTCAATTTTTCTAGTCCACATCCTGAAACGATTAAACTGCCTCTATGAAAGTCCAGAATACACACAAATTAATTGCTATCTGTGGCTTCACATGTTAAACATTGTCCTCATTGTCCCTCTGCTCTCATTACCTGCATGCAAGCATAGCTTAAACTAGTGCAGCTGCTGAAAGATGCTGGCCTGCCCTCTTACTCCCATTAGCTGACTCTAGAACCAAACTTTGCTGTGGTAACATGGTGAAGCAAAACAGAAAACTAACTGGGTTGAATCTGGACAGTTAAAATTTTTAGACCAAATAATCAAATCTGATTCACAAAAGTACCTCTGCTACTCCATGAAGAATTAATAGAATAGTAACAAAATATAAAGGATAACTGCTGCATAGTAGCTTAAATGTATACTATACACACCTTACCATGTACAAGATAAAAACAGCAGGATAAAACACATATGGGAATACCTGGGTAGGTGTCTTGTAAGCCCAACTTTAAAAATCTACAATGATTCTAAAACCTCTCTAGATAATCTGTATCAATATTTAATTACCCTTACAGTTTGATCAGTAAATATCTACAAGTCTGTAACTTCCTATTACCTTAAGCGGACACAGAAAATAGCTATTCCACATTGCTTCCTTTTGTTATTATCCTCTAGTAAACAATATGCAAGAGCTGGGCACTGTTGTTAAGGTTTTATATATATACACCATTAGCTCTCATAGAATTTTTTTTAAAAAGTAAATTATAATTATCGCTGTTGTAGTGGCAACTAAACTCTGGCACAGACAACTGAAGTGATTTTTTTTTACCAGCAGGCTACAATCAGAGCCAGGAGAAGACACAAGTTTTCTAAGACCCAGTCTGGTGCTCTGACTATTGGAATACACTAAAACAAATTCCTACAAAAATCCACATTTCCTGATGTCTAATACCACTAAACACTTTAAAGATGATCATCCACCTACTTAACTATAATAAAATAAAATGATGATAAATAAAGAATTTTAAAAAGACCGCTAAAAAGGTAGTGGTGACTTACTTGCTCCTGTCTGAGTATTCTGTTTTCTAAAATATTTTGATTAGACTGTGATACAAAGGGCCTTTCTCCTGTGTAAAGACCCTCATCCTCAAGGTACCTAGGCTGCTTGTTTCCAGGCATCTTCTCAGAAGTGGGCACTAATGAGGAATAAAATACAAAAGGATGTAAAATATTGTGTAAATTTAGTTTTAGTTTATTAATTCTCCAAGAGCCTACACCATTCTTAAAGCAACTGGCACTGCATATTAAGCGTGCTGTCAGAAATATTTTCCTAACTGGGAAAAAAAGAGAACAGGTCCTTCTCTTAATCAGGAGAGATCCACAGTTTAAGTCTATCATAAAAGTGTCACAAGTCTTCTGAACAGATAATTAAACATTTCCTCACAAAAAAAATTCTTCAAATAAATTAGTGGAGTTAAGTTTTAATGGTTGCTTGCATAACAGTGTAAAAACCCACTAGCAGCAACAGCAAACTAAACAAATATTACTAAGCCTTTCCCATATAAAGTGAACCTTTAACTACGATTAATCTGAACTAGTATTAGTAGTTTGCTTAAGCTACTTTCTACAAAAATCAGAACATACATAAAAAGTCATGATATCCCAATAGCAGCAGGTGGAATTCTTTAAAGCCTGCCTGCAGGATTATTCCACTGGCTTGTATGGGCTCACTAATTCTCAAGAAGAAATCTCATAGCAGAGAGAGATTATACTGAGAGTTACAATAAAAGTTACCCCCTAAATCAGAACACAGTGGAACACAATGGAAGCAATCACAACTAAGTTATAAGACATGACAAAACAGAGGCACCTGATGTCAAATACTTTGACAGTACATTGCAAGCTGTGCTGATACCAGCCTGCTACAGACAACAGAGAGACTCATTTCTGTTTCTTCCACTTCAAATATTAAATAGCAAGTGATATTATAAAGCAATTTTTTCAGACTTTGCAGTTCTGTAGGAATAAGGCAAAAAGGTCAGAGACATGATCCATGTTGACTATTTCCAATTCACAAAATCAGATTTTGGGAAAAGGCCTGTTTGAATTACAAAAATCTCTATGTTACTTACATGACTCTTGACAAATGACAAACTCGCCACTTGGAAAAAATTTCAGATGTAGCCAAGTGAGGAAATAGTGTAAATTATAAAGCACAGTGCATGAGCTACTCTTCGTATCTAAATGCGTGCACCTAGTAACCTGCTGCATATGTTAAATAGCGTAACAGCTAAACAGCAGTGAAAGAGGGGGCAGGCATCTTACCTTTACTATAGACAGCTCTAAGGCAATTGTCCCAGAGCAACTCACGTGCCCCAAGGGCACTGGCCAGCAAGCCAGCTGGTGACCTGCTGAGGACTGCATGTTCCTGGTTAATCCATTTTGTCAGACCTTTTCACACTCAATTGGACAGTCAGTGTCAGGGAACCACAAGTAAGTATCTCCCTACTGCCAGAGACAGTCTGATACAAGATTTTTCAGCACATCAAAGGGGCTATGCAAAATCCAGCAACAAAGTGGATAAGCACAATCTTCATACCTGCTAGCATGCTGGGAATAAAGAGAAATTCTTTTTCCTTTTTCAGTTGCTCAGAATAGCTTTCACAATCAGCAGGTTTCATTACTAAAAAATCTTCATCTGTCTGCCCTATAATGAATAAATCATCCTCTTTAACTAGGCGTGCATCTTCATCCTATAGTTAAGTGCAAACATACATGTTAGTTTGTCTGTTTCTTAAGATGGAGATCTTTAGAAAGTATACTTTTGGAATTTTTCAGGAAGCAAGAGTTGCCATTTTGTATTAGATGACAAAAATTATTTCAAGAAGTCTGAATAAAAATACGAAAATTTATTCTATAGCCTACACCATTTCATCCTCTTCTTGTTCATCTTCATGGGTTTCTACACATTCTTCTTCTGCCTCCTCCTCTTCATTTAATTCATTCCTTTTCCTTGCTCCAGCCTTTATACTCCCTGGTTCAGGATCAAAATTGAAGGTAAAGAAATTATATGCTTCTTCAGCAGAAGGAAAATCATTCTGGAACTAAGAAATGAAGACAAAGACATTTTAATATAACATTTATAAGAAATTTAAGAAAAGTGAAGATATCTTTCATAGAATTGTTTTTGTTGGAAGAGAACTTTAAGAATCATCAAGTCCAACTGTTAACCCAGCACTGCCAGATTCTATTAATAATAGCAATAACAGCACGTCTTAGCACTTGTCACAGAATAACAATTATTTTATTTCAAAGAGAATTCACCCAAATGCTGAAGCTGACTGAAATTTTTAAATGGTATATGAAACTTTCTCTATTGCTGTACTATTATTTCATTAAATATTTATTGCAATGTTTTATTAAAAAATGTTACGTGGTTTAATTTTAAACAGCTTATTGTTTTAAATATAAACAATTTACGAATAACAAATGCCAAAGTTTAAATTCTAGCCATAATGCAGATATCCAAGTGAATTATAAGAAATTTCTAACGGCATTTTGCTTCTGAAGGAACCAGGCCCCTTTAGTGTCAGCATGAATCCTCTAATAAAAGAATTAATAGTAGCATTTTATAGCTAATAAATATCAATGTACTAATCTGTAAATTGCTGTAACTACCAACTATGGCATTTGATAAGAAGTGTTTAAACAGAAGAAACATTTTTCCTCCAAGTTTCGGTTACTGTGTCCAAATGCATTTTTTGGTTTTATTTTTTTTTTTAAATCAAAAGATCCAAAGTCATTCTTATATTTGATGAAGGTTCCCTTTTATATTTGTTATTGGAATACACTTTTTGTGAATTTTAAAGTGAAATAAAATTCTGTCTGCTTCTTCAAACAGAATCATGAAGCCATATAAAATTTAAATGAAATTAGTATCAGTTACTGAAATGAAGGAATTGGTACTTACTGCTGACTTTTGCTTAAGCTTTTTTACAGAATCACGAAACTTTATTTTTGATGGTAAGTGGGATTCATCCTCTTGCTTCTCCTGAAGTTTATCATTATCAGACTGTATAAAAATATATACATAAGTTACAACATGCATTTACTGATCCATAAAAAGACACACAGCTGAATACAGAGATTAAATAACACATTTTCACAGCAGGAAAAAAAAGCAACACAGTCACTGTGGAAGCAATTATACTGATTTTATATTTTTTTCATAAGAGTAACACCTAATTATTACTTATATCCTTTCTCCTCTGGGTCAAGAAAGAAAGCGCAAAGTATCAAGAAATGGCTCATGGTATGAGTGTTAGGTTCCTTCAGTGGTGGTGAGATCCTTGTTTCTGCAGTCCCGAACACAAGGCAGCACAGACTCATCTCCGCAAGGGGAGAAACGGGGCAGGTCCCTTCTCTAGGGAGGAGAGGCGGACAGACGCCAGCAGCGGCAAGAGGGTGCAGACAGACACTGCTGAGCAGCGAAGGGAATCAAGGAGCTAAGGCCAGCTTCTCCTTGAGCCCCTGCTGCCATCAGGAAAAAGACACCTGGTATTGTTCAAAACAGGTGGTGTCCATTGCTTGCGTGATTAAATTAAAAGCTGATTATTCGTTCTTGTTCTCTCTCAAACAATTATTGCTGGGCTACTCTAAAACTCCATGGATGACACTCCTCTACCTTTCCAAGAAAGGAGGTCGCGTTGTTATCCATTTCCAGTTTCCTGAAGCCTGTCCATCCCTACACACAGATCACTGTAAGCATCACTGGTTCTTAGCTTGCCTCAGGAAGCTTGCTTTAGCGATTTCAAGTGATTTTCACCAGGCCCAGCCAACAAAAACACATCTAACGTTCTACCTGTTTTTCCTCCTTGTCACCTGAATTCTTAGATGAAAGGAAGACGTTTCTCAAGTTTACATCTATCCAACCTAAAGTTCAAAACAGTAGCATTGTACTGGCAATCCGATAGCCACTTGTTTAACAAGCCAGTACTTCACAGGTGTGTGAATAAGTACAGGAAACAAAGCTAACATATGGAAGGTTTCAGATACACTTTGTACAAAATTGTTAACCAACTTCAATAACAGTATCAATTTTACATTTTCTTAATGCAAATGTATTAAAACAATAGTAATTAACTGAAAGCTGTGACAATTACATTTTATAAGAAAACACTGCAAAAACCCATCCCCTCAGCCTACATGATTAGGTAAATCTCCCTTAGACAAGCAATTTAGCCAGGCTAATTCATATAGTTTGTAACTGCAGATAAAAATGTTACTGCTACGTGCTGTTATTTCCTGGGCATAGACATTCTTTGGAATATATTTTCTACAGCCAAGCAATCCCTTTGTGAATTCTGAACAGTATCTGAGTGCAGGTTCTGCACAGGCATAGCTGTTGTTATTTTCTTAGTACAAAATTAATTTTCTAACAACAAACAAGTTTATACTAAAAAACCTGAATTGAAAATATTAACAAGGAAATACAATACAGTACAATGACACAAAGTTAATATCCAGCCTTTACCAATTGCACTATGCCAATTTATATATACACTGGTCCTTTCTGTTACAGTAACTTTAAATACTTCACAGCATCTTAAGCAACAGAAGTCAGGAACCGGAAAGTGACAGAAGTTTCTCATGATGGCTACACTATAATGAAAGCAAATGATTATTGTTAAATATGTACATTAAAAGCAATAATTAGAAAGGTTCCTTATTTGTTAAAAATTCAAACAATAGTACCATTTTTGTTCCATTAAAATAAATTAAATGGATCTTCAAAACTATGTGTTGTCTTTGATTTATTTCATGTTTCACATTCAGTTTCTCATTACCAGAATACCAAGACACAAAGCACCTACTTACCCCTTTATCCATTTTGACTTCTGATTTCTTTTTTCTGATGCTTTTTAAACGCCTTGGTTGTGGACTGGGGTCTTCTTGCAATAAAGTCACTTCTGCTTTTGACTAAGTAAACACAGAAATATAATAAAACCACAGCTACAGTAATTTCCAGGAACTCAACAACTTATGTGTTTGTGTTAGAGACAGAACCTTTTAACTATATAATCAGCTTAAGAGATTTTACTGACCTAGATGTTAATACTACTTATGAAACTGCACAGTAAGTTTACAAGGAAATCCATTATTTCAAATGCTGTAAGCATTTTTTTAACAAAACCACAAAAGGATCTTGTAATGATTGCATTGTTTGAGTTATAAAATAATGACAACTTTTATATTATTATGAAATAAAACTTTAGAAAACATATAGCAATAGAAATACATTGGAAAACAACTGTAGTGATGAACTGAGTACTATTTCAGCATTAGAAATAAAAAAGCAGGTATCCCAACTCAGATTCACATAGCACTAAGCAAGCAGATTGAAGTGGGTGGTATTTATGACACTAACGTCAACCAAACAGGACTTCTGAAAGATTCTCACCCTTGCTGCTTTCAGTTTCTCTCTCATCCGTTCCCTAACAGAAAATTCTGCAAAGCCTGTACTTGATGTAGAAGGAACAGGTGGCAACTCTGAAACAGAAAACACAGTAACATGTTTCAATCAAGTATTTTCTGAACAAAACTTAGAATTATGTAAAATAAAACCATACATACCATACAGAGTCCCATATCCCAACAGAAAGAACTTGCACAAGAAAATGTGAAAGAATTAACCTTTTTTTTTTTTTCTTTAAATTCAGACCTTACAGAATATCACTTATATACCTTTAGCTGCAATGGATCTACCTTTCATTATACACTATGAAGCACCTTAACTAAAGCTTATACACTTTTTTTTCTTCTACTAGAAATATGTGAAGTATTAACTGGCATTTTATAAGCTGTTATTCAGGGCTCTCCAGATCTAATTTTGAATGGTGATGTGCTCTAAATCCTGATACAGTTATGATGGGAACAGTAAAGAATTTACAGATTTGCTTCCTTTGTCAGCTTAATCATGGTTTCCTGTAACAGTCTTATAGATAAACTGATCAAATATAGACTACATAAGTAGATGGACTGAAAACTGGCTGAACTATTGGGCTCAAAGGGTTGTGATCAGTAGTGCTAAGTCCACCCAGAGGCCATCACTAGAGCTGTACCCCTGGGCTTGATTTCAAACAAACAGACAAACAGAATTCCCACAAGCCACTCTCCAACGCCAAGAATTCATCAAAACTCTACAACCTTTAGGATCAGGTATTCTCTGCTGATTTGTAAGACACAAAAATTAGTGGCATATGTTTAGATTTTTTGATACACAGTAAATACCAGGTCTGGATGCTGACTTGGGTAATCGTGCTATTACAGACAAGGAGAATTACTGAGCAGCCTTGAATTGCAGTTCCCCAAAAGCCAAGGCTTTTCTTCCATAATTAAAACTGAATGAAAACACATCTTTGATAACAAAACTATTCAGGGTATCCTTTCTTTTTTTTTTGAAGGACTAATGGCATTCCTCCCTCTTATCTTCCACATACCAGATCCTCTCAGATTATGATTTATACAAGTAGATTCTGTAAGTATTAGTGGGGTGATCCTGTATCCTACTGCATTTCCTGATACCTAAATACACACAGAGTAATTACCTAGCTTGAAGACAAGTTACACACTTGGGCTCAGAAATACAAAGGAGTGGATACCTAAAACCCATCCTTTCATATAAACACAAATGAAAAGCATTTAAAATGTACAATGTAAATGAGATATGTAACCAAATGGCAACACTTTTAGCAGCATTAAAACACAATTATGGTCATCTGCACAGTATTTTGAGAAGGTACCCATCTCCCTCTCTTGGACTGCACTACCACTGTAAAAGAGTCAAGGTTATCTTCTTTATAAAAGTAACCAGAGTATTTTAGCTGAAAGGATAGTTTTAGATACGTAATAGCTTAGGAAGTCATCACTTAAGTATTTTTCTTTTTGAAAGACACCATTAATTTCTTCATTAACAAACTGATTCTATCTACATAATTATCTCCTAGTATGCACAGATCTCTTCAGTCCCACTGGAGCCCTGGACTTCACCTGGAGATTCTCAGGAGCTGAATGAAACTTTAGCTTTGACCGATATGTACTATTAACTTTTTTAAGATAAATGCTTTATATCCCTTCTTATATTTGGAATCCTCAGATCTTATTTTCTCCTGAACTTTTGTAACTAACTTTTAATTTTATTTTCAGAAGGAGCTCCACTGTTCCACACAGAACACACTGGTCCTTTCAGCAGAACAACTGTAAGATGATTAGCAGGAGAAAACTGCCTTTTGGCACATGTGCTTTGTGGTGTGGCACGTTTTTTTTCTTTTTTTTTTCTTTAATTTTTAGTCTGTGGACACATTACATTCTAGCTAAATAAATTTTTCTAGTTATCTCCACTTATAGAATTACATTACTTGTCAGTTCCTTGAGCCAAATAGTGATTTGTTCGTTGCCCTTATGAAAGAACATTGCTTGCTAAGGTCGAAATAAAGGGTAATTTCAGGTTTATATAAGGCATTAAACTCATGAAAAGGATATAAAACAGCAAAGGGTAAGGGCTTAGGAGTGGTAAGGTCACACAACATATATCACATTATGACGGATTTAATATTATTCCAAGAGCTTTACTGGAGGCAGAAAATACTGTATGTTGAATATACAACTTAAATATTTAAAGGCTACCTACCATACCAAAGCCAAAGTGTAATCTAATTTCTAGGATGATCTTAGTTCACTGTCATTTAGAAAAAAATATGTTGACAAACCCCACTAGTACTGATTGTACTCAGAGACATTAAAAGAGTTGGGAGAAACCGGATCTTTTAAAATTACATAATTTGCTGCCAGTATTTGTAAAAAGAAGCATTTGTTGCATTTGGAAACTGTGGAGGCACAAAGTGAGTATCATCAGCTTGAGACACAGAGGATAAAAGCAGGCATCCCATAACCACTTGCTTACCAAGAGCAATACTGGGGACAGAAATAAGCAAGTTACAGTAGAGATGCTAAGAGATGACACACAGAAAAGCCCATTTGCATCTTGTCTTTTCTAACAAGGAATGCAGTATGACTAAGAACAGGGCAAGAATTAATAACCAAACAGAGAACAAATTCTAGATAAATATTCATCAAACTGAGCTAATTAAAAACCCATTATTGCAGGGTATCCAATAATTAACTAGCTGCAGGAATATTCGAACTGTCAGGGATTCTGAGAACTGATGAAGAGGCAAGTTCCAAAATCTTGAGCAAGTCTTTTTTCAAGAAATAGGAAAGAGTGAGCTGCAGAAGCATACACAAGTCACTCTAATTTCACCTCCAATAAAAAGACTCAGCCTATCTGTAAATATTTAAAAGACAGTAAAGTAATAAGCAACAGAAGGCACAGACTGGACAAGATCAAGACCTATCAAGCCTATTTAATGTTCTTCAACATATAATCCATGCATTCTTGTGAATAATGGAAAAAGCATACTTCTCAACTTTTGAGCTTGCCTTATGAAAGCATCTCTCGGTAGCAAATATTTTTATGAAACGATGGCGGGTGAGGGCACATGCAAGTGACTGTAAAACAACATTTTACAAGATAAGCAAGTAACAGCTAACAAATTCAAACCCCACACTGAGTAGGTATTTTCAGGGTCTGCCTCAATCTCATGACTTTAAAACATTCAGTAATGATTTAAAGGATGGAATAACATCTATCTCTGTATAAAACAGGCAGGAAAGAACTGTCACAAGTCACGTTTGCCCAAAGACTGACTTTGAACAGTTTTTTGAATGGAGAGAAAACTTCAACAGCTTTTACAACTGCAAGCCAACAAAAAATTGTGGCACACAGAAAGGCTCTCTGTGCCAGACTTTAATTGCAATAAGGAAGGTGGTTACACACTAGAAAAGTTTTTGAACCTTTTGGGGTATTCTAGCATTGGAACTGAATCCCTTAAATAGTTATGAATCTTCACTGCTGCAAGCTTCTAAGTTAAAAAAAAAAAAAAACACCAAACCAAACAAGAAAAACCCCAAATCAACCCAAGCAACCAAAACAACTCCACCAAAATCAGGTATCAAGACAAATAGAGCTGAAATTACTTAAGGGGAGAAGCTGTTCTAAAGCTACCTTTTAATTTCCCTTCTGTGACTTTTTTCTACTGTTTGGTTCTGCTCAGTTAATGTGCAATATCAGACTCCCATTCAATTTCAATTCCGTTCTGATAAATGAAAACTAGACAGCAACAGATTAGAATCTGCTTTTGATCTTCAGAAATCCTTCACAATTGCTTGTAAACATTTCCAGCCAAGCCAGGTTAAAATGAACAGCATGAACATGCAAAATTAAGGCAGCAACAATCTGCCAGTATTTTAAGCACCTCTTAAAGCGTTAGTACTTATGCTCTCTACGCAGAGTTCTTTATGAATTACTCAGCTCCTTGCAACAACAGGGGAATTATTCTTTCTATACATAATGAAAAACATTTTAAGGCCTTAGCAATAAAATTGAATGCATCAATTATTGTGGGATCCTGTGGTTATTTCTCTGAACATATACTTTTGCTTATGTGAGTGTGCTCTGCAGTCAAGTAATCTGTGCTTAGCTTCAAAGTGTGAAGTGAAGGAATACGACTGATAGCCATGAGAGCATTACTTCCCAGGATCGCCCTTCAGGGCCTGTATCAAAAGATTTCACATCATGTTTTTCATTGAAAGCGTCATAATCCGACAAGGACTCCATATTTTACTTCGGGCAGATCTAATAAGTTTACTGGCTAGTCAAACTGAAATCAAGTCAGAGAATCTGAAAATGTCATCTATTAAGTTTCTCCCTTGATTTCACTTGAGCCAAAAGCCACTAGATCTCCGTGGGACTTCAAAGCTCTCTACACTGATGCAGCCCCAGTATTTCCACACCAATCCTGTATCTGAACAGGATGCAGACACCAGGCACAAGGGAAAGCAGACAGACAGACATTTATGCTATGACCAAGCATCAGTTAGGTGAAAGAAAGCAGGGAATGTTAACTTGTGGCGTAGGTCCTAGAAACACTTTTGCATTTGTGATGGATGCAATCATTGTTTAAATGCACAGTAAGACACTCCATAAAATGCAAACAAATAACTAGCAAATTCAAAAACCCTAAAGGTGAAGAAAAAGAATGTAACACTGTAGTTGCCCTGCCTTCACAAGGGAGTGACTATCAGGTATGGGCTTTTTATTTAACGCGATTCTTGTTTTGCAACTCTTATTTATTAGCCTGAATAGTGGACTGACATGTAGCTGTCTTTGTATTTAAGAAAGGTGTATAGGCATCTAAGAACACACATCACTAGATTACAGTAGAAAAGAAATTTCTGCAAACAGACTGCATTTAATAATCGTAGAGACTGACGGAATGCTTGCAAGCCAGAGAGGGACAGAGTACGATGATGAATGTTAAGTGAAAAAACAGGCGATGGATATGTTTCAAAATAAGTTTGTCATAGTGGGACAAGAACGAGAAAATGATCATACCATGCTATCGTAAAATAAACCAACTATTTGAGGGACATCACGAACTGGTAATTCCACAAACATTACCCGCTTCCTGCTTGGGTTAAAATACAGTTAAAAGCAGGGTGTATATGTATACTGTCAACACCAGAAATCCAATAGAAACAATGAACAAATACGGTGACAACCACAACAAACTAAAAATGTCTAGAAATAGAGGCAATGTATTATCACAGGCACCAAAACAAAATTATATAGTACTTTTCAATGGCACCTGGAAAATGCGTGTGTTTTACATTTTATTATTTTTAAATGGTTACTTATCACTTGGCAAGATGATAAGCAGAAACTCATACCCTGATCATCAGCCTAGTAAAGACAGTGAGGAACTGAAAAGAAGTGTACTTTTAGCTTAGGCCTGGGGAACACAATAGGTAACATCAGTGTCAGCATATTCAAAAACTTCATATACAGAAGATGGAAATTTAAATTATTTTTAAATCCATCAGACTGAATTCCAGGGGAAATAAAAAAGAAGTAAGTTTTGGATAGATGCATGAAGACTTCAGCTCAAGGTGCAGTCTTTCTCAAAATTTAGTATGTAATTTAAAAAAACCCCAAACAAACAAAAACAGATGGATAAATTACACTTAATTAAGTAAAGCAATCATACAGTCTATTCAGAGTATCACGACATACTTTTCACTCACTTATACAAAATTAGCAGAATTACAGCAACAAGAACAAGTAGCAACAAGTAAGAGAGCAAAATGCTTAGGAAACCAAAACATTTAGCACATAAGGGAAGTAATGGCTAGGTTTTTTTCTCAGAGTACTGCTGTGCTGTTCTGTTTATTCTTGGAAAATCAGCTTCTGTAAAAGGAAATAACCATCACTAGAGGGTGTCTCTTGATTTCCCCACGCAATCGATTCTGAAAACTGCTTGGACTCCATCTGTTAACAGCGTATCACTTCCTAGCGCAAGTTGGGCACAGTGACACAAAAAAATATTGAAAAGTACACTGACCTTTAAAGAGCTGGAAAGAATCCTAAATTGCAAATGTGTGTAAAAAATACTGTATTTTGCTGAAACAAGTTTAAGGATAATAGATATATTTTATTTTGCTCAACCTTGTTACTGATGAAAAACTAAGCACGTTTACACTTCACTGAATTTTGGTTTTATTGGCTTTTTAATACTCTATTCTTAATTAGCTTCTTTATGCATCCTATTTAGGTAAGCTCAGAAAACCATGGAGTAAGATTCACAACATTAATGCTGTCTTAAGCATTGAAAGAGTATTGCAGAGATTCTGACAAAGAAATTTAAGATTATTTATCAATTATTAACAACCTCTGTTCTTTCCAAGCCTACGGCCAGACATTCACTGCAACAACTTTCAACCACATCGCCCCTTTGCACGGGATCCCCTACTTTGTGAGCAGAGTGTGTCACATGTGGCAGTTAAACCAGCTCATCAAGAAAGCCACGCTCCAACACAACCACGAGTAACACCTCAAGCACAGGACGGGAGGTTCACATCCAAATAGGCAAACACTGCACGTCTACACTGACAGCCTGGGAAATGTCTGTTTTGTGTTAGCACGTTTCACCGTCTACTCGTATGCAAATCGCATAGGAGCGTGTTTCCGGAGTGCAGCGCTGGGACTGGATGCACAAAGCTCCGACCTGACTCGGCACACGCCAGACACGGCTCCGGCCCTGCTCCCACACCCCAAGGCAAGCGAGCTTAAGGAAGCTCAGGGGCCAGAGCGCCAGCGCGCTCTACGCTCCTCCTCCTGAGCGTGGATCGTGCAGCTATTTTTCTGTCTCTGAGCTTAACGCGACCTCGGGGTGTAAACGCTTAACCCAGTGAACACCGCTACCGCCAGGACAACGCTGCCCCCGGCTCCGGGACACCAGCGGCAGCTCGCAGCCCGCTGGAGCCCCAGCGCCCCGAGCGCCAGGCGGAACACGGCGGAAGCAGCCCCGGCCCCGCCCCCGCCCCTACCCAGCCCCGCCCCGCCGCGGCCGTTGGGAGGCACTCACCGCGCAGCGCCGGCGGGGTGGCGGCGGCCATGCTCCCTCGGCTCTTCTCCGCCCGCGGCTCCAGGGGACCGGCAGCCTCCGGCAGCTGCAACGGGGCAGAAGGGGCGAGGGGCGGCGCATGAGTGAGGGGAGACGGGCCGGGAGGCGGGACCTGCGGCCGCCGCCAGCGGGACCCCGGCCCTGAGGGCGGGCGGGAGTGGGGGGGGAGAGAGGGCCGAACGTGCGCGTGCGCCGGGCCGCTGCGGGAGTCACGGGCGCCTGCGCAGTGAGCGCAGCCTCCCGCGGGTGGCCCGCGGGGGCGCTCAGCAGCTGGTCGCGCGGCGGGCTCTGCAGCGGGGCAGCGGCCTCGCCCCGCAGCGCCTTCCGCAGGGAGAGATGGTCCAGGGGTGCCCTCGGTGCGCTGCAGGCCTTAGCACGTGCTGCTGTTCCTTAGCGAGAGCCGACTGACAGCTCTAAAGTGTCGTGCTTTATCTTTACAATTTATCTCCTCGTACCACAGAGAGAGTTTTTATTTTGGGGTTTTTGTGCCCTTCTGACTTTTAATTCACATAGCACCAGGCACTGTTTAAATACCACTTCAAAAGCATTTCTGCAGCTGCTAAAACAGTTAACTTTCTGGATTTGCAATGTACTCAAGAATAAATCAAGGTAATTTAATCAACTAAACGTTGGATCGATATGAAATAGAATAAAAAATACACATTAAAGGTGCTTATTTCATAGTATCTATGGCATCTGTGTTTGCAATGTATTTGCACAGAAATAATTATGCAAACTTGCATTAAGTAGAACGGTAGTGACTTATCTAGGGTTAAGAGCTTATGGGACACTTGTCCTAATTCACACTTTGCAGTTACGTGTATAAAAGATTCATATTGCTCTCAGTGAGAAATGATCATACACCATTTTTGCTGCGACTAACTGGACACTAACCTCCATGATTATCGTCTGGGATTCTTCACGGTGTCTCATCTGGTCGGTGGCTGATGCATGGCTGTCACAAGCAAAACAAGAATTCCTCAGGAAAGATACACTTTAATATGTGCATGATGATCATGAAATATGTTCTGTGTAACTGCTACACCCTCAACACTGGAATGACACACCATTTAACATACTGCATTAGCACTTAACCCCGTATTTATTTTCAGAATAGAATGAATCAAAATAGATATGCATCCATTTGCTTAATTATTCCATATAGTAGTGAATAATGTGGGCCTGTACACGCTGTACATTTTTTTAAACAAACAATGCACCTACGGTCCAGAAAGGCAGCTGCAAGTCTCAGGTCACCGAGATGTGTTCAATCCCTCCACTTCCAGCACTGGACGCAGTTGGGGTTTCAAATTTTAGAAAACTGGGAACCCATCAAACCACTTCAGCCTTGTTTGGACTAGAAAGTTGCTGTGCTTGATTACATGCATGTAGGACGTTTTTAAGTTTGTATCTGCACAACTCAGTTATTGCTACTGATACTGCAGGTTCCTGTCCTGCTTTCCCTTTGATTGACAGGAACATGACCTCAGCTGTACTTGTTCAGAGCACAAAGCCCGTGACCACATATCTGCATCAGTGCAAAACCCAAGTGCTGATGGGCTGAGCTAACAGATGAAGTAATTTGCAACTGCATAATTTATTCTGGATTTCAAAATCCCCATGAAACAACTCATGGGAGTAAAAGATGGGGCCTTTTTCCAAACCTGCCTGAATCTCTTCTAGCAAGAGGGTTGAGGCCTGCACAGGTTAACCATTGTTTCCCCTTCACGTCTTTTTACTGGGCATGTACAGGTCCACGCATACTCACCTCAAAAAGTGCTTCCAGCACAGGCTAGACTATTAAGATCTTCATATTCCTCTTTATCTCTTAAGAGATGATGAATAAAAAAAAACAAAACAAAGAAGCAGAGGAGGTGCAACATAGTTTTTTCATGTCTGAGGCTTAGCCCTTACCAGCTACTAGCCACAGGGATTTTCAGGTTTCTAATTAAGTCCCAACTAGCACAGGGAGCTGAACTCACCTAAACAAGTGGTTTTCTTAGACAAATGTGGCTATCTCCCAAGCCACCTGTGCACTGGCCGCAGCACCAACCCCCTCAGTAAGTATCTCTTACCAGGGCTAAGGGTGATGTACCGAAAACCAGCAACATTTCTTTGCTGCAAGCAAGGTACATCAAATACCCTTGTCATGCCACAAAAAATACAGCACTCCAAGAAGCAGCAGCATTTTTGTTGCTTGGCACATAAACTTCTTTTTCATATCAAGCTTTATGTATCAAATTTAAACAAGTCTTTCCTAAAGGCACGTGTAAATGAAGAACACTGGCAACACAGCGGAAAGGTCTTACAGCCGCTTTCTTTAACAATTTTCTAGCATTTCTTGGAGTTAAGCACTGTAGCAGGCGCTTTAAAATGTAGTAAACTGGATGTAAGAACTCTAAAGCTCTACATTAGCTCAGAGTCAGTTTCCAAAGCACTTAAAACTAGCAACAGGAACAGGGAAGTTTCCCTCACTCCTCTTTAAAAAAACATTACTACATCTAAAGAACCTATAAAATAATTTTGAGGATTTTGGATTCTTAAATCTGTCTCATTCATGAAAACACACAGAATGAAGTGACATTGAAACCGATCTAAAGGAAAATACCTGTTTCCTACCTGAGTTCCCTTAAACGGCAGCTTTCAGAGTACAGGCGAGAGCCAAGCACAACTCTCCCCCTAGCAACAAAGCCTCGGCTTTGCTTTTGAAAGAGGAAGAGTCAGAGTCTCCTCCTTAAGCACTAAAACAGTTCCGGGGGACTTCTTTTTTGTGAACAATTTCTTTTACAATAAAAGGGAAAGTCATGACTAAAGTATGTGGAGAATGAAGCAACTGCAGCTCTTGCGGAGAACACCACATTTCTATTACTACAGCGACTTGAAAAAAAAGAATAAAATAAAGCCATAGTATATTTTTGCAGGATCAAGGATGGTTGTTTCAGATTGAAATACAATAAAGATGGTCACTCCTCCTAATTTTAAGTACCTAACTTTTCTATCTTCTCTAAACTATCTGACTTAATTTCTGTGTACTTCTGTAAGCAGAGGAAAGACACAGACTTTTGGGATGTCTGATACCAATCAGATATTCAGCAATACAGACAAGAGCTGGTCTCATTCTGTTGACTAAGGGGGGTGTTAAACCTCTAGTTCAGATTATATGCCAGCATTCCAGCAAGTAGTTTTTTCCTTTCTATTAATTTCAGTCTAAAAAAACCAAAGCTTGACATCAGTCATGTAGGGATAATTCCTTGAAGTGCACAGTTCATAGCCAGTTGTTTTCCAAGTGCCATCTCTTGTTTTCCAATGCATTAAAGCATTTGGAGTATTAACCAAAGCTGTATCAAGTGAACAACGATGCACTATTCTTCATGGATGACCTTTACAAATCAGCATAAACCTCATTGAACTTCTTAGCATGTCATTTTGAGGAAAAATAATGGAAAATATAGCAGAATTATATATATATATATAAAACCATAGTTATATATAATATATCTCTCAGCAGCTGTAATTTGCAAACATGGGCTTTTGGCCACACCAAGATTAAAAAATATGTCCATAAATCCTCTGAGGCTGGGGAAGGCAGATCCTGAAACCAAAGTACAAAGTAAGATAAATCATAACTTTATAAAATTATCAATATACTTTAACACTTCCATAGAAAAACAAAACAAAACAAACAAACAAATAAACAAAAAACCCAAAGAAGGTTAAGAAGGCTTCATTAGGGTTGTTCTAGAGCCTCCTTAAAGGGAAATACTACCCTTAAACCCTGTTTAGAGAAGCAGTGGAGGGATGGGTTAACTGCTTGTTAAATGCTCACAACCAGCTTATATAGATACTAGGAATGGCAGAAGTGTCAGCACCATCAGCTAGTTTGTAGAAATGCGGATTGTCTTACATACAAATCCTAATTTTAGTAGGTACAAAGCAATTTATAATTTTCCTATCAAATCTGGAGAAGGGTCTTTTCTGCTGCACTGAATTGTTAACTAAGTAATTTCTTAAGTTACCATGTGTAGCAGTATCTTTAGTATGACTAGAAAAAACAATATGTCTCATAGTAAATTGAGTTGTTATTAGACCTATTTACAATTGTATTTGTATAAACAGTCCCTATAACATCTGAAGGTCTGTTACTGTGAAGATTTAGTAGCTAGACTGACATGAAAAGAGATGCCTAAATTGTTTCCCATTTCTGAATACTGTTGTAAGGAGATCATGGGAAGAATTAAACAGTCATAGTAGATGAAAAGATCGGGAGTACGCATTTTTAACTGCTAAAAGACAAACTGTCACAGGTAGAAGACATCTGACAAGACAACAGCTTTCAAGAATGGGAAAGAAATGTAATCAGAAGACAAATTTCTTAGGTTGCTATACACAGTACACAATCTCTTTTATCTGCTAAGTCTCACTGTATGTGGGACTGTGGAAAGGATCCAGTGGGTGAACCTTCATACAAAGTTTTGGCAGGGACTCAGGTTCAACATCTTGTTTTGCTAATAGGTCCGCATCCCAGTAATTTATTCCCATCTCAGAAACAGTGGTACAAACAGTTTAAACGATGGACAGTTATGAACAGCATTATATAAGGAACATTACTATCATACTTTAAAGGAGCAGTGGGGAACTTTGTTAACAGAATGGAAAAGCTGCTTAATAACACATCAGTACAATGACTCTACTCACAGGAGACATACAGAATTCAAACCACATATGTTTCCTGGGGTGGAGAACAACTCACTTATATCAGTCAATATTATAAAAACAAAGGCAAGCCCAATGTCATTGATTACACTGGACAGCAGAAACAGTGCTCTAGAGAAGATCATAGAATCATAGAATCGTTTAGATTGGAAAAGACCTTTATGATCATAGAGTCCAACCGTTGACCCAGCACTGCCAAGTTCACCGCTAAACCATATGCCTAGGCACCACATCTACACATCTTAAATACCTTCAGGCACTTCCCTGGGCAACCTGCTCCAATGCTTGACAATCCTTTTGGTGAAGACATTTTTCCTAATGTGGAACTTGAACTTCCCCTAGCACAACCTGAGGCCATTTCCTCCTGTCCTGTGGCTTGTTGCTTGGGAAAAGAGACTCCTTTTCTCCAGACTAAACAACCCCAGTTCCCATAGCTGTTCCTTGTAAGACTTGTTCAGTAGACTACTTTGATAGATATGACACTGTCACGCTTAGGCATAAACTGTTGATTTGTCAATGATGGTGAAAGATGGCTTTTAGCACAGGCAGGGTAGGTGACAGTGAGTGGTAGTTTATTCTCAGGTTTTAAGGCTAATGTAAAATTCAGTTTGCCATATATGCCTCTTTTTACCTGCCTGGAATCAAAACCCAAACTTGTAAAACCAAATTAGAACAGAAGCAAAAATGCAAATCTTACAAGCCATGTACCACATTTACAGAGTAAGAGTACATGTTGCTGTGTTCTTAGAATCCGAATTTCAAGTACTGTGTGCGACTCTACAGTGATCCCAGTTTCAGGGGGTTACAAACAAAGAGTAACAAACTCTGCTCATCTTAATTTTTTAAACTGATCGCACTTGACTCCATCATGACAGAAATCACAAATAAAATTTCCTGAAATCTGTCACACATGGCTTAGAAATCCATGTTCAAGTACCAGAATGTCTGACAGGGCGTGGGTGAACGCAGGTGGTGTGTGGAAGGGACACCGGCATCAGTGGTAGGCAAGTTTCCAGATGATTAAAGAGATTGTTCAACTTAAACATTTAAAATCCTTTCCACTGTCTTCTGAGTTTGTTGAAACTAGAAAAAGAAAAGGGACTATTGGTACATTTCCTTCCACTCATTTCTGGAAATCCCATCTGCTTCTTGCTAAAAATTTACTTTAGAGCCTGCTGAAAATCATTTCTGTTTCTCAAAAATTCTGTATTCTTCATCCCTTTGTTAACATGACATAAACAAATCTATTATTTCACAGATGATCGTACAAATATGCTTTGTGTGTTATAGTGTGTTAAGGAATTTGACAGGTGCTTTAAAATTGAAAAGAAACAAATTTTTTTTTTTTTTTGCATAAGTAGAAATATAAAACATTTATAAAGTACAAATTATATATCAATTATAAAAACTCCAGGATATGTTTAGGTTTTCTACACCTAACATTGAGTATCCTTGAAGACTTCAATATTTTATATATACTGAAGTGTGTTGAATTTGGAAGCATGAGAGTATTATCTACCCCACCTTAATACACTGTAAAATTTTCTGGAGGACAGCCAAGTTACTGCAGTTGAAGTTGTCCCAGGAGCAACTTGAGCAATACTTTATGAAAGGTCTGACAAGGGGTCGCTTTCATCATTATAAGGCTACTTCTGTGTTCTCATCAATCCACATCTTGTCTCTAATTGTAAAACATATAAATCGACAAATTAAAATATGCCAAATTTTCCATTTAGCAGATTGTTCTCTAACAGCAGATATCGTATTTAACTTTTTCCATCTCGAAGTTAAAGGCTAACCTAAGTTAGTCATGTAGATAGATGTAATGTAAAGAGACAGGTACCTTCTGAGTCCTCCTTTCTTAAAGTAGGTGTTGATACAGTGTCATCCAAACAGAGATTTACCCCACCTATTTCTTTGCACTGATGACAGGAGAGCTAACAAGTAATGATCTTTGAGCTTTTAGAGATTAAAGTCAGTTAAGATAAATTTTATACTAATAATTGCTGCTGCAGGAACAATCTGTGTAGAGGAAAAGTGTTCTTACACCTCTTCCCACAGGTATCTGCTGGATCATACCAAAAATGCTTATATTTAGAATTGAGGGATATAAGCCAAATGACAAATAATCCGAGACACCTTTTTCTTTGTGTCTATATTTACTCTTAAAAGATATGTGTATAATCTGTCTAATTCTTTTTTTTTTTGCTTTAGGTAGTATCTTTCATGAACTGATCTGATGTACGTAGGAAGGACAAAACTAAGTATCAAAGACTGAGAATTTCATGAGAGTACTTGGAAATTTTTCATGCTGATATGAGGAAGAATAATAATGCTTCAGAAATTCAGAAATACTGACATAAACTCAGTTTGGAGTGTTGACTTAAGGAGGTACAGGGAAGTGAATATAACCTCTAAATGCTCTCTGAGCTTAGTCTAAATGGTTTATACTGAAATGAATAAATTGCTTTTTGAAAGCAATGTATAACTCATTGAGAAAGATTGTGATATATTGCTTTCTCAATTCTATTTGTCTCCTGTTAACTCTCATGTATTATTTCTTGGATGGGATTCATCACCTACTGAAATAAATATGTAAAGTAAGCCACATTTCCACATAAAGCTGAAGTTCCTACTGACCAAATTGGCTAGTGTAGCATCAGTACAGTTATCCAGAGTATGAATTACATGCCAATGAATAAATTAAACCAATTAGTGAAAAGTATATTATTCAGTAAATGTCTTAGTGAATTAATATGGACCGAACTGAGTGGATGACTGGCGGAAGGTAAATAAAATGGAACTATTATATGAACTACACCAACTGATGAATTACACTTCATAGGGAACAAAATAAGCTGCTTGCCAGTGTTCTGGATTTTTGCCTATCCCAAAAGTACATAACTGTTGTGAGGTAGATTTAAAAAGAATTGAAGAATGTAGATAATGTTCTCAGTACTGAGCTCCATTAGTAACTATTTCCTCTGTGTTTTCTGAGCATTGGAAAAAATTCTTTAGGACCTATTGCTCCTGAAAAATTTGTATCAGAGCCTAAACTATATGGACATGAATACCAGTAGTGAAGAAAGTGAAGGTATCTATTCACAGTAAGATGCTCATATAAGTTTGAAGACAGAGTTTAATGTTTAATTAGTTACCTAGGTTACAAATGTTCAGCAGTGGAACATGTGACTGACTTATTTGTTGTCATTCTACCAAGTATCAAGTACTAAGTATATTCTGAAAGAATAAAAGATTGTGAGGAGATACTTTCTTTCAAATAACTTTATTTTTATTTATGTATATTTACATACATATATCCCAAGTAAATATATACATATTTTACTTATGAAGCTCAGGGACACAAATCTTCTTAATATAGTTTGAACATTTCCTGGTGGTCTCGGTTTTCTCTGAGTTCTTGCAGCCTTGATTAGGAACCTCTGTTAGTTTTTCCTGGTGATACTAATTTCTCTCTGCTGACTGTTGGCAAAGTTTAGATGACTAACTTGCTTTGGATGCCCAATTTCATATGGCACTATGGCATGTGTAGAATAACATACATATTGTGTAGAAATCTTTGATTAATTTAAAATGTAATTCCAAAGAAATTGCACTCTTTGTTATCCTACAACATCTTGAAAGCAACCAGATCTACCCCCCTACTGGTGTAAAGAGTCGTAAAACTTCAGCCCAAGATATTTTCCATAGAAATTCAAATTTAGACAGAGGAAAACCCCTAATGAAATATTGTGTCATCAAAGTTGATCTGTTTTAAATTAAAATAATAACAATAACAATGATTTACTTTATGATGATGTCTTGAGATTCTGACTGAGGGCAGGGACACTTGCTACTTGTATACATATGCCGTCCATACATGTAATAAAAAGATTCAACAGAATTACTTATTTTTAACAGTTCATGCCAAAATATTAAACTGTTCAAATAATTACATAATCCAAATGGAAAATCTTCGGGAAGCTAAAATGACTTTTCTATTTTGGTACAAACATAGATCTAAAAATAGTAAGTAAAAGGAAGCAGTAACTCTTGGTTTACTTATTCCCATGATGTCATTTTTTGCCCAAGCATGGTTAAAATATGTATTTTATATTTAATTTGTTTTTACAAGATTATTACATGAAAGCAATTTGCTTTTAATTAGGATTGCAACCAGGAACATTTCACTATAAAGCCCTATTTTTGCTCTATTCAACTGTGAAAAATTAGTTTTGTCTGAAAATTTCCAGATTGATTTTAAGTACCAAATATGCTTCTGTAGAGACTGAAGAAAATCAGTCATACTCTTTCCTTAAGTTTGGCTTTATAGGACATTTTCTACTTCTAATAAAAATTTACCTGTTACTCCTAACATAAACTTATCTATTGATTCAAACGCTGTAAAACGCTTTCCATATTATTTTAAATAAACATGTAATAAGTACTTCTATTAGTTGCATGGTGCATGTTATAAGTCCAATCCTGCACCTATTGCATTGTGCTTCCTGGAATCCATGGGCCTGATATCACTGTCTGCTTTCTCCTGTGGAATTTCACTGCAGACAGCACTGAGCAATGTTGATAATCTTTGTGCCTTGTATAGGTACTGACGGCTGTGAAGCATTGGCATCAATCATTGTTGTAAATGATGATCGGGCTGCATTTTGCACTCATATTGTGCTTAATTTGAAGATGTATAAATGATTGTACAGCACAGGGATGAACTGAATCTCTAAGTGTTCTTTTTCATATTTTTCACAGGAAGCAGCCCTTGTATAACACTAATAAATTAGATGTCTCGTTAGAAATATAATCAATCCACTTTTGTCTTCTACCACACATCTCTCACTGTCAAATAAAGGAAGGGTTGTACAGGCATTGCCAGTTTGATTTGTGAACAGGGCTTTTCATCTGTTCACTGCATAAAGCAGCAATCATGTACGCAGACATGCATGTTAATGTGTGAGGAGTGAGGGCACAGATACAGGGTGCATAGATTAATGTTCTGTTCATAACTGTAGTGCTCATTCTGCAATCTCAGCGGTATTTTTGTGTAATTTTATTTGGTTGTAATTTTCTTAATTAAGCCAAGTACACAGAAAAATCCCAGAAATTTCCTTCTGCCTTGGTCATAAATAAAGTGGGATCAGGAGTTGTGCAACACAGACCACTAGCATTTGAAACTCTCTGAATAACTGTTAGAAATAGCAGGTTTCTGTAAATCTAGGGTGAATAAAATAAGATTGTAAATTCTTGGAAAGTAACAACACCTAATTAAAGATTACTAGTCTTGACTTAAACTTGTTAAATGCTGGGGAACTCATGATGTTCCTAGGTATTTTTACAGCGATTGTTTTCTGCCACTGGTAAAATGAGTTCATTTCAAGTAGAAACTGATTGTTTCTCACTCTGTGCTCCTTTCTGATGGATGTGCCAGCTACTGCCAGAAATTTTATCTCCAGATGGGTACTTGCAAAGTGTCATCAAATCACCTCTTAACCCCAATGACAAGAGAAATAAATAGACCTCCTTACATGCATTGTGTAAACCACATGGGTAAAATTACAACCTTTTTTTTTTTTAATTGTATTTTTTTAATAAGTTTTGGAAACATTTGCAGAAGCTTCATAATTAACTACTCTTTACTTCTAATAGTAATTCCATTTATCATACATCCAAAAGGATGCAGCAACAGCTTACTCTAGTGACTCATATTTAACTGACTATCCATGAGGTTCCTTGTACCTTTTACAATTTCACTGATTTTCTGAATGCAGTTTTTCATGTTTTGTGCAACTTACATTTATTTCTTTGCACTTGGCAATATTGGAATATATGTAAGTCTGCTTTAACGATGTGAGTCAGTTTGTTCTGTATAATTTATTATCATCACTGGTTACTGTCCTATCAGTTTTTTGGCATCTCTAATTCTCCAGCAAAAAGTTTATATTTTCTTCCACATTTCTCATAAAGATGCTGAACAGCATTGAAAGAATAGCAAAGCCACTGGTAGTTACACTGAAAATAACCATGTGGAATACTGATTGTCTGTCTCCAAGTTTTCAGATCTCCCCGCCTTTGATTATTTTACATGTTTAATACCTTTTTTCTGTCCTCAGTACAAATCTTCATTTATTAGAAGGATAGTTAATTATAATATAATTTTTTGGTGTAAATATTAGATGGGACTGTCCTTGTGACCTGTTCAGCTGCATCCTGAAGCAGACATTCTTATTTTATTCCTCTCCTTTTTTAAAATTAATGTTTTCTCTGTTTTTAAGGCATTTCCTGTCTTAAAATGACCAATGATGATATTGCTGTAAATTGTTCAATTTTACTTTAATGTCATATACAAAATATCCATTCTACATTGCAACTTAATATATTTTATATAAAATCCAATATACAGTATCTTAAATTTGTTTAAATAGTATTATAAACATAACTTTCAGGAGGAGTCAGCCCTGGAGTGATGCAGTCTTTTGTTAATTACAGTTCCTTTTGATATCCCTGCTGTTCAGTAAAAAAATCCAGCTTAGATTCTAGAAAGAGCCTTATGACCTCAGATTTGTTTTTTATCAAAGCAAAAATTAACTCCTAGATTTTTTTTTTTTTCAACTTTGTGTC
This sequence comes from Todiramphus chloris collaris, assembly GCA_025345505.1. Lineage (NCBI taxonomy): Eukaryota > Metazoa > Chordata > Aves > Coraciiformes > Alcedinidae > Todiramphus > Todiramphus chloris. Next base: position 27,799,587 of record JANVCC010000035.1, read on the forward strand.
CCCTCCCCACAGGTAGTTAAAATCCTGTGCTGGGGTGTCCAGTTTGACATCATCTGCTTCAGAGCTCGTCTTCATCTGATAAAGCATCAAGGTAATCTGTATCAACATATAAGAGAAATCCAGAAAACAAACTATCCGCCCACGTTGGATCAGAAAAGAGACCGTTTTGGTCAGTGTAGAAGATCTCAAGCCATACTTCGTCTTCTGGCTGAAGGTAGATCACTGTGGATCCAGAAGCTACATCGTGGTTGCCTGTGTTCGCATCAAATGTCTTTATGCGATACTTCCCATTGTGAACCAGCCCAATTGCAAGATGTTTATTTGCTAAAGTGATATCATAAGAAAAATAATAAATCCCTGGGATGGCACAAATAAACTTCCCTGTGGAAGGGTTGTAATGCTCCCCCTCATTGAAGAGGACTTTATTGAATACAATTGGTAATCTTTCCTCTGGGTAGCTGGTGGTGATGCCAACAGAAAAAGCAGATTTCAGCACTATCTTTCCACACTTACAGACCCCTGGTGCACCTGGCTCTCCTCGGTCTCCTTTATCTCCCTTAGGTCCAGGTGGTCCAGCTGGACCTACTTCTCCTTTGGCACCAGTCAATCCTCCAGGTCCTTTTTTACCAGACTGACCTTGGTCTCCTTTCTCTCCAGCTGGTCCTAATGGCCCAGTCTTTCCTCTTAAACCTTCAAAAACATTTTAAGTTAGTTAATCATTGCACGTATCATCTCAGTAAATGATTGTGTGGACTACTGTGTGTGCCTGAACAAAGAAGAAAAACATGGTCAGAATTTCAAAATGCTCCAAAGAAATGGCAGTTTGGAACAGAGGACCGGGCTGCACAGCCCAGGGGTCCCTGGTTTCTAAATACCTCCTTTTCTTTATACATCTGATTACACATTGAAGAATTTTAGACATATCAGTCCATTGCTGACTGAATATGGGCACTGCTGATGGGAAAGACAGCAGTGTGGGTACCTATATCACGATACTGGTGCACTAAATATCTCCTACTATTTCAACATTTTTACTGTGTACCTAAACACCTCCTAATCTTTTCTTCCTGGCTAATGGCACAAATGAGACTGTTTGTTTGACACCACACAGGCTTCATTTTTCCTGAACTTCTTCTTACCATCTATGCACAGGAAGGCTGTGCATTTGCATTTATTTACACAGACTTCAGTATATATTGCAATGTATCTGCATATTTTCTTTCTCTCACTATATATAATGCATCACACTTAAACCCACACAGGCACATACACACATTCATCATGTATATATATATATGTGTCTAACAGTGATGAAGAAAGGTCTTACTTTGTTGTACTACTGTGTTAGTTTACACAAATGTTCAATACCTGCACTCCCTTTTTCACCTTTTTCTCCCTTCCTGCCATCTCTCCCATCTCTTCCTGGAAGACCAATGCGTCCATGTGGCCCTGGGGATCCACCAGCTCCAGGGGGACCCACAGGGCCAGGCAAACCGGGGATGCTACAGATGTATCTGGTGTAGTAATTTTCTCCTTTGAACTGGCTTTGAAGAGGTTGTTCGCTTGTGTAGATGGCAAAACTTGTAATGTAAAGCAACACAAACATCCTTGGATCTGGAAAAAATACATATGAATAAGACCATTTAAGCAAATTATGGCACTCTAGTCACATGCAGATGGTCCATATATGCTAATAACTGTGACACTGTGGTGCATTATGCACAGTACACATGCAGATATCAGCCTGGGATTTCTGCATTATCAGAATCCGTATAGGAGGCAAGGGGGAAAGTCTGTCAGATTGGACTTTTTCCTGATCACCCTGCATGTTACTGTATGTCTTTTAAGTAGCCTGTAGACTGACATACTATAGCTGGTGAAAACCAGCTATTTTTGGACCAAATTTTGAGACATTAAAAAAAAGAATATGGATTCTTCAATGAAAAGTCCTTTGTTTGCATATCTTATCTTGTGTTTGGGACCTGCTTTATGGAGAAGAGCCCCTTTGCTGGAGGGAGTTATATCTGTGCTAGGAGGATGTGCCTGTATGAACAGTCTCTTCTAGTGAGGCCAAAGCTTACACCTTCATTTTGTTTTGAAATTTGCCTTAATGGTTGCAAGTGAACCTCCAATCTGAATAACAGCAACACAAACTTGCTGAGCCTACAGAAGGGATACCAGCAAGAGTGCTACTGCTCCCGTGATTGTTTGGAAACCCTGATGACCACAGCACAAGTAACTACTTCACCCTAACAGGTTAGGTGGAATCAGGGCAGCTGCCCTTTGGGCAACAAATGGGAGTGTGGATGGGCTGCTAACAGATTGGGACTGTCATATGAAATGAACTGTGCTGCAGGATCTCACAAGGTAATTGTTTAAAGCTTTATACTATTTGGGTGTTTTCATAAATAACGATGTCAGTTGGATTTCTCTGTTCCAGGGGATACCGGGAGAATAAAGAAAAAACACTGTACAAACAGAAACATGCTGAGGAATTGCAGTACCCCGTGTACAAAGGTGTCTTAAATTAGTGTTGCATTAGCAGAGAGGCAGTCATGGGTCAGGTGAGATTTTGACAGTTAAGCTGCTTTTTCTAGTTCTTTTGCTGGCTTTTCAGAAGATTTGTGTGGAGTTTTTTGCTGGAGTTGTCCATTCCTTCGCAGCTAATTTACATCATTCAAGGAAATCAGAGTCCACTGGTTTCTGTGGGGAGAAAAAGAAGAAATGGAGTGGGGGATTCAGAAAAATGTCTGAAATATCATCTACCTTTCTTTACCGTGTAACTTTCATTCTCAGAGGTAAAGAAGTTACAAAGTGACTTAGTCTAGAAATTGTTGTTCCTATTCTCTTCCTAGTCTCTTCTCTGTGATACTGATTGGCATGCATTGATTGATTGATTGATTGGTTGATTTAATCCCCCACACCATTGCATTTATTTGCAGTTCATGATAGTTCTACTGGTATATGGCATGGTCAAATCTGTTCCGCAGGGAAAAAGACCAGGGTATACATGTACACGACTCCATGAAGAATCCTTTCTGTTTTACAGAAAAGAAAATTAGAAATTGTCTTGGTATCAATGGCAATGCATAAAACAGAATGAAAATATTGTAGTTGTAGAGAAATAAGTAATGCTCCAAAATTCTCTTCAGTGATGTATATTCTGCTTTTCATATTAAGCATCTTGTATCAAAATGGCAGGAACCAAACTATTAATTTTGCTGACATTTGACAAAGCTTTACAGTACAGTCAGGAAATACAGTTTCCAAGAGTGGATTAACATATGAATGCTTAACACTGCAGCAGAGCTGCAAATGATAACTCCAAGGCAGCAGTTAGCTACAAGCACAAACTTCACAGTGACGTTTGCTCTGATGTACTACTGAGTGTACCCAAATAAAACTCATGGATTTTCATAGGACTTAAATCAGGGACAACAAGACTCTCTGCAGAGAAGAAGCACTTAGCCAGGAGAGAGCAGCTTGGAGGGAGTTCATGCCTGAGATGGCATATGCATGTTACACAAAGCTGATGGATAAGAAACAGACGTGACCTAAGGATCAAGGACTGGAACAAAAACTGCCCTTTGTGAGATGAAAGTCTGAATCAGTAGGCTAGATGTTCCCACACTGTGTTGCATGTAAGCCAAGCAAAAACAATCTAAGCAACTGCTGGTTTTGCCTGTATCCAGGATCTTTTACAAATCACAGTAAGAGCCTTTGCACAGCTGCTCCTGTCGCTGGCTGGACAGTAACTTATTGATGCATGAAGCTGCCTCCAGCTTCCAGACCTCCCCTGCTGTTCTTCTCATGTGCCTACAGGAAATTAATTAGTCTGGGACATGTGTTTCTGCTAAGGCCATGGGAAAAAAGTCATTTGAGGAAGGTGAGGGGAATGGGGTTGTTGAGGTAGGGATGCTTTAGATGTCGGGACATTGTGGTTGGAGAACCAGTTTGTGGAGAAGGAATAGAGGGGAATACGTGGAGCTTTCAGATATGGGTTAGGGGTCTTAAGGAGTGATGGAGCTGTGAAGCAGAATGATGGGACTGCAGAAAGGGGAACAGAACTTGAATTAGGAGGAAAATGGTGATAATGTTTATGTGGCATTGTTTACAGTCCTGAATTTAGGCTTGGGGGGAATACAGAAGGTGGCTTCCGACAGTGGTACCCAACAATTGGCATTTGCCATGCATTAGGCTACAGAATCAGGACTTCTCTTGCCCTTTGACTTCAGACTCTTGCATTTCTTCCTATGTAATGGTCCAGTTTTAAAAGGGGAGGTGGAAAGTGCCTCTCTTTGTTATTGTGGGAGTCCCTTGGAAAGTGTGACTCTCCTCAGACCAAAGGAGGATGTACAGCATTGAACTCATGGCCCTGTTTCCTGGTGAGTGCTCTAAAAGGTAAATTGTAATGTTCAAGGTGAATGATAACATGTGGCCATGCTTTTGAAATTTCAGGCTGAATTAGGAAGTCAAAAGCAGAGATTTCTGTGTAGTAGATAATAGTTGGACTTGATGATCTTAAAGGTCTTTTTCCAACCATAGCAAGTTTTTGTTTATATGAAGTTAGAGAGTAGAATAGACATCCTAGATTACTTTCTCAGGAGTCACCTATGTTGCACTTGATCACAGAGTTAACTGGTAGGCAAAATGCGTGTCATAAATGACACTTTGTTCTTGGCTTCTGTTTATTCTTTTCAAAGATACAAACTTCTGTCCATAAACTGGGATGGCAAACAATGTCATTTGTATGTGCCAAATAATTTTTTTTCAGGGAAAAACAACATTTGAATTTATCCTTTTTTCCAAATATTGAAAGCCAGAACAAGCACATGGTATTCTTGCTCACAGCAATAGCAATCATATTCATCAAAACCATCACCAAAAATAATAATTACACAGGATTAGAATAATGTTATTCCAAGTTTAGAAAATGGCATTTCAATAGGTTGCAAATCCACGAGGTAGAGCATGGGATGCTGATCAGTTCTAATGTTCAGTGATTTCTGGAACAGTTTTTCTAAGTGAGGGTGGCAGATTAATTTGTTCCATCACTGTTCAAGTCACACAAGCAACATAATCACTGCTTTTGAGCATAAACCCAAAAGATCACCTGATTCATTTGATATTAGAAAAATGTTTAAAAAGCTATTCTGTGTCTAATACCTTGTTGCAGTCTGTTAAGGTGACAGATCTAAAGAACTGAGGGAATCATCAAACGAACTGTGGCTGGCAGATAAAGGGAAGTGATTCTGTTGCTCTACTCTGCTCGGGAGAGACCCCAACTGGAGTTCTGTGTCCAACTCTGCACTCTTCAGCACAGGGAGGACATGGACCTGATGGAGTGGGGCCAGAGGAGGGCCATGAAAATGTTCAGATGGTTGAAGCACCTCTCCCATGAGGACAGAGTGAGACAGTTGGGTTGTTCATCCTGGAGAAGAGAAGGTGCTGGGGAGATGTTATTGTGGCCTTGAATACTTAAAGGGGCCTATAAGAAAGATGGGGACAATCTTTTTATCAGGGACTGTTGTGACAGGGCAAGGAATAATTGTTTTACACTAAAAGTGGGTAGACTTAAACTAGATATAAAGAAGAAATTTTTTACAATGAGGTTGGTGAAACACTGGAACAGGTTGCTTAGAGAGGTGGTAGATACCCCATCCCTGGAAACATCCAAAGTCAAGTTGGACGTGTCTCTGAGCAACCTGATCTAGTTGCAGGTGTCCCTGCTCCTTGCAGGGGGGTTTGGACAAGATGACCTTCCAACTCAGACTATTCTAAGATTCTATGATCTACCTTGAGAACATACACTGTGTATTACATTCCTATCAAAGCTAGGTGCTGGACAGAAGGACTTTAACATCCAGCCTGTAGGAACTCTCATTACTAACATACTCAGACTATGTCATTAAAATTTTCTTAAGCTTAGCAATTAGTGTACTGTAGCAAATTCACAGTTTTGAGACTTCCTAGTGTATGATCCAATCTTCCTCCCTAGTCCAGTTATGCAGGTCTAAATTCTAGTGTTTACTAATTGGCATTGTTTTGAAACAATCCTAGAAGGTTTCCCATGAATCTGTTATAAATAAAAGCTGCGTCAAAATCCAGTAATTATTAGTCACAATTTATCCTGGTGGTGTTCTTACTTTTGTCTTTCCTTGCTAGCTTTTAATTCTCTTCCGATACATATGCACAACTGTTTGATGAGGAGAAGAGTGTTTTAACCTCCTTGTGCATGTAGATGTAGAAGTATGTAGATGTAGATGAGAAGTAGCTATGCTCCTGGGCCTTTTCTGTCTGCATCACTGGCAGTGGCTTAGTAGTGCAGAGCAAGATAGTCTATACATCCTCTGACTTTCCAGTAGCAAAGCTTGTTTTGTGTTATGGGTACTATGCTGGATGTCCAGAGCTCCACGGGTAAGGCCATGCCTTACTCTAAGGAATCAAGACCACAGCTGGCCACCACCATAATCTTTGGGGTAGCTACACAATCCAGCAATCTTCACATGGCTTTACATGGCTTTTACTTCCTTTGTGTAAAAAGGATACAGAGACCTGACACTTTTTGAGCAGTCTGCACTTTTGCCTTCTAGTCCCAGAATGGCTGATGGTGCTCAAAGGGATCCATCAGCCACTGGGAAGGAATATTAGCTAAATATTTCTGTGAAAACAATCTTTAGAGGCCATATTAACAATGCTGAGTTCTAACGGTCTCACTCATGTTTGTACTGAGTCATATGTTTGAACAGTCTTCATTGAATTCAGTCAGGTTCTTCAACCACATCTCAATCCTTCACAAAAAATAGAGCACTTATCAAGACCAGAAGTTCAATGTGTTTGAGTTTCAAAATATCAAAGGAGTGAGAATCATTTTATTTCTCAGTGTCTGACTTGAAATGTAGTCTTTCTGGTTCCAGTCATTCACATTATTTAGAAAGCTGTTTCTACTGAAAATGCCCTAGAAGATGGTCAAGGTATGTATGAGGTACTATGACTCACCTGGGAGGAATTTTAACATGAAGGATGTCAGGGAAAGTAGTTTCACTGCCAACTGTACCAGAACACACAAATAAATGAAACCTGACAGAATTTGTCTTGACAGAGAGCCAGGAAGCTAGGCCAGTTTCTTATGTTTGGCTATTAACATGGAGACAATAACATGTTTGCTTGCAGTGTAGTGAAAAATGACTAAGATTTAGCGCTGGAAGACTGAGGATACAAGTGTCCCTATACCTCAGGTAGATGATTCTTTAAAAATTTTTCTCTATTTTCTTAAAATAAAAAATAAATTAAAAAAAAAAAAAGATATATAAAAAAAAAAAAGACACAGGAGCCATAAATCACAAGCTGTCTTAAGCGCTGACCTGCAATTTGCAGCATTACCTATGAATCTGAAGTCAAACATGTGGAATTATGTGGGCATTGAAAGATGTGGATAGATGCCCAGAGCAGTATGCCCATCTCCCATAGAGTGCCTTTCAGTTCAGCTCTTCCTGATTCTTCCCGGGTCCTTGCTAGGAGAATTTCCATCACCTGTCTTAGATCATTCTGCTTTACCAACCTTGTGGTATAAAAGAGAAATGGAGAACAGATTGGGAAGAACATTTTGGATAGCACAGAAAGAGTTAAAACGAGGGTGCAAAAAGAGAATGTCAAACTGCAAGCCACATGGGGACAAACAAGAAGAAAAGTCATAGATTATTGCCACGAGTCATAGGGGGCAGATTTTCACTGCCTTGTGTTCACTTGTGTTCACACCTGGGACTTGCGAGCAAAAGTGAAGAGCTTCCATCATGAAAGCAGTCGCTTTGCACAGGGGTGAATGATGGGGACCAGCCAGCAAAGCAAGTTCAGCACACACATCAAGAACAACTATGGGAACTTTGCTGGATTTTTGGCTGAATATGTTCTAGTCCCTGGGCATGGCTTAATTCTCATCCTCTCAAGGTAAATGTCATTCATTAGATCGCAGACACCTTTGAAGATGAATTCTCCTTTACCCACTTGCTCCTTTAGTAACAGCATATTGTGTTCACCATTTAAAAAGATAATCATGCAGAGAAGAAAGCTTCCAGACCCTGAAAGGGATGCTGCTCCCACAACACATTGTTTTCTTCTGGAAGTTCATCAAATGATATCACCCAGGCACTGTGCCTTTCTGAGAACCCTGCAGAAAAGTAGGCATCCAGCCAGGGACTACATTCTACAACAAACTTGGCAAAGATCAAAGGAGCAATTTAAATGCTTGGGCTAAGCAAAACTGATCTGGTTGATTTCCTCTAAAGCAAGTTGGGAAAGGCTTCCATAAACTTCTCTGCCACAGGAGCCTTGGGGACTGTGACCGAGGGCAGGGAGCAGTCATGTTCAGCTGAGTGGCACCCTCTTGTCCCTGCTCTGCTGTACATGGAAGAGGACATCTGTCCAGGGTTTGACACGAGTAAATTTTTTCACACTGTGAACAGTCATAGTTAAGTGAGCACAGCAGTATTTTTAAGTGTACAGAGGGTGTCCCTGCATGGCTGTTGCAACACAGCAAGCCATAAGCTCTCACAAGAGAGAAACGGGAATTTTTGCCCGCACGTGAGCAAATCCCCAGCTAGAAATGGCTTGCCAAACGCTGTGGCCACTTCAATCCATGTGACATTGTAGGCAGCCTTTAACATACTGGGGAGTGCAAAGGTAGGATATAAATCAATTAATTTATGTCGCCTAGAAGATGGAAGGAATTGTAAAAACCCTATAGTATGAATCTAATTATCTAAACCACTCTGAATTTTATTACTGGGAGTTTGCGTGTTACAGCATAAAAGCAGGAATTTCTGAAGTGCTCCATGTTAGCCAAGCTGTGCTCCTAGGAACAGGAGAAATGCACAACAGGACTCAGATAATAGCAGTCCTGAAAAAAAATCACTACAGCTCCTAGGTTCCTGCTTGAGAACCTTCAAAAGATTAACTGCTCAATTGTGCATTTGAAAATTAGAAGATCATCATTCTGGAATTAAATATTTGTGGGTAAGAAATAACTTTGTGGTGCTAAGACCTTTGGGCTGAATTTACAAAAGTTCCTGTAAGTTCTAACTTTTACATATGACTTTCATACATAGAAAATGCATCTTGAGGGGAATCGGGTACCTAAATCCAAATGAATGCGCTGTAAAACCTATGATGTACCAGCTGGAGCATGATAGGTTGCCTTAGCCCAGAGTTTCTGAAGAAGATCTCTTCAGGCACATCTTCTGGAGCTGTGCAACATAGATACTCAGGACAGCAATGTGAGACCCAGGCTGTGGTGAGGTGACATACCTGACATGGCTCAATGCCCAACCTGTAGCAAAGCTTTCTTGCAGGACTATGTCCACAGGGCACTGCACTATCCACTGCCCAGAGTTAGCTGCAAGGTCTCCACCTTCCAGCCTTGGTGCACCTTTGGCATGTTCAGGAGCACCAAAGAGAGAGCCTCAATATGTAGCTGAAGAGTCAGAGATCAGGGAGAGGTTGTGGCTGTGAAGCTAAATCTCACAGAGGTGTGAGTCTTAGGAGGCGGTGTGTCATTGACACAAATGATAAATGCATTTAAAAGCTTCGGCCATACTGTAAATCAGTGGGGCCTGAGCTTCTGAAGGCCTTAGGCATTTTGGAAATGGCACGGGAGTTTTGAAGCCTCAAGTTCTTTTCAAAATGCTGCCCACATTAATGCATGTCCCCAGTCTCTGGAACTACCAGGCTCTCACATCAGCCCTGGTGGTCTCCTCCATGCTGGTGCTTTAATTTGCCAGTATAGGAGATAAAAATCTGGCCTCAAAATCAGCATACTTTCCTGACTCTGGCTGTTCTGAGAAAAATCCTGTTCTTGTGGAATGAGCCTACCTCAAAGCTATTAGTTCAACTGTACTGCTTCTATATTTATACTGGAAGAGAAAAAGGAGAATTTGGCCTGGTTTAGTCACATGCGTGATTGTTATGGTTAATGTCAGATTCAGGAGATCAGAGCCAGGAAGATATAAAAATGGAATGAAATTTATGTAATGTCTGCTTTTGGGTAATAGCACGGGTTTTTTAAGTATGATTCTTCCTGATTAAATCGGACCTTTAAATAGCAACTTGATTTTCAGTGATGTTGACCTCTTTGTGAGACTGAAGGACATGCACATTAGAAAGACAGCTCTAAGGAGTTTGAAGCTGTAAAATAACATTCCATTTAAATTCTATATGATATGGTATTTTCTTATAGAAACAAAGACTTATGTTTCCATAGAAGAGCAGAAGGGACAATGCACCCTGCCTCCCATCAGGCTTCATGGGAACACCAGCTCCACCCAAATCCACCTTCTGGCAATGCCGTTGGTACTCAGCAAGCACGCATACAGGACCTTCATTTCTAGTTGATGGGCCTGATGTTCTACAATCTTGTAGAGGTGTTTATGTCAAGGGGTCGTGCATGTCAAGCAGCAAGGGCTGACTGCTCCCAGGGGCTGGGAGAAATAGTGTTCCTCACAGGGTGGCAGGGCAGGGTCTCACCAGCCAGATCCTGTCCCATAACCTCATCAGGAACCAGGGCAGCCTGGAGGCACCTGGAGGCACCTCCAGCATCAAGGCCAGACCAGGACTTCAGCCTGTGGGTGAGGGTCAGCTGGGCTGAAATGAGGTCCTGAACCATGGTCAGGTGGTGAGATGCCCCAGGAAAGGCTGGCAGGGACAGTTAGGGATGTCAGTGCCCTCCTGGCTCTGACAGTTTTGTACTCACTCAAAGAGGAAAAAATCATTGTGATCCCAATGTGTCAGAATGAGTCCACTATACACATACGGAAATAACCATTTTCGGGACAAGGCATTTAAAGGTCTGTTGAATTCCATATGGATTCTTACCCCACTGCCCCTGCAGCATGATTCTATGATCTGCTGAACCAACTAGCCAGCTGATGTCAGTAAGGGTTTGCTCTTGTTTTCATCAGTCTCCTGATGAGAACCATTTCTATGATGGACTGAATTTGCAGGGTCTCAGTCTGTTTTATTTTAATACATGAGCTGCTGTGTATTGTGAAAATGTGTCAAGCTTGCTTATTTGAAGAAATGATTGGATTGTTCTTACAACACATTGAAAAATAAAAAATCTACTATAAGAGCTTTTTCTTATTTAACTAACACTGACACTAATCTTTTTCTCCTGCATTTCTGACTTGGATATGTCAGGAAGACAGCTTTAAATAGCCAAGAAAAAAGCTTATGAAGGAAAGAATTATTTGAAGCAAAGGAAGGGGAAGGGAAAGGTAGATGAGAAGGGAAAGGAAGACTAGAGAAGGGAAGGAGAGGAGAAGCTTTATTTTCTTTTGTTTGACACAAATTTGTCTGACACAAATTCAGTTAGTACGACAGTTTTTCCTGTGCTATAACTTCAATACACATAATCATTTGTCAGCCTGATTCTGTATATACTGAAATAAAATGCAAATCTCTCTCTTACAGGTGTTTGATCACATTCACAGAGAGGAAGAAAGAAAACTGAGCACAGTTTTCTTTCAGGAGATGTGATTTCTGTTCCTCAATCAGAAGTGTCTATTCCATGGCAATTATTTAATGTTACGTGCTTCTATTTCTTCATCAGTAAAGCAACAACATCAAGAATATCAGGGATAATATTGCTCTACTCATGTAAAAGGTTATTTCGAAAACACTTTTCAGATTCTGCTTTTCTTAAGCAATTGTGTTTCATATTTCAAAACAGTTCTCTCATGGGAGATTAAAATGGATGAAGTCAGCATAATTCCTGCATTTTTTTTCAGTACAGTGCAGACAAGTCTAGCATCTGATAGCTGGTCATTTCTGACTCTGTAACAGAGCATCAGCCAGACTCCTGCTTATCATTTAGAACAAAATTTGAGCCTCGTGTAGTTGGGCATAGCTCTATTGAAAACACGTGCCTTATATTTATATATATCTGGCCTTGAAGGTGTTTTCTCACTTAAGTTCTTGCAACAATAATCTGATTGTTTTTTTAAATACGTCCTATCCAGGAAGTGTTTGTTTTCTTGGGTTCCTCTAAGGAATAACATGAAGAAGCTGCAGCTGTCAGTCACCTTGCCACTCTTCAGTAGGAAAGTCTGACCTTTGGCTGGTAAGGAGTGGGCCTTAACTTGACTTTGTTCTGCATGTGTGTGATGCTTCAGGGTGATCTCAGCAGGGTCTCCACAGGATGTATGTTGTCATTTATGGGGGGTCTGAATGTCAGAGCGTATTTAGCAACCAATATAATTTCATTTTCCCATGAATTTACCCCAGCATCAGCCTGCAAACACATCCCACCTAACCTTAAATCATGGGGTGTTAGAGTCAGTCTAGGAGGTCCCCAATCCAGCTGGTCTTCCCCACATTGATTAAGGTGCTACTGTGTATCATCGATGGAGACATCTTACCCAAATGCAGTATGCTGAGGTTAGTCTACATAGCCAGTAAACCTACATTTGTGTACATCCTAAACTGTATGGTGCACTAAACCCTGGGGGTACCATCTGGATTGTGCAGACACAGCACCAAAGAGATCCCTGTGGGGAAGGAGTAAAGAGGACACAGACATAGCACAGAGTCATATCCACAGATGACGCAGTCTTAGGCTGCACTTGCAGTGCAAACACAGTCTGAGGTAGTGGTATGTGGTAGATTATGCCAAAATATGCATATTTCTTTAAAAGAAAAGGGATTATACATAATCTTCTTTTCAATTCCATAATCAGTGAAATATCACTTTGCCTTAATGTAGTATCTGGAGTTTTGCTCAGGATTCTCATTCAAATATCTGTGATACAATTTACAATTATGACAATAAACTTTGTGTTATTGTACAGTTGCAACTCTATAGCAGCTGTCTGCCATGAGCCTTATTGCATTTTAAACAGCAACCTTGATTTAAATTTATTTCTTAAGAAATTCTGTCCAGTCTAAGACAAACAGTATGCCAGAATTGCTTCTAATGATATGTTGTTCAGATATTTTCTTACCTTGTTGTTAATACACAAAAAGCCCCAAACCCTAAAACCTCCCCAGACAAACCATAAAAAAACCAAAAAGGAGTCATGAAAGGCTTAGAGCATATTAACTTCAAGTCTCCATGAGGGTAAATGGTTTTGCAATTTCCACTTTAATGGAAACCTACAGAGATTCAGAATGTATTGACTTGCAAATAAAGTTGAAAATACATAAAACATGGAGAAGCTTTCTTTTGCCTTGCTTAAAATGACCTTTCCATTCAGTGACAAAACTAGTTATGTTTTATTCCATAGAATCAAGATAAAAAACTGCAAAAATTTTTTATGCTTTAAAGTCTCTCAGATGACTTCAGGCAGTTTCTTTTCCCTCAGCCAGGGCATAATTTTATCACAGACAAGTGAGAGTATGTGTGCACGTGTGTGTGTGTGTGTGTGTGTGTGCATACACATATACATCTGTACCTTTGCCAGCCAAAGTCATCTTCACAGAATCACTATGGTTGGAAAAGACCTTTAAGATCATCAAGTCCCACTGTTATCTAGTTCTACCAGGGACACCACTACACCATATCCTTGAGCACCATATCTAGATGGCTTTTAAATACATCTAGGGATGGTGATTCAACCACCTTCCTGGGCGGCCTATTCCAGTCTTTGATGACCCTTTCGGTATAGAAGGTTTTCCTAATGTCCAACCTAAACCTCCCCTGGCACAACTTGATGGCATTTCCTCTTGTCCTATCAGTTGTGAAGAAACCAACACCCATGTCTGTGCCACCTCCTTTCAGGTCATCGTAGAGAGCCATAAGGTCTCCCCTCCACTTCCTTCAGACTAAACAACCCCAGCTCCCTCAGCCACTCCTCATAAGACTTACTCTCAAGACCCTTCACCAGCTCTGTTGCCATTCTCTGGACCCACTCCAGCACCTCGATGTCTTTCATATACTGTGGTACCCCAAACTGAACACAGTCCTCAAGGTGCAGCCTCACCAGGGCTGAGTACAGCGGGACAATAACTTCTCTAGTCCTGCTGTTCATACCGTTCCTGATGCAGGCCAGGATGACATTGTTCTCACTAAGCTTTTCTTCAAGGTCCTGGAGCATGGTGGATGCATTTTATGTCAAAGATATTATTAAAGAGTTTTTTTCTATTTGGCTTTGACTGATGGAGTTAATTTTCTTTAATACAGATCTGTTCTCTGATGGCCCGAACTAACGATGTACTTAGATTTGTTTCTAGCTGATAAACAGTAAGCATGTAATAAGCTGGTTTGTTGTTTTTATCTTTGAGATAGGTATCTTCATTGGGCACTGCAGAAAGTTCTTTTTTTTTATATTTGTGGGTTTATTTATTGCTTCAAATGCACACTATGTCTTGAAAAGTATAATTGCAATTGAAAACTCTCCTATGCTCAAACGTCACATCTTTCTTGCTTACAATTCTTTCTGTGAGGTGCTGTGATTTCTTAAGAAGCTTCTGTTTTTCCTCCGTGTTTGGGAAAGTTTAAATGTATGTATATGCATATATATGTATATATGTACAAATATTGTCAAGTTAAAGAAATCAGTCTTGTAAGTTTATCAGCTCAGGGGAGAGAATATTAAAACAGTTCATTTGAAGAAAATCATATTCATATAGCTTTACTCTTAAAAATTTTATCTATTCTGTGTATTTTGTTAATGCATAAAACTATTTCTCTGCAGAAGTTCATAAGCCACTGCTATTACGTCATAAAATTAATTGGTGTCCCAATTTGTTCTCTTGGGGCAATTATGAAGTCATCCATAACAGTCATTTCATCATGTCTCTGTTTTGGGATTAGTGTTACATATGAATGACTCCAGTAAACGTGATCAAAAGCCCTTCTAGCCCTGTACCCTTGCTCTCTGGCAGTGGCCTGTAGCAGCCTCTTGTGCTTTTCCTGAGGGTGTGGGAAGTGCCCAGCAATCCTTGCAGGGTGTTATCTTCCTGCTCCCAGTTCTCTGCAGCTCTAGTCTTCTGAACTGGAGATGTATCCCGCTTTCTGTCAGCCTCGATGAACTCCTTATCTATAAACTTGGAAAGAGTTTAAACTCTGGCTTTTCACAAGATTCCTCATTGGTAAATTTATTCGATTAATTATGCACAGAATGCATTTGTCTCCCTTAAACTTTTTTGTATCCCTTAAACCTTTTTAACTTATAATTTAATTTGATTCCTTCTTTTTCCTGCACTATAAGAGATGGTGATTAATCTGCTCCCTAGTATGTTATCCTTCTCAGAAAAGCAGTAACTTTGGACTCCTTATGATTGCCACAAGTATTTCTTTATTGAATATTTTTAATTTGCAATTATAAATTCTAGTGATTATATGGTTCACTAAATTGTAAGAGTCATCTGCCCTTTTCCTCTGGTGTATTAGTAAGCAAGATTCTCAACAACACAGAAGAGCAGCTTTCATGTTATGTCCTCCGATGAACGTAAACCCATCATCTCTAACAGAAGTGCAGAAGTACAGCCGCAAAAAATGCAGCTGCCTGAGACTGTATCTGGCTTTGCAGAAGATGTACAACATGGGACAGAATCATTTCACTGTAGTGATCATTGTTCTGGTAGACTTAAAAGCTAAGAAAATTAATAAAAATATCATGTTTTCCAGAAGACATCAGTGGCTCTTATAGAAAGAAAAAAACCCCTTTAAATTCACCAAAGCTGCATAAACTCTTAGTGTTTGCTATAAGCAACTGAAAGGACAATTTTCCACATTCTCTATAAAATAATGCTTTCATTGGCACATTATTAACAAAACAGTCATGGTTCCTTAATACAGATGTGTCTCATTATTATCCAAAATCAAGTTTGTTTATTTATCTCTTTTAAGCACGGCATGTCAGATTATAGAGATTCTTGCTTTGCTCACCATGAGGAGCCAGCGGAACAGAGCGGTGCCACTGAAAACTGTATGTCCTCACAGCCACAGTGCTGGCTACGTTATGGGTGATGGCATTTGCCGTTCCTTGTCAAGGTGTCCCTCCTCCTCCTCGCACAGAGCTTCCCTCTCCTCCTGATGCTGCTGAGCATTCCTCACAGCATCAGGAGCCTAAAGGTCAAAATCTGTCCATCTCCCAACAGGCATATGGGGAAAAGACCCTTTTTCCCTTTGTTCCCTGTCTATTAGGATGTAGATTCCTCTGGTTTCTCTCTTTAATTGTCAGACACTGAATCTGGAGGTGAGGGGAAGGAGATATGCAGCTGCCTGCGAAGCCCAGGGGCAGCCAGGGCCATCCTGCTGCACCTCTATATGTCCATCCAGATTGCCACCACGTCCACATAGGACAGAGAGAAAAGGATGCCTGTATGGAGAGTGGTGTGGTGGCAGGGAGGTGGCAGTGTGAAGGCTTGTTCCCCCTGCATGATACTACAGCTGGCCAAGTTGAAAGATGGCTATGAAAAGCCCTTAAATGGAAATCTCAGATGTGGAACTTGTTTTTCCTGCCAGAAGTCTGGCCAAAGTAGACTGTTGTGGTGAATATTCAAGCTGTGGGGATCCCAGATATCATAGTCTTTTCTCTCTGCTGGAAGTCTATCTGCAAACCCCAGCAGGGATGCAGTATGCCTGCAGTTACAGAAGAGGGACCTGTTGGAAGATCACTGGGTAGGGTATAGCCTTGAGCACCCACACACTGCCACTGCCCTCCCCTCGTCTGTGGGCTTTTGAAGACTAGTCCTCTCCTTCAAACCCTGGAAACAGGGATGCCGTGCAGGTTATACCACTTGTGCAGCCAAAACAGCCTCCTTTGCAGAGGCCCTAGACTGTGGAGAAAGGGCAATAATCACTCACTCACTGTTAGCAGACATAGTGCGTTTGGCAAAAATGAGGATACCATTAAATGAAGAGGTTGCTCTATTTTGGACTTGAATCTGTAAGCCGTGGGATTTCTTTTTTTTTCTATAATTTTCAAAATCTTTCCTGTTCCTGTCTTGTTGACAGGTATCACAGTGAGGCCCAGGGAGAGCCAGGCTGTCTGCAACTCTTTCTGCATCCAAAAGCACAAAGACCTGGAGGCAGATGGGCAGCTGAGACCTGCTGCATGTAGTGAGTGCATGGAAATGTTGCTGCTGTTATTTCCAAATGACAAATGTCTGGTAGCTCCTGGGTTTTGCACAGCTTCATTTTGGTATCTCTGAGGGAAAAATAATTGCAGCGAGAGAATAAAGCAAGGCTCGCTGTGATAAACAAAAGGCGAGTTTGTGCTCTTGCCCGGAGGAACATCTACTTTCCAGGAGCAGGCAGGGGACAGGCTTGTCCAAGGAGCAGCAGGACATGACTGAGGCATCTCAGCCTTCTCACCTGCAACAGCAGCTAAAACCCACAGCAGAGGAAGCCTAGATGGAGGCTTTGTTCAGCATCCCTTTTGCCAAAGAGCTTATATCACTTCTCAAGAACAGCAGACAGCTCAGGAACCCTGAGATACCCACTCTGCCTATGTACATTTCTGTTTACCACCCTGCTCTAGTCTCTATCCTCTATCAGGAAAAGGCCAAGGAAACATGAACTCCAGCCTGACCATTTGATAAGTTATCAATACTATTCTCTACATAAACCACAACAGATTTATGTTGAAGGGCATCTCTTCCCTTCTGCTCATTGCTTGCCCTTTGCTGTGGCCTGTCTATACAGGATTAAATAGGTCCAGCATATCAGGGGGGTTTAACCCTCCTAGCCTTCCCTCTTTCTTCTGATTTACAGCAAGCTAAAGCTTGTAAACCTTTGACTCTTGTTTAAAAATAGAAAGCCTGGATAACATTAGAAAACATAAACTCTACTTTCCCTGAAAATCCTATTTTAAACACAGATTTGTAAAGGCCAGTTTTATCTCTACCATCTGTAACTAGTTAAAATTCCAATTGTTTTTCTTAAAAAGGATTTTAACAATGGATAGTAAGCATAAGGTAGATTAGAAGTAATTTAAATTGTAGGGTTTTAGTAAGAGTTTATAAGAAATCTATTAGATACCTGGGTTATCTGCAGCCTCCAAATGGTGCTTAGAAAATTATGGTGCTCCGTGTTGTCATAGGTGATTTTTTCTAAGCTGATACATGTTTTTCCTGTATTTAGGCACAAACCTGTGTTGGTTTCTTTTCAAATAATTTAATTAAATAAATGCCAGATCATTGATGGACAATTTAACTGATCTAGAATCAACCAAATTATTTTTATTTAGCCTAAGATGGAATAAGGAGTTGTATAAACTAAGGATACATTCAGGCTATACAAAGTAAGGATGTATAGTCAGGCTCTTGCTGCAGAAATGTGTGCACCAATTGAAAATGTAACTATCTCTCTGCATTTCGTTACTGATGTTCTGCTGGGACTCCTATAGGTTAGTCACTTCCATAGGCTGTTTAACCCACCGGCCACTGCATTAAATCATATGGGGAGCATCTGCATGCTTTACTATCCAGTACTGTTGTGTTGAGGAATGAAAGAGCCAGATGGGTAAGGGAAGGGTTCCCATGTAGTAAATGGCTGCCCAGGGTACAGTGCAGTGTAAACCATTCCTATGTTCATTAGACCTGCTGAAATCAGCCACTTCAGCTGAGGCACTGGCCTTTGCATGGCTGCAGGCACATGTTCCTCCTGCTGCCCTTCCTCTGGTGGTGGGCACCCTGGGCAAGAGATTTCATCAGGTGGCAACTTTGCAAAGCACCTCATCAGGATTCACAAGACATATTTGTCAAAAGTCTAGCATGGCTAATACATCCTTCTTTCCTTTTGGCCACTTTGCAACTGAAGCAAGTGAAAACAATTTTTATCCACTGCCATTGTTTGCTAGGTGAATGGAAGCCAAAGTGCTAAAAGTGTCCAGATGGGTGCTTGCGCTGGTCTAATTAAATCAGTTTTGAAACATATATTTAGGTTGTGGACAGATGTTCATTTTGTAGAGAGCTGTGCCAGATGAAGATTACAAGCCATATTGCTAGAGGTTATTGCCCTAGCAGCTTTACTGGCACAGCCATCCCAGATCCTCTTCAGCTTAAACATGAATCTCACGTGGTGATGGCTGGAGAGGTCACCACCTGCCTGCCCACGCTGGCCTCCTTGGCACAGCTCCAGCTCTCATGAGTGCTCTAAAGTGAGTCTCCTGGCCTCTTTTTTTCAGAATGAACCAGGTTGGCCTGTACAGGCCAGTAAGTGAGCTCTTGTTTGCTGTGGCTCGTTGTGTCTGACAAGGAGCAGGGGAGCCTTAGCTGTCCAGGGGACAAATGGGTCACAGGGGACAAGCACAGCTGGATCTGGAGGAGGCCATATTTTTGCAGCTCTCCTGCACTGATGTGGAAGCAGAAGCCTGTCCTGCTGCCAAAGCCATGAGGGGTGATCTGTGGGTGAGGCATTTTAGAGACTGGCTAGGGATTCAACTGCTTTGGGCTGCTCACTTACCAAAGTCTTGGCATTCGCTTGAGCTAGGGCCGTGGGGGTTGATGACTGATTGTCAAAGGCAGTCCAATCCAAACAAGGAAGATTTTCTTGTCAAGCCATTATATTTTTACCAAATGTGCTAATGTGTATACAGACAAAGTATGACACAATGTTGACCAAGTCGGTTTAGCTACTAGCTTCACTTGGCCAAAACTATCTTAGCAGATGGCATTAAACTTTCTATGTAACACTAAGGTCAGCTATGAAAAAATTACATGCTTTTTGTGTCTTAAACCCTATATGCATTAGGAACTACCATATTTCCTCTCATGACAATTTTCAGTTAAAACGTATTAGCTTAAAAGCACCTTAAATGCC
The DNA here is from genome assembly GCA_025345505.1 of Todiramphus chloris collaris. NCBI lineage: Eukaryota > Metazoa > Chordata > Aves > Coraciiformes > Alcedinidae > Todiramphus > Todiramphus chloris. Next base: position 27,819,346 of record JANVCC010000035.1, read on the forward strand.
TTACAAAAAACATCTTATGTGGCCATGACCGTAGTATTGAGCTGGCCTGTTTTCAAGCATGCTAAATTTATGGTTTCTTCTCATTGTTCAACAGTTGCTTACTATTAAAGAAGGCAGGTAGTGCTGTTTCCACTGAAAAGTAGGAAAATATCACTATTGCTGATGGTGCTGTCTGGTTTTCCTTAACTCTCCAAGCCAGTTTTTAGTTAAGCATATATAATTCAGTCCATCCTTGACAGGTGAATATCTCTTTTGATTATACTTTTAAATATCATGGTTCTATGCAAAAATCAGTCCCTATCTGTGTTTTTCAAGAAGTGAATCAAAACTGTGGCTGAAAATACCCCCAGGTCCAAGGCTGATGCCTGAGGTCCTGCCTGTATATTGCTTGTCCTCCTCACAGGGACTGGGTGGCCAGCCCTGCAGAGTAGTCAGCTCTGCTCTCCAAGGCACCCAGTTGTGGCCATCTCCACGGGAAACAAACGTCTAAACTTCTGTGTTTATAAGCTACTATTATTTATGGATTGTTTATCACTCAGTTCCCACAGTTTCTTTCACACTCTCCAAGCAGTGAAGAAATCACATTCCCTATTCCCCAGAGATATGGCATATATGTAAAGTAGAGAGTGCTCCTGAGAATATCCATTTACTTATCTATTTTCAGGCCACTTCTTACTGCAGCTTTCCAGAGTTTTAGCAGCACAGCTCACAACCATCCAAGTGGAAGACTGGCAACAGGAGCAGTTAAAAAAAAAGGAGGCACAAGCATCCCTAATTAGGGCAGAGATCATCAGAGCAGAAGCTCGATTTGCTTAGGCATCTTTGCAGAGTGACACACGGGATTTGCACTTGGCATTAGATTTTCTATGACCACTAGATGGCATAAAAAAATACTGTTGCGGGCATCATCTTGTTCCTGAAGAATTACAAAGTGTCGGGGCCATGCTGCACTTAAAGGGGATTCTTACATCAGTTTTAATAAAACGTATATTTTAATGTTTCTCTTAAATGAAAAAAATGTATCGGTAGGACCCATCCTATTGAGTCAAAATTAAACTTAGCTGCAAAATTTGGCTTCAAATAGCAAGCACTACTGAAGTCAGTGCCATTCTCAGGTAGAGGATAACATAGCAGAAGATCAGGGGAAGGGAGGTTGTTCTGCTAATTGCATTACAGAATCAGGCACTAAGAAAAATCATCAGTTTTCATCTTGGTCCTGATAATAATTCTCTTTGCAGCTTTGGGCAAATCACATAATCCTCTTCATTTCTCTATTTCTGTATAGAAGACAATGATTTCCTGCCTTGCAGTGGTGCTGGAGGAGATAATTAGTATTCATAAAGCACATATGTCAAGAACAAAAATACTAATGACTCCCAAAAGCTACTTGCAAGGATGAGTTCTCCTGGTCTATCTATCCTGCACCATCCAGCTGTTGCTGTGCCACTGTGATGGCTTTAATAAGATGTTGGTGTATGGATAAATTTAAAACATAGTGAAAGAAATGTTGTTGAGTGCTACTGAAAGTAAAACCACTGAAAGAAACTTCATGCAAGTGGAAACAGCCTGCCTACTGCTGTCCCAAACCCCTCTGAGTTAAAGAAACAGCCTGATGGATGGTTGCTTTTGTGGCCGGCCCCCCACTCACAGTCCAGCTTCCCTCCAGCTGAGGGAAAATTTCAGTTCAAATCTGAAGCTTTGGTGCAGTCTCTGGTTTGGTTGCTTATTGATAATTGAAACTGCTAGCTGCTTGGAGTGCTTTGCAGCTGCTGTGAGAGGTAATGTCTCTTGTACATTCTCAGGATCAAGATCTTTGGTGATTTTATCACTGAAATATGCAATCTGATTGTAATGCCTTCTGATATTGCCAGACCATAAACAGAGAGATTTCTGAATACTGTTAGGAGCTAAGTGAAAAGGATAGGGAATCCACTGTAAATTATTAGTGACTTGGAAAATCTCACCACAGCAATTGGTATGACTGCTATGGTCATGAGATGATGTATTTCTTTTTCCTCTTCTCTTTACTGAGTGTGGTGAATATGAATACTCTAAGGAGAGTCAGAGGATTTTACAGGGTACACTGGGAGCTACTTTTCATCATGTAGAAAGAAAGGAGTTAAAGGTTCAGATAAGGACAGTACTGAAAAAGGAGAATTTGGCATGATGCCCCTGAGAAAACAATATTGCAACAATGAACAATGATATTCAAGCATGCTTTATGCACTGATTTCACTGCCAATGAGAAGAAACTGACTGTATGTCTTCCCATAATCACAGAGGGTATTTATGGCATAAATGTAATTTTTGGTTTATCTGAAGCTGAGTTTTATCAGCTGCACTTTAGTAAACTGAGGAGTCAGACTGTGAATGAGAGAGACATGAAAACTGTCAGACCAAAACACACCCAACAAAACAAATGATTACTGATTGGCCTTGAAGAAAAGTGAGAAAAACAATTTTTGTAACAGAAATAAGATATTAAAGCGCTGTAACTGCAATGCCAAACTGATTTCCAATCACTCACAAGAGTATCGGCTTTGTTTTTCCAGTGATAAATTTAGTTTTTCCGCTTGTCCCCACTGCACATTTTAGTGATGATGTTGGAGACTTTTCAATTTCCATTTAAGATTTTAAACAGCAAATAAAGTGATCTTGGCAGCCTGTGGAAGAGCTAATGCGGTAGATAGAAGATGTGTAGAAAATGGTTCATACAAAGGTTGCGTTCGAGTTCAACTACTCTCTCTGAAGCTGTACTGTGCCCAGATGACAGCAAACACTGCACAGCCTCAGGAGCATCGACGAGTCCTTCACATGGACCGCAAATTCAGTGAGATATTGTATCACCTTCTTCCCTTCTTCTGCTACAGCTGTGGTGCCCTCCATAAAGCGCTCAGTATGGCAGCGCCTATACCTTATAGCGATGTGTCTACTGTGTATGTGCAGGATGAGCAGACCCAGCACGTGCTGTGAAACCTGCAAACCCTGCTGCATTCATATACCAGGGGAGTGGCGGGAAGGCCCTTGGGCCTTCTATAGGAGCTGCTGTGGTAGAGCAGGACAGGAGGAAGACAACAAACAAGGACCTGTTGGTGCTGCCCTGAGGGCTATTGCACAGTCCCTCCAGGAGTAAGCTGTGAGCCCTAGTGCTGAATATGCTTCTATGGAAAAAAAAGCCTCTTGGGTTCCAGCTTTGGATGCCAGTATTATGGTCATAGTCCTTTAGGACCCATTACTTGTCCTCCCTCGCAGCCAGGACTTTCCTGCGTTCACTGAGGGAGTACGCTCCTTGCCAGAGACTGTGCGAGGCAGAGCTACCCAGCGTGGCAACCTGGGTAAAGCAAACACTTTATATACAAAATATAGTAACATGCCAAGCAACAGTACTGACTTTTTTCCCTTAGCATCATTTTGTTTCAAATAATTAGCCAGCCGATAGTAATTTTTTCTAGATAGTGAAATCTTGGTGTGTTGTTACTCCTCTCAGTAGATCAACATGAATCTGAAACTATAATAAAGCAATAGAAAATTAGAGATGATTTTAGCTTCCAAAAATTTATCAATCTGAATTTGAAAGTTAGAGAATTGAATGAAAGGGAAGAAAAACACCACAAAGAAGTACAAGCACTTGACATATAGCTTATAGACTGAAGACATTCCCTTATTCTTACTGCTCAGGGAATTTGCTTATTTTCCCCATGCAGAACTTGCACAATACCTTATTTAGTAATATTTCAAGAAACATTTTTAGCATCTGGCATTCAGTGTAATTGCTGCAATGCTCTGGCATCATGCTACACTGTAAAGCTAGCATGTTAGCATGCCATGGAGATGAAAACAGATGGAGAAGGTTCAAGAAATTTTCAGTGCAAGGTGCAGATTCTGTTACATGAAGCTCTGTGGACGATTCCTGCTCTAATGTCATTCTGCTTTCTACTCTTCTCACTGGAAGCACAGGCATTTTTTTTCCTCTTTGTTTTTTTTTGGTTTTGGTTTTTTTTGTTTGTTTGTTTTTTGGTTTTTTGGGTTTTTTTTTGTGAAAAGGTGGTCAACTTCACGAACATTGCATGAAGATGCATGCGCAAATGCATCAGTACGTGGGAGCAGTGATGTGAATCAAGTCAAGCTTGTTTATAGGATTATGCAAGCTATAAGCAGAGAAGCTGACTTGGATCAGACATGCAGCATTTTCTGAAGCATCTTTAATGGCATGAGTAGAATTTGCTAGAGCCTAATAATAGACATAGAACATTTTCCTATTTGAGTTTGCTACAGAAGTTGCTATGCAACTGATCTTAAGTAAAACAGTTTTCATTAACAGTTGTTAAATACCACCCTAAATGGTATTAACAAGGTCAATGTAGAGATCAAATAATTATTATCAACATTTTTTTATAACCAGCTAAGATTTTGCAGATAAGGTTTTCAAAAACAAGATAAAATAAATTTTGTTTCATTATTGTTGGACTACATCATGTTTATTTCCTTTTCCAATAAGTAACCAAACAGAAATAGGTCCAATGTTCTTTGACTTTCTCTTACACTCTGTTTTATAGGAACTGCTCATAAATAAATCAATGAGAATATCATACTGACTGTTTTCTGCCTGTTAATAGGAGGAACAATAACACAAAATAACAGACTGACCATTGCCAGCCATGTAAGTGGGCATGCAGTGGTACCTAGGAAGAGTATGGTGGGTAAGACACACAGGAGGGAAAGCATTTTGTCCTCAGTCTTCAATAAATGATGCTACAGCACAGTCCAGAGGTAAATCAGGCCCTACAGAAACTGCACAACCGAGCAGCTGCAGGCAGACAGGGACCTTTGTGGCTTCATTACCACAGAGCTTCTCCACCTTCACTGACAGTCCAGTGATGGCAAAGCAAAGGTGCTGTTAAAGCCCAGACCTGGTGAAAGGGCTTTGCATTCCTAAATGGTTGAATCAAAAAGTAGAACATAAACCCCATAGACAATACGCTTTGCATGAGGTTTATTTTTACTGTGTGAATTCAAGCACTGGCACGTCCTGTACTGATTCCAGAGGGGTGAATGCTTTCACGCCTCACAGCCTGGCCAGGCGGGACATCCAGTGCCATGGATGTCATTTTCTCATTTTCCTTATACCTCAGTGACCAAAACATCTGTGCCCTCCCTGCCTTTTTCAGCTCACCATTCCTTTGGGAGCTTCTTGAATTATCGCTCCCACAAATCTTATTTCTCCTCCCCCTTCCTTGTCCACTCCTGTTCCAAGAAACCTTCACAAATGCCAGACAAGCAAAGTGTTTAGTCTTATTTCTCCAGCTGCAGCTTAGCTGGCATATCTCTGAAAGGGGCATGGACGAGATGCATAGTATAGTTGGTAATATATGGTATTGTTTTTAATGCCAGACACAGTGCTGTCTTTGTGAGCCCAGCTCCCTGCTTTAAAAGTAATGCCAGGCTGAAGAGGAAGATCCTTCACTACCAGTTTCAGGACATGGCTAGAAATAACACACAGAGGAACATGCTCTGCCATTTCCTAAGGGGAAATGTTGATCCTTTCTCCCCTCCAAACTGGTGACACCACTTGCAACAGGTGAGGGCAGGAGGAGATTGCAGCCAGGCTGGCAGACAGCTAGGTGCTCAAATCCACTGTGGCTGACATCTGGGGCCACTCAGTTCACAGCACTGACTGTACTCCCCACTCTGCTGCTAGTGGGCCCATGTGAGCACAGATGGATAATTTCTCCTTCCATACCTTGGCAATCAACTCTCTTGTGTTCATAGTATGGTTTCTCACTTGGGCAAGCATTGCCTTGCATTACCTTGATGAGACAGAGACACTGTTTTAGTTCCTTAGAGCAGAGCTAAGCAGGTAACAGAAACGTGAGAGGCCACTTGTACTGACAAAGGGCAGCACTGCAATCAGCTGCCCACTTACATGCTTCCTAGAAGAATTCAGAGAAAGTGAGAAACAGTAGAACAAAATTTGTTTGCTATAATCTGCTTTTAGCTTATCTTCTAAACAAAGTACTCTTTAACCAAGACTCTAAGGTCCTATGAATGAACAATGATGGTCACCTCTTCTGATGCAGCCTTACAAACTTTTGAAAACTGTAGGATAGACCATGTTGTGTTTTGTCCTGGGTTTTCTTGTGTTCCTTTCTGATGGAAAAAACTAAGAGGCCAGTACTGGAAAACTACTTAAGTGATATGACTTTTCCAAGGTCTGCTCTCATGGCTTTCACTTTTCACCAATCAATTCCACTTTGGCAAATGATCAGGTTAAGACAAGTCCTGGTCCCATGTAGACTTCCATATTGCATCTCCATCCCATATGGGGTTCTTTTCTCAGAATGTTCCAGTTCTCTTTCTAAAGTCATTTTTGCACCTGCAGCCTAGGCAGGGACTTTGAAAAACTTTGAGGAGATAAGGCAGTTAAAATGAAAAAGAAAAAGGTTGTTCAGGAACCAAGACAAAGATCTAAACATCTTGCTCAAGGGCACAGAGGAGCTTTCCAGCAATGAAAGGCTTGAACCCAAGTACCCACTCTGTAGCTTTAGCCTAAAACACTTGCCTTTTCCGGAGAAGCAGTAAAGCACCACAACCATGAACTCATCATAACCTCAGTTTAATTTTTAAATGCATGTGTTTTAAGGGGAAAAACCCCACATATCTTCTTCAGACCCTCACTATCATGGGTTCTGTTTTCCTCTCACAGTGAGGAGAGCAAGAATTAACATTTCTGTAGTTCCACTGAGAGCCTATTACTTAGTGGCATAACCCCATCTCAGCCACCACCACAGAGCTATACCAAGCACAGTAAATTTATTCATTAGATTTATCCTATGTTTATTAACAGCCCAGCTCAGAAAAAGAGTCAGTGACAAAAACCATCTGGAATAAACATAATAGAAAACAAACAATGTAATATATTCCATCACTCCAGCCTAATTACACTGTTTGGTGCAAATACTATCAATCCAAGTGACAATTTACAAGCCGAACTCTTATTAAAGGGAAAAATGAGCTGTGCAGGGAAGCACAAATCAAAGTAACTAATCAACATAGACAACACATTCAGGGATTTAAGAACCAAGTTATGGTAGTCTTTTATTCCTCCTTGTTTTCAATTTGGGAGACCTGCTGTGATGTTGCAGTACATTATGCATTATATCTATTTATGCAACATTGGGAGAAGCATGTTTCTGGCTGTTGTCTTATTTTTCACCAGCTACAGCCTGTGACATTTAGATTTAAACAGTTTTCTTGCCCTATCATTTAAGCTGGGAGTAAGGTACACTGTTCCAGGGACCACTTTCCTTTTAAGGCAGCTCTCTTCTTTGAGGATATAGAAAAAGCTTGGAATTAAGGAGAAAGTTAGAAAAGACTGGAGTTAGCTAAAAGCAATGCCACTTAGATCTAAAAGAAGTTCTTATAGACTGAATTGGTTCAGCAAGAGAAAAGGGAAAAAGATCTCTCCCTCCCATGCAAACATCTGAACAACACATGGCGGCCATCCATGAGCTGTTTCAGCTTGGAAGCTGGAACTGACTCATTAGATGCATCTGGTGTCCCCAGGGAAGCAAGAGAAAACACTGGCAGCAATGAAGGAAAGATGGTAGAAGCCATCTGAAGCACAAATTAGCCAACCATCCTGTCTGCATTAGAGCATGAACTTCAAGAACAGCTTTAGGCACCTGCATGAAAGCTGAGCTCTCAAAGACATAGCAAAGTGATAGAGTGCTACAACATATAACACCCTGTCAGTTTAGGGAAAATACATGCATGACTTGGAAAATACCTCCACAGGTCAACAGGAAAAAATTAAGAGCTCATTACAACAATGGGCAACAATGTGGCATTACAGTGAAAACAATATGAACAAATATGCACACAGCTCTGACCACAGAAGTGTGGTTCTGACTTCCGTACATATTAGCAAAATATAATTCATATAGTCCTACACTGAAAAATTCCCTGTTACTGAGGAGATGCTGGAGGATTTTTTTTAACTCTTTCTGTGGGAAAAAAAAACCAGTGAGAACCGAGGGGGACAAAGATGTCAAAAGACTGCCATGTTGCTTTATCTGCCATAAGGAGGAAGATCACCAGTCACCACCTCCCCATGTGCAGAAGTGCCTCTCTGGACCTTCATGTTCATTCCTTGCTTACAAGGAGCTGGGGTCTTTTCACACTTTGGAAATGACCATGTAGATCAAAGACCTTCTATAATGAGATTGTCTTGGAAACAACATTCATCTCATGAGAAAGCATTTCATATTTCTCCCTGAACTGCTTTTTTATGGAACAGGCTCTAGTGCTCTTTTTCAAGGTCCAGTAAGCCTGAAACATAGCTTGTTCTCAACCGTAACATAGGCTTTTTCTCAACAAGAAATCTGATAAAGACCAAGCTTTTGTCATAGCTCACGTGTATGAAAAATGTCCAGAATTCTGTCTCTGTACCTGCGGTTTTCAGAAAGAAATAGTAAGTGTGACATCCTTTTCTTCTTAAAGAGTTGGTGTCATAGATGTGGCCACAGCAGGATGCTTCTTTGTTTAAGAGGAAAGGTGCAAAGTTAGAGAACTACACCCCTGAGAATTTTGCAATTTCAGTAATTCGTAAGAGCCAAAAAAATCATCACCAGCTAACTGTGGATCCATCTCTCCAGAGTCTTATTGCATCATCTGTATTAGTGTGCAAATCAAGATGACATAGCTGCTGCTGACTAATTTCAAGTGTGATATTCACAGCATAGATGCACTATTGGAATGGTCTTTGGCAACACCTTCATCCAAGCATCTCTGCATGCTATCTGCCTGAAGCAGTCATTCTTTTCAAACTGGGAAGATGAAAATGAGGATGACTCTTCCCCTCACATGCTAAGTCTTTGCCTAGTCTTAAAAACCGGTGTATTTAAGTCACCTGTCAAAACGCCACAGGTGTTGTGTTCATTTATGTCTCTCTTCTTGGCCTTACCTACTTTGATTCAAGAAGGAACCTCCAAAAGGTGTTTTGTTGGTTTTTTTTGTCTGATTCCCACCTCAGGTATGGGAATTTAGATAATCTTCAAATGAAGATATATATAAAAGAAGGATTACTCCCCATTTGTAGATTACAGAAATCTAGGAGCATATGGTGCATTTCAATGATTATAATGATAAAAATACCTTCATTTTCAGTTTATATGGATTCTTACTCTCTTGTTCTATGACTGCTGGCGCTCAGTCTGACAAGGGAATCTGAAAATTTTCCATCCTAAACAAGGAACAGCCCTGAATAGAGAGCATTTTTTTTAGAGAGCAGAACACAGCAGCCATGATATGGTCAATACACATAGCGTCCAAATCTTCGGCTTTGTAACTGGGAATTATTCTGCCCATTTATGATGCTCAGACACGTGAAAAAATTTTTATTTTAGTTCTCCAGGATTACCTAGTCTGGATTTTTTCCTCCGAGGGAGGAAATTCAGGGGACATGCTAATGACACTGTGAAGGTAGATGGGAGATTGTTCCTGCACTGGAGCAGTGATCTGGGAGTGGTGGCAGTGCCCTTCTATTGCAACCATGAGATGCTGAATCTGACTCCCCATCACTACAAAAAGCCCAAACCAGTCACAATGCTTTCTTTTGACTCCCTGCTTTGTCACCTTTTCCCACATGCTTCACCAAAGGCTTTCAGTACTGTCAAGAAGCTGAACTGTTGATAATTACCAAAGTCTATTTGTAGTGAACACTGAATTATTTTTGTTACCAGTGACCTCACAGGGACAAGGTAGCTGAGATACTGAGCTATCTCAGTGAGCTGTCAACAGCCCCTCAGGGCAGAAACTACTTGCTACAGCATCTGCTGATGAACCAAATGGCAGATGAAGTTCAGAGAAATAATTGTTTTAATTGCATGTAGTCAGCTTCACTGTCATTTTAGAAAAAGCTGGATGATTATGTTACATCAATGTAACTGTGGATTTTGTTAAACGTCTTAAAAGACACAGAGGGAACCTTAAAAATATAACAGAAATAATTCCCTTTAGAATATGACCACAAGCAGATTTCAACACACACACAACTACAGTTAAGATATCAAGTACGTTAGTTACTTCACTGAAGTTCAGAAACAGGCAGTCACTTAAAGGTAAGTTGCATTAGCTAACAGTTATTGATAACTAAGGATGACAATACCTCTTCCAGCAGATTCATTTTCCTACAGGCAAAAAGTCTGTGTTCCCACTGCAACCCTTCGTTGCAGCAGCTTGTTTACAGCAGCTTCCAGACTAACTTTCCATCTGCAAACTGGTATGCCACTGTACTGCTTCCATCCCTGCTGAGAGCTTTTCCATTACAGCGACCACAGTAGTGGTAATTCCATAGTAGTTGCCTCCGGATGTTTTGCTACTTATGGTCCTTTGCAGTCAGTTTTCCTCATTGTCTTGTACAACATTTAGGTTGAGAGCTTTTTGGCAGGTTTGGAGGATTTGTTTCTGCCTCTGACCCCATGGGAAGACTAGTCACACAGCAGCATGGCAAGGATTAAAAGGTGTTTTCTTTCCCTCTTTAGAAAGAACCTGATTATTTATGGGTGACCATGGATGCATGCATATTGCCGGAATTCAGGAACACCACCTTCAGTTTTCTATATCTTCACAGACTTCTTGTATGATCTCAATTCCACAGTCACTGAGTCTTGCCTCAGGCCCCACATCTGTAAGCTCAAGAGGTGGTATTCAGAGAAATAAATACAATGTGCTGAGGTGTTGGACCAGACCAGTAATGGATATTAGGGCTCCACAAAGAGAGATATGTTGGGATAGATACAAGAGAAGTTTGTCATTCCTCGAAAAATAATGTTATCATATCATTACAAGGATTTATTCAGGAAAGCCTCTCTCTGAGTTACATTGCCGTCAGGTAGCAGAGTACCGCCTGCAGTTTTTGAAGTATTTGAACACTTTAAGCCTTTAAACAATTAAAATTGTCATAAAGAAAGACAGCCCATCAATCAGAAGTTTTCACAACTCCTTCTCATTTGTATGTAGATTTCTAAACCTCATATTGTCAAATCATAGACTATAAAATAGAACCCTTCAACAATTTCCTTTTTTGTCCTTTTCTTTCAAGCCCTACAATATTTGATACAGAAGAGATCTTAAAACTTTCAAGATAGAACTGAAGGAACTGCTGCTCTCTTTGTTAAAACTAATTGTTCCATTTGTTCACTGGTTTTGATAATGATCACTCCCAGAAGGCATCTGGGTGAGGAAACCACCAGGAAATGCATAGGTAGTCGAGGCAGTAATTAAAGCAGCTGTTAGCCTTGGGCAACAGACTACAAGGATCAGCAGCCTGTATGATTTGCTTACATGTGGGTGACTTTGCTTCTACCTGCAGAGATGTGGATTAGTGACTGACATCCAAATAGCGGACAGTTTGGCCCACCCTCTATGCTGGCTCATGCCATCCCCATCAGGTCCTTTCTCCATTCAAAGCCTTCTCTAACACCTTCTTCTAGCATACCTCCAGCACCACGAACCCTTCAAGAGCCCTGCTTGTTCTCAAAGACAGAGGCAAAAACTCCAAAGCTTGGTTGAAAAGAGGCATTTATCTTCTTTCAAGTCAGGCTGGTGCCTTTTGTAAGCACTGAGTCCATGCAATAACATATCTTATGTCATTACAGTTAACAACACCTTCAATGATCTGTGCAATAATCCATTCTTAAGATTAACTACTTTAAGTTTGAACAGTTCGCATGTCAGGATGTCTCAAGAGACTTCTTTAAAAAACAGATTCTTCAGGTCTGAAAGAAGGTGAAGAGGGAGAAAACAACTATAATTTTTAGTAAATGAATATCCAATATCAAAACATTTGGGTGAAATCTGTTTATCTGGTTTCTTCTCCTTGAAAGAAAACAAGAGTTATCTTCTTATTTGAGATTTGTTCTTTCCATTTGTGTCCCCAAATTTATTCCTGGTCTAAGATCCTATGTTCTTAGATTCTCTGCTCATTGAATTTCATAGCTGTACCTCCTGAAAAATGAAATTTTAGAATAAGAAAGATCAAAAGATTTTTTTTCTCAGTCATTTCCGTAGGCACTGCATTATTTCCTCTGGGAAATTCTGCAAGAGGAAGATTTCAGCCTGCTCACAGTATACATTAGCGTAAGAATGCAATTCACAACCAGGGCAGCTCCTTTGACTCTTTCTGTTGCTCGTTCTCTTTGACTGAGCTCGCGTCAGACTAGTGCATTTCACAGTTGGTTTGTAACTTGAAAACACAAGTTGAGTAATGAGGTGAAAATATGTCACAACAAATAATCCTGAAAAACATGTGTTTTATTGGTTTGCAAGCTAGGAAGTGACATCAAGCATCCAGACATGGATACTTTTCATTTAATGCATCAGTTCTGCATAGGAAGACAAAGTACATTTCTCTCCATAAAATATACACAAGAAAGTATTTAAAGATGTTAAGATTCAAAGCCATAACCATCTGCTTATCACAGACATCTGTTGCTTCAAAGCAAAGGACTATATGAAAGGTTCAGAAAGCTTTAGAACTCAAAAAGTGCATTTGCCAGGAGACTAATGGAACACATGAATATACATAAATTCCAAAAATATAACAAACTGCTGCTTTTTCCCTGGAGTGCAGTTACACCAGCTAGGTATGTAAGAGTTGAGTTATGAAGAAGAAAAAAAAGATTTACCTCAGCTCTTACCCACCTCTGTACTGAAAAAACCCCACCTTTTTGTCATTCTTCAAACACTCTTGAAAAGCAATGTTTACTTCATCAGCAGAGGAGACATTTACACTGATGCCCTACGTCTCTGACTCGCTCCTGCCAATGTGCCTTCAAAACAGGGTTGTTATCCCCCTGCAAACTTCTTTCTAGAGAGCCTTTCCCCATTCTCGCTCAGAGAGGTGACACCCCAGCCTCACTGGGAGCAACACAGTGCTGCTCCACAACCCTGCATTTTGTCACCCAGGTCTGAGTGCCTGGGTGAAGCCGAGGAGGGCCTTTCCATAGACCTCATTGAACCATGGGTATCTCCCTTAATGGACAGTGCCCCTTTCCCATGTGACTCTTACATTGCCATGGAAGCGAAGGTCAACATGAGGACTGGGAGAGGTACTAAGCTTTTTGGGGCAACATCTGTGTTCCTTTGAGCACCTGATGTAAGAGGCAATTGGGATGGTGTATCTGCAATTAGTTTGTATTGCTCTGTGGGTATGGGCCAGATTTCCACTGTGAGGGCTGGAGGGCAGAGTTTGCAACTTTCAGACACGTGGGTCTGGAGGGAGGGACCTGATAAAAGTTATTTGGAACTAGTAAAATGTGTGAGCCAAATCGAAGATGCAAAGTCAGAGGGATTAGGTGCTTTTGAAAGGCTGCAAGGAATGCAGGGGAGCTAGTGACTCTCCAGAGAGGAAAAGACTGTGAATTCTGAGTGCATGAAATTTCTATCTCAGGTTAACACCACCTATACCTGGTCAGTGGAGCTAGTCAAGTTTCCTGGCACAACAGCCAGTTTCCATTAATTTATCACCCTATCTGCATATGGGCAGCCATTAAAAGAGCAGGGAGGACTTTATAGACAAGAAGAGAAATTTGGGATTTCAACACCTGTCTACTGGGCATATTGATGTCGATAGGTACAAGAACTGCATAGAGACCAAGGAAATATTTCATGACCTTATATTACATTGTGAAGCTCACAGAAAGTTGATCCATCCCCTGCAATAAGCTCCAAATAACCATACAGAGATTAACCTAAATATGAGCATGAATATCAAGATACATTTTATAAAACAATAAAAATATTTATTTTGTCATTTGATATTCCTCTTATTCACATAATCTATGACCTCTTAAACCTCACTATAAAGCACATAAAATCCCACAAGACCAAAAGTTCAATGGGGGAGTTACACACCACTTTTGGGTTCACGGACACTGCTTTATAAAATACCCTTCTGCTCTTTGTTTTCATTTGCACAGTTTTTGCATTTTCCTGACAGTTTCCCATTGTCCTTGAAATCAGAATAACAAGAAATAGAAGAAATCAGAGAGTTGTCTATGCTGGTCATAAACAAAACAGAAATGGTCAGCGAACAGCACAGCAGAGCCTGCCTGTGCAATGCTCAGATTCAGCTCCCTCCACTACTCACAAGGAAAACATTTCTAGAAAGGTAAGCTATTTATTTATTGTGCTGACATACACACATTATTCAAAGCAACAGCAAAATAAGACCATTACTAATATTAGGAAATTAATCTGAAGTTTAGATCGTCTCAGGGTTTTCATGAGGAAAGAGAATATATTAAGTTAGCTTCAGTGAAATAAATCTCCTTACTTACATGGTTTGCAAGAGCTTCCAGCAGCTGGACTCTCTGAATTGCAGTGCATGCAGATATCGTGCTTTGCTGAAAGCCCCGTAACTTTGGCACTGGAGACAGCGCATAACTCACCGGTGCTTTAGATTGATAAATAAGTTCTTTTAAAAATACTCTTGTGTGGTTTTTTATCAGTGGTGCGCGCTGACAGTAGACTGCAAAGCAAAAAGCCTGTCTGGTGTTATGAGGAAAGACTTCCCTCTCAGCTGAATTAAACAAAACAAAAAAAAAAAGTGTCCTTGACCTCAACAACTAGAATAAATCTACTATATCTGCTGGCTCTTTTCTGAATGCATACTTGAACAGTAACATAAGAGTGAGAGATCGGAGCACAGAAACTGTGGCATGCCATGCTCTGTAGCGATAGGGTATGTGAGCAATGCTTCTAGTGCAGGCAAGGCATGCATGTTTTCAGCTTTTATTTTGGTCAAATATTTTAAAAATAAAACAAAGATGACAGGCTTCTCTATTTCAGTTCACAGCTCCCAAGTGGCAGTGCTCTCAGCTCTGTTCCCTCTCCTGAGTTTTCTTGTCTTCCCGATGAAGTTACTGCTCGCTTTCTATTTCAAACATCAATTTTCTGAGAATCTCTGTATCTCAGCCAGAAAATGCAGCCCAGACAGAAGTTTAGCATTTCAGACATCATAAATGCAATGAATCGCCTGCAAGCATAATGAGTGTTTTTCAGATACTCTTTTTTCTCCTTCAAAAGTTCTGTTTACTTCTTTTTTTATTTTTTTTTTTCCCCTCTCTTTCCTTTGGTCTACTTGTTAAACTTCATAAAACTAAGCATAGTTTTTAGAACAAGTCCTCAGAAGAACAATAGTGAGACAAGTATGAAAAGCAAGATAATGATGTAACTTAAAATGGGTAAATGTAAAGTTTCAGCAAAAAAAAGAAGTTCCCTACTCAATTGTAAAATTATATTTACAAGAATAAAAACATTACTTTAAACATAGTCATTCAATTCCCAGACAATGAGGACAGAGGTTTTATGGAGAGGATGAAAAAAACCCTCTATATTTTAGGCATAATAAAAGGAGTAGCAAAGAGATAAGAAAGAAAAAAAATCAAAGTCTTCATTCACTCCATTGCATTCAATTGCAAAAGAGGGAAAAAGAGAAACAAACTTAGAGTCTAAAATCAAACTGTTATAATAATAATAATGATCAAAGTAAAATCAAAATATTATAAATGCAATATTCCTGGTTTTATGAAACAAAGATTAAAAAAAAAAAAAAAAAGAAACAAAACCCCTCAAAATGTTTAATAAGTATTTTTAGTTCAAGGAAATAATAATTTTTAATGAATGATCAGATGATCCCTTCTCTCTAGTGTGTTATTCCCCTTGTGTGTCAATGTACTTGAAAAATCCTGCTTATTTTGTGGGGGTATTATCAAGGTTTTTCTTGAACCTTGGACTTGGCTTCAGCTTTTGTTGTTTCTTCTATTTTTTGCAACTTTATTAAGACACTAAAACACATGCAGAACTTCAAAGATGTTTCTTGGTAATTAAATTGTCTCTCCCAGTTGTAGCTGACTAGTAGCAGTGGTACATTGTGTTGAAGGAGTGAAGTCTCAGTTTCAATTTAGTTTCCATTCATGTCCACTTCTTTTGTCAAATACTGAAACTCTTAAGTCTGCAGTAAATTAATTTCTACTCTTTTCAGCTCCTTCTGCTCTTTTCCCTCTTCTCCACTAACATTTTCAAAATACGAGGCACTATCAAACCATATGTGTATATCTTGAATTTCAAAGTATTGGCATTGGGGTAGCTTTGTTTTGTTTATGTTTTGTTTGTTTGTTTGTGGGTTTTGTTTGTTTTGGGTTTTTGTTTGTTTTTGTTGTTGTCAGGTTGTTTTGGTTTGGTTTTGGTTGGTTGGTTTTGTGTTGTTTTTTTGTTTTGTTTTGTGTTTTGTTTTGGTTTTGTTTTCATTTGGCTTTTTTGATTAAAAGTAATGTTTGAGAGCTGTTGCTTTAAAACTACTGCGAGTGCAAGTATTGTTCTTCAAATACCAAGACTCTGCAGTGGGCTCAAATGTTATACCTAGGGCTTATTTATGTAAGATGGTGCTGAATTTCCCTGTGCTGGCTCCTGCTCAGCCACACAGGGCTGAGCCTCTTGTCACCTGCCATGCTAGACCACTTCTCTCTCTACTAAGCCATCAGCAAGCACATGCTTTCTCCCTCTCTCCCAGTTCAACTTTTCTGTTTTTAGAGAATAGCTGGGATATTTTACTTTCCATCTTGTTTGATGATGCGGAGGCCTTGGGTTGTAGGAACAGGGCTTGGCACACAGGACAATTCAGGACAGGTTTCAGACTGCAGCCCCATAAGTGAGGTGTGTCCAGATCCCCTCCAGCTTTCTGTCCACAATTACAAGAGGCCAGACTTCGAAAACTGCTGGGGGCCTAATTATTTGCTTCTTTGTGAAGTGTTTTGAGTCAAGCAGAATACATACATACCTAACTTCTGAGGATCAAATCTTGTTTTCAGTAGGGACATCTGAAACACACCACTAATTTAATTGCCAGCTAATTACCCCCAGGCATGACTCCATCCCTGCCCCAGGGATCTGGCTTTCCCCCAAGGCAGTAAGAAGCTTCTGGGCAGTGTGCCTGTGGCTCCCCAGCTCCCCGTGCATAGATGGTGTCTGTTCTGCCCCAGCTGTTTCAGGCACAGCACAGCTGTGTAAGCTCTCCAGGCCTGGAGGCACTGCGTTTTACAGTGCCCGCGTACAGTCGTGTCTCGTAACTGGAGGCAGCGGTAGGCTCTGAAAATACCATATGCTTTCCTGAGTGTTGTATATGCATTCACAGACTTTTATGTAGGTGTTAAAAAAAGCAGTTCACAAACTAAGGGTCACAGTCATGTGTGTGAAAGTGGAAGCTTGGCCAGGACCCCAGAAGATATAACATGAAGAGAAACATATGAGTTGTTGGGTGAAGTCTATGTCATGATCTACCATATCAAAATCTTTAAAATAGTTCTTTTTTTTTTTTTTTTTTTCTTCCTGGTAGAATTGTAGACCTTTATATGTAACTTAACATAGTTCTCATTTATCTTTCAAGCACCCCTCAGAAGACTGGTTGGGTTGTGCTGCCAGCAGGCTGGTAGCACAGTTCTGCTGGCAAGACACTGTACAGTTACCTCTGAGACCTCGAGAAAGTAGGTCCCTCTGTATGATGTGACAAAGTCCATTAAACTACCTTGATCAGACTTCGTTTTGAAATCATCTGATTTTACACACTTTTTTTTTTTTTTTAAATTTGGGCATTGCAGGGATAGACCTCCCATCAGTAAGATGACATGGCAGGTACATAGAATCCTAGAATTGGTTGGGTTGGAATAGACCTTAGAGATCAAGTCCAACTGTTGACTCATGCTAGGCACCAGGGACCCAAAATACCACCTGAATTGACCCAAAAATGGACTTTGGAGACTCTCAAACCACAGAATGTGACCTAAAGAGCATATTTCCCAATATGGTTAACTTTAGATGGCTCATCTGGCAATAAACTGTGCCATTAATTGGCTCCATGGATGCATGGTGCTACATAAATGAACTTATAGTATTTCCAGGATCAGCCTGGGGCCACAAGTACTTAGGCAATTGTGGTGGAGGCATTGAGCTGCCATTAATCAGTTCAGTCCATCAAAATGTAGTTGGTCTGTCCCTGAAGGGGGTAGTCTGTCTCCTGCAGCACTATTTCAGGGTTGCACACCATGGTCTAGAATGCTTCAAAAGGGTGTATTTGCAGAGATATAGCATTAGTACAGAATTACAGGAGTAATTTGGGTTGGAAAAGACCTTTGGAGTTCATCTCATCCAACATCAGCTGGCAGCTGTCTCTGCAATACATGCCATGTTGACTGTATTATTCAGGGTTTTCCACTCCATACAGCACACCTGACCTCCATTACCCCCAAGAACATGAAGCTGACTCAATGGTTACATTCCAGAAGCATTTTGCATCCCTTATCCCAGGGGCTCTTGGTTATTGCAGTATCTGTTCACCCAATCATTTGATTATACTTATCTCTCATGGAAGCCAAAAAATAATCTCATTTTATAGATGTGGACCTAGGGCATGAGGGCGATATTATTTGCCAGAGATCACATAGTCTGTGCAGAGAGAGAGTGGTCATCTCTCAGGGCTGGCATCCTACCTCCTGTCAGCTCTCTGTGCATTCCTGCTATTAGTTAGCTATTAGTTATTAATAGCCACCTGGCTATTACAGATAATTTTTTGAGGCAAGGGGCAAAGTGGCACAGTGCTTGTGAAACACCAGCTATGTAATGGGTTGCAGTACTGAAGCTGAGAGTGGGGGCAAATTAAAAAATGCTAACACTGCTGCTGTACATGTGGTGGACACCTGTACTAGGGATCCTCAGATGAATGATTTCCCTGAAAACACAGCCCTTCTGACAATCTGGAATGGGATCCAAATTAGTAAAATCTGGGTTTGGAAACCAGGAAAGGTCCCTGTGATCTCTACTTCTGTCAGTGAGAATTCATATTGTAATGATCAAAAACTATATGAAGGTGAGTATTGCCGTTATTTGTTTAAATTGCAGGCCTGTAAAAACATACTTAAGACATCTGGAATCAATTTTTGTTTTGAAATTCAGTTCATACAGAAGGAAGGCTTGGGAAGAACTGAAAGACAAGATAGTCTTGTCTTGAAAGACAAGAATGAAAATGAAAATGTTGAAACAAGTGACTCACATGCATGGCCCTCACACCTCGATCTCACATGTAGGTTTTGTTAATACTGTTTTATACATAGTCCCACCAATACGTATATAAACAGCATGCTGCTAGGAAATGATACATTACTTCTGAGGGAAAAAAAAAAAAAGAGTATAGCATGGATCACAGACCTCTGCTACATTTGTTCTGCGTCCTGGAGTGATCCAGTTAAACTTTGAAAATTATATGTGAATGTCCCATGCTGTCAACCTCCATCCTGGACACTGTGTGCTGCATACCTGCTCAGACTTGCCAAGCCATCCAAATTAGGACTGCAGCAATATCTCACTTAAGGCGAGATGCTAGTGGCACTTGTTCACATGGTCTCAGCTAGTACAAGGATAGCGAATAATGGGCAAGAATTCACGAGCTGCAAATACATGTTGATGCTTCAAATTGCCCATGAAAAAGGAAGAATTCTGACTTTTTAATGTGCAATTAATTTTAATATGTTATTAGTATGTAAAAAACAAATCTCCTTTTTAAACCTGTACCGTGTATATAATGTCTTGTCCGTATAACTTCTCAGTCTTGAAACCTGAATGGCCAGGTCTTGAGCTGGTATAAATCAGTATTGCTGCATTGATTGCAAAGGCAGCATAATTAATTTACACCAGCTGAAGTTCTGGCTCAAAAATGTACAGAAACATATTCCTTTTCTGGTCATCTGGGTGCCAGCGGAAGATGACTCAGCACCTGACAGCTATCATAGTTTTACATCCACATCAAAGCTTATTGTTAGGTCTTTTACCATACCCCATGCGGGCTGAACATTTGTTTCTGAATGCTTCGCTGAGCTATGTAATTTAGGAACATCAACAACACATACCATTAAAACCCACCACAAGCAGATCTCAAGCTCAGATACGAAAGTCCTAAGCCTGTCCTTGAGGAGCTGTGTGATCTTCCATTTGAGGCTCAGAAAAGATATTTTAATAAACTGCCTTTCCTCTTAGTGGTCAGGCAACATGGATGAAGCCTGGAGATTCTTTAAGGAAAGGACATTCTCTCCCATTTCAGGGTGTATCTTCAGCTAAAAGCAAAACTGATTTCACCTACTGCTACTTCATCGAATGTAGAAAGGCAAAATAAACTCCCTGGGTATTATAAAGTGTTTTCTATCAGTAGCTTTTGTCACTATCCCATCCAAAATCTGCTAATCATGTACCTTCGACATGATGGTAAAACATTACATTTAATCTTTTGACAGTTTAAGAAAGTGGTCTTTTTGTACAGATAAACTCCCCCACAAATTAAATCTGTAGTCCTTTCTTCTCTACAACCCTGGAAAAAAACAGAAACAAAAATAAGTGCCCCAAAATATCATGTTCAGGACATATCTGGAAATTTGAGACAGCTTTCCTCCTTCAGATCCATGAGTCTCTTCATCAGAACTGGACTGAGGTTGAGGCTATTTCAGATTGAACTACTGGAAACATCAAAGAAAAGTAGAGGGTTTCTGACACAGAAGTATCTCTGACAATCCCTCGCGGGTACAGATTGAGGGAAGGCACCTTTTTAGGTAGAGAAGAAGCCACTTACAGTACATATCACTCATTGAAGTGCAGCCCAGTTTGCAAGAAGTAAAGATCTGCATCACTAATACAAACTAATTTAATGGCATATGTTTTTTTTTTTTCATTTGAGAAAAAGCTTCAAAACTGAAAAGCAGACTGCAGCTTAGCAGAATAAAGTGGTGCTAGTGCTCTCATTGCTTGGAGCTTAAAACTGCTTAAGCAATACAGGCTTGTCTGTATTGAGTAAATTTTGTTTGTTTGTTTAGTCCAAAAATAGAATTGCTTCAGCTCTGTTGAAGCGCAGTGTTGTTCCAGTTGTCTTCAGTTTTCTTCTCAAACACAGTGCTTTCCCAGATCTGCTATTAGTGCTGCTGTTAACTTTAATCCTGCTTTCCTTCTATTTTTCTTCTGTTCTTCCATTCTCCTTGTCACTCTTTCTTTTAGCCTACCTGACATGTGGGCTTGATGAGAAGCTCCTTGCAATCCTGGTACATTTTCTAATCTTACCATTCAATAAAAATAATGGAGGAGGATTTCCTGACTGCTCCAGCACTGGGAGACGCTGCGCACAGCAGAAGAGACTGCTAAAATGAGGAGCACTGCTCATCCTACAGCCTTACACCATTCCAGTGTAAGGCTTAATTTCCAGTGACCCCCACAGAAAGCTGTATAGGAGGCTATTTTGCATTTTCTTACAGCCCACCCAGCTGCTGCTATTAAACCCCAAACCCCCAGAAGCAGCCTTCTATGCCATGGCTTCAGTATGTGCACCCACATGCCTGGGGTTTTAGGGCCATGTTCTTGTGTGTGAGAGATCTAGGGGGCACAGCTTGTGTCATTTGGTCCCTTTCTGCAGCAGGGGTACTGACATACGAGGAATAAGGAGCACTGCAGCATCTACTAGGAGAAAGCACCTAATTAAATCCTATTTTTAAAGGTGTAGTTGAAGAAATCAGTCCATTTTCTACGTAACAGGGCTAAGTCAAGCACAGCAATTTGCAGACTGAGCTCAGTATGAGCTCCTGTTTTGCCTCTTAGGGAATAAACCCATAAACCCCTGGGGTTCTGGTAACACCATGCTAACGAGCCCTGCCTCCCTTTCAGCACACTATTCCTGGCTTCACAGCGATCCACAGCACCTGGGACCAGCCCCACTGAGCCCTGGTGCCCCCAGCCTGGCACCCCGGGGGGGGTCCTCTGCCTGCTGAGGCCGCACATGAGGACCCCTTCCCATTCCCACACCAGGTACTTTCTGTTTTGTGGATCGCCAGGCATTTTGACCAACCTACTGCTGGAAGGGGTTGCTTTTTCCCTTCATAAACATGCAAGACCCAGAGACCTCCAGTGTCAGCCTCCACATTTTGTCCTTCTTCAGAACTGGACCGGAGCTGCTGCTGTGCCTCCAGGAGCTGTTGGGGCCTGTTTAAGGCTGTCTCACTGCTGTTACTTCAGCGCTGCCTGTGCATGGCAGAGGTGCTGTGGCCGGGTGCCAGGCTGCCTGGAGCAGAGCCAGCTGATGAACAGTGACACAAGCTGTAAGCAGTAGGAACTGGCGGGCTGAAGTGGGTGTCAGCACGAGTAGGGCCCATATTCTGTTTGAGGGCTGGGCGGCTCACTGCATCTGCATGTGCCGAAATACAGATGCCCCAAGATCAGCTGTGCCTTCTGGCACTGACAGAACACAGGTAAATGCAGTAGTTCTGTCAGTCTTATCTGAAAAGGGTTTGGTTCAACCCCCTTCTCATCAAGGTCTCCAGCCATTTGGCCGGGCGAGGCGAATGCAGTTTCCGTGACGGCTCTGGGCGCAGCCCCGCCTGGGGTTTGGAGCAGGGCCTCCTCCGTGCTCCGCGCTCGCTGGGCCCCAGCCTTCGCTCCCCGGCAAACGGACTGCAGCAATGGCTTCCCCAGCGAGAAGGGCTGCTCTGGAGCTGCCTCCAGGGCCTGCTGCCTTTGCCACCTGTGCAACGGAGGCTTCGACATCCCTTACACACAAATAGCGTTCTGCAGGGCTATACAGATAAACGCTAGAGTTGCTGATGAAGGGAAGCGGTGCCAGCCACTTCTGGCCAGCACAACAGGAATGTGTCCTGTTGCTTCAGGTTGAAAAGGCTTCGGCTGTCTAGGGCTTGCAAAAATGAGAGGGAGGAAGCGCTGGTAATGATGTCTGACACATATTTGCTTCATTCATGGACAAATTAACCATAATTATCCAATTTATAAATCAGCTTTAAGTGGAAGGGCCCCTCCTCACCCCCCACTGCTGCATATTTGAGGGATTAAGTTGTTTGGTTTTAGTGATAAATTAGAAACATCTGCTTCCGCTGACATGCTGGAAAGAAGGCGCGTACAGCGAAGCAGCCCTGTGGCTGCTCCAGTGCTCAGGGGGATTCGGTACCAGGGCACGGTCCTACTGATCTCTGGCCATGGGGTCTGAAGGGATCAGGCCCTCTCTTTTTCTTCACAGGGGCTCGGTGGGGCTGGTGAGGTGCACGGCTTCTCCTGGACTTGCTCAGGACGGTTTCTGGGGAGGTCAGAGCTGTGGTGACCATCTCCAGCAGCATGCATTTGGCAGAATCTTCCTTTTAAGGGTGTCTTGGCAGTTATTCTGTGCAAGCAAAACTGTTTCTGCTATGGGATCATCAAGTCGTGATGTCAAGGAATCCAAACCTCATGCCAGAATCACTGCAGAGGTTGCTCAGGCGTGAGCAATGATGGCAGTAAGTGACCTGGCCATCCCTTTCTGACGAAGAAAGTGGTGTTAATTGAGGGAACTGAGATGTTTTACAATGTTGGCATATCCCCGGGGAGGTGATACAATTTCACGATTGCTGAGGCAGGTTGGAAACAGCCAAGAGACACACCATGTCAAAACACTTCATGTGAGCTTCCACCTCGTGCAGGAGGTATGAAAACAATCCTCCTGGATACAAGTCGTTATCTGCAGCAGTGGAAAGCTGGGTCTAAATCCTGCCAGATGCAGCAATCCAAATATTGCCTGGGCATCCATGGAGCTGCACCCATGATGGACTCGGTCTGTACATCCCCTTATGGCAGCCCCCTGAAGGAAACCACGAGGATTGTTTTGACCTTGGTGTGGCCTGGATCCCACTGCAGGCCTTTAATACATGCCCTGTTGTGCTGCAGAAACAGATGTTTTACACACACCGGTCAGATTTATTTTTTTCCTCTGGTCTTTGGCAATCAAAACTCTCAGACAGCAGCCCTGATATGCAAGGACAGACCATGCCTCCAGAATAGGAGAAAGCAAGATGCTGGGTTGTTCTAACAGCTCCTGTTCCCAAGATGCCCTCTTTTTCCACCTGGATACTTTCTCCAGGTGAGCTTCAGGTTTAACATAGATGTTCCAGTAATCTATCAGGTATGTCAGAGCAAGAATCCCCAGGCAGGTTCAGTACATGTTCTCAGACTGTCTGTACAGTACAGGTCCTACAATCTGGACACCTCCTGGTAGAGCAGAAGGCACTGTTCAGGTGTGAAACAGTGCAAAGTACATGTGTTTCTGTCAGAAATTACACACACAGAGTTCTGCCCGAAGCAGGCTACAAAATCAGGGCTGAGGTATATGAGCCATCAATGTGCAGGGAGCCAACCTAGGCAATCCTGCAGAGGAAACTCTCAGTTCTCCTTAAAAAGATGAAGGCTATCTCCAGTGCAGCCTCCAAAACCCCATTCCAATGTAAAGCAATGCAATCCAGCTGCAAAGCTTAAAATGCAGTGAAATGCAGCTTATTCTCTGGAGAAACAAAAAAATACCTACTGCACACCCATGGACCTGGATGTGCAGCAGAACCCCTCTGAGATCTGGGGGCCAGCCCTGGACAGAGAGGACCTGCTCTTCCTGAGGGTGCAGGAAGTAGAGGAGAGGTAGCAGCACAACCTGTTTCACAAGTAGCCAGGACCACTGACTCTGCTCATCCTGCCTGAGCTGTTTCCTTCTGCCAGACTGCCCATGTTACTTATCTTTGCACTCCCACAAAGGACACTTGGATACATGATGAAGATGATGATGATGAAGTTGAATAAGGAAAGGGAACTTTCTTTTCTTTGTTTTCTTTTCCCTTTACCCAAGCTGGGGAGAAAAAGAAAAGAAGGGAAAAAAAAAAGGAATAAAATTCCTTTCTTCCAGAAGAGGAGCAAAAGCTATGACCTGAACACCAGGCCTTTATGTAAACTGATTTTTTTTTCTGATCATAGACCACGCTGTTCCCACCCCCAAAATCACTACCTGTGCTCCACCTCAAAGCTGGTGCTCAGAAGTCATCTACAGACACATATCACCACTTTCTATCAGGAATATCTGCACTGAATAACAGGAATAGTAACTCAAGAGAGGTAAAACCAGCCTTCCTCAGCTCTCGGGAAGCAGGAGTGCCTTCCCACATCATTCGAGAAGGAGTTAGAGGATGGGCCATCAACTGCCATCACTTTGAGGATGAACAGCTGCCAGCAGGGCCCCCCAGGTGTCCCCTGTGAAGAGGTGGTAAAGAGGGAGCCCTTGAGTAAACACACAGACATGCCAGGAAAATGGAAGGGCTATAAGGAGGGGGATAACAGACTTACAGGGGGATAGAGTAACTGAAGAGAAGCTGGAAAGAAGTAAAGATAGGTGGGACTAGGAGGGTTACTAATGCAGGGCTGTGATCAAAGGTTATTCTTGGGTTTTGGGACCAAAAAAGGACAGGGTCTGGAAGGTAACTTTCAGAGCACATCCATGCAGAGCTGGCGCTCATAAAGACTCAAAGGAGCCAGTTGCTTTGTAAAAAAATACCAACATGTTGTCTAGAATAAGCAACGGATGCAAAGACTAACCTAGGTGTTTCTCTGCTAAGTCCCAAAAGAGCCAGTACCATTGTTTAGTGACAGTGAGAAAGGACTGGGAACAGCAGTCTGGGACATGCTGGGGAGGCGGGCTCAGTCCCCAGGTGTACTGAAGAGCAGCAGACTGGCGCTGTGCAGGAACATCAGCGTGGGGCTAGCAAGGCTGGCGTAACATCAAGTTTTTATAGACTGCTGAAAAGGGAAAAGACTTTTGGTCCTGAGTCGTAACTGCTAGTGAGAATAGCAGACGCGTGTTCCAGCACAGGGAGCGTTTGCCTCCAAGAAATGGGAGAGTTTTCCTGGACAAATCCAGAAAAAGTTCAGACTTCTTTTTTTCCAAAGGGTAAAAAAAAAAAAAAAGGGAGGTCCGTCTCTCATCAGCTCACAGATCATATCCCCCTGTGCTGCAGTGATGAGACTCCCATGCTGGCCTGCAACCAGCCAAGAGGCCCATTGGACCGATGGAAAGAGGTGAGGCAACGAGGCTGGACACACACCTCTTCAGCTCTGCCCTTCGAGCTCTCCTTGTTTTTATATCATTGTCACTCCCTGGTTTTATTGCACTTTTTTAAAACTACGTTTCAGTTCCAGCCTCCATTATTAATACCCTCTCCGCTCTTGTTTTTTCCTGAAAGAAAAATATACTTATCGAAAGAATGTAGTAAAAACTGAGAGAAATAAAACAGAGCGCATGAATTACAATACATCCAAAAAACACATCCCCTTACGGAACAGTTCCCTTCCTTCCCCAGCTTTAACCTCGGACTCTTGCCAAATGTTCCTGTTTGTTGCAGGGTGTCTGATTTTGGGTTTGGGGTCTCTCCAAAGGGGGAGGCAAGAGCGTAAACTGAAAATAGGATGGGTGGCCTGGTGGTGTCCAAACACAGTCAACTATGGTCATTAAATCATGTCAAGATTTGGTCTCCACCTCTGTAGGCTGAACCCCATGTGGGCCTGAGAGAAACAATGCTCACACAGATAAGGAAGACAAATCCAGTAGATAGACTGAAGATGAGCCAATACATTTAAGCCAGCACAACATATGGACTTTCACATCTCTCAGGCTAGGAAATCTGCTCCCCACAGATTTCTTCTAGGTTTGCCCAGACTAAGTGAAACCTCCCAGCCAGTGAGACTTTTCCCCTCTTTCCCTCTGGGTAATTTTATAACTGTATACCTCTCACTGCCAGGGTCTTTTTCCCATTATGCACAGTCTATTCCGTCACCATTATTTTACTTGATGAAAATTGGTCTTCTACTAAACAGTTCTGCCCTTCCCAATGCAGACGCCTCACAGAAATACAGAGACTGTTTGATCATATGGCCCTGTCACCCCCACTCCCTGAACCACGCCCCTTCCAAGATTTAACTGTAAAGTGTCTCTGAAGACATGAGTCCGCTGCAGTTCTGTCTTCACTGCTTTGAGTTTTCCTATCTGCATCTGACATCAGGTGAGTCTTGAGGCTAGACACCCAGGACCACGTTCACAATGCTTTTCCAAGATAAAAACTGAATCCTAATTTATGAAGAACCTGAACAATTTATTTGAGCACTGAGAAATTGGAGTAATCTTGGTTTCTTCTGCAATCTAAGTGAGAAACTACACTGCTGATCTGCACCTTTTACTTCAAAGAGAATGTGAGCAGAAATAAATCCTTTTTTGATGACAGTTGCAGCCCAATGCCTGTAACTAAAATGTTGCAGCCTTTATTTTCCAGGCATGATCATGAAGACAAGCCTGCAAAGCCTCTAGATTTCTCTGCCAAGAAAATCACACAATTGTGTTGTTGTCCTTTTAACTAAGAATCCACTTCAGCAGATGAAATGCAGTTTCACCTGTCTTGTACCTGTGAGAAGCAACCTTGTCTCAGAAACACTGTATTTTTTTAATGACTCTCATTTGTATAAAAGGCTGCAGCCTTAGAATTTTCTCTCCCACGTGAAGTTAAGTTTTTCTGGTCAATTTAAATTGTCATTTTATCATTTGCAATGAGTCTCTTTGGTAACGTGGATGTTATTTGATCATGCAATGACAGTGCACATAATGTTGTTGTAGCATCTGGAAATTGGGCTTACCGGTTCATGGGACAGACCTATGAATGGACACTGCACAGAGAATTAAGGCTATAGGTCAGTTCCATCACAGTGAATGGGACAGAGGACCTTCCCCTGCAAGCACTCGAACCCAGCCCTTAGGACACTGCTTATATGTGGATTTCCATCTACCTTCTCACCTTGGCCCTGTGACTGAAACATAGATAACTGCAACAGTGAAGTGTGGAGATGTTGGAGGGGATGAAAAAATACAAACACTACATTCTTTGTTTGTATCATTCCCTGTTACTGCTGCTGAGCCAGAAGCAGTTTCTGTGGCTGAGATGCTCAATTTCAGAAACCATCTTGTCTCCTGCATCCTTTAGCAATATGGAATAGGACCAGCCTTCACCTCCTTTGCTCTCACCTACTTGTCACATCAGTGGGATACTGGGGAGGAAGGACAAGGAAGAGGCAGCCACTAAGAGAGGGCAATACACACCATGTAGTCCCCACCCAGGTGACACCTGATGGAGACATCCCTAGCTCTACCTTTCCAGAAACCAGCAAGGATGGTGATGAGCTTCTTGCTCAGCACAAAACTTAACCCAGAGGCAGCTTCAAAGGGAACTAGGCTTTGAGAATTTCCTCTGTGACAGTGGGCAGGCATATCAGCTCCTTCACTTTCAGTTTTGCTTTTCTGCACCTTTTCCCCTGCCCTCCCTGCTCTGTGTTTCTCTACTCTTAAATGCATTTCTTAGCAGACTGTGGCCGATGGGAACAAAGCATCAGGGGGACTAACAGCCCTGCATTCCCACCAAGAAAAATCTGCCCCAGTAGCACAGCTGAAGCTGTCCCAAGCCAAGGAAAATGGGGAGCAGGCACTATAGGAAGAAGGGACTGTCTGGCTTTGTAATGCAGCATGCTGCGCGATTTCTGAAGCAGGTTGTTGCTAGTGAATTTCCACAGCTTGCACAGCTCCAAGGGCTGTTGTTAATGCTGTGCTCACACCCATATTTTCCTAAAACTTCAGCCTGAAGAGCCTCATCATTTCCTTGAAAGTGAGTGGGTTAGAGAAATTAGCCACCATTGCGAGTATCAGGTTTTGGGCAGCTGGCATGCAGGCAAGTCTTGCCTCAGCCTCGCCTGGATAATGGCAACCAGAGACTAAGGGGAAAAAGGGGAGCAAGAACCTGCTAATCCATTTACAATCTCACCTACCCAGACCAGGATTGTGTTTAATCACTTACACTCAGCATTTCATTTATATTTAACAACACATATTCTCTCCCTAGTCTGCACATAGGCACGGAGAATACCGCTTGTTGCAGTGGAAGCACAGAAAATTAAATGACCTTGAAAAAAAAGCCAACCAGACAGAAGAAACACCTCAACCAAATAACAGCTGTATATGTTTGGGAGAGTTTAGTGAGCTAAATGCAGGAGCTTAAGTTTGCAAGAGCACAGCCCTGAAGCAAACTGATTTATTTGGTATTTACAGATATTTTTTTTTTCTCAAAACAAGTTTCTATGAAACCGTAGCAACAAATGTTAAAGTGAAGATTTGGAATGATGTTGGAATCATTTACGAGGGAAAAACGATCCAATAGTCTCTGTTTCGGGTTGATGGAATGTAAGATTAAAGCTTAATAGAGAAATCTTTCTAAATATTTTCAGCAACTTAATCATCCTGAACTCTGTGAAAGGTAGACAATTAAAACTAATTTTTTTTCCCCAGAAAATTGTGTCCCTGATTTTTTAAAAAGAAAATCTGTCTGGTAACTTTCTGATAGGAAAGTTATGTGCATAAATGTCCGAGTTATTTACTCTTCTCTTACAAGACAAGATACAGAAACCGATTTCACTCAAGCCCTACTACAGTAGATTTCTAATGGAATCTCATGCATCCTAGCAAAAACCTGCATTTTTCTGAAAGGTGTCTCTGTGTTCCCTTCTTAAAATGCATTTCAGAGAAGTTAGAATAGGAAAGCAGAATCCATTACAACTTACCTTCAAGCTCGACTAGATGACACCAGATTTATCAGGGAAAGCAACATGCTCCGTTCGGGTAGTGTAACAGTTGTAAATTCAAGCCAACAGGTAATTGTTGCTGATTCAAAATCCTTTAAAACAAATTTAAACACCTCGGTGACAAATAATGTACTTCGTGAAAACTTATTTGAAGCTTGATGCTCTTGTATTGCGTTTTGTAACTGTCTGTCGCAGCTAAATAAGCTCCCACTCCTTTCCTCGGCCACTTGCCAATTTTTCTAATTTAAAGCAACTGTGAGCTTGCTGTAAAACTCCTGCTGGAAGGAGTTCAATGTATGCCATGGAGCAAGGAGCAAGCATGTGTTCAAGACTGAAGCGGTACAACAGAGTCTCAACAGGACCTTGGGCATAGCCTCCCTGAGATAATGTTATATCATCTTTGGAAAGCACGATAGGCTAAGTTGTCTTCTTCTCAGCAAAGACACAGAGAAGAGGAAAAAATCATGCTTCTGGCATGTAGTCCCCTCAGCGTGGGATTTGGGAGGAGCAGCATCTGCCTCAAAGTAGAGGAACAAGCAACAGCTTCAAATACATAGAGTGCTCAGAGCTCCCGAAGGAGGATGGTCCCCAATTTGGCCAAAAGACTCCCAGTATTTTTAGAGGCACTAGTGCTTGGTCTGAGGCTTTGGGGACAGGTCCAGGGGATTTCTTCTGGTCTTCCTCCACTAGTGCAATGTGGAGTGCCTCTCTCACAGAGTGGTCGGGATGCCCAAGCTGAGGTTCATGGCTGAGCACAACTCCCAGCTTCTTGATTCCGGAGAGTTTCAAACTTGTGATTTTGGATAGTTTCAAAAGACACTTGTGGCAACAATCCTATCTTCTGAGACGCTGTCAAGCTTTAAATAACAGAGGCATAGTTTTCAAAGACATCCACTTACTGGGGATGCGTTTCTTCTGCTTTGTTCACAGTGGAGCATGTGAAATGTTGTTCATATGGGAAGAGTTGGCCGTGCCCATGCTGAATCCCTTCTTTTTGCAAGGAATTTATTTTTATGCTTGATAGACATGGCTAGCATTTATGAATTGACAGAAAAGTCCCCTTTTGCAAATATGAGTTTTCTCTGCAGAGTAGCTAAAAGTTAAGTAAATAAAATCCAAATTATAGAACATGATTGTGATATGGGAAATTTAAATCTCTCAGCTTCCACATTAGTACCATAACAAACTCTTGTTTAAAAAATAGTATCCTGAAAACCTACCTCAGATTATGCCCCAGATCACTCAGCACTTTTGGAAATCTATCCAACTGACATGCTGATGCTAAGGTGACATAAGGTTTATTGTAGTTATTATTAAGTGACTTTGTTTTTATCAGCTGTACTTTCTTGGAAAACAAATGAAAGTGAAGATGGAATCATTAGAGTGAAATTTTCAAAGGTGTTTGATGCCCCTAAAAGAGGAAATTAATCTTCTGTGTCAAAACAAGTCAATGTCAAAATGCCACTTGTGAAGTGGCTATGAAAGATCTTGTTCATGTTAATGTTGTAATTTACATGACACTGAAATACGAAGTATTTGGTATTTTAAGCTGATAATTAAAAAACAGAGTCCTGTGCATTCGGTCAATATAGATAAAATACTGTAGCCAGTGATGGGAGAAAGGACTTAAAGAAAACATTCCTTTTCCTAGTGGAGTAACCTGGCAATAAAAAGGATACAGAACACTCTGTTACAAACTCGTATGGTATGGTGAAAACTTCTGTATATTATTTTACAAACATGGATTTTTACCCAAATTAGAGCTATCAGAATATTTTTATTTTGCTCTGTGGATCTGCTGGTAAACTTGGTTGCCATCCTATTATGTCACTTGAAGGTACATAAATCATTTCTGTAGCCTAATTTTCTCTTAGTACCTTTTAAGCACTGGCACCTCTGGAAACTCATATCTGCATGCTTGCAGGAATTTAGTAGAACCTTTAAAGGTCATCCAGAGAGTGTTGCCTTCATTCTCTTGGCTGATCTTTCCTGCTTCTGTTTAGGGAAATATGGGATGGTGATTCTTATTCTTGGGGCAGCAAGAGATGTTGCTCTGTCACATAGGAAAAAAAAAAAAAGTTTTCTAATGGCCTCTGGAGAACACTGGCAGGAATTATGGACCTGGACTCTTCAACTGATTCATACCTTGCTCTGAACTGAGTCTTCCTCACTTCCATTTACTTACCTGCCTCATAGGAATGTGACTAAGGACTAAATAGCCGTTGGTGAACCAGTAAATAATATGAATCAGAATAATTTTATAGCAGCAATAATTATAATCACATTATTTCTTCTGTGCTGTTAACATTTTATGCCCTCTGACTACCTGAATAGTTTTCTGTGGTCCACACCACAAATTTGGCAGTTTAGCTCTTATGTTGTAGGGAAGGAATCTTAAGGAGGAAGATAAAGTTTTGTCAGAGGGAAAGGGACATCAGCTCCAACATAAAAAGAATCTTAAAAGGAAGGAGTTTCATTTGTTTACTGGGTTTTCCGGATCAGAGGTGGGATGCAAGAGTGAAAGTGGAAGAGAAACTGCAAAGCACTCTATGAGCCTTGGAGTGTTAAGTGTTTGACAGAAAACGCAGGCTCAGTGTTTTTGGAAGAAAGATTGTATTTTTATAGGGTTACTCACTGGTGCCTGTGGCAGGCTTATTTTTAAACCCTCTAAAGTTATAATTCTAGGCAACTATTTCACTTTTTAGCACATCACTAGAACATTGGTTTTCATGCTTTTGGCTTTGTCTAGACGCAGCTGTGGTAGGATCAAGCTGCAGCAGCTGAACTGGGAACTGCAATTGGCATTCGTGTCACAGAATCATTCAATCACTTCAGTTGGAAAAGACCTTAAAGATCATCAAGTCCATCTGTGTGTCCTCACAGGTACAACACAGCAGCTAACATAGTGGTTAGGAAAAAAAGGAATCTTTCATCTCAGAGAAATTTCAAAGGGGAAGAAAATGCCTCTTGCCTTACCTGTGAGTGCAAGTCTTCATACGGTCCTGTCCATGTGGACATTTTTTGCATAACAGATTGTTGCATCTTGAAGACAAAAACCATGAATCCTTTTAATAGATGCACAAATAAATGTGCTCAAATGAGTATAGTTGTCACACCCTTGATAAATTTTGTTCTTTAATCCTCTCATGTGGCAAGCAGCTGAGACTTTTGCCTGGTGACATCTTTAAGTCCTTCCTTTGACCAAAGTTTTTAAGATACAGCAGGCTCTAATAAGTATCAAGGATGTTTCCAAGACAATTATCTGAACCAGGAATCAAATAAAATCCCTCATCTGTAGTGAATCACTAAGAAGCTGATTTGTTAGCAGGAAGGAATTATGGCTTTGTGACATTACCAGTAAGAAGTATCCTTTGATGCTGGGATTGGGATTTTCCTGTGTTATAGGCTGAATGCATCTACATCCAGATAAAACTCATTTCAATTTCCAGGATGTGAATGTAACTGCTTTGGATTCATCTTGCTTCAATACTGAGAGAATGAGAAGGTTTACATGGCACAGTGCGCTTTAGGAGGTCACAAAGCTGCTAAAACCTAAAGCTGCTAATTCCCCCTTCATACAGAGTGATGTGAATGAAGACTGGCTTCATCCAAGTAAACACAAATATGATATTGTCCAGTGGCCCTCAATGGAAGAAAAAGTAGTTGTTACATGGGGATATGATGTCAAAATACATGTGTGGAGTTGTGGCTTTTTGTTTGTTTGTTTAATAGCTAGCTCTTGGCATTTACAGCTTGGTCAGCAGGAGAGATCATAAGGTATTCCCAGGGTGATAATACAGAAACAGCTAAGATAACAGTGAGAAAACTTCAGCAAATTCAGGTATCCTTATTAAAGAAACAGAAGAGGGAGGGATGGGTGATCTGCTTCTAAGGGTTGACGCTTTTATGGTTCCCAGTTGGTGCACCCATCTGGAGATGCCCAACAGGTGAATGGCTGCAGAATGGGGACTGGGGACACACTGATGATGAACAGCTCAATACCAGATGACTGTGCAGGTGCTGGGGCTGCACAACACAGGAAGTCATCTGGGTACCAGTGGATTAACACCACATGCATTTTTTATCTATATGAGATGCAAAATGCAGTTCCAACAGGGCCTGCAACTTTTCAAATGAGTAAAATTTATTCTAAGCCTAAATTTGCTAGGAAATAGTCCAAAACTCATTTACCCAATAAGATAAGCTAACTAAAAGCATCTCTGCTCTTCACCTCCATTCAATTAGTCACCAATATAAAACTAGCATGCAGGGTTTAAGTGTTATCTGTTTGAAACAGCTTGAAACAGCTCTGCTACACTTACTGGTTTGAAATGAGTGCTGTTTGTGGCAAGCAGTACAGCACATTACATTTCTCACTCTCCAGTGAGTCAGATCAGCCCAGTGTTTGGGCTTGGAGTCTTAATGGGGCAGAGCATTGCAGCTCCATTGCCTCCACTATACATCTGCAATTAAAATTTTAGTTGGAGTTTCACTTTGCAGAATTTCACGTGATCAGGGATTTGGGGTTTTTTCTTGCTTCCTCCCCCTGCCTCCTGTTTCCTTCAACAGCACGCTTTTTCCAGCAGTAGTCGTAAACACCAGAGCCCGGACTTGCAAAGATTTTTTTGATGCCTTTTTGATGCTTCACAGGGAATCTAGTGAGATTTACAGGACTCCTTAAATGAGTGAGGGCCATTGTAAACGGACAATATCTGTAAAAAGCAATGCTTTGTCTAAATCTTCTGTCTTGTTTTCTCTCAGTTACTCTGTTTTCACAAAGCAGAGAGAGTGATCATGCAGATCAAAGTCTCTTCTCAAAAAGCTGGACTTTCTGTTTCTCAGAAAGTATCAGGTTAATATCATTGGGCACAGGTCCTTCCTCAAAGTTAACAAAACAAGGTCTACATGTACATTACCTTGAGTGAGAGTTTTAGGACCTCACACAGGCTGAGGCAAAGCCCCTTCACAGGTTCTAGAGATGCTTCACTAAATACCCAGGGTTTTATTTCTTCCAAATCTGCACAGTCTATGATGGAAACCGAAATAAAATCCGTATCTGTCAGTTCACATTCCTTTCAGAGCAGGATTATTGTCTTTGTCTTATAGGTAGCTGTACAGATGTACCCTGTAGAGGCACCACAGCTTCCTCTCCATGAGGTCTCAGTTTATCACTCTCCTTTATTTTGGAAAAGAAAGAGGAAATCAGCTGCCAGTTTATCGACTCGTATTAGCTAGATGTAATGAAAACATGCTTGGTATCCAAGACAGTGTAATAAGAATGGCTTATATTTATTTTTTTTCTGCCAAGTGCAGTCAAACAGCAACTAAAGATAAGTCTGAAAGTAACATAGACCCATTTAAAATTAGCACACATACTGATTTGGGAGGATTGGGTAACCAAATATTTCCTGTGAGCACTCGGAACAGTTTTCCCTTCCCGGGTACATTGAGTTTGTGCAGGTGGGAAGGCAAGCTCTGTTGCCCCAGTGTGCCAGCGGGTGCCCGCCTCTGCCATTACACTTTGCAGCGCACGGCATCCTCACCAGTGCTCTGACAACACCCGTGAAGTTCCCACAACCCTGATGCTACTGCCATGCTGTGGGCAGGGATCCCTCAGTTCTACTTGCCAAAACATTAGCTCCTAGGCTTTAATTCCATTAGTACAATATAGACCTGTTTGGCACTGGAGACCACAAAGAGAGCCCATGGCAGCAGCAGCCGTACACAAGCACTCCTTCAGCTTTGCTATGTCTATTGCCCAGGACTAAAGGAAACATTAGAGAGGTCATGCTTCTACAAGCCCCTCACTCACAACCCTTATGAAGAAAGCTGTAGCCATACATAAAGGTTAATAACATTTCCGTGCTTGCACATGCCAGTCTTAATTTACTTTAGATGTTGACACAAATTCAGCATCACAGATTCAAACTACTTGTTTTTGTTCTATTTCAACAGGATAGGGCAGGAAAGGACCTTTATCCTATTTCATACTGCACAGGACTATGCCTGTAGCACTTCAAGTCATAAAGAAAACATTATCAGCTTGAACTACTTTCTAGTTTCCTTATTTTGTTTGTTCAAAGAGAAAGTTATCCGATTCATTATGCTTGGTTTATCTGGAAGCAGTCCACAGTGTGCTAGCTGAGTGCTTTGACCTTTTGCATATTCTGTAGTTGATTGGCTTGGCCATCCATCTTCTCCACTTGTTGAAACCTTCACTTAGCAAAGAAAGGCCAACAGCCAAGTCTGCGTGAAAAATGTGGCGCAAAAGGAATCAATTAAGAACC
The DNA here is from genome assembly GCA_025345505.1 of Todiramphus chloris collaris. NCBI lineage: Eukaryota > Metazoa > Chordata > Aves > Coraciiformes > Alcedinidae > Todiramphus > Todiramphus chloris. Next base: position 27,855,183 of record JANVCC010000035.1, read on the forward strand.
GGGTATATTTCATTGTAATTCCCACAGACATCGAAGATAATGCAGAATTTGAAAAGTTGCCTGAGGTGCCTGGACTTCACAATTGCTGACAAATTATGACTATATTACAGTATTTTGATAAATCTTTTTGGGAAAAAATATTAATCTTATGTGATCCCATCACTCCAGTACAAAGCAGTTAATGTTCCTATTACTCCCAGTGATCTAATTTCTACTGTTGGTCCCTCCAGTTTCTTTCTGACTACCTTGACAGCTCCTTTAATTTAACATAGCTAAACCCAAAGTCCCTATTTTCTTTGCCTAATTCTCTGTGACATATTACTTTTGACTATCCCATCCACACTTTTGCCCAGGAATGTAAAGAGAAGAAAAAAATAGAGAGATAAACAAACTGATATGGAATTAGGGGTTTAACCACAGTTTTCAGGCAAGGTTCTCCACCATATGCCCACTCTTCTGTGCCCATGTTCATGTTCAGATTTGCTTTCCTTCTAGTTATGTCAAGCAACCATGCCTCTGCCCACCTCTCGTGAAAGGTTCATCCGCACGAGTGCTCGGGCCATGTTGCATTCCCAAATACAGGGTTGAGTGCTATGCTCATTTTAACACTGACACTGTTAGTGCTGAATGGGTACTAAAGCAGCCCTAGAAGCACAAGTGGGAAAGATCTACTCTTTCTAAATGAGGGCACTAAAAACAGGGCTAAAGAGTAAATAAAGCTCCCATTTTCCCAGTGATGTTTGGAGTCACACTTTCCTCTCCGCAATATAGCACAGATTCAACAGACATGTCCTTTGGGCTGAAGACCCCATAGCCTGGCAGTCAGGGCAGCCTCCTGGATAGCAAGACATTTAGACTTGAACTCCCTCAGGCTGAGGATAGCTCTCAGCCTGAATATAAAACTCCCCCAGATGAATGCTCCTATCAAGCCCTTGGACGTGGAGGTCTACATCTATTCTGATTATATATTACAAAGAGGGAGTTCTTCAAAATAAAGGAGATGCAGAGATCATCACAAGTCTCTCAAAAATGGGGTTTCAAGCACTATTGGCCTTGAGCATAGGTGAAAAAACTCACTATAAAAGGATTTTGAACACTGAAAGTGAATTTCTGAAAGTGCACATGCATGTCAATTTGTGCTGAAATACTGGCAGTCCTATCCAGACAGAAACATGGCATTTGGATGAGTCTCACTCAGCCCAGTTACCCAGTCTCAAAAGTCATGATCAATTTTTAGCAATTAGTCACTATAGTAAATGAGAAATGGGTAAGTAAAGTCTGTATACCTCCAATAAGGATAGGAATTGTATTGAATTCATGCAGTGCGTAACCATGATGACAAAAGCATTAAAAAAAATACACTTTTGCTTTATCTTATGAGAGTGGTTTGTCTGAATGGAGAAACTGAGAAAGTCCCTTACCTGATGGAAGGCAGATTTCTACATAATTCAGAAAATATCCTGCCTTCCAACCTACCCAATATGGCCCTTGATCTGTGCGTGTCTCAGGCAGAAAGGGCATCTGCCAAGTGCAGCTCGGGGTTCACGCCACGAGACAGTCAGCCAGACAGTCTTTAGAGCTATCTTCATAACCCAGCAAATATCAGCCTCGCACATGAGGCACCATATGGTTCTCCCCGACTGCACATACAGCTGGCTTGGGTTTGAAGAAAGCATTATCTGACACTCTCCTGCAAATGATTGGGGGGTTACTCCAGGATGAAATGGCAGTTGCTCAAGAAAACCAAACACTACATATGGATACGCATGTATATTCATTTCTGCTATGCCTTCTCTGGCTGGCTGATAGACTGTCCTTCCGGCTGCTAAACTGCTAGCCAAGGGTGGCATTGCTTTTTTTTTTTAAATGCTCTTTAATTTAATGGAAAGAGGATTCTTTTAACTATTAATTAACATGATCGCCCAAAGCCAAGACAAAACAAAGGCTGAAGCTCAGTTAATTACAGATGGCACTGTTTTACAGCCGTGGAGCGGGGCTCAGCCTGCGTTACCAGCAGATACCTAACTACTCGGGATTAAAAACAATCACTTCATCACAGCCTCTTTGGAAGGACTGGAAAGATCTGTGCCATTAAAACTTTATTGTCTACGGGTGCCTTTCCAAGTGAGTAGGCTGTTGGCTATACACATTTCCTGACCTGTACACGTTCTCTGACAGTAATGGTAGCAAAATATAGCTGGTAACTTTCTGAAATGAAACATCTGATTCAGAACAAACAAATCATTGCTGCCACAATTAGCACAGTTAGTCACAATTAGCCTGACTTCTTAAACCTACTGAGGTAACATAACATCACTGGCCAGAATGAGCAAATTATCTTAAAAAAATGGAACATTTATTTTCATTAGCAGCAAAGCCTTTCTTTCAAGTGTTCAGAGATGTACCAGAAAGGTTATAAGTTTGAGTTACAGACTTTAGCAGGCACAGCTAAAGGTCTTAACACACATCCTAAATCTCCAATGCCACCTTTGTGCAACAAAGAATTGTTACTGACAGAAGATTGGCGATCAGGTCAACAGGGCCCAGGAATATCTGGCTTTCAAATATGCAGATGCTGGGGAACCAGCTATCACAAAGTGCAATCCAAAAGACAGGCTAAGCTTATCTAGCAGTTCCCTGCTGCCAAAATGGGGTGTCTATCACAGCACTCTGCCCTGCTAAGCTGCATGGTCCCACTGCTGGTCCTTCGACTCACTGGCCACCAACATGGGCAGATTCAGCTCATTAACCTGTACAAATTCACCCAGCAAGAGGGACTCCCTATAGCAGAAGAGATGTGGTACGTGTGGCACTGTGGCCACTGGCCCTGGAGGTGCCCACCCGTGCCAGGCTGCAGGGCAGACCCGGGTGGCTGAATGTGTTGCCACCTACTGGCATCCCACACTCTTTGCAGGCTGCCAAGCTTGCAGCAACTGGTGGTGGCACATGCTGGGCTGTACAAGATGCTGCAGTTCATTGCATGGTCCATTTTTCAAGAACATGGCTGGAGGCAGTGAAATCACAATCACTAGCTGAGACAAGGAGTGCAACAAGCTTTCCTGGATAGTGGGATTTAATATAGGTTTGTGGGACATTTTTTATTGAATTGAAAAAATGAAGACCAGAGTCTGAGTCTTCCTTCGAGGCTTTTATTGGAGTGGCTCAAGCAGAAGATGTTACAGCCTGTGCCAGGTTAACGAGCTGAATCTGCCCACAGAGGTGTCCAGTGATACCTCTTCCCATGGTGCTGTGGCTCTCAGCATCCCTCTCTGTGGGCTGCTGTGGGCTGCTGGGGCATTGCACTGGGAGAAAGGACTTGGAAAACCTGCTCCTTCCTCAAATCTTGGTGCATGGGAAAGGGCACAGTTTGGATGGAGAGAAAGTGATGAAGCAGCAGTAGGGAGCTGCCCAGAATAGACCGGTGGGATAGTGTGGTTTCAGCCAGGACACGGGGACAACAGCTAGCATGCTTGGCCAGATAGTGTTAGTGGAAAAAGGAGTGGGAAGGGGAGAAAAGGAGGAGAGCTAACGCTTTCCTTGCTGCTGCTGGGAATGAGCGCCTCTGCAGCTCCAACACCCGGTGATGGGAGACAGACCCCTGCCAGAGGCTGGGTCCCCCCTCTCCATCCTCACCCAGTGCTCCACTTCAGCCTTCACTGCTTGGAAATGAAGGTGCAAATGTAATAAGAAGAGCAGGAAGGAATTTGGAATATTGTGTGATGCAGCAGAAGTTGGAGTGGTAACAAGCCCAGAAAGCTGCAAAGACCATCAGAGCCATTCCGCGTTCCCAGCTAAGGCAGGGACTGTTTAACTAGCTCACCACAGCAAAGAAGAAGGCATGCAGCCTTAGATTAAAAAACATGTCTGTAGTTAGATATGGAAATCTAAAAGGAAAACTACAGTCCTATATACCTTTACTTTTTTATAATAGTGTGTGTTTCCTAAACGATTGCTAATTTGGTCCCTCTGTAGTGAGTAAACAGATCAGTATTCTGGAATCTGTTTTTAATTAAAGTGCTGTTTCTTTTTAATGATGAAAAATGAGGATATCCTTTTTCTGTCTCATATGACCTGTTTTCTATAGGGTTTCTCTTTTAAAAATTTCCAAATGTCTTTCTTTTCTGGTTCCAAAGCGTCTCTGTTCTCCACCCCTTATATTTCCTGGACAGCAGTTTAACTCCACAGTAACTAATTGCTCTGTGAATATATTTATCCTCGCAGATATAAGAGAGACCTCTAATTTCCATAGCGCTATTTTCCAAAGTTTCTTGAAGCTTCCCAAGTGACTCCAGCCAAACAACTCTGGAGTAATAGCGCTGCAAGGCAAAAGAATTACATCATTAAGAATTGCTAAGAAACCATGGACTCGGTCTCTTTTGGCACTAATGTTTCTTTGTGCCTCTTTGCAGCATTTAAGAGGGCTCATAGAGGGTTTGCTCTGCAAGGGCAGAAGTGCCTGAGTGGACTCACACTTATGAGACTCACTGTTGAGGAACAGAATTACTCTGGTTCCCAGATGGATCTAAATGCAGAGAACATGACCAAGAATTTAATTATCCATCTTTGACACCCTGTCTGCTGTTAAAAGCCTGCCCTTAGAGTGAGAATGGAGCACCTGAAAACTGGAATGATTTTCATAGAGTATTTTTGCTATTTTACAGGAGATATTTCTCTTCACTTTTTAAATCTGTTTTAAAGAGCCTTCAAAATCACTGCTCCCAAGCAGTAAGGGTAAAACGCTTTTATCACCCACAGGTTAAACTGCTGGAGTTGTGAAACTCCAAGGTGTCCTTTTGGATTTTAGGGAAACTCCCCTCCTGGCCATGTCTGCAGAGGCCCTCGGATGCTGTGAGGGACACACATTTGAGGACACATAGTATTACAAAACTCACAGGACTGTAGAAAGAGAGATGGTCAAAACAACCAGGGCAACCAGGGAACGTGTGTCAGAGCCACTTCTGTGCTGCAGAGTCCCCAGTGTGAAAGCAGGAACCAGAGAAGGAGTAGAAGCAGCAAACCCTGCCTGGATGGGATGTTTCCCTGCCTGCATCCAGCTGCTGGTGAAGCCAATGGGGAGACTTCCAGCAGCATCAGGGAGATGTTAGCTAGGGTCGGGGAGAAGGGCATCCCGCTGTGTCCAGGTGTGTGCACTTCCCCCTTCGCTTACTCGGTCATCCAGAGCCAGCACCACAGCATGTGGCACCTGGAAACACCTTTCCAAAGCCAAAGGCCATCACACTGAGGGCCGGGTTAGCCAATACCCCAGGTCCCCTCCTGATGTCAGTGTTGTGCAAGGAGAAGTGTCAATTTTTAGAGGGGATGAGGTATCAAAGGGTTTGAACATCATTTGCTAAGAAAAAGGTAATATATTTCTCATAAATTCTTGGTTAAAGTTAGCATTTTTTCCCTCCAACATGACACAAGGCCATTATTACAGCTTAATGCACAGAAGAACTCTATACATTTGCTAGTCACACCAAGAAAGGGAGCATGTCTTGTCCTTTCCCATTGTATACCAGTGTGCACACAAGAAGATAACTCTCTGACCACTCACCTCTATTTTCCACATGTTCCCTCTCTGTTAGAATTTGCATGTCTATGTTTTTTGCCCTCAAACAAGGAATTTGCTATTTTCAAACATCCCTATCTGACAACTTTCAGTATTGGGTTAAAAAGTCTAAGTAATGGTTTTGTAGCTCATGGATTGTTTTGATTCGGCTGCCAATTGGAAGAACAATTTGGCTAGGGTGTTACAAACACTTAATTTGATTTTTCTCTAGTCTTGAAATAAATTTTTTTTAAGCAAAAACAAAAATAAAAAAAGAAGAGAATGTAAAAGCTGTTTTGAGTTGGAAAGAAACTTTGGTTTTTGAACAATGAAAAAATATATATTTGACTGTCATGAAATGTAGGAGACAACTCCTTCCTCTGCTTCAGAGGATCTGAATCCATCCCTCCCTCCAGGAAAGTATCCCGATGTCCAGCTGTGACAATATTCTTGGGTGGATCCTCTGAGTCTTGCTGACATAAGTTCAGTTTTACACAGGCTAGGTACATGTTTCCCACACTGAAGAGAAGATTATTTTATCATTGAGAGGGTGAGGGCACTCCCCAGTGATGGTTCCCAGTCACTCTTCCCATGATTCAAAACAAAATCTCAGCATGAGTTCAAAAATTGTGATCTGCTGCTTCAAAATCATTTTATTTCAAGACTAAGTAATTTGTTACCTTGCCACCTCCCCAAAGAAAATCCTCCACTTGGTTTTATTCTGGATAACCTTGTCTCTTAGCTTAGCGGCTACTTTTAATCCTTTAGAAACAAAAGCTGACATAAAAGCAACATTTGCTGTTGTCACAGTTGAATTCCTTGGGCAGAAATGATCTAATTAGTACTCCCAAGCCACTTACTGAGGGGAGTGTCTGCTGCTGAGTAATGAAGGAAAGTCACTCCTTGCACAGATGTGTTGCATCAGAGAGGGAAGATCTGGGCTGTCATGCTCAGGGCAGGGGGCTGTGGGGATACAGGGATGTGAGGAAGAAGGGATGTGGGGATGTGCAGGTGCATGGATATTGGGATGCGGGGAAGAAGGGATGCAGGGATGTTGGGATGTGGGGAAAAGTGGACATGAGGATACGGAGATGTAGGGTCACAGGGTGTGAGGAGGTGAGACCCTCCTTCCTGACATGGAAAATCTTCGCAGCTCCACAGGCTCATCTGCCCTCTGTGCCTGAGAATGGGTCCAATTCTCTCTGCAGCATCAGTCCCCGCAACAGCCATCCACTCAAGTTTTCCTTTAACAAAGAGCCACCGGAACAGCAGAAAACTGGCTGTGCTTGTAGCATCCTCTTTGCTGCCCCAGACGAGAAGGGTTTAGGAACACTCTTGGGCTCTGTCCTTCGAGGAACTGGGAGAGAGCTGCCCGAGGCAATCTGCAGGCAGAGCTCTGGCTGTCCCAGGGGCCGGGTGCCCGGACTGCAGCCCCGCTGTCCGCCCTGGCCCCGCTCGGCCAGGGCCTGGAAGAGCTCTCCTAGTGCCTCGGGAAAGAGTGTGTTACATTTGCTGTGGTTACAAAAGCTCGAAATGTAAAGTCCTCCCGCATAGCATGCAGGGGGAGTAAGGCAAATCAGAGGGATTTTTTTTTTTTTCCCAATACAAGTCAAAGGCCTTTTCCATCACGGGGGGTGGGATGCAAGAAGCAGTCCCAGAAAGCCCAAGGTTAGTTCGTTTTCTGCCTATTATTGCCCTCTGGTGGCACAATTGAAAATACCATTATAATTTTTATTTGTTACTGGGACTGCCATTTAATCCTCCTCATTGCTTTTATTCTTTGTGCTCTTCTTTTACAGCTTGCCTCTAATGTGTTTGACTGCCTCACCAGCCTGAGCAACCTCAGACAGGTGATGCTAGAACATAACTGTGTGGTTACCAACGTCTTCTAAAAGCTCCTTCATTGGTAGGGATTTTGGTGCTGGTGTTTCACCTACCTAGCCCACTCAGGATGGGAACTCTTGCAATTACACAAACTTGTACCAGCTCAGGATATGCAGTTCTTGGTTTTGCACACCCTTTAGGGCACTCTTTGAGCACTGTATCCCAGTGGTCAGGCTTCAATATTCCCCTTGCCCTGTGTACAAGCTGAGAGCATTGGTTTGTTTATATGCCAGAGACAAGTTTTTGTCCAAGAAAGGGTTTTTGCTGAAGCCAGGTTAATAATGGGCTGGTTGATCCAGTAAATCAGTAAAAATTTATGGAGCTGATCTGCCCTACAACAAGCATTATGGTTTCTTTGTGTAAGTTTTGTGCATTTGGAAAGATGAAGACCGGGAGTCAGCTCCACCACAAAAAGAGGTAAGCATCCTTTTTTAGGAATGTAACTTAAAACTTTGAGATCTTTTGTGTAAAATAAATGAATGAATTCCCCTCATCTACACTTCATCTGATTTTGGAAAATGCCTACATTTTTTTTTTAGCAAACTTGACTAAACTTGGGAAATGTTCCCCCAAAGACTAGACTGCCCACCGCTTTTGCCAGTGTGAGGGTTTGCTGTAGGAAGGCTGGATGCAGGGTGTCGGGGAGAAGGCTTCAGACCCACTGTGTGGTATGGCGATGGCTGCAAAAGAGGAAGAGAGCTGAAGCTCCCCAGTCTCATAGCCCACCTCCATGTCATGCAGAGTATGAGCTCTTCTGCCTCTTGTTAAAAAAGTTACCTTGTCTGTCAAATATTCACCTCACCAGTCCTCCCCCAAGGCAGCTGGAATCTGAGGATGGTATTGCCTTCACTCCCTCTGCACATGGCATTGCTTCTGCTGGAGAGGGCATAAAGCCTCCAGCAAGTCATTTTGACGAGACATTGTCTCTGCAATGTAGGAGACTTTAGTGCTAACTACACCAAAGGTCCTGAAAAGCAGTAACCCAAGTAAAAGAGCTGGCATGATGTCCTTTATTTCTGCAACCAGACAGCAGCTAGCAGTCACGCTACCTTGATTCACCAACACTATCTCTTGCTTTTGTGGCTGTGCAGCAGAACTGCTCTGTAAATAACACAAGCTGGAAGAGCATAAAAAGAACAATTTACACCTGGGGTTCCAGTCTGAACTATTATACCCAGCTATTCCCAAACTCAGTGAAGCTTTTTCAGAGAAGTTTAAAAAGAATTGTTGCATTCCCTGAATGTGGGTTCAGACCTAAGATAAAAGAAATCCAAACAAACAGAAAAGCAGATCTCAGATCTGAGTCTTGCTTTATGCCAGCACAGAGATAAAAACAAAGCCAGCTTGGTATTTCAGAGTCTCCTGCTGTTGGCATTATCTTCTGCACTTAGAGGCTTTTGGGACTCCCTCAGGTCAGAGTGAGAAAAGCACATGTCAGTGCCTTTCTGGTGGGAAGCCTTCAACTCCTAGGGCTGCACAGAGGAGACAGAAGGGACTAGGGAGATCACGAATGCCTGCAAGGATCAAGTCTGCTGGGCTGGGAGAAGGAAGGAAGGCAAAGTTACAGCGGAAGGAAAAGAGAGATCTTAAAAGGGATTTAATGTGCAGGGAAAGCAGCAGAGCTGAACCCAGGTGCTGAATCCTCTGCTGCAGTAAGAAATCAGAAATTACACCCACCAGTAGTCCTTAATATTCAAACTCGTCTGGGAAATTAGTTCCTCATTATGAAGAAGAATAAGACAACAGAATAAGCTTTATTAATAGGGGATAAGAATTGGTCATAGTGAGAATGCTACAGCTGAGGGATAGTGCTGAGCATGCCCCAGGATGCTCAGGCACTGTCTGGCCATGTCGAGTTGCCTTGCATGTGACTAAAAGCAGTTTATCTTTGGGCATCTGCCTAGAATTTTAATGGCAGTTTTATCTGATGAACTGAAGGGCTGGGTTCGAAGTTTGGAACTGGGAAATTTTTACAGCATCATCTAGAAGACACCTTTCTTTAGAAAAACAAGGTAGGAAGAGAGCCAGGGTCATCCATCTGTTTTCAGAGCCCTCACATTCAAAGAAGTCTATTCCTCTTTCATTTTGTTAACATCTCTAATGCAGTTTTTGGAGATTTGAGATGTTAATCCCTCCTGGTATTTTCAATAGCAGCTGTGTGGCACACCTCTCTCCTGCTGATGAAGTCTAAGATGTGACGTGGCTTGTCATTTCACTCCAAGAATGGTCTTAGTGTATCACAGAGATTTCTGTTTATTTTTGGATATACTGTTATGTGAATTCAGTACCTGTTCAAGGTCCCTACAGCACCTGAAGGTCTCCTGAGTGGGATCAAATACACATTTTACTTCAGCAATATCAAGCTCCCAGCACTCTGTTGCAGTTTCTTCTTACAAAAAGTTGAATTAGTAACATAATACAGAAAATTCAATAATAAACTTACTTGTGGAAGTGGAATTTCAGGTTGCTATTATACCTAATCACTGAAAAACCCAACAATTTGACCTCAAGATACAGGATTAAAACCAAAAATCTCTAAATACAGAACAAGAATGTTATCTGCTTTTTCAGATGAAAGCAGTAAGATGGACAAAGGAATGTGGGTATCAGTTTACTGCCCATTTGCAATAACTGAAAACCCGTTTTTAAGCTGTAAAATGCCGCTGCTGTGAAGCTGGGTAGCACTTTCCTCGCACTATAAGTGGGATGAATTAGGTGCTGCTGATGTTTTTTCCATGTAGAAGTATCTCCTGGGCAGGCGTGGGGAGAGAGTACAGAAAGGCTTGGGGAGGGAAGCTGGGGGGCCGTGCAGCAGAGAAAGGGGACAGGCAGGAGATGCAAAAGAGACTTATTTTTGCCAGCGTGCAGGATTAAAGCAGCCGAATGCAGGCTGGGGAATTGAGTGCTGGCATGTCCATCACAGCACCCAAACACTAATGGCCATTAGTCTATCTTGCCTCAGGATGTCTCCTGTGGGAGTGCAGTTCTGTTATCCATGTTTTACGAATGAGCAGCAGAGGAAAGAGGTTTCACCTATGTGGTCTGGCTTCTCCCCCTCTCTCCCCTCACGGCCGCTTCAGTTCAGGTCTGCTGAGGAATGACTGGTGCAGTGTCCTACCACCCCCAGAAAAAGTCTGAGGAGATGAGGGTGGCTGAGCATGTGACTTGATGTTCATGGCAGCCCTCATAACTGCATGGAACACCCAGCCAACATTTTGGGATTTAGTAGGACTACTGTTCTTTGGTGTTGAGCCACCCTGTGCTGCTGGGACATCTCTAGGACCGCCAAGTGGGAAACATGAATCTCATAGCACTTGACCTGAGCTGTGATTATGTTCAGATTTACACCAGTTTCTTCCCTTCTTTACTTTGGCCTGGAGGTAGGGTTTTTTGAAGCACTCCTTGCTGACCAAGCCCCCCCATTCATTACCCTCTCGGTCATGGTTCATCACTTTGAAGCCAGTTGAGGAGCTGGAGGTCACAAGCACTTGAGGATGCACTGGAGAAAGCAGAGGAGACATTTTTCTGGTGGATTTGGCAGGTTAGTGCTAACACAGTACATGAGAAATACAATAATCGTAGAACTATTGTATGGGATTTATCTGAGACAATGATGAAAAACATAGAAATTGTGAAAATATATCTATTTTAGCATTTAGCTTAAAATAGTAGTAGGATTTATTAGTACACGTAAAAGTAATTCAGTTAAATGGTATAAAAAATACGCACCAAACACATCCTCTATAGATCTCTGAAGGATTTGTCAACTATAGTGAAAGCAGTGTTCTAGTACCTTTAATTTCTGCAGCTCACAGGCTATTTTATGTTCAAAATAAGTAAATCAAAACTAGAACAGCATTGGGCAGAGGCAAGAGCTCAGATTTTACAGCAGCAGCCTGAGCTGAGTGGCATGATTGCAGACACCCTGCATCTGCAGAGCTAAACTGCAGGCTCAGAGCCTCAGAAAATTTAAGGGTGTTGTTTTTATTGTGAATCATCCTTTTGTTTAGCCTTTGAAGTGAACATTGCTACGGTAAAAAAGGCAGGCATTTGTCAAAACCGGTGTCTGATTTTCAGCAGTAGATGTGCAGACCTGTGCTGTGCATTTCATTTTTGTACTGAGGGTTTATAATAACTGCTTTGGTCAGACATGCCCGGAATATGTGATCAAACTGTTTGCAGTCCCAATTTAAATGTATTTTGCGTCATTCTTTTGTCTCTCTCTCTCTCTCTTGCTCATCTGGTCATTTGGAAAGCTTTCATTTGCACATTTACAAGTAATTTAAGCTTTTTTTTTTTCCCCTTGTCTATGAGCTCCTGAAAACAGATACGATTATTGTTACTTGCATTTGATTTAGGCTATGATTATAACAAGAGTACTTCCAAACATTCAAAATTCATGAATTCAGCTATTCACAACCCCAAATGATAAAATGTTAAATACAATAAATGTGGGAGTCTTCATTTTCCTTCTAGCTTTTGTATCTTTTGGATGAAATCAGCCCGCATTTTCAAGCTTTTCTGTATAGCCAGGAGAGCTAAAGGCTCTCTATCTACCAGCCCAATTTGTCCTCAGTCTTTCAAGCACAAATGCACACGGTAAAGAATAGGGCAGTCAGAAAGTTGCTAAAAATCTTTGTGAACCATCTGCAATCTCCAAAAAGTGTAGGAAAATAACCGTATAAAAACTGTTACTAAATAACAGCAGATTAGAAGCTGTGTAAAAATATTCACATCTCAAAGCCAAACACACTAAACTCACTCTCTGGGCAGAGACATTTTTGGCACCTTTACAGAAAAGCAGCTTTGCCACACCAAAAAAAGAAAGAGAAAAAATGGAAACTCCTTTCCCTATTGGATTCTTTCCTGCTTGTTGGAAAATTATATGAGGACGTGCCTTGCAGGTGTTACAGCTAAAGCTTCGGTAAATTAAACAAACTACCAGGTTAAAGCAGATTCATTCTGCAGAACAGGAACTGCAGCAGCTTCTGGTTTTGTCTCACAAACTCAAAATGAGAGCACAAAAAAATATTGTCTCAGAAACCCAAAATGGGAGCACAACATTCTCACATGAAAGCTTGGAAATGCTGCATCCCATTGAAAGATGTGAGTGCAGAGTCAGGCTAGAGGATGGCAGGAGGACATGGGGGGGGGGGGGAGAAGTGGGGAATATATCCCTCAATTTATTCTTGTGGCTCCAAGCTGGCTTTTAATATGAACACAATTTACAGGGACCAAAGATGAGCTTTAAAACAGACAGGCTGTTGAATCCTGAGACATTCCACCCACCCTGTTTTCACGGCATAAATCAAAGCCTGCCTTTGTTCAGCAGCAGTATGGTAGCAACGTCTAGGAGTTCAGCTTGGTGATTGAGTTGTCTTTGAGCTAGCCGCCCTGAAAAAAAATAGACAGTAAAATCCTCCGGAGTGGAAAGTTCATGTGCTGTGTGCCTGGTTCAGTGGGTGCCATCCAGAGATGAAGGCATGACTGGAGCCCCGTTGTACCAAAACAAAACCAGTCCATCTGCAGCTTGAGCGAGGGAGGGACCTGGTAACAAATACCATGCTCATCAGCAAGTTATAGTGGCTATACATAATCTGCAGATACAAAAAAAACAGATGTAGGAAAAAGTGTGTGTCTATGTACAGCACAAAATAACACTAAAATGAGGTCTCTTTGAAAAATATGAAGCCAGACTGTTGGCTTGTAACTGGACAGCTGGACATCTGGTACTTCTCAGGAAGCACAGCAGAAGCAGCAAGGTTTTATGAGGAGGCAAAGGAACAGCCATGCAGTCATTACGGGGAGCTGCTCTCCTCTTTTTCCCCAAACAAGACAATCTGCCTGGGGAAAATATGAAGGTGTTTGAGAGAGAAAAGCGAACAAATGGTAAGGAAGGTCAACATTGCTGCAGGACCAAGGGCTGGACTCAGCGCTGCAAGGAGGGAGTTGCAGGGAGAGCATCTGAGACCGTCTGCACTGCGCAGGACACAGTGGCTTTTCCGGGCTGCTCCTGCTGCTCTGAAATGGCACGTTCATCTGGTTCATCTCCAAGGAAAGGACCCCTACCTGCACTGACCTGCAAAGCTGCATGGAGGCAGTGTGTCCTGACCATACACTTGAGCATCTGGGTGATTAACAGTGTCCTCAAGGCAGTGTTGTTCTCGGTTGCATCCTGGCAGTACACACTGTAGGTCTGTGGGCTGGTATGGAGCCTCCACTTTCATCCAAAGTCCTCAGGTGCTGTCCTCTGCAGCCACTGGAAGGGGGGCTCCTCACCCTCCCTGCACCCCACCCTTCTTTGTGCCTGCTCTACTTCCACCCTCCCAGGCCTTTCCTCACTATTTTCCACACACGTGCACTTCCACCTTTTCTTTCTGTATTCCTCTAACTCTCCATCCTCCTGGGTTTACTGAGCATCTCCTGAATTGTAGACCAAGAAGCTGTCTTTCCTGCCCAGGTCAACAGCCTCATATCTACCCCTGTGGAAAGCCATGAAACAGCAGCCATCAAGGAAAAAATGGCAGTGGAAGAGCATAAGGATAGTATACAAAATAATGAACCATATAAATTAGCTGTTTCTTTTTACTCAGCCATCATAAACAGAGAAGGGGACCTCTAATAACACTTTCCTGCAGAGTTTATGACCACAAGATATCACTGAGGATAAAAGCTTGGGAGACCAGAGTTCACTGATCCCACACCAGCATGGGCAGAAATTATATGCACGGTTACATCCCTATAGGAATAAGAATTGAGACCTGACTTTCTTAGTTGCATGCACACACCCTGTTTGCTGACAGGGGAGAGAAAACATTCTCTTTTTGCAACAAATACCCTTCTTCCCACTCTGAAATAACTGGTTGGAGCACCTCATCTTGGCTGTTCACTGAAGCAAGGCGCCCGAGCACCCCTTGCCTTGCCCTGGCACAATACCTTCTTGTTCTGGCCCCATCCCAGTCTTCAGAGGAAAACTCTGTTGACAAGTCCGTATTTCTTCAAACAGATTAATTGCTGTGGTATATCTGTAACATAACCCAGAGACATCTTTCTCTCAATAGCCTACAAGATGTATATCTGTGGCTGAACCCAAGATGAAAGCCTTCTGTAAAACAGAAGGAGCAATGAACTATAGCACAGCCAGCAGAAATGAGCTTGGACTTCTGAAATACTTACGAATAGCTAAACAAATGAGTGCAAGAAAGTATTTTCTTTGAAAGGGCAAGTAACCCAGGAACTGCAAGATGGATTACATGATGAACTATGACAATTAGTATATTTGTAGTATCTGTACTTGTGTTGTAGCTAAATTAATTGAGGTGACTGCATGATATGAGCAGGGGTCTCAGGAATTAACATAATCATTCAGATGTGACTTCTCTTTCTAATGCACAGAAATTAGCCATATATCATTTGTTCTTTTAAGATCTGTAGTATCTTTGTCTCTGCCCAGTGCTTATAAAAGCAATTGTAATTGTGCAAAATAAGAAAAAAGGATGGGTAATACTAATCAGATCAGAGCTGCGTTGGCATCGTTTGACTCTAAAGAGACTTTGGTGTAGCTGCAGAGCTGAAAAGCTTTTCTTTTCTCTCCTTCTTCCTAAAATTCATCAGCTTCTCAGACCTGCCAGCACAACTGCATGTGCTAGCTAGCTTTCGAAACGACATGCATTAGAAAAGCTCTAGTGCTGGAAGTCACCCACCCACACCTGCTCACAGATCAGTAGGCTAGAAGATCTGGGGATGAAGAGCCAGCCCACAGCCGGCCTCAGCTCCTGTCTGGGCACTGTGCCTTGGGTTTCGGAGGCACAGATGCTCCTCTGCTGCTCTGTGTGGTGCAGGGCCCGGCACAGGTCCCTCCTGAGCAGCAGCACTGGGACCAACCCATGTCTCTCTGCGAGTGCATAGGCCTCCTGCAGGTGCAGCCATGAGCCTGAGAGGTGGCTAGGTGCAGTCACTTAGCAAACCCATGCTCACCGGGGCACATCAGCTGGTGACAGCCTGCAGGGAGGACAGGGAAGATCGGGTGTTTTAGTGCCATGAGGACACACCAAATTGCATTTCCTCTCTCAGGAAGCTAGTACAGTGGAAAAAAAATAGAGATTCCCCAAATTGCTGGCTTATTAGCAGGGCTCTTGGAGCAGTGCTCTGAGAAACACAGACTGACGTGCGAGAGGTGTTCACCTATCTCAGGACGGTGTATGGAAGGAAAAGTCACTACAGGTTGATCATCAGGCATAGGATGAGTGAGTGAGCATGGCTGGAGGTAGGCACTGCTCGTACTCCTCAGGCACCATGTGCCAAAGCCCAGTTCTGGGTGAGGGATTGATGTGGGACCCTGAGGAACCCTGCCCAGCCCTTGTCTGTACAAACCTCTTCGTGGTGGTGTTGGGCTGACACTGCCCCAGTGCTGCAAAAAGTAGAGGTTATAATACTGGGGTTCCAGATGGACAATACTGTCCCATCCAGGTATGAAGATGTAACTCCAACTATGGCAGCAAAACAAAGGAAATCTGCTTTTCTCTGCACTGGAATTTTCCTGAGCTAAAGATCTGGGTCTGGTTTTATAAGCAGACATATATCACTAACCTACATCTCACTACAGAAAGGGTTTATCTTCTCTTTTAAAAGGTTCTCTATAATGTTATCTAGGAGAAAAAGTAGGCAGAAGGGAAACATTGAAAACAGCAAGAGAGAAAAAAGGCAATTCTGGAAAAGTGCTATAAGAGCTTTTTTCAACTAACATCCACTTTTCTCCCCTACCCTTTTGCTACTGCATCTGGATGCCTGACTCCATCTCTCTTCAGTGTATTTCACCCAAAATAAAAGCTGTCACAGTATTTCCTCTCCAAGTGCCACTCTGTGTTAGGTTTCAGCTCCTGACAGGTGTATGAAATACCAGTTCCATCAGATGAATGCGAGTACAGGATCTGTAAAACAGGTCCATGGGCCACAGGCCTGCTTCACCATGCTGTGCCACTGCAGAGGTGCCTTTTCAAAGGCACACTTTTAAAAGGGAGAGACTGATCCTGCTTGTGATATACTTAAAACTGCTGAGTGATGCTTTCAGGAGCCAGGAAGGGAATGTTGCCTGCAACCTGACTCTGAAGGGCAGGGGAAAGGGCCAAAGCTCCCTCTTTAAATACTATGTCAAATCACCAGTATCTTGGCTGAACTCTATCCTCAAATGCTTTTCCTTTACTTACTTTAATTCGTTTATTGTGTGCAAAGTAAAATCTTCCCTCAGTGACTTTGATCTCATCCCCTGATGCTGTGTTTCCAGAGCATTATCTGTGAAACAGGAGCGAAGGTAGGGGAGATGCTGACCCCCACAGAGGGGAGCTGTGGTGATTTGGATTTTCTCCTGGGCTTGTGCCCTGCATCCTTGCACTGCTTTCCTGCATGCATTGCTTTCTGCATCTATGAAATCTTTTTATTCTTGCATGAAATGTAATGTGAAAAGGAGCAATTCGTTTTCATTAGTGTGCACGCACAGAAGTAGCTATTTCTCCGGGAATGGTGGGATGTCCATCTGCAGGTATCACGATTTATCCAGCATTTTCTGTTCTACCATTTCCTTGGGATTTGATTGCACTTGAGGATTTTTCTAACCGAAACTTTATATGTAAAGGCTGAAATCTTACTGCCAGGTCTGTACTTCTGGCCAATGTATGGTTCGTGGCACAGAGGAGCTGCGGCAGAGGTGTCAGAAATGTCAGCGGCCGGCAGCGGGCTGGCCCCTGATCCCAGCGCAGGATGGCGGACTGTGGGCTTGGTTTCAGCCGGCTCCTCTCCTGCCCCCCGAGCCACCAGGGACTTTTCCTGACATTGCCAGTTGAGTCTGTGGTTCTACAGTGACTCAAGGAATAGAAATGCTCTAATAGACGGGCAGCCTGCCAGGCAGGGCGGGATGGGGCTATTCCTCTGTCCACCAGGAGATGGCAGTGAATCTGCTGAGTATGGGGGTTTTTTTCCCCTTTATTTCACTCCCACATAGTCCCTGAAAGATAGCGGGTCCTTTGAGGACAAGTGCGCTGTAACCCTTTAATTTCCATTTTCTGCTCTTTTTCCATTGCCTGCATGTACACCCTTCCCTCCTTCTTTGGCACAGTTCCTCCTCTGCCCAACATCTACTGCTTACCTCTTCAACACCAGTAGCTACAGGTGGGGGCAAAGCAGCGTCAGAGTCTTTGGGGATGAAAAAGAAGAAGGTGGTGACATGTTTCAGAGCTGGCAGGCAGTCTGTGTTCAGGCTGCTGCACTGAGTGCACAGACTCGATATGGGTGTTTTTCTGCCTGTGCTTTCTTCAAAGAAAAATACACCCTTGTGGCAGAATTGAATTGACATTTACCTTCTAGATTTCATTTGTGGCGTTCTCAGCTGGCCAGAGGATGTCAGGAGGCACATCTCCTTGTCTGGATCAAGCCTGTGTGCCTTTGGGCCATATAACTCGCAGAGCTGTGAGTCTCCTGCTAAGGACTCTGACATTTTCTGCCTCACTGTCTCCCATCAGAGGGCTTCCCAAAAGGGTACATTAACATATGAAGTCCCATAGATTTGGGGAGGACAGAAGGAGACGATCGCTCAGAAAGGGACAGTTTTCTAGACCTGCCTCTCTGGAAACATTCATGGAGCAGAGTCCTTGTCTTCTCCCTTCCCTCACCACTTTGGAGCGGACCCTCAAGATTTTCCTGCCTCCTGCATTTCGCTATGACAGGCAGATGGGGCTGTTCAATGAATTGCAAATAGATTCAAATGCTACAGCTGAAAAGGTGGACTGTTTTTCTTTTTGGGGTAGTTCCAGAAATAGAGAGACTCTATGTCCCTGTTTCATGTAGTGCTCTGAGAACTTTCTCAGGGACACTTGAAATGCCCCAGTTTTTCATTGCTTCTATCAAAACATTTTTCTAAATAATTACAGAGTGTTAAAAATGGATTGCTGTACCCAGGGGAATTTGCTCTTTGTTTGCCAGGAACAAATAGGGCAAGAGAATGAGTGCTCAGCATCACGAGTGGTGTTTGAAGGAAGGAGCAAAGTCAAAAGCCTGTAGACATCACTGGAGATGCACTTTTTTCAAAGTGAATTTTTATTACACATTGTCAGGGCTGCAGGAGAAACTCTCACACGTTGTGCTTCTAGGGTCTGGGGGATAAGGAGGAATCTCCTCATCTGAAAGTAATGCACATGCTGCAGTTGACCCAGATGAATTTTTATTATTCTTTTTGGCAGTGACCTCTTCAAAACCATTCCTTTACTTCTGAAGATGTTGCTTCCAAACAAGTACTGGGTTTTGATTACAACAGTCCCATCCATAGCAGTTTGCACTTCAATGACATTACTGTGCCTCCTCTGAGAATCCTCAAGCCCTGCACAAACAGAAACCTGGAAATGTTAAAAGAATCCTGATACCATCAGTACATCTGTAAATTGTTTTTCACTTTAAGAGTATCTTTCTTGAGTTACGTGTGCCTGAACAATCTGTTTCATATTGTAAGTGTGATGCCAGGCAGCAGGAACATGAGAGATGGGCTCAATATACCTGGTTTCCCTTAGGAAAAGAGAAAAACTGGCCTAAAACCATCCCCACACCCTGTCTTATGCCCCCATGACAGGTCTGGGACATGCTGATTCCCCCGTGGGTTTGCCAGGCTGAATCTCTTCACCCGCACACATGGGTAAGGCTTGCCAGTGCCGAGAACTGGTTGGGACCTCTGAAAGAAATAAGGCAAAGCAGTAGTTGTTCATCAAGACTTAAAGGAAACATTAAATTTTTAAACAATATGCAAACAAACAGATCCCTTTTGGTAAATTTTGCTGTCGTCCTGTTCGCTTCCCAGCTCCATTGCAGTCATGCCCCAAGCAGCAATGAGCACCATGTTTTGTTCCAGCTGGAAGTCAGCATATCTCCTTAATGTCTTTTCTCTCCTTCCAAGGGCACTCCTCATCAGTCCCTGCGAGGAGGGTTTGCAGAGGGCCTGAGGGCCCCCTGTGTGGCTGGCAGGATGAGGCCCATCCCTCTCAATGGCATTGCAGTTGGCTCGGTGCCTGGCTTCATGTGCTGCTCACCTGGAGCCCCCGTCAAGGCCACTTTGCAGAGTCCTGCTCTCAGACCAAGGCCCTGAGGTCAGAAGTGCATACTATGTGTACTGAGAAACAGGAGTTTTCAGTCAGGCTTGTGACTTGTTAATAGAGCTGCCTACAGACCCCAGAGCTGCTCATGGTATGAGCTCTTCTGAGCTCTTCTCAGTGATCTCCAGTGTTAGGACAAGGGGCAATGGGCGCAAGCTGGAACACAGGAGGTTCTATGTTAACAGAAAGAGAAACTTTTTCACAGTGAGGGTGACAGAGCACTGGAACAGGCTGCCCAGGGAGGTTGTGGACTTTCCTTCTCTGGAGACATTCAAAACCCACCTGGATGCATTCCTGCGTGACCTGATGTAGGCTGTCCTGCTCTGGCAGGGGGGTTGGACTAGATGAGCTTTCAAGGCCCCTTCCAACCCCAAACATTCTGTGATTCTGTGAAAAATGTCAAGTCAAATCCACCTGTGTACGTTGCTTCCTCGGCAGAGAGCGAGGCAGGCCTCTCCCATCCCCCAGCCCTCCACCCCACACGTGCATTTCTCTTATCATCTTTTTCTGGATGTCTTATATTCAGGTTAAGGGGCTTCTGAAATCTCTGTGCACACATTAATCTGCATGTAGTATGTATGTGTACACATACAGGGACTACAGGAACAAGTGCTCTCCACCGTTTCCATCAACCCTCTCCCTTCTAGTCTCTCTGGTTGTTTGTTACTTCCACTTGCTGTGCCTTGTCTTAAATTAAACTGTAAGCCTGTCCTCTCAGGAGATGTCTTTTATTGTGGGTTGTTGGGAGGGGTTTTGCAGAGAAACTGTAGCAGCCGATAGAGCTCTCCAGGCAGTATTGAAATAATAATGAAGTAGTTTTACCAAGGTGGGACTAGAGAGCATTGTCGGCTGGGTCTGAATTCTGCTTGTCCCTGAAAATTGCTTAGGTAATAAGATAGCTGCTTTAAAATTGCTGGGGGTATCCCACAGGATTCTGCTTTGACTCTGATTTCCATTTGCAGCACATGTTCTGCCATTTGGCCAGCACCATCCACCCGTGTGAGCTAATTTAAGGTTGCTAAACAGATGACACAGAACATACATCTTTTATATTTGATCTCTGCACTGGTGAGTTATCTGACTGATGGTTAATCTCAACTTGTAATAGGATTTGCCTACACTCCTCCAAGAGTGAGATATTGGTCTTCTATAAAACAACAGCTCAAGGGAAAGCATGCCTGGGGGAAAGCTGAGAGAGTTAATTTGTATTTTTTTGGCTTCTTGTTTCCATAGATTGGATCCGGTGCTGCTGCCTCTACGGGGAACAACAGGGTCATCAAAACAAGCAGCTCGGCTGTCAAAGGGGATGGCAGCTGCCAGGCCCACTGTCAGCCCTGCATGCCAGCAGGGTGAGGAGCTGGCTGCCCACAGCCAGTGTGGGGTTGGTTGAGCTCAGCAATGATCCAGCTCTGCACCCATCCTTAGCATGGGGCTGAGCTCAGTGGCTGGACAGCCTCACATTTCACCTTCTGCCTTTGTCTGCATGCATCAGAGTGTTGGAGACTGTCTAGTTTGGAGCATTTGTTTTGAGCCTGTACTCACTAGATCAAGAACAGTGCACAGACAGCCAATTATCAAGCTGTGCCAATGTTCTGCCCTCAGGGCAAGCCCCCGTTTCCAAAATGATGTTCCTGATCTGTGCCCTGGTCTGCTGACCGTCAGTCCATCGGCCATCCTGCTGCATTTTTTCCACTTAATCGCCTCGTGCCAGCTTGGCCTCTCTGAGGTGTGGCAGGAACAGTCCAGGTATCATGCTCTGCCAGGAGCACACTCAGAGCAACCCACTTTTACCTGCTCTTAAGGTGGGGCAAGGTGATTGCTTGGACCCCCAGAGGAAGACAAAGCTGCTGGCAATGGCAGGTAGCAGAGCCTGGTCCTGGCAGAGTGGGCGGAAGAGAGAGCTGACAAGCATGGGCTGCAACCCCTGAGCTCCTCCCAGCACACCCAGAGGGAGGCAAGAGCAGTACAAAACCATGGAGACCATGAAAACTCAGTGCTTCTGATTGTATAACAATTTGTATTGACACTTTAATTGCTATGGTCACATAGCTCTCAACCCACATTTGCAAGTGAAGGACTACAAAAAGAAGCTATGAACATGAATGTCCCCAGTAGACAACTCATGGGGGCAAAACATTCTCCTTGTCCTGCAACAACAGCAAATAAGGACAGCAAAGCTCACAGGCAGCACCAGAGAGCACCCTAGAATGATGCTGTGTTTTCTAGTTGATGTGGGTTTGAGGTAGGTGTTAATTGCACAGTTTAGAAGGTTTGTTCAAGTTTTTAATGGTATAATGTCATGTCAGCATGAAATCTGAGATTTGTTACTCTTTTCTTGTGCAGGTCAGCAAGTAACTTCTGATGTGTTAGACAAGAGCCAGATGGTGCCAGTAGCAGTGAGGTCTGTGTCCCATCCCACCTTTCCTGAAGTGCTCTCTGCTTTGGTCAAAGGGTAAGGTGCCAGGTGTGGTTGGGTTTAGGTCCTGACTCGTTGACATGGAAGTTCCTCAGGGCTGGATGCCTGTTGTATATTAACTAACCTGTACTATGGAAGAAAGG
The DNA here is from genome assembly GCA_025345505.1 of Todiramphus chloris collaris. NCBI lineage: Eukaryota > Metazoa > Chordata > Aves > Coraciiformes > Alcedinidae > Todiramphus > Todiramphus chloris. The sequence continues at coordinate 27,877,305 of JANVCC010000035.1, forward strand.
TCATGTATGCAACCTGGAGAAAAAAAAAACAAAACACCATCAAAAGAACTACTGAGTCATCCATGGTAGGTGTTTCAGACCTGAGCTGACCCAGTTTTCTGTGGAACTGTGTTTCTACACCAAGCAGGATCACCCCACAGGGTGAAATGTTTGTACAAATGATGCCATCATGCTACACGTGGGAGATTTATTAGCAAGATCCACACTACAAGGCCTTGATCTGTCCCTCATCTGATCCTTTCTGAATATACTTCCAAGGCAGTTGATCTCAAATATAGTGCTGTGCCTTTTGGGTTTGCTTTGGTGTAGTATGACATTCAGGATTCCTTTACAGGCAACTGTGCAGAACAGGAAAATCTACGTGAAATGCTTCCTACTGGAGTCACCATCTGGCCAATATTCATCTTGTTTAGTGAAGTACCAAGATATCCACAGAACGCAGGTGTTAATGCAGATCATAAGGCACAAGTGACCGCAGTAATAAACCAACATGCAATGAAATGTAATTAACGCACCTGGTGCTTGGGTTTGAAAAGAATTTCCGAGCCTTTTTATTTTCCCTGTACGCTGATGTGCATTTTAATAGTTGGAACTTCAAGCATCACTTTACAACCAGCCCTTTAATCATATTAATTCCCTTAAAAAGTGAACTATAATGTTTGCTAGTAAATAGTATTTCATAATTTAATCAGGAGGGGGGAAAGAAGTGGAAGCACACGTGAAACTATACGCTGCTTAGTAACATTTTTGTGGCATGAAAAAGACTATTGTTCTGTTTCTGTCGGTCTGGTTCTGCTGCTGGCAAAGGTTTGTTTTCAGTCATGTAATCCTTGTTGATACGTTCCAAGTACTTTTGAACCAGCTGGAACAAGTGAAAAGATCCCAGGCAAGAAAATAAATGATTAAGCTTTATATCACTGCATTTCACAGTGTGTTTTTCATCTCACCTCTGACCTGTATCAGTAACAAATGCATTTTTGTAAGGTTAAAAACCCCCAGGACGACATTTGTTCCCAGCAGACCAAAGAAAACAACCCAACATGGGAAATGTAGGTTTTGTGTGTGTGTTTGTGGGTTCCAGAAAATCACATTCTTTTCAAATGTCCTTTCAGAGCAGAGACTCACCTGACCTCGTTAGTCAGCTGGCAAATCCCGAGCAGACAGGGCATGTGCAGGGTAAAGGGAGAGGTCGAAAAGTCAAAGACAAGGGTCACGGGTAATTTTTATTTTTCCATGGGCATTTCTCCAGGGTGGTCTGAAGGGTGGAAGGAACATAAATCTGCAGGGGGATACTCATATGCTGATGGAGGGGGACAGTCCCATCAAGTGACTTCCCAAACTGGTGTTATTTAATAGGGCTTCAGAGCGTGTTTAGCACCCCAATGAGACGTCTGCTGCTGACACTTGTATTGCTCAATCCCTTTCCTCAGACTCAACACTGGTGCAGAACGCTCTGTGTTTTGCCACCAGCGGTCAGTGCTAAGCCTTTGTAAATGAGCTGCTGACAGGCCAGGCCACAGGCAAGGGGCAGCCACCACTGGACAGGCATGGAAGGGGCTACTCCACCACCTTTATGGTCTCTGTCTACATTTTCACCTTCAACAACGTAGCATCCCTGCAATGCAGTCTTTAGCTCCCAGTCAATGAGGACAGGCTGCTGAGGGTCACTGCCAAGTGACAAAATACCCTGTATCATGCAGCTGAGGGGGCATCAAGGACCTCTCCAACACCCCCTTCTTCCATGAGCCAAAGGAAAGCAGGAGAAGGATGGTCCACACTGATGCATGCTGACACATTTATTGTGGTCAGACACAGACAAAGAAATCAAGGAATACTTGCTGACCACAGCTTCTCTTACTGGCCTCCTTATGCAGCATTGCTTCCTTGGCAAGCCCTGAGAGGAGGGCACACCCAACAGTGGTGTGGGAGCATGGGGAGTGACAAGGAGTGAGGCCATCCACCAGGCTGAGCAGGGCTGCTGAAGGGCTGATGGGGATGTCCCCTCCTGTCCTTGTCTGTTCCGGTGTCCCTGCAATCACTTCAATGCCCTGGCTTGATTTTAGGAGAGAAACTACTTAGGGCTGTCCTTGATGCTTCCTGAGCTGTCTTATAGCCACCATATCCTACTAACAGGTCTCCTCAGGCACCTGACTTTATTCTTAAATTAGTGACCTCATAATAGAGTAGTATCAGCAGGCAAGACACGTGCAACCCTCAAACCAAACCCTCACTGAGACAGCTGGGCACTGCAAGCAGTACTAACCAGGCTCTCCTGAGCCCCAGACCTCCTGATGACTAAGGCAAAATCACCAGTCTAATTTTTCACTTCTTGACCTAAGTTGGCCTTTGAACCCAGGCCCACAGAGTTGAAAGGTTAATGTATTAAGCTGTCTGCTTTTCAATTAATCCCTAGATCCTGGTCAGATTTACATACTATTGGAAGATTGTAAATTGCACCTGATTTATGAGATGCCTTTTTTAAGTTCAGATTGCCTTTACAGATTGTCACCGGGGCAATAAGGATAATTACTATACAGATTTATTGTCAGGATGGAAATCTGAATTTCCCAAATAATGTACACCTGTCTATCCCGATGCCGTGGCCACAATGAGCATCTGAAATGTTAAACCCAAGATCCCTTTATTTCTAGCATGCCTGAGAGAAGAAATCACTTGTACTGAGACAGGTTACGAGCTTGACAAACTGATTCAAAGAAATCCTTCCACCAATGCAGAAATGCAATAAACTTGTTAATACACTGTTGCAGCCTTAAGCTTCCCCGCCCCTCCAGATAATACTGTATTAATATACCCTTGGGAGGAAGCTCATGGTCTTTGAAGGAAGACCTTGATGTTGAAGAGCCAGGAGGATGTGTGGAGGTGTGTCAGAAGCTGTGGGAGCAGGCAGACTAGGCTATTTGCAGGTGGGCTTCCTGTGTCAATTAGAAAGGAAACCTGAAGCCTCAGGTACACAGATTTTTTAAATTGCATTTTAGTGCATTAAAGAGTCCTCGGGTGCCCTGAAAAGCTCCCTGAAGCCCCTACTGCTGTCAGGCAGAGCATAAAAACCAGTCAGGCCCACTAGTCTAGGAAAAGCCATGGTGCTGTTATCACAACCACTGAAGAAAAGGCCAGGGAAGCTCCTCTTTTCCAGGGTAAGTAATCCATCTGCTCAGCTAACAGAAAGGGCTGGGTTGTGGGCTGAAGGCTGACACCTCAGTCAATAAAGTGAACTCATGCACTCCATGTTAACCCATGAAGAAGATAGCCACTTACCAATGAAAGACTAAATCTCCGAGAGTTTTTACTGGTACAAAGCCATTTACCTGGCTGTCAAATAATGGACATGAATCACGCCCCGTGCTCATGATTCATGATTGCTCAGTAGGCTGAGCCTCCCCAGGTATTTCAATCTTGATATCAAATAGACACAGTAAATTGCAGTGGCTTCCCACCCAAATGAATTTAAACCAGCAATGCAGAAGGGCAGAGTCCGCCTCCAGCCCCAGCCCTCAGCGCAGCTTTGTGCTGTTATGACTGGTACCAAAAGACGCAGGACAAACTTTGCTCCTTTTGCCTTTGCAGACATCTATCAGCTCAGTCATTACTGTTGATTATTGTTTAAAAAGTGTAATTCCTAGAAAGGACTTCCAGCCATCACAATTTGAAGAGTAAGGAGTATCTCCTTCCTTTTTTTTCTAAGCACATCCAGTCGTTTATGCATAAATATTGTGTTAGAGTTATTTGGAAGAGAGGGTGAGGAGTGGGAAGGAGAAATTGCCAGTACCCCAGCGCCATCAATTGCTGTCAGCTCTGCTCTGGGAATAGCGTGTAGCTGTTAATCGCCGCTGCGGATCCAGCAGATGGTGCGTAAGACATCGTATTTAATGGAGCCCCTCAAAAAGACTGGCATCTGTTTGTTTAATTTCTTGGCAAGGGAACGGCAGATTTAAAAAACAAACAAACCGAATTGGATATTTAGCTATGGACATCCCCCTAACGGATTATAAATGTTTTAAGATAAATAGGTCAAATGAAGGAAAATATCAATTGACACATTTGAGAAGCACGACAAACTTTTAGACATTGGATCCTGTAAAGATTAGATTTTCAACATACGGCAATGAAACTCCTTAAAGAGGCTTCTACATGAAACATTAACACTATCCTTTTGCCTATGAATTTGTCTAAGTGTTTGTAGCACTGTTACAAACACTAATTCAGAAACTAATCCACTCTGCCTGTCTTACTCTCTCACATACACCCTGGGGTTAAAATACAATCTCTAGATTTACACACTTAAATCATGTGCAACTTCTACATTTAAAAACAGCAACAGGAAACAAGGCAGAAAGCATCTGCAGTCCCTCTCTTTAACAGCTGGGACAAGCAACTCGGAGGAGATATTGCTGTGACTAGTGTTGCCAGAGCTCCAGTGTTAACACAACTCCCCATATTCCTGGAAATCCATCGTAGCAGAAATTGCCATAGCAGAATGTGCCATGGATCCATCCGTAGTAGGGTATTGTATTATCTCTAACAATGGTTAGTCCTGGATGCTTTGCACAAGAACGTAAATGTCCTCTTGATCCTAACAGTTGTCTATGCAATGCTGGACTGTGAGAAATCCTCCCTAGCCCCACTTGGTGAGTGCACAGCCTCCCAAAGCATGGGGGTGGATGACTCTATGGATATCTCCTCCCTGTGTTCCTGTTTTGGGAAGTCTTCTGCACCATTTGTCAGACTTTAGACATGCTTTGTATTTTGCCTGTTTTAAAGCAGAATTCAGATAGCATGCTCAAGTTGAGAAACAGCCCACGTGGCCTCTCTGTTTCCAGCTGCTGCTCCAAAAAAGTGCTGCTGCTCATTTTTTCCTATCAGCTAACTGCCATGTTCACTGCTGCAGGCTAGACAGAGTCTGCCTGTCTCTGCCAGAAAGTTTTTCCCTTGGAGTTTTTGCCGGATCAGAGCTGCTGTGAGGCCATGCCACCCGGGCGCGTGTCTACTTGGCTGCACTGGGACTGCACCTTGGCAGGAACCGTGGGCATCAGCCCACAGCTGCCGACATTTCTGCGTTGCTCAAGTGTGTCCACTCTGTCAGGTTTTGCTGATGGCTGTATGTTGGCTGAATTACGTTGTGGCTTATTGTCCAGGGCCTGATTTAGTTTCAGGCAGTAGAGGTGCATGTGTTGTTCACCCAGCACCAGGTCTGGTGTAGATGTGCACAAATCTGTGCATCCCTCAGAAGAGCTTTCTCAGGCAAGTGCTAGTTGACTTCCACTGCATTTTTTTACAGTTGAAAAAGCCCAGTGAAAAGATTGAGTTTAATCTGTGTGGCTCTGTACTGCCAGTGAGCGCTGACCTTGGCCTATAAGGCATTGAGTGACATCTCCAAAAGTTTCCTTGAGCAGGGAGTGTGTGTTACACCCCCTCACTGAACCCCTACCCTGGTGCCTACTTGGGCACTTAGTCCCCTCCTCAGCCTGTCCCAACACTTCCTTGCCCAGATGCTAGTTTCATTCATTCCACATGCACAGGAATGAGGAAGTAGAAGGGAAAGAACACTGACATAAACCAGCTATTAATATTTCACCCTGGTGTTTGTATATCTGAATATAGGCATTGGCTGTAGTCTAACCAACATTTTTAAAGCCCTTTGTTGAGGATACCTCAGATATAGCTTTCACTTTTTTTTTTTATTCATTAAAGGCATAGCTTTGCAAACATTACAGCTCTTAAAATAAAGAAGGGCTGAGTTGTTCATATGGTGCATACACCTTGGTAATATCTAGTCAGCTATGATGGAGCAAAACTTCTCCCTCTGTTTCCCTGTCTGCAAATATGGAATGGAAACCTGCAGATTATAGTAACATCCTTTCTTTCTCACTCTCCAAGATAAAAACAAGAGCTATCCAGTCTTACTACTACAATTTCAGCACCATATAGTCTCCAGTTGACAGAAGCCTAAGACTGTTAAAAATACAATAGCACTCTTATTTCGGATGAGGTTTTTTTTTCTGATTACAATTTTAATCAGATGAACGGAAGATTAAAAGTCTATGTGATAGGACATTACATAAGGTTTGGGTTTTTTTTCCCATGGCTTACTCTTAATAGAACCTGTATAAACCTGTTCCTTTTAAAGGTTGTTGTTTTTTTTTTTTTGGTTAGAAGCTGTGCTAGGCAGACACTTCCCCATACACTGAGTTGATACTTGATTTCACAAATGAGGTCAGTACCATCTTGATCAAACAGAGACACTCCTCCGACAAGAGAAGCATCCTGTAGTGAATCAGGACATATGTAACAGACCCAATTCTACTGAAACTAAAATAAGCATAAAAAGGCCTCAAAAGAGATAATTTAAATGCCTCTCATGGCTCTCACCACGTATCACATGTCTGGCCTATAAAAGCTTAGACTGGAAAAATCTACTACTCTACTTACCTTGCAGAAAGAAAGCAACCCACCACCTCTGTAACATTCTTAATTAAAAGATAAGGAAATGTTCCTCCGAAATACTCCCACTTTGCACTTATTTATGACAGTTCTGCTAAGGAGCTGAAAAAAGAAGATGAGGACTGTTATCTACACCGGCCCAGCGAGCCTGTCTAGGATGAGGAATGTAACCCAGTTGTCTGTTGTAAGGCTCTTAACCGCCCCTAGGCACCCAGCATGGTGTACTGGGACAGGATGCTTCTGCACCCCCGGCTCCTGTGGCAGCTTCACCTCTGCCTGTGAGTGCCATCATCCTCCCCTGGCTATTTCATGACTGCAGAAAAATATTAAATACTGAAAATGCTCCTGTCATCCTTTATTTTCCATAGCTCTTCTGCATGAATAATACAGCCATTGGAATCTGGATGTTAAGGTTAGCTTCAAAAGTATCACCAGAGAGTATTTAAAGAAAGATTTTAACATGTCAGTCACTTCATCTCCATTCTGTAGCACTGCTTTCCAGCGTGACTGATTAACCTTGCAATTTAAATACAGGTTCTCATGGGTGAATACTTAGTGGAGTGTGAATGACAAAATTTCATGTACCAAATATAACCTGTGTATCACCAAGGAGATGGGAACAGGTAGGCAAGTTTGCCTGACAAACAGTCTAAGATTTGCACTTTCCCAGCCAGCATTCATTCTATTTTCTACATCAGCTTCAGTAGACTGGCCTTCTGATTTTTCCCTGAAGATGTCCTCCACAGCATTTGTGTGCTGGCATCTCCCTTTACAGAGCTTTCTGTGCTCATTCACAAAAGTCAACTGGGTAGAGAGGCCCCATTTCATATTTTAGGGCACATTCCTATTTTAATGTTTTTGGCGAGTCTTGTGCTTTCATCCTGAATGAGACTCCATTGCTTTATGCTTTTTATTTTAGTTTACCTTCATTGTCTTATTGAAAGGGACCTTCTATCATTCCTGATGATGTTTTTAATGTAATTTATTGCTGCCTGAGAGGTGATCTTTTCCTTTTACAGACTGAGTATTTTTGATATGTCATTCTCCTTAAGGGAAGAAGATTAAGTAAATAATACTAATAATGCATTTGTTATGCTGCTTTTTTTTTTTTTTTTTTTTTTTTTTTAGGCAGTTTATTTTCTCCATACTAACTTGAATTTTTTTCAGTGCAGGTTGAAATTAATAGTGAATGCTAGATTCCTTTTCTGTATAACTCTGAGAAAACTTTTTTCCCGTGATTTCTTGCTTACTTTTCTGCTTTGAAAGTGCTCCATACAGGAGAACCACAACACAGTGCAGCACAAGAGCAAAGAACAGCAGCCCACTTTTCCCCAAGGAGGACAAGGCTGTGCCATGACAGAGCAGGCTGCTGAGCTCCAGGGCTGACTATCAGCACCAGCAGCACTTGAAGATGTTTCCAGACAAAAGCAACCTGCTTCCTAACACATTCAGCCAGATCTTCACCTCACCAGCTGTACCTTTGGGATCTGTGGCTTTGGGAAGGATGTAGCAAAGGAACTGCAGCCAGAGGTAAGGCTGCAAGTGTCACACATGGTGGCAGAGGTCACAGGCGTGTTATGAGCAACAGTGTCTGCAAGAGCAGAGAGAAAATATTCCTAAAATGTTGTATAAATGTGTCTGTGTTATGGGGAAGAACAATAGGAATTTAGATAGGGGACCAAAGCCAGTGTTTGGTCATATGCAGGAAAATAAAAGTGACTTCCAAGGGGATTAGTGTTTCTGTACACACAAAGCCTCAGACCCATTGAAATCAATACCTTCAAAGCTCTTTGCCATCTCTGAAGTCCAAGTCTTGAAATTGGTTTGACACATTTTGTCAGAGAGTAAGAAAACCCAGCCAACTAAAGAAACCCCAAGCCCCAGTGCTCACTGTTTGGAGTAGTTTGTCAGCATTTCACACAAGCACTACTGAAATGAGGTTCAGCAGTCTCCAGCTTCACAATCTTTTTTAAAATATGTTTTTATTGCACTTGACATACAGAGGATTTGGTATATGAAACCCAAAGTATAATGCGTACCTCAAAAGAAAACAGAAGTTCATTACACTATAAAGGCTTTCAGCATATGTGAATGCCTATTTTATCTGAACACATTAGCATAGTTATTAGTCATTCTAAATGATTAAATCTCCCTCTCATCCACCTAATCTGCATTATAAATGAATACACCAAAGAGCGATGCACTTTGTTGGTAAGGCACTGACTTGGTGGTCAGGAGACAGGGTTTGTTTCTGGTCCTGGCTTTGACCTCTTGGCTCCAGGCTGCTCACTTTGCCTTGAAATGCCTCGGTACCTCAGACTGGCCAATAATATTGGCTCATCTTAGCAAATGCATCACTAGCCAATTAATATCAATATCTATTAATATCCTATCACTATCTTAATCTGTTTCACAGTCTTTCAGTAGCATTTTCCAAGTCTTAAAGTGTTTACTTCCATACTTTCCCATTAATATTGTTTAAAGAAAAGGGGGAACTTGTCAGGCTATGGATATTGATATGCTTTGGTGTCAGTGAAGTGACAGTAAATTATAGCAGCTTTAAACCTGCCACTCTCAAACTTGTGGTATTAACATGCCTTTTGGTTTGGTTTTTTTTTTTTCTTCTGAGTGAAGTAGAAGGGCAGAGATCCCACTTGCAGCAGTGGTAGCTCCTGTGACTTAGGACACTGTCTCCTCTATCTGTGTGTCTGTCCATTTCTCTTCAGCAGCAACGGCTAGGAAGGGAATAACTCATAGTATGTTTGAAAGGAAACTGAATAAAAGTTAGGTTTGAACTGTCCAAAGTTTATTTGGTTACAGCCTTGAATATAGACCATGTTCTGCTCTTCAGCCCTCACCTTCCTGTCTTTTAAGCCTCATGTCCTGCTGCTGTGGCGATCTGTGGGAGCCCGGACGGGAGTGTGGCTGCACAAAAGTAACACGATTGTCATTTTCCTCGAAGTGACAGGATGCTCTCTAGATTTGCCTGTACTCCTCAGCAAGCCCATAAGCCTTTGTCACAAACTTTGAAGGACAAAGAGAACTCAAGGACTCCTACGGCATCTTGGGCGGAGAGGCGGGCACTGGGAGTTCTGCATGCCCTTCCCAAGAGAGCAGGTAAAAGTGCCCACTAATAAAATCTCCTCATTGAGAGGGTAAGCCTTCCTTTTGCTTTCAGTTGTTCTGAGCCTCAGAAAGGTGATTCTTGACCTCTTTTGCATGTTACTTGTTGCTTGGGACCATACATATGATTCATTTTTGATACAGCCAAACCAAATCTGTGCTACTGCGTATAAAAGAAAAAGAAGCCCATCTTGACCTTGACATGAAGGGCTAAAAATGGACCATGACAGTTTGCTTAAGTAGGGTGGGGCAGGTACCAATAAATAGTTGAATTCCGCTGGAGGTCAATGGCATAGAGAATGAAAAAAAGTCTCACCGGATGAGTGTGTAAAGATCACCTCTGATTTAGTCATATTTACATGAAGCCTTGCTCCGGTGAAATAATGCTCTAGGACTTCTTCAGGCTTTGAACAGAGATTTGTGTTTTACTGAGATAAAGCAGGATGTCATCTGTGAAAAGAGCAATTTATGTCCTTTGTCATGGATTGTGATGCCTTGAATCTCTGGAGACTTTCTGAGAGCTATTGTTAGCGGTTCAGTGGACAGAGCAATCAGAGGAGGTGACAAAGGACACACTTGCCTTCTGCCTCTCTAAGGGAAAAGTCATTCAAATAAAGGAGTCTCCGAGAGTCATTCAAATAAATGAATGCACACCCTCTAGCTTTCTGCAGGCTTAATGAACCTTATTCACCAGAAGCAGAGCCTTGTTGTCAGGCTTCTGTCTTGAGTGGGAGAAGGAGAATGTCGAAGGAGGTTGGTCCATCAGTTTTGTTTTCTCTGAAGAAGCTGAAAGAAAATTTTGCCCTTGCCTGGGACTGTGCGAGCCACACACTCCTGGGGGTGCAGCGACCTACTTGCTCTGCTGGCTCAGGCTTTTCTATTTTTCCTGGGATTCTGCTTTGATTTCAAATAAACATTTGCTTCTCGGCTGAAAAATGGGTTTCATGCAGTCCTGAGGCAATCATGATTTTAGGAGAGCTTCTTTGCTTCTTCGTTACATCTCTGTCTTATATTATATATGAAAGCAGCAACTTTGTGCATGAAATAATTTCAAAAGCTGTCAAGTTCCAGAAGCGTCTAAATCGTTATGTGAATAGGAAGCCATTTCACACGCTTATGGATTTTGTTTTTTTGGTTTTGTTTTTTTTTTCCCTAAGTTTACATTTTCCTCCCTAGGAAAAGGACAGGAAAGCAAAGCGGCTACTCAGCTTCAGAAACTGAGTCACCCACAGAGCCTTTGAAATACAGCCCCCTTGCCTGTATGTGCAGTCATGTGCTCACATAACTCTCCCTAACTGTGGGAAATGAAAAGGAAAATGTTAAATTTGATAATATTTATCACAATCATTCTTCAAGAGCAAGAGACAAACTACCAATCTATTGAGAAATGGGGCCTTTTAATAATCAACTAGGATTATCCATTTGTGTGAATTATAAAAATCTTAGGCAGATAGAGAAAGTAGGGTAAAACTTTATAAAGGGGTATATATCCAGCAGAGATGATGACTGAAGGCCTTGGAGTTTGAAGAAATGCCAATTCATCAAAGTTTTGTCTTTTTCTTTAGGTCTTCATTTTGGGGATTTCATGGAAATAATTGAGTTTTCTACTATTGGCCCAAGAGTCTGATATACGCATGACTTAAAAGAAAGAGTTTATTAAATATCTCACCATTTAATATCTAGATAATTTTGTCCTATAAAATCCTATGCAGCAAGTAATTTAAATTGGTACCCTATTTACGGCAGACAAAACTGCTCGCTACCATCTGCTGCGCAGTTCTAATAGATGAAGTGTTAACTGCGTGTTGCATGAAATTCATTGCGACTAGGTTAATTAAATGGCTGTGCTTCACTTCCTGCACTCTGGTAATAAGATGACAACCTCATCTGAATTTATTAACCCTTGCCACTTCCAGTACTGTTATTACCCATTCAACCACCTTTGGTCAACAGAAATGAAATAAATCACAATAACAGGCGACATAACCATATTGGCTAACAAAATAGGTATTGATTCGCATCTTCTATAGCAAATGTGTCAATCTGGTCTGATTTTAGTTTTGCAAAGGTCATTGAGATCTGTTGGAGTATTAGTAATAGAAGTAAATGATGATGCAGTAGGTTATTGGAGAACACCCCAAATCTAATCTTTGCCACTAAACAGCCTAAATGACAGCTTCACCATAGGAAGCTGGAGAGGCCTTTGAAGTCTTCAGCTTTCTATCCTAGAAAGCAGACATCAAATACCCTTCTACAGTAAAGGCCTTTACAGAGGGCTGAAAGCCAAACCTCTGAGTGTCCCTCCAACCAGAGGCACTTCTGTCCTCTCCAAAGAGGGAGCACAGGGTAAATTGCTCCATCTGTGTCCCTGCTCCTGGCAGACCAGCATTGGTTCAAGCCTTAGTGACAGCAGACACAAACACACTTCTTAGCTACGGCCATGGCAATGCAAACTATTCAGAGATGGGAATGGGCTTGTGCACGGTGAGGAAGAACCTGACAGAGGCATCTCCAGGTGCCAGCTCCTGAAGTCATCCTCTTCTCCACCAATTCCACTCATTAGATGTTTAAAAAAGTTGATTTTAGGCAATACACACAAAGCGCTCTTGTTGGTCGGCTCTACTGAGATTTGCCAGGAGGGATCAACACTGAGCATCATAGCCATCTCTTCTTGCCCATCAGGTGTTGAAGACTTTCTGGATACCAGCACTAAAGAACCTTCAAACATTCTTGCCTTCTGGTCATCCCCACTGATCACATCATTGTACCATGGTTGTAGGTTGTCCTCTCTGCCTTGTCATCCAGCTACTGCTTCTTGAAACAGCTCCTCTGTCATGTTCAGCCCCTCTGGTCTAAGCAGGCTCCAGAAACTGTCTTTGAGGGTGTTTTTATGTGGTCTAGTGGGGAAAGTCATGTGGCTACATCCTTCTGTGCTTCAAAGTGGTGGGATGTGATCCAGCTCCAGTTCAAAAGTTCAGCTGCACCAAACTGGTTCAACCTGTCTGTGCATTATCATGCTGGCTCTGGGCTTTGCCTTTCAGGGATGTAGATATGACTTGTTTTTAAAATACAACAGAAAAGTTTTCAGTTACATGGAGATGGTTGCAGTTAGAAATAAGTTCATAGAATAAAGCTGAATTTATAACTCTATACATAAAAGTGTATCTTTCTCAACTTGTCCCAGTAGTCAAGAACTTCCCCCCTTCTGCTCCCTACAACCAGCTCCCAAAGCCTTGCCCTGCCCCAGACATGAAACAAAACAGCAGAATCAAAGCACCTTGCCCTGTAGGGTCTCATCTGTACTGGGGATTAGAAGATCAATAGTCAGCTGATTGATTTCCTAGATGCTGTAAGTCTGAGCCCAGCATCAGCAGCAGTGCAACCAGATTCACCAAAAAGCCCCTGCCCCTGCCCAGGCTGGGATGCATCCAATTCCCAGACAGAACGAGCAGTGGCAAAGCTCTGGCAGGCAGTGGGCAGGACACACAGTGTAGCTGGAACTGAATAAAACTTACTGTGGATGTGGTCTACATGTGACTAGGAATGGAGAAGACATAGTTAAACACTACCTCTGAATATTCAGACTTCCAACAATTTATTTTGCCTGTTTATTCTTCTCATTGAATGCTAAATTATTTAAAACCAGTCAGTGATTATTATGAAAAATAGCCCATTTATCAATCTTTGCCTTTTGGTATTTATTTAGACTCCAGTTTTTACCAGGATACCTTTACAGATATGAAGTTGCCTGAAAGAGTTCTTGAAACATTGTTCAGTTTTCAATTCTGCTCAAAGAAACTCTTGTCTTGTACAAGGAAGTAGCATTTCAGGGAAGTACTATTCACGTGCTTTGAAAGACTTGGTATAAAACTGCTGTAGTTCCCAGAATCACTTTTCTCCTATGGGTCTCCCTGTAGAGTCCCTCTAAACAGTGCGCTGTGTTCTCCTGCAAAATGGCTACGTTAGACAGATGGTGTCATGCTAACCCAGATTTAACCTTAAAGGGTGAAATTTCGTTCTCAGCGGAAGGCCCACGCACGAGCTGAAGCTGCTATAAACTCTGAGAGTATATGTAGGAAATGGCCTCTCTGGGTTTGTGTGATTCTCCTGCAAGAGAGGTGGATGTTTTTTTACCCTGTTTCCTTACAGAATTGTGAAGCACAGACAAAATGTCAAACGTTTGGCTCATCTTTGAGTGTCTTTTGTTGATTAGGGCAGATAATGTGCATCTTCCCTGGTTAAATGTTAACATCTGTGCACATTTTCAAAGTATTGAGGTGTTCTCCATCTCAGAGGCAACTAGTCAGTTTGCTGGGCTACAGCTTCACATCTTCACTGTGGTGTGGATGGGGGGCTTCTTTTGGCAGCATGGCACTCTGCTCCTGCTAAAACATTGCCACCGTAACAGTTAAATTATAGTACCTCTTTTTTTTTTTCTCTCAGCCCAGACAGTATTCTAGATGATCTGTGTTTTGCACCTCCCAACGTTGCTGGCAAGTTCAAGACATCAGAATGAAACAATTCAGTGGAAAGAAAATAGAAAATGAGATGCTCAATCAGAGGCCAGGAACTAGACCGTGAGGGTTCCTGGTCTAGAAACTACAGATGTGGGATGTGAACTGATGCAGGAGCACGTGGAAGCTGTGTGTGTCCTAGTAACATTTTGACCCTGTAATTTCATGTCCTGGAGATAAAAGGGCATTTATTAAATGCTCCCCTTTGTGGCTTCATGTCCACAGAAGGGCACCCGGGCCAGGGAGATGAGATGTTGGCCAGACCGTCGGGCTGGTTGAGTGAAGGGTAGCTCCTGTATCACTATGCTGCAAACTTGCTGCAGTGACAACAAGTTGAGTGAACCAGGCAGTCTTAATACAGTTAGAAAGGAATAACTAAGGAGTGACTACCTTTGAGGAGCAAATTGTGGGTGATTACTGCATTCATCAGAACCTCCATAGGCTGGTTTAATTTCCTGGTCTGAATCAGGCTATCAGAAAATATACTTAGATAAAATTATTTGCTCTTCATCTGACCACAAGCTCTGGGCAAATTGCAACATCAGGGTGTTATGAAGCTGAAGCTAAAGCAGATGGAAAGGAGATGAAACTCTGAGACACCCAAATCTACAAGATGTGGAGACACCATCCAAACCTCTTCCTGGAATTGACCACCCAGGCAGTCCAGGCACCTGCCTTCTGCTGCAATTCAGTGGCACATGACTGTACAAAGCACTTTAGGTATGGAGGGTAAAATCTCAAGAAATGAACACACAGAGCTTTTGGTCAAAGTCCTGTAAGATTCAGTGAGCCATGGCAGAAGCAAGCTGTGGCCAGAACATTGACCCAGAGCTCTTGTCGGTGCTGATTTCTATTTAAAGAAACCAAAATGGCTTTACACACCATCCTCCCCCTGCCCACTCTGCTGGTAGGTGGATCCTTGCTGCTTGTGTTTCAGTTCAGCTGGTAGCATTCATAGTTACAGCAAAGTCTGCCTGGTTGTGCTGTGCCACTTGAGAATGTCTTCTCGCCAGCTCTGGGGTCAGCAGGCTCCCTGCTCTTGGCAGCCTTCTCTCTCACCATCATGCTCAGTTGTTTGAAGGACAACCTGATCTTTTCTTTATATTTAACACAAGATGGAGAAGTTTAGTACCGTTGTTAAGCAAAAAACTCCACAGCTTTAACTCTGGAATGGCCACGGTTTCATCAGAAGGCAAGCGATGTAATAGCCCTTCACATCACAACGAGACAGGTAATTCGGCAGCCGAGGCTCTGTGCCAGCAATTAAGTGCTGATGAAAGTGATGGTGTACAAAAAACCACTGCTGACAATAAAAATAAACCAAGCCAGAGCAATTACTGTCACTGCTGTTTAGTTTAGTCTTTCTTCCTGGTGAAAATAAATCTTTAACTCTTCTGACACCACCAAAAATAGGAAGCTAGGTAATTGCCATTCATGCCTACCACGT
>JANVCC010000035.1:27897847-27964004 GCA_025345505.1 Todiramphus chloris collaris
TTAACATGAAAATATCACAAAAATTAGTAAGCCTGAGATGTAGGGTTTTGGTGAAAAACAAGAGGCTTGTAGTGTTTTGGCTGCTGATAAAGATGCATGTATTGATAGCTGGGGTGAAAAGCAGAAGAATGCACTTATTTCTTCTGCATGTCAGTATCTTCAAACACAGTAAGCCACATGCACCCTTCTTTCCTTATGTAGATGCTGGTTCACCATGTTTAATTCCAGCGGAAGTGGATCTGACGTGGGCGGTCAGCCCCCTCCTTTACCAATGGCTTATGGAATTCACGTCCTGCACGAGAGTGGATATTTGCCCAACAAAACTCACAGTAATACTGCAGGCAAGTGACATTGGCACAAAAGAAAGGAGCAAACTTTCCACCGCATCGTGCGCCCTGGCATTCGTCACACATCTGGTCATCCAACACATATGGCTTTACCTCCACCTGTTGGAGTAAACCAGAAACAGTTCTAGTTAATACCTATTCCTTGTTGAAGTTACATAAGGGTATTCAGTTTTCTTCTGGTTTAAAAAAACCCAAAACAACACAAAAGTCTGGAATCAGACATATTAACACCTTTATCTAACTAATCACTTGATTAATCTACCATTTCTCAGCTACGGATCTGTCCATACAGTAAGCAGAATGCTTCGCGGCAAACCTTTAGAAGTACACGATCTATGTAATAAACAGCCACACTAGAACCTCCTCTTGATTTATTCTGGAAGGATCTTCTTGGCAAATGATGATACAGAAGAAGTATGTGTAGAAAACAAGCAAACAAGCCCAAAAGTCTCCCATTTAAATCAACCCCAACGTGACATCCAAATCTACAGCATTTTGCAAAAAATAATGGAACATACAAGAATGTAACCATTGATACACTAACCTTTGTTAAAAAGTAAGTCTCTGCACATGCTACTTTTGTGTGCAAATTAAAAGTACTTTCTGCAGGCTGGCACACAGGTCTTTTAGCACTCCTGTGTAAATTCACTAAAATTTCTAAAATATGGGCAAATTTAGAGCTACAGATTTTGGTCATTCCTTTTTTGTGGCTTTGAGCTGTACAGTGTTTCTGCATTTCTGAAAATATTTTGCAAGTCTACAGACTGCTAAAAACACCTGTCTTACACAGCTTATTTGTCCAAAACTTATCTGACTGCCAGAATGGAAAAGTGGCAGGAGTCCAGCAGTAAATTTGCATTGTGTCTTTGCGTAACTGAACTGTTAGAGACTGTGATCAGACAGGAAGAAGAACTTCATAATAAAACACAAAATGAGCTGACTCCAACATTAAGGAATGTATTGTTGTCTTCCACACTTTCCTCACTTTTGAAGATGTAGAGAAAGAGTTATTCCAGTTCATACTAAAACTCACTGCTGCAAGAGATTTTTTTTTTCTGAGATACTATTACTTGAGAAGAATGCTGCATACAGACATTGACATTTTGTACTATACTCAGACAGAATCTTTGAAATAATTCCAAAATTCTATTTGTTTTCCATTCTGTCTCCAGAGGAAGAATTTACACCTACAGCTACCCACCCCAAAGTTTTACAGAAAACCAGTCTTTATGTTCTTAAGCTTCAGAAGTAGAGTTCACACTTGACATGTTAAACACATCTACGTTTGAGATAGAGTATGCTTCTTCCAGTGATCTATATTCAGTACAAGCTCTACTTCTTACTTCACTACAACGACCTGCCTTATCACAAATTACACTCAAACTTTCCAATAAACAGGTACCTTATTCAGTAACTGTGTGTGTCATTCAAAATTACTGAAAGCATGAAGCGGCACATATTTCAAGCTTCAGTGCATTAGTGCACGAAGATGGGTATGAGGATGATTTCAAATGTATTAGAGAAACACTTTGGGCCATGGAAGGATCACATGAAGTGCATTCAGACTGCTGGCATACGAAAGTTAACATTTTGAGGAACTGTTTGGAGCTGAAACTCCAAACAAGTTTCAAAGGAAGTTTTTGGAGCTGAGCTTTCATATATGATAAAACAGGATGAGAAGCACTTTACTGAAGAAAAACATCTGCTAGAGAAACTAAACATAGCTACAAATCAAAAGAACTGGAGAGAAGCTGCAGAGTACTTAGGTAAGGAAGAAGTTAAGATCACAGACAACGTTTGTTAAGTAACTGTGACAATTTCCAAATAAGGTAGGCAAAGGTATGTGCAAAAAAATAAATGCTATAAATACTCTAAAGGGTAAACAGGTGACCTACAAAATTTAGCAATGAAAATCGACTTTTACACAGACAAAACTCCATATTAAAAAGTGACCTACAGAACCTGGATATAACTGGTATACGAAGGCTATGCTAAAGTAAAAGGTAGGAGAATAGCCTGTCTCTAAGATTTCAGTGAAGTATGTAATACACTGCTTTATTGGGAAACATATGTACACACCTCAGATGTGCACCTGTATCTTCCTCATTTACAACAACAATGGTTTACGGATTTATACAAATTGCTTGCTCATCTATAAATCAGCAGTAACACTCATTTCAGAATACTTTTAGAGCCTGAAAAGGCATTAGTGTATAAAGTCCATAGAACAAGAAATATTTATGAAAATAGCTTTGTTCATACTGTCAGACACAGTTAAGAGTTAGTGTTCCCTAAAAAGAGGCTGTTCTCCACAAATAGCTGGGTTGTATAAATATATATATAATCATATAAATAATATGGACTGACAATATGATTTAATTAGAGAAGATGATTATGACAATTAAGATTAAAAGCTTCTGGAATAAACAAAGATGTTCATAAACCCTCCCCATCACAAGACTTACAGACAAATATGTTAAAATACTTAGATTTGGCATTGCTGTATTTTGCAAGTGAAGCACCTCAGCCAGCAGTAGCACACAGTTTTAAAAATAATAATAAAAAACCAGGATGCTAATAAAAATGCCAACATTACATATTTAAGAGAATTCTTGAGTAAAAAAAAAATTTCACAAATTGGAGAAGCAACACTAAAAGAACACAAGTTATAGCTATCAAAAAAGAAACCATGAGGATTCACGTATTTAAAGAAAAAACCTAGATCCTTCTTCCTTCTTCCCCTCAACCTCTCCAGCCCATGAACACAGCTCTACAGGTACTAATTATACTTCTTTCTTCCTCCTTTTTTAATTTTCATAAGAGTGATTGAAGAAATAGTTTATAAAAACAGTAGTCAAATGAAGCTTGACGGATACAACTTACATGCTGAAATCTAGTATTTGGGCTAGCTTTTGTGGTTTTTTTGTTTGGTCCCCCCCAACCAAGCAGTCTGCAGCACACACGCAATGTTTTACTGGAGATTTACTACCCATCTCTCTCTTTAAGTACTATGTCACACAAACAAGTCATACCCCTTTCTCTGCAAGCAGCAAGCACGGCCATTTTAGAAGCCTGCTCAGCATCCAAAGAGACCTTAATATCTCTGGTGACCTATCATAAAAAAAAACCCCAAACCAACACATCACCCTGTTTGGAAGTGCAGCCTTCAAAGGCAGGCTCATGCCTTGCTTTCTCTTATGAGATGTCACTGCCCATCTGCCATATACTCTTCTGCAAAGGGCACTCCCATGGGAAGGGCAAGACCAAGATAAAAGTGTTCCCTAGTTTACAGGGTTGAAATCCATGCATCCCACCTTTGAGGGAGAACTAGTTTGGATGGGACCCAAGCATCCACCTCTAATTTGAATGTTGGGTCACTTCACAGCCAAAAGCACTATAGATGATTCCTGAAACACACTAAGCTATACCTGATTCTGAAGCTGAATGACCCATTTAGCATTTCTTTAGAGAGAATTCTGGGTTTTGGTCCTTAATCCCATTTTATCAAAATACTCAAATGGAAGATGATTAATAGCTTTATTTCCTCTCACACGGCCATAGTGTCAAGGCCTTTTTTCTTGTTACACAATTAGCCAAAAGTTAAGAGCTCTTAGTCAAAGTCAGCTGCAAGTCACAAGGACTGGAATCCCACCAGTAAAATGCAGTTGTCATATTAGTTCACTACCCACTTTCAGACCCACTCATCCTCTGGAAAGGACCATGTTTGGGGATTTCAGGTCACTAGGCAACCAGTATCTGACAGATGTAACGCTCTATTTGAAAAGAGAGAAGCACATGCTACCTCCTTACACCAGACTTTTGTTAACTGTCCTACTTTCTTTTTCCCATGTCTTTGATCTGTAGAGAAGACTGGACCTTGAACTACTTTACCAACTCAATCTTTCTTCCATTAAGACCCTTTTTTTTATTTTTAACTAAAAAAAAAAAATCTATTAATACCAATAACTACCTCTGCAGCTCTTGACATCAAAAATAGTGACACTTAAAACTGACAATTTGGATGCCAGTTTTCTTTGTTACTCTTGTATTTCCAGTTAGGAGAAATGAAGTTGATTAGTCTTATTAATAAAAGTTAGTTTTGCTTTAGGTAGCAATAAGCATCTATAGCAACCAGAAATGTACACTGGTAAATACTAAGAAGGTGCTCTCAAAAAGAAAGACATTTTGGATTTTAGGTGTTGAGCTTGACTGATTTTCTAAAGTGCTAAGCACTAACAATTACGGCTGAAATTAAGGGCAGCTGTAAATGTAAAGCTAATCTGAAACCAATGAATACTAGAGTTTCCTATGAATAACTGAGGAATTAACACAGTATTTGGTTTCATTAGAACAAGGAAGAGGAAAAGATTTTCAAGCCTTTTGCCCATGCGCAACAAAACCGGGAACTCCAGAATGGAAAGGACATATGGTTTGACGTATGTCCAAGGAACAAACTGCTTGGGAGGCATTCATTGTTTAACTCTTGGAGTTACAGGAATACTAAAAGAAATGTAGAAACTGGCACGAAAGCCAATCAAATGCAATGTTACCACACCCTGAAAAGTTCCTTTGTAGATCATCACTCTTGTATTTATTTACTTTAATTTCTGTGTAACTTACTCGTTTATCAATATCGCCATGCTGAAGTTGAACAAACCGAGCACTGATGGCAGCAATGTAACTCTGCTGATTGGAAAAAGCAACACGTCCAGCACCTTTTGGGTATTTCAGCTCAGGGTCAGTATCAATTCCTGCGTAACAAACTCCACCATAGAGACGGTCCATGATCATGGCCAATTCCACTATTAAGAAACAAAATAATGTTCATTTAAACTGTTCTTACATTACAAACTTTGTATAATATGCTTGTATTTAAAAATACTAGGAAACTTTAAGTAATTTTGCAACAGCCAATGTGGCAGTAATAATCACTATAAAACCGTATTAAGTCAGCTATGAAATACTCAGCAGATGGATTTTTCACACTGTGGGTACATACATCCAAGGAACAAGGAAATTTTAAGTCCTTGCAGGCCTTGATAACCTGGAACTGAAATTCCAGGATAGTTTTCTTCGGGGGATTACAGCAAAAGGCTTTTTGGGCAGGCATGGAATGTAAGCTGTATAAAATAGATTCACATGCCACAAATTCCTTGGTACATGTTCCATGTTCTCTGGCTATCCTGATGCTCTACGTCCTCCTTGAATTTAAAGATGTAGTTAGCATTTTTTCATCAGCCACACAGAGCTTGATTATCTCTGTAGTGCTATGCTTACCACAGATATGAAAATTCATAGAAGTATAAATCTTGGATTTTACAGATCAAGCATTTTAGCAGTCCTCTAGTAATATTGTACACTGAATCCAGTTTTGCAATTCATTTAGGTAGAAAATAATAATTTTCCCAGAATTAGTATCTTCTGTATTAGGGTATAAACGTGTCAGTGGTCAGTGATGTTCAGTAGTTGCTTGAAAAGTCAGTTTTACTGCTTGTCATGACTCATTTCACAGTGCCATAGAAGTTTCATTTTCACATATACAGCGCATCTATTAAATTTATCAGAAGACACTAATCAGGAGTATTTGGACTGAATTTAAAGAACAATGAATCTGCAGTTAGAACATAAATATAGAAACTGTTTATATTCATTTACAGAGCTTGTACTACAGTCAAAAGTACAATCTTTAAAATAATAGAAAATCTAGAGCATTGCAGGCCCAAGACAGAAAAAATTAAGAATCTTTATACACTAAATCACTTCTTTGTTCTTCTACATCTTCCACCTGAAAGCTCATCTTTCTGTAGGACTAAAATTTATTACAAATTACGGAAGACTAACAAAGTCGAGGAATCATTCTAATAGAAAGCGAGATCTGAACCACTCTATGTTATGCTTCTACTTCCAAGATTCACTTCAACCTACTTACCAGAAGGCCACCATAAAATATTATAAAAGGCTACCATAGCTAATGTCACAATGCAGACTATCCAGGTTGCAGAACACAGCTACAGAAACATTTAATTTTTCCCTCATGCACTCTGACAAGAGTGTTGTGCCATACAAACTGCACTAGCTCTCTGAATCCCTTCCTTTATTCTAACTGCTTCTAGCACTCCATCACCAATGTTATTGCTTTGTCTATATTAGCAAGAGTAACTGCAGCCTGATAGCAGCAGATAAGTGGCTAATGTACAGTGACAATCAGGTACAATCAGAGCTCCACATACTCATATTGCATGTCAGAGAGGTTTTCATAGTATAATTTTAAAAACAAACTCATGACATAGTTTACACTACAGTTTTGCTAGTATGATCCAAATCTTTTCTACAGCATCTAAGTTTCCAGTAAATCTCTACAATGAAGAGTGGTTTATAGTCAAAGCCAGATGAAAACTCTTACTAGAAAAATGTAAGAATACACAAATATTGTACTGTGCTTGTAACTATCATGACAGTCTTCTATTTTTATATATCTATATATCTTTATCTAGCCATACATAACTATACGAAAGTATGCATCGTTCAAATTATTTCCAAAAATTTCCCACTTCTAAAACTAGCCACAGATTATACTCACCAGCTCTTAATGGTCTAGGGACTCCTCCAACAAAAATTGTTTTCCGAGGATCAAGTGGCTGGGAACCATCCATCACAAAGTCACTATCGCTTAGATTCCAGGGACGGATCTGAACCTATTAAATTGGGAAAGGAAACAGTATGCTACTTCAATTTTCACTACACCGTGGATATATGTTCATCAGCCTAAACAGTCACAACCCCATTAGCTCAGCATGTCTAGGTGCTCTGTTTTAATCCTATTAATTCAAAACACCACAATTTTCAAATCATCCAGCTGTTCCAGATGTTGAGCTCTGCCAATGGTGGTTTGCTTTTGATTATTTTCATCGTCATTGTTTCAAATGCAGCTTTAGACAGATGTCAGCTACAGCCTGCAGGGCATCTACCATTTACTTACTGGCTTGTCCTTGATAGTAGGACTGGAAACACACAGATAGAGCTTTCCATCTTCTTCAATGCAGGCGTCAATCAGGGCCTGAACAGAACTCTCTTCTTGGAACAGGAGGAACGCATAACCTGGAAAAATAGCCAAACCAACTGGTAGTTTTTTTTATCGTCTTTATTTTTTGTCATCACCTTTGCCAGGGACTTTTCCATACAAATGTGTTTACTCCAAAAGTAAAAGAAAGTCAAACCAATTCTTTGTTTTTAGTCATCTTTCTTGACTATGTACTACCTTGCCTATCAACAAGATCAGCAGAACTTCTATACCTGAAATAATGGTCAGAAGAGACTAATAACCAAATAAAAGTGAACATGTCTTCTCTGTGCTGTACTGGAAGTCTAGGCTGAGCATAATTCATTGGCAGCAACGCACATTATACAATGAAAATCCGACTTGGCACAAAGGACTAATCTCTATTCTAGAGATTAGATCAAAGTACTTTGTTACATAAGTGACCCAGCAAACATCCCAAACGCTACAAAAATAGGAATTAAAATGCTTATTTAATGCTAGTGTAAAAACAGTCAGACAAGCAAAGAACCTCAAATGTTAAAATACTTTAACAGTTACAGTATAATGATCTATACAAAATTTGTTGACAGGTGCTTGATAGAACAATTAGGGTTGTAGTCTAAAATGAATTTTTAAAGGACCATAAATCCTCATTTCTTTCTGAGATTACTACCAAGTGTGGTATTTTCACACAAAGTTATGTTTATTGCTTGGATGGAAAAATAAATTCTGAAGCAAGAGGAAGCGTGGCTGCTTTACCAAGCCTTTTGGAAGTGACGATGTATTTCTGAGAGAAGCGAGTTAACCACTGGCAATTTCTTACTGTAAACAGACAGCATAGGTCATCAAGGCAAAGATGGTAGGGTGCATCTTGAAAAGCATTAAAAGAATCAATGTGTTAAGAAGGACATTAGAGAAACAAATGCAAAACTGAGTTTAGATACATGGGAACAAATGTAGAATTTAAATTAAAAGCTGGAAGGCTTACACTGGCCTTTCTAATAACTTATACCTCATTTCTTACCCCTCATACTGTGGTCCTATCATAGCTCCCTAGAACAGACACATGACAAGGTTTTATGTACTCTGTATATTTACATAAATCTTACTTATTTTCTTAACAAATATGCCTCGGGGAATCTTTGGGCTTGAGCTGAAGGATTTCCTTGTGAAGTCCATTGTTCACTGTTGAACAATATTTTTTATTGACAACCTGTTTAACTTAAGCTTAATTAGTAATCACTGAGATTCAAAAATCTGTTTTAATGGGATACCTTTCGGTATTTATCTTAGAATTTAAAACCCACATACTACCCATGCAAAACTCACTCACTGAATGATGGCACGTGCAGACTGGCATGTGTCAGACCAAACCTGTGTAACTGTCCTTACTTGTGTGGACGACAGGCACACACAGTTCTGTTTGAATGGAGAGCTCAGTACAAGAATGATGGGAGTGCAAAAACTTGATTAGTCAAAGGGAGGGCTGAATGCACATGATATCGACTAAGGGATCAGATATACAAAGTAAGACTCACAGCCAGAAGTAAAATATTTTGTCAGACGCTGAGCTTCCATCAGTTCTTACCCTAAAGCAAATCAAAGACACTGCTGTATAGCTCCCAAGAGAAAGATGGTCAGGGTCTCCACATGACTGACCTCCTGTATGTCTGCAGCTATTAATATGCGTAACTGTGGCAGCTTGTAAAAGATAGAAATCTCAAATAGAGAACTTCATGGAGGAACAATCAGGATTACTATAGCATGCCACACCTGAAATAAAAGGAAGGCAATACCAAAACTATACATTAATACTAGTTTCTTAGCATTATCTGCAAAACGTACTTATGTCTGGGTTCATCCCACTTCTTTTAAGCATCAGACAAGCTCGTTTCATGAGCTTAGCTGTACTACTCCCTCTCTGAAGAGACAGAGAAAGTTAGGGTTTGTTAGTAGTATGTTCTCCACAGATCTAGTCCTTCAACGATTTACAGTGCATTTTAATTTGATCCCCACATCTAGCCTGGAGGAAAATAAGCAGTTCTCTTAAGAGAAGAAAACTGTCTAGAAAAGATAATTTTCTTAGATCTTGCATTTTATAGCCATATACAGAGAGAGCAACCCCTTCCAAAGAATGCTAGACTAGTGCAGTCTTGCACAGAAACCTCTCTCCGTCACTTGTCCTGGACCAGGGTGCATTTCCTGGCACAAATCAATGATACTTGGCCATAGACTTCTCCAAGCAGCTCTAGTTACACAGACAATCAGCCTATATTCATTAGCTAAAAAGTGCTTGCAAAAGGAAATTACACTCTTACCTTAGGCATTTCATTTAGACATCATAAATTAGGGCTCCTCTTGTTACTACAGCTACCACACGCCAACAATCGTATGGCACCAACTTTCTTCTTATTCCTTTCTGCTTTCTCAAAAAATGCTTTGTATTGGATTATTTTTCACCTCAGCATCCATAACTCATGAACTCTGCTGGATGTTCAATATCTGCAAAGCTAGTATGGTGGTGCTAAGTCATGTGCGTAAGTATGATGAAACATTTGAAGTGCTGAACTAGTCTTTTTGGAGTAGTACATGGTGGAGATACAGGGTAAAGAGTAGGAGGTGTTTACTACAAAGCACCTTAGCTCCCTAGTTTCTTGGGTTTTTTTTGGTGTGCCACATCAGCCATTTAACAGCTTCAGACCCAACAGCAATGCAAGTCTGTTTGCAATAAAAAAAGCAAAGCTACTCTAATAGTTTCCTTTGAAGGAAGTTTCCTCATACCTTTGGGTCATATCTACACCAACAGCAGCTGGTCATGATCAGACATCATTTGCCCAGAGACAAAGCTTGTATGTTTTGTACATATTTCACAAGATGAAAAGTATTAGATGAAACAGTCTTATAAAAAATTCTTATTCGTGTGCACCTCTACCAGAACTTACACCTCCTGTGTAATGTTTACATAACCCCTGTTAGTGTTTATCACCTGACTGGAACTATTACTAATACTCCTGTTTTCAAAGGCAACCAGTGTGGGTGACTTTGACAACACTTGTCCTCGGAAGATTACCTCAAATAATAAACAAATCTTTCTGGAGATGATAATTGGCTTTAGAACTACATTCCCTGATATCTAAAGATACTGCCCTGGTTATACTCATCCTTACTCTGACCTGACATCTCTCTTAATGGAACACAACCAAGAAATAAAGTATTTTTTTCTTTATAATGTATTGGGTCAGCCCTGAAAACAGAAAGCCCATCAGGTAAGTCTGAAGAGTTCTATCTGTATTACCAAATTAAACCTTTTCATTTTTTCTATTTATTAGATAAAGAAGAAATCAAAAGAAAGGCATTCTAGACAAGAGTCATACTGGTAGCTAACACAATTTTCTGAGCAATGCAGAATTTCTTTATTTCATAGTAGCCCTGAAGTTTGCCATAAGGAGAATGACGACTTCTCCTGCTATGCATGCTCTGTATAGAAATCAGAGAGCAGCTTCAAGTTCTAACTCCAGTTAGCAGCTATTGCTAGTGGCTTAGAGAAGGAGTCAAGAAAATCAGTTCAAGCCAGCATGAACTGGCCATGCCAGGCAGTACAACTGGGGTTGGTTCCTCTACTGCCCTGACAGACTCTCCCCAGTGGAGGCTAACTGGCCTCAGTGCAGTTCCAATTTTTGCCCACAAAATGCTGCGCTTCAGCATAAATCGGAAAGAATCAGCGTAAACTGCAGGTTAATACAGACAATGGATCTACATTTGATGATGGGAATAATTCACATTTGGGAAGGACACACGTTTAATCTATTCCTCTTTAAAGAGATCTCATCTCCATATTAATTAAATTTAATCTTTACAACATAAATCTTTCCCTTGTTCAGTTTAGTCATCTTTGATGTAGAATTAACTCCAAAATACACTGGAAGTGAAAAAATGCAGGCTGATGCAATTGTAATGTAGCTATTAGCTGAGGCACTTTTTGAGTAGGGGGAGCAGGATTCACTTTAAGATCCAAAGACCTATTTCCATATTTCTGCAGTGACTGTGTTTAATCTTCTACTGTAGCACAGAGATCCAGTTAATGTAGTCAGTGGTGACTGGATGGTTACTCAGCTGACCAAGAGGGACATGGACGTGTCCAGCACCATTTATCCTCTACAGGACTTTGCCTAACCTTCAGCAGGTGCTCCAGAATGGTGTGGGGCTTGAAGAGGTGGTATGCCACATTTGAGAGACCTGTTTACACCTTTTAGATATCCCCAGTTTAGGCAAATGAATCAAGCTCAATGTGCTTATGTTACGGTGACCTGAATAGCCCTCTATACTTCACTGACTGTACTGGCCAGATTCTCATTGATTAAAGGAAGCTTAGACACTAATCACACAGGAAGACACCTACAGCTACTTGCCTGAATTCAGAGCTCAATACTACCTAGTGTGATCAAACAAGCTCATAACACGTTAAACAGATGTTGGATGGGCCTGGGGTTTTGCTTCTTAAGCAGAAACAGAACACTTTCAACCTATTTTTTTCAGTCAGTTTTAAATTAGCAGTTAATAACTTTGAATAAGTAAAGCTATTGCACAACTGCTGTAATAGAAGGTGAGAGAAACACCCAGACAATTAGAAAAGGCCAGAGATACTGTCCTGTTTAAATCAGATTATCCTCTGTTCGATACGGACTATAAATAGTACAGAACACACAAACAACTGGGCATATTTTGAAAAGCCTTCTTTGGATTTGCATATCCCCATGGCACCATTTCTTAGAGAACTTAATTATCAGAAGAAGTCCTCACCTCAGCAAGCTGTTTTGGACATGTGTCCTGTTTCATAAATAAGTATATTTGCCAACTATGTAATAACAAGAGTTATGATAAACAGTGGCAAGTCAGAAAGGAATTCTTCATTCCAGTTGGCAGATCACTTACAGACTTTTATTCTACTGAGGTCAAAGCACATTGTTTTCTGCTTCAGAACAGAGATTCCTTGTAAGATTTGTGTCAAGTTTTTAAAATTCCTGTTTTCTTTGGGCCTAATTTTGTGGCAAACCAATACAAAATATAATTAGTTAACAAGCAGTTGGTGTTTCTCAGGAGGCAGCCAGCCTTGATGGATCAGGACACATTTTGCATTTCTTCAAGTAAGGAAATACTCATTATGAACTTGGCTCTCCCTCAGGACCTTCTGTAAGCAGAAGGAACCACAGCCTGGAAAATCGAGTAAGAGTAAAAAAAACCCAAACCACAGGCTGTATCATTTCACCACAGAAAAGACTATTATCTTCGTCAGTCCAGAACTGGAGGATTCTGAAAGGTCTTTGTAAAGTAATACTATGTCAAATCTCTACGCAGAGTAACAAACTAAAAATTAGAGATTAAAACTAAAAATATCCAAACAAATCCTTGGGCTAGTAATAGTATATATTTCTAATTACTAATCAATCTCAAATTGCTAACTACTGATGAATCTGAAAGCTTTGTTAATATTCAGCCTATCTTTAGCAGTTCCAAACATCTTATTAAATGGATGTTTACACAGTTCTTGCCTGCACATGTAAGAGACAAATTTTTAAGAAATTATTCTATGAAATAATCATTGGCCACATCTCTCCCACTGAAAACACAGATATAAATACAGTAATATTCAGCAGTTAATAGTAAACTTTATTTCCAGAGCATCTACAAAGAGAAACCTACACTGAATTTTAAATGTGTTAGGCTACATTACAAAACAATAGGAATAATGTAGTAAACTGATAATTAGAATGAAGTTTTAGGATTGAAGAACAGTGAGTTCTATTAAATTTCAAGTAAGGATCAGCTAATCATGGGAAATCAATGCTTAGCTCACAAGTGTTCCTAAATTAATTAGATCAGACCAGAGTTCTACTATTTGTGTTCTCTGTTTTTAAAAACCTCTGCTAACAATACAGATTTTTAAAATTTTATTTATTGCAGTGGTAATTATAAATATTCCAACTGTATCAAAAAGCTTTATTAAATGAGGAAGTCTGGAAATATATCCTTAAGATGTTCAGATGCTGAGACAGGACTATCTCCTTGGAAATGAACGCCAGAATCCATTCCTGTTAGGTAAGAACACATTTCATGTTCCCTCTTCTATATATTCATCACACACTCTGTGAGATACATCTTCCTCAAAGACTTCCTTAAGAATTTCTCTTGGTAATTTATGAAGAGAGAGGCATTCCTTAGGACAATCAAACTTAACTTGACAGTAGCTTTGTGTATCAGGTTGACAATCAAAAAAGCCAAACTGTCTTTGTCTTAGAATTTCCATGTAGCGTTCATAAATACTATTCAAATACTTTTAATTCTATTTTCCCCTCCTTAGAGAACCTGTCTTTTCCCCAGCATAGAGGGTCAGATAAATAAATGAAGGATCAGTTTATAAAGTCACTATACCTACTTTTGTTACTTCCAGGGAGGGAATGAATTGCTGCGTTCTCTACAAAATGAATAAACTCTGCATTGCTTTCATATCCAGATCAGATTTTACATTTATTTTATATGTACCAATACATGATTGTACATGTACATTATATTTAACGTACAGAATGGATTTCCCAACACTTCATGATATTAAAAAAATCTAGTCTAACAGCAATACTAGAAATAGTTAAAAATCTGTATTGAATCATTTATCAAAACCAATAATTAGTGTTTCAATAGGAAGTTCACATCCTAAAACTGAAATAAATGTAACATTGATAATCTTGATCGGATACCCAAATGCATCTTTCCGAGTCCTGCCGGTAACATCCTACAAAACGTTTTAGCTTAGTCTTTGAAATCTGAACAAATTTCAATTTTGAAAACTGGATAGAAACACAGATACAGAATTTAGGATTAATGCCACCTAAAACTACAAAATGCTGCTCTAATATATGGAAAATGAGAATACGGAAGGTTCCTCAAGAGTCTTTTTGTCTCCTTCAGAAGACAAACCAACACTCTCAGGTTTTACACTTGGTGAGTAAACCGTGTCTGAACCTGAACTGAACTGTACAATTAGCTGTTCACAGGGATTGTAAATGATACGCTTTGGAAAAAGATGAGTTTCCCAAAGTAAGATCTGCATTCAAGACAAGTCTAAACCTTTCAACTCACTTACCTTTTGGTGGAAAATAGGACTTGCTTTCTGCTTTGTGAGGCCAGTCTACTACCAAAGGCCCAAATCGTCTGAAGCTAGCAGTAATTTCATCTAAAAACAAGTATAATAGTTGCAATTAAATTAAATGACATAACTCAATGAAAAAGTACTATTGAGCAAAGGTTGACAATTCATGAAAAAAAAAGGAACAAAATTTCCAACTTTTATGAACAAAAAAATTAAAATAGACACGTCTTCTAAAGCATTAATATTTATGTAATCTATTTCTGGTGACTTTAAGCTTGTGCTTGGATTTTATTCTTTAATAACAGCAGCATTTCAGGTAAGTATGGGCAAGTAAAGACAGTGGTGGAAACTGGTGTGATACTTCCTTAAATTCATAATCTGGTCTGAATGCAATTGAAAAAAATTACTGTTTAGTGACATACAGTTCAGAGCTTTATAAGTACATACTCATATAAGAAGTACCATCACAATTAGCATGCTAAGAGCTTTGAGCAGATATCATGCATAGATCAGGCACGTTAACTTAAAACTGCCTATCCAGATAATATAACCAGGAATGGTCCTGTTGTCAGATCTACGATACTACCTGCTCAACTTTGTGATGTCTTTCCATTCCGGCCACTCCTTCCTGTCATTGACTGCAAGAGCCTCGGCCAGAAGGAAAAAATTAAACCACCCTAAACTACAATAGCAATAACTCAGGAAAAACAAATATGCTGCATTTCTTTAAGTTCCATCCTGCTATCAGCATATAAATAGTCAGGAAAGAAAAAAAAAATTTGTATTTGCATGTGTTCTGGTTTAGGATTTGTATTAAAGGCAACAGCACACATATGAATTTGAAGCTGAACTGTATTAAAATAAATCCCTTAGTAAATTGCAGTAAAGCATCACAATGAGGATAAAACCTCATAAATATGGTCTTTCCATATCTGAAAATTAATTAACCAAAGTCAGCTTAGTTGGCTTGTAAGTTATTCTAGGATTACCATGAAGTTTCTAAAGTTTACATTACAAAACTAGCATGTAATTTACATTTATCTGCACAGGAGAAACAGGATGTTAAACAGCATGAATACTTTAAAGCAGCAACTGCATCACATAATCTGAGCATCTGTGGTACATGCCTTGTTCAAAATGCATCACAAGAGTGCTCTGCCACTTGATCTTCCTCTGCCTTAGTTTCTCTATTTATGAACAGGAATAATATTAACCTTTCTAAACCACTTCTGAGATATTCAGGTAATAGTAAAATAGAATTTGAAAATCAATTACAAATGGAAGTTTTCTATGAATAAAGAATAAAGCAGGCACAGATAGAGGACACTATGAAGGGCTAAGATGTATTTGAAAGGCATGTGCAAGGTAAGCAGGAACACAAATCCAGGCATCACATGTAACTCCACCATCTGCAAGTGCAGAATCAGAGACAACTGAACCATCTCAAAACCAAAAGAGATGGGTGACACCAAATGATATTAAGCTCAACATATCCATCAACTCTCATAAAAAATATGTTGCAAAAGGCTGTAAGTATATACATTATTTTCCTGGGCAGATTGCTTCTACTACTTCTAGGTTTTTCAAAACCTCTCTTTTCCTGTCCCTCAAAAGTTAGTTTTCAGGCAGCTCACCTTCATCAATATCTGGTGGAAGACCTCCAACAAACACTTTCCGAGAAAAACGCTCAATTCGTTCCCCATTCTGATGAGCTGAATAGCAGGTAGGTGAATTCAGGACTCCAACTTGATCACTATGACCATCATCCAGCAAACCATCATCTATTGGGAAGAGGGAAGAACGGCCTTCAAAAGAAAAGACAATATTATACATTAGAATAATTTTGTGGCAGCATGTGGTTAAGTAATTTTAGGGAACGGGGAAATAGCAGTCTGGAAAGTAAAAATGAAAATATCAAGATATTAGAGAAGTATATGCTAGTTTAAAGAAAGATTAAGAAAATGAGAAATGTATTAAACCTCAAAAAGGAAACTGAAGATTGCAAGCTGATTAAGCATAATACTTCATACTATATTATACTGTATTTACTCTGCTGCATCCAGTAGGAAAGTAGTAATTTGTTTTGAAATAAAGGATCTAATTTATGAAGAGATCATATTAAGGGCTCCTTAAGTGAGTTTCATTAGTTTGCCTTTGGTTTAGCTTCAAGTTAAATTGGTAACTTCCATCACCTGAATGACTTCCACCTGTCTAAATATCTTATACTTTAATTAAAATAGAGGGAAACAGAAAACATGTACACAGTAAGAAATTTCAAATGGGTATATTTCCTATTCTCTTTTCTTTTAAAGGTATCGGATGCTGATAAGAACAGATTTAACTTCTAAGAGAATTTTAATAAATGTGCAAAATGTAACACGTGAAAAATGAGTCACTGTGCTTATGTGTGCTTCTCACTCTCAAATTTACCACAGTTTTGGAGGGAAGCCTTGGAGTGGTTCCTAACATGCAGCAATCTGCAACAAGATTACAGTTACCCTGAAAAGCAAGTGTAAAATCTAAAAAGTTCACAGCATGGCTCTGCAAATGCGAACTGATCAAAACAGATGTAGAGATGTCAGGGGGAAGTGAAAACATGGTCATTCCATCCCACTTCTCCCCTATTTTGTATTTACAAAATTTAGAAAGCTCCAAACCAAAAAGACTCGGAAGGCATCTTAGCTTATTTGGACTTTAACTGCTTTAGATTAGCAACATCAAGATCAAGGACACTTTCAAATTCAGAAATCAGCCTTTTAACTGCAAAAAGGCCTAAAAGAAACACTTTTGGGAATCCAGATAAATATCCCACATCACCATTTGTTCAGCAGTGCAATCCTTCCCGTTTCTCCCTCACTCATTCTTTTAAAACATTTAGCAATTCAACTGTTTGCCAAAACCAAGCAAGCAAACAAAACAAACAAAAAGAAATCTAGTACACTTTTGGGAAGCAAGTGAGTTTTTCATGTTAAATAGCCATCTTCTTCCAGATTCACCCACTGCAAATCCGTATGCAGGAGCAGTAGGTCCCTGAGAGCTGAGTCTGCAGTACCTTAGCCAAGAGCCATACTGCAGTCTGTAACTCTTATCCCCTCTCAGGGGAATATTACCAGGAAAGCCCTCTCAGAACACCTGCAGACACTGTGCTGAT
The DNA here is from genome assembly GCA_025345505.1 of Todiramphus chloris collaris. Taxonomy (NCBI): domain Eukaryota; kingdom Metazoa; phylum Chordata; class Aves; order Coraciiformes; family Alcedinidae; genus Todiramphus; species Todiramphus chloris. Next base: position 27,915,529 of record JANVCC010000035.1, read on the forward strand.
CAGCTAGAGCTAGGAGCAGCAGGAAAGCCATTCAATTAGAGAATACCACCTGAAAATCAAGTGCTTAAAGACAAGACTGGAGAACAGGCAGCAAACATTATGATCTATGTTGTGATAACGCCTAATGACCCTGATTTGGTTTCTAAATCCATAATAAAAATATAGCACATTCAAAAATACTGAATGAAAACTCCAGATAGAAAACAACCAAACTCAACAAAATGTCACAAGAATCACAAAATAAAAGCAGGACCACAGGACTCTACTCAGTAACAAAAGACTAACTACAACATCTTTACGGTGGCATTTCACACTAATGTCTTAAGGAGGAATCCAATGGAGAGGAGTATGGCAAATGCAGAAAGCTGTAGCAGGCCCCTCCTCTGCATTAAGAACGGTGATGTGCGTGTTCACAAATATGACTAGCAGGGAGCAAGTGATGGCATCCTTGCTTGCTGTCACAAGGAAGCATTCCACAGCTAGATCGATCAGTAGAGTGCCTTTAAAAGTGGAAGCATGTAGCTGGTGCTCAATGGCGCAGGAAAGTGAGGAGGCAAGAGAGAAATAGAAAGTTAACACAGTTGGAAGAAGCAGAAAGTTAATGCAGTTGGAAAAAGTGAGATTTGGTTACACAATCAGGAAAGGGGGATATAACAATGGATTTCTGAATGACTAGTGAATGATGGGAGAAGATGGAGCTGTTATCATAGTGACAGTGAAAGGAAAAGGTAGCTAAAGGAAGAAATCAGACCCAAATGGGAAGAACTTGAAGAAACCGCAAAAGTGAAAATTGAAAGAATTTTCACTAACACATCAAAGTTATTATTAGCATCTAAAATCTAAAATGATTGTAATATAGCTAGGTTATCTTCATAAAATGCACATAGTTTTTCTCTTTACCTTTGCAAGTCTCTATACTGCAGAAAAAAAGGAAACTTCAGAACTATATAACATGCCAATTTTAATAAATGTGTTGGCATTAGAGTATTTCCACAAAAGCATTTAAGTGTGTTTGTGGTTTTCAGGTTTTGTTCCGTTTCTTACAAAACAACACACAGTTTATACTTAAGGAAAATATCTCTTTGGAACTATGAAAATTATGGTTTTGTGTTTCTCTAAAAGAACTTCTTGTATATATTCTAAGTTGGAAATGTCTAAGTATATTGGGGGAGGGGGGGAAATAATCAAAGAATAATCCTCAGAATAATTAATTTTTTACCCACAGACCAATGTTAAAATCTAAGAACAATGAGACTCTAAGGATGTCTTCCCAGTATAAATTAAACCATCAGAACGTGTTCTGAAGTGATACTGTAGAGATAAGTTTTACTTCAATGAGGGTAAAGGTTTGCCAAAAGCACTGGAGTTCCTCAGAAAGCTAAGATGACATAGAGGATAATGGGTTAACACATGTAGAGGAACATGCTCTATATGACTCCCAATAGTTTCTTCTCCCTCCTCTTCACTTTTAAATGTCTCTCCGACTAGGAGAGCAAAAAGGTAATTTGATAGGCTTTCACATTTCTCGCAATGACTGTGGATTAAAAGTCCTTTTCAACGCTTGTTTCTTTTTGTTTTATGACAGTGAAAAGAATTCAGCAGCATCTGCCAGAAACTGCCAAAACACGATTGCACTATTACATACATTGACCATGATCTAGAACATCATTTCTCTCTACCAAAGGCTACCAAGCAATCAGTTACGAACCAATGCAGAGATGAAGAGAGACGCACAGGAACTTGTATATATGTTGTGAATACTGGAAGCTATCAAAGACCTTGATGTTTTTGCTGCACACTTTACATGGTCTTTTTAACAATCACAGGTCACATCCTCATGTAGTTAAATCAGCAGAGCTTTTCCAAAGTCAATGAGCATATATATTGGCTTATATTATAAAAATGCTTACTATTCCTATGAGTTATCTACTAGACTTCTTGATAGGTTTATGAAAGGCTTTTAGCTTGCACGGTATCACTTCTACAGAAGCAAAAGATGAGTTAGAACTAGCAAACTATACTTTTAAAGGGGACAATGACTGCAAGTAGTAGCCATTAGCATGAACTAAATTATGATTAGAACTACAGTGCTTTAACTGATTAAAGGATTTGTAATTCAAACTCTAAAAGGAGATCAATGACCGTAACAATCCAGACTGCACCCCTCCTTCCCTCGATCTTCCCCGAACTAAGACAACATGCAGATAAGCATTTATAATCAACAATCTGGATTAATCGTAATGATCAGTAACAGCTCAGTCAGAATTAATTGTACTGTAACAAACAGAAGTGAATTACCTCGTCTTCGCCCATAACTCCTCGCTGCATGCAAACAAAGGACAAATTGTAAAATGTCAAATCACTGTATCACGCCCACATATGAAAATATTTAAGATACAAAGAACTATGTGGGTAAGAGATAAGTAAAAATCCACATCAGTACTTGCTACTGATAGTAGTAGATAAGAACGCATTGAAGTCTCACTTAAATACCATACCACCTTAGCATGAAATTGATGTTAGCACCAGCTGTAAAGAATATACTTCAAAGTATTTCAATGCATCTTTATACTTGATCTTAACTTTATGTTACTTTAGGATGCACAAATTTTGGTAACTTTGTAATTTATCCTCAACAAATGTGCTTTGTATCTTACACAAGTGTCTAAATAAGACACAGGGTACTGAAATTGCAAAAAGGAAAATATTACTTTAAAAAGCACGTAGCAAGTGTTACATTAATCATAGAAACATCCTGGTCCATGGAACAGTTTGTACAGTCCTTTGCAGTGACAATACAAATGCTATAAGCCGTGACCTTCTTTTTGCATGAAAAGACCTAGCAGAAAATTAACCGCAAGGTTTTGTTTGAAACAAAAGACTCCTTGTGGTAGCAAACAAAATCAGGGCACAAGTCACAAGAAATAGCATTGTATCAAAAACACTGCACAAAGGCAAAGCAACAATTTCTGACAGACTGCAAGTAAATCCAAGATTTTCCTAACTTTTGAGTTTTGCAAGATTCTTAAAGAGATCATGCTTATCGCCACAGTTCAGAAGAGCGTACTGCTTGCTGCTCTGTCTGAAGGCTAGGAAACTAAAAATAGACAGATTACTAATACAAAAACTATTAAGCTGTGTGTAATTTCTTAGTTACGTTTCCACAAAGTATTTTCTATTCCCGCTTCACAGACTTTGTATCTGAGAAAGGTTACTTTAATCATTACAGCTTTGTAGTTAAATACCCAATTAGAAGACATCACTATAAACCATAATGTTATAGCAACATTCACGAACAAAGACTGCCGTGTCTGGGCATTATTGTTTTGTTTTTACTAGGACTTCACACAGACATCTCTCCTAAAAAGGAACGGGTTCTGGGACATTTAAATAGATGCAGCCTCACAAACTCAGTGATTCATAAATGTCATTTATTGTTCGTTCTCCTGGTACCTCCCATTTTCACAGGGTTTTTCAACGTTTTTACGAAGTATAATTTCTTTTTTCCTTTATTATCTTGATCCCTTTCCTACCAGGAATTAAATGGATCGCTTATGGAATTCTGAAAATCTCTCTCCTTGTTTTTTCTCCCTTTAAACTGTTGATTTTTACACAGCAGTCACTATATTCCTATGCAACTTGCATTGAAATCACTTACAAATTTGCTTCCTTTCATATGAAAGAATTACTATTGATGAGAACAGTCCTTTGCTAAAAATTTTTCAGATCCTCCAACTGTCCAATTGCAAGAGAAAGCAGAAAGATGCCTGGGTATCTAACCAAGGGGAAACGCCTAAATTCAGATTTCCTATATTAAAATAGAATCCACAAAAAATAATGAATTTTTCTATGTGATTAGTTCTCTCATTAGTTGCTGCTGCATGGGGAGACTAATGTTGACCTTGTTTTCCTGCGAAGCCAGAACCGTGTGTCTTGCAAGTGCCTATGGCAGCACTGCAGCAATGTAGGAATCTTCTCTGACTCTTGGCCAACGTGACTCCCACACAGCATTAGCAGCAGCGTCACCAAGCCCTCGGCTAACGCCCTGTATGCCTTTTGTTTTTTCTTCCACAAATAAAACTAGAGTAACCAGTGAAAAATCCAGCGCATCACATCAATAGCAATGACTGCAGTGCCACATTCTCTCAAGGAGTAATATATAAATGCATATTCATAAGGTTCTTTTGGCACAAGCCTTAGTAATACTATTTCTTCTCTTCTGCTCCTTCCTGCCCACCAAACCAGCTCATATAATTTCTTATATTTTCATAGTCTAAACAAGCTGACATGCATAAAAATGTTACAGAATACCAGAAATGTTTTCCTTTGTGAATTTCAAAATAAACAACAGTAATTTTAAGGATAAACACAAAAGCATTATTAAAATGCTAAAAAAATATACCAATGCAATTCGACTTAAAAGAGTAGTTGCTGCAGTATTTCATATATATCTGGAAATGACAACAATGCACCGAAGTTATCTGTGTATTCCAAAACAATGAAATCAGAGAAAATGGGAAAATAACTGTCCTTGACGTTGTCACATTATTTACTTTACTTGGATGACAAAGCCCCTTCCCTGATATTTATCTGCCTTGTCCATTTAGACTGCAGACTCGTTTGGGCAGAAATTTTCTGCCACTTTGCACCTAGAAAAATATGATCCCATTCTTGATGATCTGTAAGCACTATTGCAATAAATGTGATCATTAAGGTCAAAATGTATGGTTTTGCAAACCTTGTTATTTTCTACTATTTTTATCCAGACCTTAAGACCACAGTGGTTATATTATAGGTAAACTGTTTTAACAACAGTAAGTCCAAACTCCTACCGTTACTAAAAATACAATGTTAAAGCAAACCTATCATATCTTCATGAAACTTCAGTATTTTATTCTCTCCACATTACACACACATATATCAAAACTTTCAAAGGCTAGATGCTACTTGTGAAAACAGCTCCACTGAATCAAACTATTAGTACATTGCAAGCAATATGATGATTCTTTCCAAAGATATTACATTAAATCTCAAATATTTCTGTATTTATTAAAATAACAAGCACATAGTGGTTTACAGCTTTCAGAGCATGCAGTCTATAAATACAGACTTTACATATATTTATTTATAGATTTAGCTATAAATAGGTTTTTTATATATATATATATGGATTTAACACATACATCTATGTAATCAGTGCATATGTTTAAATAAATAATTACTGGACAGCCAGCCCTTTGGGAAAGCCCTGACATTGTAGGCAAATAATTGATTTACAACCACAAAAAAGAAGAGATTAAACTTCTTCCTTCCTGAAGTTGTTCAAAGAATAAGTCATGCAAAAATACTTTTTGTATCTTTTAGTCTCTAAATCTGGATAAGTCAATTAGCCAAAAAACTCTGGAAGATTTCAAATGAGTGAGAAAGTACAACAGACAACTTTTATTCTAGAAAATATATATTAGGTAACGCACACAAGAAAGATAATGATGCCCAATGAAAATTAAGTCAAATAACGTTGGAAGCTTCCAACATTAAGAGTGCTGTATATACAACAAAGACCTTCCCTTACACTTAAAACCTTCTTTTTCTATATCCCTGAAGTTGCATACCAATAAGCCTTAAACCTGTCAAAAAAATTAATACACCCCTTTCCGCAACTTAAATCAGCTCAGAAAGAAATACAAGAAAGAAGTAAATACCTTTTGTGCATGTTTATCTATCATCAAGGCATTATAAATATAATTTTTTGTTAGTAATACTATCACACAGATAGTAAATATACAATTTCCATTTTATTCAGATGCATTTTTCAAATATATACTGGAGATCAAATATGTACATATTTAAATAATTCAACAGAATTCAAAGTATTATGTTGAATAACAGGAAAAACTACTAGGCAAACTTTCTGTATTTAAGGATAAATATTAAATTTTTGATAGAAAATAAGGTAAAATACTATTTGTCACTAACATTTCTAATTTAATGATCAAATAGTGACAATGTAGTAGTGAAACCTTTTTCATTAATTCTGATTTGTCATTTAAAGAAATCCATAAACAATTATGGCAGAAATTTCCCAGGAGTCTAGACTAAAGGAGGTAGGTGTACAATTCCCATTCTCTTCTATTGGATTTGGGTGACTAAATTCTATTCAGATTTCTTTAGAAATCGTATCTTGATAGATATTAAGGTTGAAAGAGATTGTTATGACCATTCAAGTTTGGCATGCCTAACAGACTACAGAAACTCATTTAGCAATTACTGTACAGAAAGTTTAATAACTTCTGTTTGAAGTAAACCATTTTTTAAAAGCACAACCAGCTATAGCATCTTTAAGATGGAAAGTCTAATAGTCCCTTGCTAAAGTAATCAAATGGTAAATTGTGCTTTAATAGCCATTAAAAAAATTCAATATATTAAAACTAAAAGAGAGGGGAGAACCCTGTAATGCAGAAAAACACCCTACACCTCAATAAACTGGACTCTTGAATTATTACTTGATACAAAAAGGTTCTAAGTCGACAATTAAAGATGTACTCAGGTAAATCCATTCCAAACTCTCTTTTTTTGACTTTTAAGAAATAGCAGTCATTAAAAATGCATTGCTTTTTTACAGCTTGAGCTGAAACAGATATATAATTATCATGTATATAATTTATTAACACATATAAATCAGCTTTACTTTGGTTCATTTCATTAATTTAAATAATGAAAACTGTAAATATTAATATTAGGTACAGTTCAGTAAGTACATTTGGAATGAGATGGAAAATACCTATCATTTAAAAAGAGAAAAAAAAATAGCTAAAAATAAGTTTTAATAGAAGAGCTTAGTCTTAAATGGAATTCCAGCCTGGCTCATGTCAGAACCTTACTGGGATCCAGAGATACCAGTCCACTAAAATCAAGCCAGGTAAAATACAGCAAGGGTCATTATGTAGTGAGAAGCATTAGTACACACATAGGTTGGCCCAGGATAATTAAAAATGTTGGTGCTTTTCTTTCATGAAGGCCTGGTATTCCTGCTGCTCTTCATAGCAACTACAACACTTACTGAGAAAGTAAGGGACAAACGCGTGTCTCTGGATTACCAGCTCTCCTCTTCCCTAGTCCTCCCTCCAAGGCACCAATTGCAGGGATACAGGGAAGTGTTAGCATGAATCCACTTAAGCAAAGAAGGAAACTGAAGTCTACAACTTTATCAGCAAGTGTTCAAGCTGTAATTCTCATTACAACACATTTGGAAGAAACTCCTCAATTACTGCTAAAAAATAAAGGTTGTGCAGAGTCTGGGCAGCTGGAGCTTCCCAGAAGCTTCTGATCTTGGGCTGTAAGGAGCTGCAGTTAAAACATTCCAACTTGAGGTGGCTCTGAATGGTGTATGTGATAGAACTGAACTGCGCTGACAGGTACATCAGACTTTCCAGGTATAAAGTACAGAGCTTAGGTGTCTAAACCAGGCTCTAAATTAAATTCTAAAGGGCACCCCTAAAAATTAGGTGTTGCAGCACCTGTCTTTCAGATACTCATTATTTTTATCTCACCTATTGAAGGCTGGAAATAATACTGCAGCTTTTAAAGAGGACAGGAGTCACATTAAGTCCTAACTTCCAAACTACAACAGAAACCCCACCAACAAACAAGACACACTTCAATGCATATTCTAGCTCTGTGCTAGGTTTTTCAGGATAGACTGGTACCACACAGATGCATTTTCCCAATATCCATAACATGTCCAAAAACCTTTTTACCTAGATATTCCATAGAGTAACAATGCTTCCCATGCACTCTTTTAGCATGCAAAACTGTAAGAGCTCATAATTCCAAATACTAAAACTAATTAAAAGTATATTAATGTCTTACACTGATTGCATTGGAATATTTGACAGTTGCTCCAAAGACTGTTTAGTTTTTAGTACCTTCCCATCTAACACTTCATTATAAAATCAGCAGATAACGACAGTTGCACATATACCACCTCAACAAACCAGCTTGCAGAATAGGTCTTACAGTTGCTGCTAAATACACAAAGTTACCTGTTGTATATGTTGTAGCATCAGGCACATTGATATTCAATGTACAGGAATCAGGACTATGGCCTGTGTGGGTAAATACTGATTTTATTTCAGTTGTTAAGTAGCTATTTTCACTTTTCAAGATACTCCGTTATCTTACAGAACTACAGCAAAGCACCCAATTCTTCAAATGTTCGTTGTGCAGTATTTTCCTTTACTGGGTATCAAGCTAAACTTGAATTTCTTTCAAACTGTAAGCATTTACTCAGTGTTACACAGGGCAAAATAGCTATTTATTGCACTTTATATCCGCATGTACCAAGTGTAAATGACTGTGCGGAAGGGTAAGGCAATTAGAAAAGCAGAGCTCCACAGAGCCACAAACCTGAAGTAACTTTCTGACTGTATTTTTTAATAGTTAGGTCTTTACTGGTAACGTTTAGACCCATCAAGTCAATGACAACAGCGTACTTGCTTCATGTACAACAGCCTCCACATTTCTAATCCAGAGAAGCTGCGGCGTTAGAGCGCTAATTTATCCCAGTGTAAAAAACATTTGTGTGCAGAACTCCTGATTTATTATTGACTTAGATAGATTACCAAGCTCTGCTTCCTTCTTTAGCCTTGCACAAAGGCTAAAGTTCATGCCTTCACTGAGCAGCAGATGTGCATGAAGTTTGACCTACTGGGAGAGGAACGTGAACATGAACTCTAACTTCAGAATGTTTCACAGCTAGAAACATTCGACAAAGCCAGTTCCAAAAAATCCCAACAAAAATAAAATGTTATTTCATATAAGTGTAAAAGAAAGTATCTAGTTCATCCCTTATTTTCACAAGATCTTATTGCTTTATTTTTCCAATTCCTTTTTCTGCGTAACAAGTTTCTAGCAGATCTTTGAAGAATGTTATCACTGGTTTGCTTGAGAACAAAAAAGAACAGTGCATCGTTATGAGCAATTCAGATTTCAAATAAGCTAGATATAATGAAAGGCTGTTGCAAGATTAGCTCTTGCCATTCAACTCTGAAAAATGGCAACAATCCCATCCATGTAGAAGACTAAAGGCAAGTAATTCAATAACAGAATACAATAGTATAATTTTATACCAACATGTCAGATTTAAGCTAAGCTAGAGATAATTAGAAACTGTTACAAGATTAGCACTTACCATTTAACATCAGAAGATTGTCAGTCCCTGGATGTGGATAACTCAAGCGACCTTAAAAGAAAACAACACAAAGAACAAAACAAATGCAGAGGTTTTAGCTATTACACTGAAAAAAATAATGAAAATCACTGCTTAGAATTTAAATATAAACTATATTTCCAGTTTGCCTAAGGGAAATAAAGAGCTAATATTTAATTCCAAGCACATTAACCAACAATACCCTTGACCCAAGTTAAAGCTGACAAGAACAGACTTCTTAACCTTAATTCTCTGGTCATAAGATCTGCAATGTGCTTTGGGATCAGCTCCAATAGGATAAAGCCACTTTTTGTTTCATGACACCCAGAAATAGTGCTGACTGCTTTAGTCTTCTCTTTCATAGTGACTGTGAATAACTGTACTATGCACATTGCTTAACAGAGTGGCATTTCTACAGTTTAGTGCTTTTCTGATGAATCAATTTAATACAAATCATGTTTAATAGGAATTAAGGCATTAAAATTTTATTAGCCAATTTATGACTGTATCTTGGTGTATTACATATAGCCACCGTATGTAATATTTTTCAGTAAGTCTGGCAAAACTAAGGGATCGGTTTAGCTACAGAATTAACAAAATCAAAGAGTATACTAGATAACATTTTCAACATCCTGTATTGAATAAAACTTACGTGAAAGACTCATATCCAGACATTAGAATTTCTCAAGTATTACATTTTACTGCATTGGTGTAATGCTTAATAGATAAATGAATGGTTTAAAATGCACATCTTAAGTCTCTGTTCAATACAAATTCTTTTTTATTAAAGGAGATGTTTTCTGTTTGCAGGAAGCTGCAAACATACCAGTGGTGCACACTGACCTAGAGAGACATTTACAATAGCTGCTGTGTTTGGAAGAAGCGTGCTTCTATGTGCAAAAAGCTACATTGCCATCTATCTTGCTATTCAAACATACGTGCTTGCTTATAATTGGTAAGCATATATAAAAAAATCCGGTAAGTTAAACATCTAAATCTTTTGGAGGAAATGAGAATGTTTATGAAGGCATACAGAAGAATCCAGTCTGGAAGCAATGGGTGTATAGAACTCACATAGGTTTAAAGGGGAATAGATATGTATGTGGCAAGATGCGAGTATTAGTAAGACACTGCCACATAAGGAAAATAAAAATAAAAAATAAGGAAAACAAAACAAACAAACAAAACCACAACAAACCCCAAACAAAAAAATGAAACAAACAAACAAACCACACAAAAAACCCAAAAACTAAAACCAAAACCATAACAAAAACCAAACAAAAAAACAACAAAAAAACCCAAACCAAAAACACATCTGCAAAAAAACCCACAAACAAACAAACAAAAAACCAGAAAGAAAATGAAATCACCAATCCATGTATTAAGGTTGTCTAACAATTCCTATCATGTGACTTTTTTCTTGTCTTCTTTCCCCTACTGTTGGTAAACCCATGTGATTAGCAGGAAGACTGGAAATCTCTTGCAGTAGCAGTTCAGTGTCCCAGGGGACACCTTTAGAGTTAAATAAAAAATTTGTAAGTAAAAAGGTTTTAAGTTTTGCTCTTCCTCTTTAGGAAACCAACATGATAATTTTCTACCATAAAAAAAAAGAAAAATACACATTATGAGCTCTTACACTCAAAACTTCAAAAAATAGCAAGATTAAGATAATTTAGGATATTTTATACAGCCTTATTACTTACAAGGTCTGTGGCAAAATTTTTTTACAGCCACGTACTGTTTTTCTTCCACAGATTTCATTATTATAACAGTGGATGGCATCAGAACACCTGCAGTTTAAGTAGGAACTATTTGCTTTGGAATTTGAAAGCGGGGAGAAAGTAGTGAAGGGCAAGGGCAGCCTCCTGATGAAGGACAGATAAATGCCACCCAAAAGGCCTCTGCTGTTCTCTGTAACATTGACAGAATTTTTGAGCAGGCATAGGCGAGATAGTAAACATAGATCTTTGTAGAGCCTGTCTTCACATTCCTTATCTTCAAGATGTCGAGTTTTAATATATAAGCCTTTTTTTTTTGTCATGCTGACTATCTACAGCTATACCTAATGTTTCTTAGAAATAGAAGTATTTTGTCCTTCTAGCAAAGAGTGCTGGTGTAATAGGAAAAGAATAAGGAACAAAGCATTCTAAAATTGCCATCTGGGAGCTGCCAGCCTGGTGTAGAACAAGTCACTTTGCTTTACTTCATTTTTTGGTCTAGAAAGGTAATACTCATTTGCCTAACAGCAAGGATTTTACAAGATTATTCACTGTTACCATTTATATAGGGTGCTACAGAAATACTTTGCAACAGTATGAGCTCTTTCTTGCAAATGAGAATGCTTTATCTATCTAGAATAACAATGGAAATTGTGAAAAATTATTTCAGCTTGAACCTTCTCAAGTTGGTGGTGACAGCCTTTCTCTCTGTCTGTATACATTTATAATCTTTTCCTATTCAGCAAGGGAGACAAAAGACAGACTTTTATCTGCAATTACTACAGAAAAAGAGGTCAGACTTAAGGAGAGAGAAGCCCACCAGGGTCAACACCTGGAGAGGAAAACTATTTTAGAAGATAGAGAATTCTGGGTTTACAACTCTATTTTTGCATTCTTGTGCCTTTTTCCCCATTGAGCTCCACAAATAAGCTGCATCTGAATCATAGGTGCCAAACTGGAAACATTAAAATAATAAAGCACTCCTCATTAAATGGCAGGGGAGAGTGCACTGTGGAGCTGGGACCAATATGTTGTGAGTCACACAAATGCCAAGAAACCAAATCTTGCTGTGTTTGGGAGATGAATTTGCTAGCTCAGATAATGAATGATTTGAGGGTCAGAAAGGAAAATGAGTAACGCTGTACTCAGTACATGTCCAGCTGTACTGATACTTCTTTTGAGTCTTATTTACGTGATTATTTCAATGAAATCATACTTTACATTACAGCATTCTAGTGAACTTAATACTTGTGTTTTCTATCTTGTCTAGTACTTGGACTTACAACCTTAAAATCATTTTTACCATAGAAGTTTTGCTTGCTTTTTCAAAATACAATGACTGCTACTTGATACGTTAACTTAGACTTTTATCCCTCAGATTAACCTGATGCAAAACGCTGTGTTTCTAGGGTGTCCGCATGAATTTAGTGATACATATAAATTCAGAACACTCCACGCGTGGAACTGGGTGCAAGGTCAGTCATCCAGAACTCCCATTACACAATTTTTTTAATGGATTGTTCTAGTTAGAAGGACATACATGATATTAAACATCACTTAAAATAAGAGTATATAAAATACAGATGGGAGCACCATCTTATAACAATTTACTTTACTTCTATCACATATTTCTTTCAGTCAGCTGTTTTCACTGCATGTTGGTCAAAGCATTTTAAAAAAAAAGTACCATTTTAAGAACAGCCCTCACCACAAATCCTATCTAATCCCATCCTACTTTAATGTCAGTAATCTGAACTCGTATAAACCGTTCAATAGATAGTCTAGCAATTCAAGTGGCCTCCACCTGCTTAGAAAATAAATAAATTTTAGGAATATATAAAATGCTTTACTAGTCTAAAATCAATCACAGATTAGTTAGAGAATGTCAATTTAAATAATACGCATACTCCATTCCTGAAAAAGTAATCACTTCACTGACTGTCTAAAGAATGTAGCTCTGCAGCATCCAAAACAGTAACGTGCTCCTATCTGGAACAAATACAATGCCTAATATTACAACACTATATCATAAAATATCATGTTATAGACATTTTCTCTGTGCAACACCTGAACTTTATCACATTGCTGCTAATTAATTCTCACGTATTGTGGCTAATTTCGAAATAGTATGGCTGAGGAGAAGCAGCTAAATTTGACATTTCTTATGCAACTAGAGTTCCATTAAACTTAGCCAACTCTTCCATATCTAAATGTGAGTATTGTTAACAGAACAGGCTGGTATGCATTTCTCACAATGTATTCTTCTAGAAGGACAGAAAAAAATCAAAAAGCTTGCAAATAATTTTTCATGGGCCAGTTTATCCACTAAATCCAGTTAAAAGTCTTGCTAATCCAAACCATGAGGAAAGAGTAACAAACTTAGTTTTAGCTACATTTCTGTAATCTCATGTTACTAATATGGGCAATGGAATTTTAGATTTTTTTGTAAGCTTCTGAGCATACAGATGTAGTTGTGCTTACTTTTCATTTCAAGGCAAATTCATATCTACTTTTGGAAACGCATACTTTCTATTACTATTTAACTGTTAAATTGGGATAGTTTTAAGTGTACCAACTGCGTTAAACTCAGTTTCACAAGTTTGATATTCCACATCTACTCTCCTTTTTTTAAAATAAGTTCTTAAATGGTTAAACGAAGACTAAAAATCACAAACTCCTTTCCCATCTTCCTTTTTTAAGAGATGTCCTGAGTAGAAGAGAAATTTTCCAAGTTAAGCTTTTCCCAAACTACTTTAACAGACCAGTGAATGGCTGAGGATTGCAGCAGTTTCAGAAAGCTCAGTTTTTGAATCAGCGTAGTTAAGACAACAGCACAAACCCATGTTTGGACAACACTTAGTTACAAAAAGCCTAGATAGACACTTTGAAATGCTTGTGTAAGAATTATGTAAGTCCTAATGAGGCCAAATGTGCTGTCTCTGATAGTTGATCTATTTAGGCAAATCAGTCTATCAGCCTTAAATATATTCTTTTATCACAAAAAGTTTCTATGACAGAAAGAGGAAACAATCTTTATGTACAATTTCAAAGCATTTTATATGGCTAAGAGCAAAGCTTTTCCTTCCATGCTTTTTTTTTTTCCAGCCTTTAGAAATTCTTTTCTGAGTGCAATCTGAATTCCTCTAGGAAGCAATTGTGTAACTTTAAACCTTGTCATAACACAAAATATAAAACAAATTTCTTTGAAAACAAAAGTTACCATATGCAAAGAAAGAAAATGTTCTCAACAGTGCTGAGTCATCACTGCTTTTCTTTTTACATCAGTGAGTGCGTGCCAGCAGGTTGCTCTTAAAAGATGGACAACAGCTGAAAAGCTCAACTAAACCAATTTAAAGGGAAAATAAAACAAAGAACGAGCAACACAGACTTCTAAGAGCATCAATTTATTTTTCCCCACAGATAAGCCATACCTGTTCTTTGAAATTTTTCCCATTATCTATTTTAGCCCAAATCTGGGCTATCCTGTTTCTAAGACATCTCATTTTCTACAACTTAACATCAAGAAGCATTGATATTTGGAGAGGAAAGGAGAGGGGGGGAAGCAAGTACACAAGAGATATGTCTGGAAATGAGTTATACCAACAGTACACATGTATTTCAGGCTACCAATATTGTAATTCTTCACTCAGAATTGTCTTAAGGGCTGTTTGAAGAATAAAAAGGGTATTTAAGAGATGTAGAAATTAATCAATTTATTTTAACTTTTATTAATTTTAACTTAAGTTGATATTCCATTGATTGGATGGGGGACTCTTTAACACTACTTAACATATTATTATGAAATGCATTTCAAGAAAGCTGCATGGGAAAGATTAATTTTAATTCAATCAGTATTTATGCTGCAATGATTAGTGAAGTCACACATCTATACCCTATTAATCTACCTTGAAAAAATGTCTTATTGAAAAAAAATTACTTCTTTCTTTTGATCATGTCTGTAGTAATAACTAAACTTTGTCTAAGTGAAGATGAAACCATCTAAAAGCAGATTTTTTGGCAGGCTCAAACTTAGCTTTTGATGAATCATATTTGAAATAAAGTTTTTTCAAGTTTGTGAAAGCAAAAGTGGTGAAATTTGACTTCTAAAACAGATCTTGAAATGCATAAATTAAAGCTGAGAGATAGTACACGCAGTGTCTGTTCTGCATTGTGTAAAATGTGAGACAAAATGCTTAGTCATACTCCAGAAATTGTAAGCAGCTAAATCTCAAACACGTGCTTAAAATTCCAGGGACTTTCATTTTACGTCTGTGGTCAGATATAAAAGATGAATTGTTCTAATGTGCCTAGATTTACTTAAAAACTTCTCATAAAAACATTTGCTAGTCACTAAATATTCTTTAGTTACAACAAAGTATTTTATAAATTAATAAGAACAACAAATAAATAACAATGATATTCTTAATCGTACATTCTACAAACAAGTATGATGGGTTCTTAAGTAACTGTCAGATTTTCTGTGGTGAAAAGCCACAGATACTGAAATAACTAAATTAGTGTTTTGTGGTTTGCAGGAAAAAAAAAGTTGCTAGAAAATTACAGAAATGCCAACTAATGGTGACTAAACAGAAAAGCGGCAGAGAAGTAGTAAATGGTTTCTCTAGTATGCGACCTCCTCTTCCAATTTTCAGGCAGTAAGGAACATTTCTTATTTGTAACTGCTAATAACGTAGCTGTTTCAGCTGAAATAATAATTTCCAAATACAAAAAAGTATCTTAATTAACAAATTTAAATAACAGCATATAATTATTCTATTTAAATTAATTCAGCATGTGCATTGTTCTCTGGCATTTGAACAAAAGTAGATTTCCTTCGAATTCCTCACTATCTATGGCTTCCATCTGTTTAAGTTCAAACATAAAACTTAGCAGTTTTATGTTAAGCATAAAACTTAACATTGCAAGAGTACGATGGGGAAACTGTTTAAAAAAAATAAATCTCTTAACTGTAGACTGAAACCATATACTCACATCCCTAGAAAGCACAGAAATTATGGAAACTCTACTGAGCTTTTCTACTAATTACGAATCCAATTCACTGTAAAATCTTAAAGCTTTACCTTGTCATATTCTCACTGAAAAATTATTATTGGAAATACATCATTTTCACTTATTTTAGCATAATAAACTATGAACAGATTAATAAAAATGTGTCTTTTCTGTGATTTCTGTGCCTCTGAAAACTGTTCTGCATTATAAAGCCAAAACAAAAACAGTGAGATGGCAGAGGGAACAGAGCAAGAACTTCCACTTGTCTTGTCAATGTGCATAGAAAAAAAAATGAGGAAACCGACTGGTTTACAAGAATGTGAGAGGTGCCACTAACAGTGCATTAAAACAGAAGATCTGCATTTTATGCCTAATAGTAGCTTTACCTTTGAAATATCCTTCCTGATGGTAGATTTCATCTCAGATAATGAAAGAAATATTAGTTACCTACTGAGTGTGGCAAATAGAAGCAAGAATGCTTTGAAACAGGGAGGATGATGACATATGCATTCTTTTAGTCCACATTAGTTACCAGTGACCTAAGTGTTAACAAGTTTCAGCCCCTTTGTGTTACTTAGCAATGTTTTGTAAACAGGCAGAGTATACAGAAACTGAATTTAATAATGGACTTAATAAAACTGTTAAAACTGGAATAAATTCTCTGTGGGCAGTAAGAAACAAGAGGTCAGATTTAAGAACATCTAAGAAAATTTCATTTCAGCTTCCACTTGAAGAGGAAAATTAACTGGCTAACTAAACACCACCTACTTAGCAATGCTTTGTAGAGATTTTTGCTTGGAAAAAAACCCAACAAACTTTTGCTTTTACACTATAACTCTTACAACACTATTACACACTATCTGAATACTACAGGTCTTTCAAATGATTACAGATCTTAAGAGAACCATCAGCAAACTCAAGCAGATTAGGAGAACACAGGCCTGTATGTGCTAATGTAATATATATGTCTAAGAGCCTCTAGAAATGGAGAATGGATAGGAGTAAATAACAATATAAAAAGAAAGATTTTTTTTTTGTCCAATTGCTTCAATATTGAGATTTAGTTTCTACTAAGCAAGCCTGAAGTCTTCAATAACTTTAAAGTTAGACTCTATTAGTCTAATTATACCACCACAAATGAAGTAACATTTGATCAGGCCAAATAAAATGGCTTGGGCTCCCTACCCCAAAGTTCGAAAGTAAACACCACCTAAGTTTGGAAAAACAGAATTCAAAAGAGTACATTACTGTACAGTGAACAGAGGAGTTAAAATTGTAGCCCATAAATATTAGGTATTTGCTTACTGCTGTGGCCAAATGATTTGAACAGACACCAGAAGAGTAAAAGGAACTAGCATTCTAAAGTCAAGTGTATTTCTGGACTTCTTCAGAAAAAAAACCCCAAAAACCAGAAACTGGGCGATTAGATACATTATCCAACAACAACAACAAAAAAAGTTAAAAACCTGAAATTATCAGTGACCTTTTCAGCTTCCACTGCAAAGAAAGGGAAAATACTGGTAGTGGTTTGATTCCTCTCCCACCCTCTTTTGGTTACCACTAACAGAAAAGTGTGTGTTCACAAACTGAGGCAGAATTATCCTACAGCAGACAAAATTCAAATAAAACTAAATACGAATTTCTTGAGGGAAAGGAGGGAGTGAGGGATGGAAGGAAGAAGGAGAAAAATGAAGTCACTAAAGCTTCAGTTTTATAAACAACTGTAAACTGATATTTTCAATAAAATACAGCTTGAGTTGACCTTTCATGAGAGTTGGGAAAAAAAATCTCATTTACTATTTTAACATGAACCTAGAATATAAGCTAGCAATCAGTATTAATTCAAATATGCAGAACATATAGCTCTTTTTTTCTTAAATTAGCATAACAACATACCTTTAAGTGGATCATGCTCTGCTCTCATAATGTCAATAAGGGAGTTTTCCAAAGAGTGCATATTCAGACTGTCATACATTCTATTTCGATCCTAAAAGAGAATAAAATCCTTAGTATTGGAAAACAAATTCTGTATTTTTAATAGGAAACTTGAATAGAAGATAAAAATGCCTTCTAAAGGCTATATGCTCAGACATTCTGGAGACAGACAATGATACAAAAGCTTAAGATACCTGAATTTATTAACAGTAAGTTCAATAGCATCCAAATGTAAATTAAGAGATGTACTGCAAAGAACTTTTGTGTGTGCACTTCGCTAGCCTATGATTGCCTGTTTCCTTCAGAAGAACTGCTTGAATCAGTTCCAGTGATCCACAGCAGTTAAACGTTAGGCTGTGTAATGAAGGAGACTAATGTCTGTAAGAGCTCAATTTCATTTCATGCAGAAGTTAGTGAGTAAGGTGGGGAACTACATGACAAGAAGGACAGTCACCTCATATGAAAGAAAGCATTTTCTTGGTGCTAGGCTAAGTACCTTGCAGGAGCCCTCAGACCCCTGCTAAGACTGCACTTCTCAGTGATTAATCTGAGACTCTCTGCATACAAAGACTTGAGTTATGAACGGTGAGCACTAAATGGTTAAAGGTTGGAAAATTAAAGCTAAACTATAAAAAGAAAATGTCACAAAGCTAATAGATTATCAGCCTTATAGAGAAAGAAGATTAAGAAGAGTTACGTCTTACAAATACTTTCACTAGAAGTAATAAAAGTTTCTGTAATGAATTATAAATGTTTTCACTGATTTTATGCTCAACTAAGAAATTTTCTTCCATATTTTCTAATACACACAAGTTAAAGAGAGAGGAAAAAAGGTAACTTCCACGTTCCTTAGTCTTTCTGAACATAGTTTTCGTAAAACCTTAACCTCTTCTCTTGCGAAGCTTGGGCACGGACTGTATTGCACTTAAAGGAATCCTGTAATGATGCCTGAATTTTACTGTTGTCTTCTCTCTGCTTGCACTGTAGTAATTCAACAGAGCAGGGTGAAATATACCACATACATACTGTGACCATTAAAATTCACTGAGGATGCTGACATCCACTTAGAACATATATAATGGGGACAGAAGGTATCTGGCCCACAGTCATGATCTCTCCATGACAGGTCAGCATAACACAGATTAATTTCAAAATACACCCCTCAACAGCAGGCATTCTTCATGTTTGGGGGGTGAAAAAGCAAGCTTCGAAACAGAGACTGTGACTTACCAACAGCTTTGCAAAACAACCCATGATGAAATGAAGATTTTACTTTAATCTTTCTTAGAAAGTTTATTCAACTTGATACAACATGGGGATGAAGAGGGAGAAGCCTTTTTTGCATCTCTCTCTCCTTCAAACAACTCTAAAGAGTAATGGCTTCCTGTTGAGTAAGCAGTCTGCTATGTTCCTTCGATTGAATCCTTTATTTTCTTTTTGGAAGCCCTTAGATGATTTTAATGATAATAATGTTAAATTTTAAAAGTAGGTTTCTCTTGACTCCTGCATGTCCCAGACTGACCCTTTGCGAGGTGAGTGCCAAGAAGTCACCAGTACTGTTTTAGTTCACAGCAGCCTTATTTTCTGACTGGCTGACTTTCATTCAGTTCTTTAGCTGTCCTGAGAAGCACCAGAATGAAACAGTAGTGACTAATTTGCTTCCATGCCCTTGCAGGTTTGTTTCCCAATAGCACAATGAAAAGAAGCTGCTTATCATAGCAAACTTGCTTTCTACCGAAGGTGTGAGAAGTGAAAAAGCTGGATCTGCTCCCTACTATCCGTGAGCATTCAGAACATATCTTATCAGCATTTTTAATGAAGTCCTAAATTCAGCTCAAGTCAGTACTTGGTAGGTAGTAAGTGCTCTTGCAAAAACCAGTGCTGAATAAACAGAAAACATGTTTTGCTACTTCTCTAGCCGGTAAGAGGAAAGGAACTAGTATTGGTAAAAACTGAACTGGACTGAACTGTGTGACACTTTATCTTTGTTACAGCCTCATTAAATAAGATTTTCTTATGTATTTTTTGATCATTGCTATATACACATATATTGAGTTAACACATGAACCCCTGGCAAATGGTCATTATTGTAAACTTAACCTGGCTCTGGAGAACAGAAGCCTGCAAGAAAGAGATCCATCATGGTTAATTCCTAAAACTGGTTCACTTGGTTGTGAATCTTAACAGAGGAATGGAAAAGTAAAACACAGAATGTGCATTTGTGAGTCATCTGTAAACTGCTTCACTGGCTGACATGGTGCAATGATTGTAACTTCACCCTTGCATCATGCCGTTTTGCAAGTGCTGTGTATCCATAGTGAAAGGTCTTGTTCTGATGGAAACATAAGAAATCAACTTTTCCCATCCTCTTTATACCTTAGGAAGTCCATGTGTATACAGATGAAAGAAAAAGTTTATTTCTTTGAATTGTGTTACTTAATTCCTGGCAGTGGAAACATCCAGTAGGCATGCACTGTACAATAAAAAAATGTTGTCAATTCACTAAAGCAAAGCAGGAATTAAATATGGGAATTGTATTCTGCTATTTCACTATCCATGCCACACTATTCACTTGTGAGCTTGGTTAATATCTACATAATCAGTGCTTCAAACTTCTAACATCCATTCCAATTCACACTGATGAACTGCATACTATAAAGCACGATTATCTGAAATTTAACTATCTCAAAAGGAGTAAATAAATCTTAGCGTACAAGGTTTTTATTTTAAACCTTTGTGCAACAAGGCTTTACTAGGGCTTTGTTAAAACACTGCTTTGTGCTTCCCAAATACAGACACCAAGTGTTTAACGAGCACAGTTATGACCTATGCAACTGTGAAACTTTCTTTTCAAAGCAGAACTTAAAAGTACTTCAGTAATGTAGGCAACATCAGTGAAGATTTTCTAGAAAGTTCTGCTGTAGAAAAACAAAATCCACAGCAGTTTGAAAGGGGACAGTTCTACAACAGCATGCTCTACTTAATCAGAAAAGTTCCACTGCGGTTTTCCTCATACTTCAGGACAAGCATGGAAAGTCCTACCACTGAATGTGATGGTTTTAGATAGTTTTCCATGCATATGGAAATAGTCCTAATTCTTGGGCCTATCTTTAGTTTCATTATTTCAACATGGTTGATTAGCAGTTATCTTCTAAAACAACTTGGAACTACTTTTAAATTAACATGGAAATAGTGCCAGTTCCTGGGACAATCAGCGGTACAAAGGCATTCATACGTAAGTGTGTATGTTAATACAAGTTTTGCATCATCCTGACTCCAAAAGCCCCTTTGTCAAGGCTGAACTTCTGTAAAATATTTTGCACTTCCGTCACCTCTGTGGCTCATCAGTCCTGTGCTAAGAAGTGAGTGAACTCTTGCTGCGTCAGGAGGTCCGTATCTCAGTGGAATGTCACAACATAATGCTGCTTTTTTCCCCATAGCCAATAGTTAACTTCTCCTAAGTACTAAAAAATTCTCACAGTAGCTTCTTATTTCCTCTTAACTGTATAAACATTTGAATCCTGCTTGACCTGCCTTTTCAGTATCAGAATCAGAACTGCATTCATACACAGCAGAACTGAAAACGCGGGTTTGGCATAACGAACTACAGACTCAGAGGTATACGGCTAAGTGACAGATTATCACCTCGACTTAAAAGCTAAGACTATGTAAGAAAGCGTGCAGAAAAGTAATAATTCTGAATTTTTACAAATTCACACCATCTAGGAGAAGCGTGAAATATCCTACCCATAGAATACAGCGAGTACTAGAAGGACTTTTTGACAATGTCATGCTACACATCTACAGAACACACATTTCAAAAACCCTTCCCCCATACATCCAAATGTGGAACAAATGGGAGGAGGGCATCCTTCTC
The DNA here is from genome assembly GCA_025345505.1 of Todiramphus chloris collaris. Lineage (NCBI taxonomy): Eukaryota > Metazoa > Chordata > Aves > Coraciiformes > Alcedinidae > Todiramphus > Todiramphus chloris. Next base: position 27,937,277 of record JANVCC010000035.1, read on the forward strand.
CGAAGAGCAAGTTTTAACATTCAATTGTTGGACAAATCATTCCTCTTGGCACAACCTATTTAGGACTTCTAAATATATCCATGCAATTTATGAAAAGATTATCCTGTTTGAGCATTTGCAGAAACTCAGTGCAATCATACCTCAAAGCTAATATTATTGTAATTTACGCATAAAGCAAACACAAGGACAGGAACTATTAAGCAGTGAATACCATTTTGCTAATCTTTAACCACAAACACTAAAAACAACGTTCATAGCTAAGAAATTGAACAACTTTGAATTCTGCTTTAAAAGTCCATAGGACTACTTGAAGTAAAAAACCAGACTGCTAACATGCATATTAAATTTAGTAAATATAAGTATCTTTAAAGTGTTTCTTTAAACATCCCTTCATATCCTAAAGAAATGTAGGGCCATCTGATGGGGGCTGTAAACAAAAGTCATAGAAGCTTCAAGTCAGTATGGTTTTAGCTGGCTGCAAAAAGACTGTAGCTTTGATCTTGTTGAATTCAATGAAGTTTTTAAAAGCTCAGTTAAAAAAAAATCTTCAAAAAGTAATCTCCCAAATTAAAATGTTAACAAATTTCATTTTTTCACCTCAAAACTGACCTGAATAAAAATGTGTTCTAAGACTAGAAAATGACAGATGATTTAATAATAGTCACAGACTTAAAAAAAAGTACCTGAATATAGTATTCAGTATTAGCAGTAATAACCTAACAATTAAGTGCATTCTATATTTTAAAATGTAGTATTTTATAGCATCTAAACCTCAAGTCATACTAATTTTAATGAAGATAATAATCATAATGCAGATATAATCATAAGCCCATTGTTGAAACCTCAGATAATGTAAATGAGAAATTTAACACAACTACAACTTTAGCTATATAAAAAAGCAAGGAGGAAGGCTTAAAGTAGACACATGAAATTGCTTGGTTACTCTCCATGGTGTCATTAGTGGTAAAGATGAACTATAATATCTGGTAGACATCTGTGAACAGTCAGTCAGACAACAAAACCATTTTAAAGTTAAAATGACACAATCAGCTATGTAATCTATCTAAATTGAGCCTAAAATGCACCAAGAACAGGTCCTGTGGCAAAGACACACCTACTCAACTACATAAGCATTTATACAAAAAATCCCAACAGCATGTACTATATCCATAGTCGAGTACTTCAGCTCAAGAATATACATTTGCAAACCAGACACATTATGGAGATGATTAAAGGCTTTGCAAGAGTGACTTATGAGGCAAATGGAGAAGTCCTGTGTATTAAAAAACCCAGCAAACTGAAGGAACAGTGAAGACATGGCTATTCATGGCTTGGGCAGGCATACGCTTCACTGGATCAAAAACTGGCTGGATGACTAGACTCAAAGACTGCGGGTGAATGGAGTCAATCCAATTGGCAGCCAGTCATAAGTGATGTTCCCCAGGGCCTATTCGGTTTAATACCTTTATCATTGATCTGGATGAGAGAATGGAGTAAGTAAGTTTGTGGACAACACCAAGTTAGGAAGGAGTGATGATCTGCTGGAAAGCAGGGAGGCTTTACAGAGGGATCCAGGCTGGTTGGATCAATGAGCTGAGGCCATTGGGATGAGGTTAACAAGTCCAAGAGCTGAGTCATACACTTGAGTTACAACACCATGCAATGGCTAAGAGTGCCTGGAACTGTCCAGTGGAAAAGGACCTAGTGGTGTTGTTTGACTGCCATCTGAATATGAGCCAGCAGTGCGCCCAGGTGCCCAAGAAGGCCAATGGCATCCTGGCTTGTCATCAGAAATAGCATGGTCAGCAAGATATGGAAGTGACTGTCCCCCTGTACTCAGCACTGGTGAGGCCACACCTGAAATTCTGGGTTCATTTTTGTGTCCCTCACTACATGAGTGTGTTCAAAGAAGGGCAATGAAGCTGGTGAAAGGTCTAAAGAACAAGTATTACGAGGAGTAGCTGAGGGAACTGGGATTGTTTAGCCTGGAGGGAAGGTGGCTAAGGGGAGACTTTATCACTCTCTACAACTAACTGAAAGGAGGCTGGAGTCAAGTGGGGTTTTGACTGTTCTCCCAAGTAACAAGTGAAAAGGTAAGAGGAAATGGCCTCAAGTTGTACAAGAGGTTTAGGTTGGATATTAGGAAAAATTTCTATACAGAAAGAGCTGTAAAGCCCTGGAACAGGCTGCCCAGGGAACTGGTGGAGTCCTCATCTCTGGATGTATTTAATGAATGTAGAGATATGGTGCTGAGGGACATGGTTTAGTGGTGGCCTTGGCAGTGCTGGGTTAATGTCTGAACTCAAAGACATTTAAGGGTCTCTTCCAACCAGAACAATTCCATGCTTCTATAATTTGAAGGGGAACTTGATGAAGTTTTAGGTACTTTTTGGATTTTGTTTTGTTGGGGTTTTTTTGGGTTTTTTTTCAACCCTCCTCACACCCCTCATCTAGAAGTACCTATACAGTCTTACGTACTTAAATGCAAATAGATCAGACCACACAGTAAATGTAGTTTTGGATAGACCATGGGTGGGAACGTATTCATTTTACCTTAGAGAACAACCATGCTTTAGGAGAGACTGAGGCGAGATACACTACTTAGTGTATACATCATTGCTACATGATCACAGCTGCTAAATATTTTGTTGAATTTTGACTTGCATTAATATCATGAGCTGTATTAAATGAAGCAAATGTTAACAGTAAGAGATAATTCTTAGTCCATAAAGTCACAAAGACAGCTGTGCGGTAAGCCCCACAAACTTTCTGCTAATTGATTCCTTTGAACCATTCATCTGTGCAGCTCCCAATAGTATTTATTCAAAGGTCTTGGTCCTGAAGTCAAAAGTACAGCAGTAGACCATTTTCTCCAGTTAGAGATATACCCAGCATAGTCTCCAGATACAAATACCTGGTTTTGCGTTATTTAATCAGCCCCAGGCAACCAGTCTCCTGCTTTAAAAATCCTGAAAACACTGTTCTGTAGCAGGTATTGCCTTAGTAAAAACATACCAATACAGCCTGTCTTATAAATCAATATTTGGACAACTACAGTAGTCTGAAGACTAAGAGAACTTAGCAGCGAGATACTACTGACGCCTTCAAGTTTAACACAAGCTGCCAAACACTCAGCACTTCTGAAGAAACAGGCCACCTATTTAGGAGTCTAAATACAGTATTAAATATGGCACCCAACTTGAGCAACTTGCTCTTCATCTAACACTGACTGGTATGTGTATCACCTAGATTACCCATTTAACATGCACCGAAACGGCCATACTGAGAATCTGAAACCCATCGAATGGAAGTGATCATAAGACAGAAACAACGTGACAGCAGTTTAAATTAAATATAGAAAACTAACTCTTGTTGTGACTTCCAATCTTAAAACTCAGTTTGCTTTGCAAATGTTTTGGTTCCTTTGAAAACTTTAGCATATTTAAAAAATGAAAAGGTAGAAAAGTCTGCATTTATGAGAGATGGTACTTCACCATACCAACCCTCATCTGGAGAGCTATATTCAAACACAGAATAATAAAGCTCAGCTTTTAGGACCATGAACATTGCATGTAATGTTCTCCTGGACAAAAAGGAACAACAAATAAAGGTGGAAAACACCTGGATGTGCAGTGTATTTCCTTATCTCAAAAGGGACAAAGAAACTAAAATCATATTCATAGAATGAAGTGTTTTTACTAGAATGAAGATAGTTAAATACTGAAGCGTGTAACACTGAAGTATATTAAACTGTTATGCTGTTTCAGTAAGCTTATTTGCAAGATATTAAGAAACATTAAGCTCGCAGTCAAAATAGGGCTAGCACACAGTGCAATCTGTAAAACTTCTTATAAATTATTATTTTTTTCTCATCCAAGGAATATAAATTAAAAAAAAAAAAAAAGACTATATGAAAGACTGATTCCTGTGCTTTCATTTTGGCCAAATAAATGCAAAGCATTTTTTTGGGAGTTTTTGTTTGTTTTTGTTTTAAGAAAAACCAAACAACTTAGCTAAAAATACATTTCTAACCCCGCATACTATGCACCCTGTATTCCTTTTTTTGTACTTTAGATCAGGAAATAAGAAAAAATATTGATGTTTTCTGACTTCTTGACATGCACCCTAAGTGCCTAAGCTGGAATCCCAGGGGCTGTATAAGGTCAGTAGTTCCAGCTATGTTCTTCTAGAGAATTAGATTAAGTAAGGAGCCTAGGTTCTCTCCAAGGAGAGAGAGACATAGGCTCCTCAATTAAATGCTTAAGTTAGACGGTGTGAATACATGGTGAGATTGTTCCTTAATGATTCCAGTACAAAGCAACAACCCCTTTCCTAGAAGAAGCACCTATAACGCTGTAAGCAGTGTGGCAGAACTTAAACTTGTAGACATAATTTTTCCTATGAAAGAACTGTAATTGATGTAGTTTGTGTTATCTTAAAAACTTACGGGAGAAGAAAAAGCTTCTTACAGCGAGTCACGTAAGAAAAACTTGATTATTGGCTTAATTTGCTCACATTTAAATCAGTGTTGCCATGTTTAACTATTTCTATTTAAAAACAAACCAAAAACTCTTGAACTCAGGCAAATTCCCCGAGAGATGTCCTTTATAACTGCTGTAAGCAAAAGCAGCTTTGCCGTAACTAATGTAGCCACTGTGAATTCAACTTTACACAGGTTTTGTTTCAGTTTTAACCATAAAGTACAGAACATCTGCTTTCATCCCTTTAAGTAATACATATAATTACTTATTCAGTTATCAGTAATGACATTCACTGTCACTGGTATATTAGTTTTATGACAAAAAACACGATTTTAATCAGAATTGATGTCAGTTCTCTGCTGGGGACCATCCATCAATGCAAACAACAAAGAATAACGAAGTTTTATGGAAGGGAAAAGCTTTGAATTTATATGTGATGCCTCTGTGATATATCTTGTTAGCATCAGATGCATGTTTTGCAGAAACTGGATGAGCAGCTGACACTGCTGAATACCATTCAGACTTAGCAAAAATACCTAGCACTTTAAAAAAGTAGCAGCAGAACATTAATAATCCACAGAAAGTCAGGCAGTGAATACACTGGCTTTTCTAAGCTGTTTTCTTTTGCTAAGCTTCAGCTAGCTGAAGTTCAGAGGAGAGGTGCTTTGTCCCCTGCCATACAAAATGATTACTGCAGTTAAAACAAGACGTGATCACATGGAGAAGTATTCTGCAGAACTGTGAGTGATGTCAACATGTATGACAAGATGTGTTTGCTCTGTGGAAGCTTGGAAGAAATTACTAACTTCTACAGAAACACTTCTGCAGTGAACTTTTCAAATGGCACAACTTTAATTACTGCTATTTTTTAGTATCTTCTAAAATTGCTACTGTATCTTTAAGAATACTCAATCTAAATACCTCAGCCTTTTATGGAAGGAGACAAGCACAGTACAAATTAGCAAGACTGGTGTTTGACAGCATCGAAATTGCCAACACAAGTCCTGATGAAAAGAAGCACAAGCTCTAAGCTCTATTTAACTTCATTATGACTTGCAAAATGTAACAGTCATCACAAGGAATTAACCATAACATGTAATAACTGAAAAATAAGAACACTCTTTCAGCATAACCAAGTAATTTATGGAAACTTCTAGTGTTTCCACAATAGCAGTAGATAACACAGAAACCCTTCAAAGAGGATTAGTTTAACTGTGTTCTGCAACCATGACTTTACACCTGTAAGGGAAATTTAAGATAGATCGATATACAGCATAAATACAGACAAACAGGTCTATTTAATTGGTGGCTCTGGCACTCACAATTAAGTGTGCCCACCTTCTCACTTTGGTACCGCCTCTCTTCAAAAAACCCCAGCAATCCCAAAATGGAAACATTAATGTGATTTATTATAAAGTTAAATCACAAGGATTTTTTTTCTACCATAAAATGATTTATGGTTTGAATGCACAAGACTTTTGTTTAGCCATAAAATGAGCTCATCTATATTAGATGACCAACGTAGAAGCTTCTAAAAGTTCAAAGTAATAGTCATGCTGACTTGTAAGGTATACTGAGTGAGTAAATATATTCACAATTTATGCTTAGCTGCATATGAATTACAGTGCATACATCACTGCAGTTTCAACATATGATGGCATTAATATTTTTAACCTTGTTCCTTAGGCTAACATCTTCAGGACACATTTCAGTGCTTACTTTCAACTATTCTTGGAGCTCTCCACTACAAAGCGTTACCTATGTGTAATCTGTTTTCCTTAACAGATCAGGCTGAACACAAAGAATGGCACCTTTTTTCCCCACCTTTCCACCTCCACAAAAATAACTTGAGTATGATATTCCAGCTAGCAAGGCTACTGAATGGGAAGGTCTTCACAGTATAGGCAAATACTTTTTAAGTTTTCAGATGCAATGCATTCATTTGGAGCAGAATTTAGGTATGTCCAAAAGTCTCCATTACCTTCAAGAGTACTCCAAGTATGAGAGCTCACCTGGGTAGTTGAGACATGGCCTTTCGTGCCAAATGGAACTCCACCAGCAAAATGGTAAGAAAAAACAGGAACTCTACTGGGAAATCTGGTCCCAGGGATCACCCTTTTGCCACTATTACAGCAAACTAAGCCTTATGTAGCTAACTGATACAAATACAGCTGTACAAACTCAAATATGGTCACAACGATGACAAATGAAACTCTAGGTACTCTGTGTGAAAGCAAATTAAAACCAACTATAATAGCCTTATGTGGAGATAAAGAAACACTAATTATTTTCTCCGCATACTAACTTTTTTACTTCTGCTGGAATATAGTAGCTCAGTGTGAAACAAAAACTGAAGCTGACACAGGCATAATGAAAATTGAAGAATGTACAGAGTAATTTTATTTCTATTTTAAAAAAGCATATTTTTTTAAAAAAGATGCCCAAGTTGGGTTTTTTTGGTAACAAAATCATGTAAAAAGTATAAATTTTTAGAACTGTAACTAAAATTGGTATCCAAAACAATAAGGTCTCCACTAAAAATAAATGTTATGACGAAATGAATAGGCAGGAATGGGAAAAAAATAACAGGTAAGTGAGGCTGGAGTTAAGCGACGTACCCAGAGTCACATAAGATGTCACTAGCAAAATTCAGGAGGTGAACCCAGATCTTTAGTTCTAAGACACATCTTCCTGCTTAACACTTCTAAATCACAGGGCTTCCAGCCAAAACACAGAAGTTGCAAGAATATGGAGGAAAAAAATTTTCACTGACATGCAAATGTCAGCCTAGAATACCAGAAAAAGACGAATGTGACACAGATTCAGAGCCATCTACAAAAAATTTATGTACAAGGACAAGGGAACAAAAAAACCCCTGAATTTTCAAGGGTTTTATAACAATATAAGTGTACCATAGGCAGAAAATACTTGCTGGATTAAACATATTTTGCTCTAATGCTGCATCAATAGATGCCTAGTTTCTATCTTTCTTCACAGTCAATATTCTCAACTGTAAGAATCATATATTGCTGAACACACTGAAAACGTTGGGGTTAGCTGTAATTTAGGACTAAAAATAATACAGAAATCTGTAATTTTCAAACCAAGTATCAGGGCCGTAACCACTGTTTAATTCTCCTTTAAAACGAAGGACGCCAAACACTATGCAAGACTATGAACACTTGGTACGTAGCATCCTTACCTGCAAAGGAAGCAGAGTATTACTGTTGTTGTCAGTTCGGAAAACATTATCTTCAATCCACGATTTTGGTGTCAGTGATGGAGTGGAGCGAGTAAATTTCGGAGGAGCTATGACATTACCAGAAAAGGGCTTCTTCAAAGGAGAGATCTGGTTCATAGTTCCTGGAATTCCCATGTTTCCAGTTCTACGATGGTCTCTGCCATGCATTCCTCCCCAGGATATATTTCCCGTGCTCCAGCCGCTACTCTGATTGCTCCAGGGTGACTGCTTCAGAAGAGGCTAAAAAGAAAGATTCATGTATATTATTTTGAAAACACCTGTAGTGTTTTTCTAATTAAAAAAAAACAACTAAAACAACTAAACCAAAAAACCCACCAAGTAATCAATGCGTAAAGGCTATATAAACTGCTCTTTCTTGATAACATGTAAATTAATTATCAAGGCAAGGAATAAAGCACAACATCATTTAAAAAACTAATTCTCCCTCCCCCATTCACATCCCAAAACACCTGCAGTACTTGTGCAAGAAGTTTAGATTATAATTTCAGCAACTGCATTCTTTAAAGCCACGCAACAGAACAATTCCAAGATGTAAAACCACATTACAAAAAAGCCTGAGACCATTTTATCATCCATTACTTGGTATTATATGGTGAGATGTCTGCAAAAATAACACAAGAATTTCAAAGAGGTAAATCTTATTAAAACAATATTATTCTACTAATAATAATTATTTCTACTTAGTGAGTAGTAATATTTCACTACAGTCAGTAGAAATTTTAAAAGTAAAATTCAGATGGCAGACTGATTCCCCCCCCAGTATATTGGGTATCATTGTCTCAGTATTCCCATATAAGAGCAAAAAATAAGAGCAAACAAGGGCACTGATTATTGTGCAGACAATCTGTTTGGAGGAGTTATCTAAACATTTCCCAATTAAAATGCGTTATTCTGAAGCTACCGGTCAAGTATTTCTGGAGTAATGAATGGAATTATCTATGGAATTCTGCAGAGTAGAACCTGAGGACATTTTTTCTCTTCCCCTTTTAGACACGGTATAAAGTATTTCTCCATCTAACAAGTGCACTATATTTTTCAATATGAAAATGTAAGCAGCCTTTAGAAGACAGATTTTACAGGATTATAAATTCTTATTCCTAAACCACAACTTGTTCTAAAAAGTGATCTATAGCGGTTGTCATACTACCAAGAGGTGGACCCACTGAGCCTGACAGTGAAGAACAGTATTTATCTTCAGTGTTCTCAAATCATCCCGTTCTTGGAAAGGCTTTTTTTAATATTCTAAGTTCTCTGTGAAGTACAACACAATACTTTCATCTCTGAGCTTAGCTGCAAGCAACCCTCTGCTTGTAATTTTAATAACTTAAAAAAAAAAAAAAAGCATGTCAATACATTATATAGAAAATAAATTAGAACTTCCTTAAGTCAGAAAAAATTGTAACTACGCCTTCCCAGAAAACAAATTAAAAAACCCCTCCAAACCACTAAAACCATTTTTGGTCAAATAATCAGGAAAACATCCCATTCTATATAATTATAGATAATTACGTTGTAAAACTGGAATACTTTGGTTGGACTTTTGGGAGAGGCAGGCACTCTATTGTGAAACAAACCTGAGGAGATAATGCCAAATGTTCACAAGCCTCTAATATTGCTAGCTATGCTGTCATGGCACTGTTTAACTTTACTTACAACTCGTAACTGGGAGAGAATTCCTGTACAACTCACTGTTAGAGAATTGCTTTGGAATTTGTTTGAAGAGTGTTATTACAGATGTTAAGGACAACCAGCTCCTAATCACGATGCATCTGATAGGGACACAATGTGAGATTGCATTTCTGATATAAATGCTTCACACGTCCATCTCTACTGATTAAAACTGATGGGATTTAATACTGCAATGAATGAAAAATTTAAGATGAGGCCTATATAACTTTGGCCTTTCATAACAGAGCAAGAATTGGCTATAATGCATGAGCAGGTAATATCAACATGGATCTGCTTTCCTCCAATTTCTTAGAATGAATATTTTGTTCCAGGAGGAAAGATAAACTTTCATTTTAACACGGGTTCGTTATGTCACTTCGTTATGACCAGCAGCAGAACTAAGGTAATCTGAAACACAGCTGCTGTCTTTGGATAGAAATTAATTTCGGGCAAAATCCCTAAAAAGGCAACAACGTTGACAGCTTTCCCCTCTGAATCTACTTTCGGTGTCCTGTGCCCATACAGCCGAGCACGCGCAGGGGCTGCCAGGGCAGTTCTGAGGCTGGGGAAGGGGCTGCCCGGGGAAGGAGGCACCGGCCGGAGCTGTCAGGCTCATTGTTCCGGGGACACTGCGCTCGCTACGGGCGGCTGCGGAGGATATTTTCACGATGAAACTCTTTCTTGACAAGAAGCGTTTACCCTCTCCAAGAAAAAACCCTCTCCTGTCATCCTAAAAAGGAACGACGTTCCCTGGTAGCCGACGGCACACCGAGGAAGGCCGGTCACAGCCGAGGGGACGCGGCAGAAGCGGCCGCCCCGCCACCTGCCACCCGGAACGGGCGGGGAGCGGTGGCCGGGCGCGGGGCGGGCCGCTGCCAACAGCCTCCCGGCTCGACCCCTACAGCCCGGCTCCGCACGGGGTGGGGGGCGCAGGTGCCCTCCCTCCGGCCACCGGCGGCCCTCAGCCCTCCAAACGCGGCGGGGCGACAGCGGCCGGGCCGGACCCCGCCCTGCCTCCGCCGTCTCGCCGGGCTGTCACCGCCGCGCAGCCTCGCCCGGCGCCGGCAGCGGGGAGACGGAAACCACCCGGCTCCTGCCACCAGAGAAACGAGGGAAGGGGAGACCGTCCTCCTCCCGTTCCCCTCCCTGCCTCAGGGCTCCCCCTCGCCCCGGACTCCCCCTGTCCACCCCGAGCTCCCTTCCGGAGCCGGCTCGCCCAGGCTCCCTGCCGCCCCGCCGCGGCTGCCCGGCCCTCCCGCCGCCGCCCGGTACCTGGTGGTGGTTGTAGGAGTTTCTCTGCTGCAAGAAGGCGGCGGCGGCGGCCGCCGCCTGGTGTTGGTGCTGGAGCTGGGGGCTCACAGGGGATCTCCGGTTCTGCTGTTGCTGCTGCTGCTGCTGCTGAGGTAAATTCATCTGCGGCGGCGGCGGGGGAGCGGCGGCCGAGAAGGGGCTGCTGAAGGGCCCGGCGCAGGGGTTGTGAGGAGACACCGGCGAGAAGCTCTGGAAGAAAGCGGGGTTGATCGATGACGGGATCCCCGGGTAGAAGCTGGTCTCGGATTCCGGGCTCGGGGGCGGCATCGCGCTGATCTGCCCGCCGCCGCCGCTGGAGACCGGAGGCTGCTGCGTCTGCTGCGGAGGCGGCGACGAGGTCTGCACCGACCAGGGGGTGCCGAAGCCGGGCAGCGGCGGAGGAGGAGGGGAAGCCGCCGAGGAGGAGCCGCCCCCGCTCTGGTGATGGGGGCTGGGGATCTCCGGGCTCTGCAGGCTGCTGAAGCCAGAGCCTAGCCCGCCGGGCAGGAGGTTCCCGGGGCTGCCCAGCAAGTGGCTGTTCGGGGGGGACTCCATGGGGGGCAGCTTGGCTCTCGCCTGCAGATGAGGAGGAGACGGAGGCGGATTCACGCAGGAGGCGGCGGCCACCCCCACATTGGGGTCCGCGGACACCGATCCCCCCGGGCAGGAAGGGGCGAGCCGCTCTGAACCCCCCCTGTCCGCGCCGCCCTTGTGCTCGGCGGGGCTGAGAGGCCGGTGGTGCGGGTAGTCCCCCGTCCGCGGAGGCTCCGGGGGGTGAGCGCCGAGGAGCTGAAGCTGCTGCTGTTGCCTGTGCTCCTGCTGCTGGTACTTGTCAGTGGGGTGGCTGAACTGCTGCTGCTGCTGAGGGGGGTGGTGATGATAGTCTGGGGGGTGGTGGTTATTCAGGGGGTGGCTGCTGCCGAGCTGGGCTGGGCTGCTGAGCTGCTGCTTAAACTCTTTCCTCTTCTGGCTCAGCTGAGGAGGCGGCGGCTGTTGCTGCTGCGGTTGCTGCTTGTTTAAATCCTGGTGGGGGCTGAGACTAGGTTTAAAGTCAGAGGAGGGGTGGCCGAGAGGGGGGTGTCCTGATGCGGGGTTGCTGCCCAACCTCTCGCTGCCTGGCTGCTGCTGTGTCACCCCCAGGAGCAGCTCATCCTGCATGTTTTGATGATGCGCAGCAGCGGCGGACGAGGGGAACAGAGAAGGCGGTCGAGACCCACTGGACCCGCCGCCGCTGCCGGAGGAACCGGTTACAGCGGGTGAGAAGGGGCAGGAGGAGGAGGAGGAACGAGAGGCGGCTGCCGCCGCTGCCAGGGAAGGGAAGGACCCGGCGGACCCAGCGCCTCCTACACCCGACGGTGGGCTGGGGCTGGAGGTCGCCGTCTGCGGGAGCCCGAGGCTGTGGTCGCCCATGCAATAATGGGGGGGGGGAGGGGGGGGGGGGGAGCTCCCCTGACACCAGCTCAGCGCAGGGGTGAACTTCCCACCCTGGGAGTCTGAAGAGACAAAGATAATTAATAATCTTCGGAGGGATTTAAACACCGCCTGTGACAAAACGCTATATAACCAAAAATTACTCACTTTCTAAAATAAAGCCCTCTTCCTTGCCATACTCCCCACTTATACTGTTTTTAAGAATATCTGAACCTTTTGATAATAAATAATCTCTTATTTTTATCGGGACGTTTATTATTTTTTCCCCCCTAATCTGTCGGGACCCCCCCGCCTACAGTCTCACCCACAGTAATCCGCTAGATCACAAATACCCCCGGACAGGTCGTTCCCCCCGACAGCCCCTCTGCTCTGGGGAACTCCTCCGTCCTCCCCCCGGCCGCTACACCGGAACGAAGGGGCAAAGCGGGGCGTTTCCAGGCTTGGCACTGGCGGGCAAAGAGAGGCAGGCCGGCCGGCCGCCAGCACCCACACACGTCAGGCGACCCCGGTCCTCGCGGCGGGTCCCCACTCTGCCCCCACCCCCCCACTGCCGGCTGAGAGCCGGCTGCAACGCCCTTAAAAAGGCCGGAACTTGCGCCATACCTACGTCACAGCCCCCACCTCCTTGCCTGCCCGACCGACCTTGGTAATGAGCCGGTGGATCCGCCCCCTCATGAATAATGCATCAATCGGAGGCCCTTTCGCCCGTTACGGCGCTGTTCGCGCTGACCAACGCCCGCGCGCACAGCGCTGGCCAGGCCGGCCGGGCTTTACCACTTAAGCAGGGGGGAAGGTGACAGCCTCTCAGCAACGCGCCGAAGATCTGCCACCCTTTGGGGTGAGACAGGCACTCAATTGGCTTCAGCGACGTACCCGCCCGCAAGCAAAACACCCCCTCCCCCCAACATAAAATGGTTTTATTTCTTTCCGCGGCAGCGGGTGCTACCGGCTCTTATAGCCCAGGGCAGAGCGGGGGGAGGCTAGCAGGGTGGGTGCTTCCGCTGCTTGCCATCCCGTCAGGCACTCGTTCAGGGGGGAGGAGCGCCCCGCCCCCTCGCCTCGCCTCGCGCGCCGCTCATTTGCATTGACGCAGGGCCGCGCGCCAGGGGCGGCCGGGGGTGGGGCGCGAGCGCGGCGGCACGAGCCGGGCGGGTGTCCGAGGCCCGGCCGAGGCAGCTCCGCCCCCTCGGCCCAGCGGGGTCCGCCTCGCCCGTGCGCGCGGCGGGCCCCGCCCTCTCCCGGTGGGCAGGGCAGGCGGGGGGGTGGCGGCGTCGCTGCCCCCTCACAGCGCCCGGACGCGTGGGGCCGGGGGCCGGACCAGGGTGACGCAGCGCCGGCCTCACGCTCCCACCCTGCTGGGGACGCAGGGACGTGGGCTGGCTGCCCGACTCCGCCACTTCTGGCCCTGCGGTGCGGTGGAGAGCGTCAGAGCTTCCCCGGTGAAGCTGGGTCAGTCACCCTTCCTTTCCACCCAGACCCCGCCGTTAAACCACGCGCTCATCGGCTGGGCTCCTCAGAGACACACAGAGCGCAGACCAAGCCCTTGGAATCACACAGTGCATTGCCTGGGAAGGGACCTTTAAAGGTAATCCAAGCCCAACCCCCTGCAGTAAGCAGGGGCATGGTTAACTAGTTAGGTTGCTCAGAGCCTCATCAAGCCTGACCTTGAATGTCTACAGAGATGGGGCCTCCACCACCTCCCTGGGCAACCTGTTCCAGTGAGCTAACACCCTCATGGTAAAGAACTTCCAATCTAAATTTACCTGTCTCCATTGAAAACCATTGCCCCTCTTCCTATCACTACATGCCCTTGTAAACAGTCCCTCCCCAGCTTTATTGTCGGCTCCCTTCAGATACTGGAAGGCTGCTATGAGGTCTCCCTAGAGTCTTGCACACACTGAACAACCCCAGCTCTCTCAGCCTGTCCTTGTAGGAGAGGTGTTCCAGCCTTATGATGATTTTTGTGGCCTTCCTCTAGACACGCTCCACCAGGTCCATGTCCTTCCTGTGTTGAGGGCTTCAGAGCTGGACAGTAGTCCAGGTAAGGTCTGACCAGAACAGAGTGGCAGAATCACCTCTCAGTCTGCTGGCTGCACTTCTTTTGATGCAGCCCAGGATGCAACTGAAGCCTAGTGGCACGTGGTGTTGTCTTTTGAGGTATTTCCTGGACTGATAGTACTAAAGGTGGGTTTTGATCCTTTCCATCTAGTGGAAACACAGTTCTTGGCAACTGTTTAATGCAAACAAAGAGGTCAGCAACTACAGATGTAATGCTGTTACAGATGTAGATATCCCAAAAACACTAAAGTAAATGAGCTCCCCTTGTGCTCTGTGAAAGCCGTAGTTCAGCAGTGAGGGGAATAATACACGGCTACTGAATGTGAGAGTACATTGGGGAAGTGCCATTATATGCTCGACCTATTGTACATTTCTCTAGGCATCCATTAGTGGCCACTGTCAAAGACGGGATGGCTGCTTTCCATTTGGCCAATGGACCTTTGGTCTGACCCAGTGTAACAATTCTTATTTGTTAAATCCGTGTGTATTTGTTATACACACAAAACGTGGAGGAAAAAAAATTGATTCAGCATCTGCAGTCACCTCTGATGCAATCGTAAACCTATGTGGGTGTCTGTATTTGGATATCTATGCCGTCTTGCAGGGTTAAGATGAAAGTACATTTGCAACATAGAAGAATAATTGATACATATTTATCTTTGCTGTATTATGGCTTAGTATTCTAGAATTATTCATTATATTGGCATCTGCTTCAAGAACTCTGCAGCAACCATCTTACAAGTGGTAAAAAATAAAGAGTGAAAACCAAGTCCAAACAGATGATCGCATGCTGAGTAAATGTTGCTGGCCAAGTAATGGTTCCTCTCTGCATAGCGAGTTGCTTCACAGCACAGTCCTCATAAACATTACTTTTGTGAGCTGCAGAACTGGTAGCATCTGGCTTCCCTTTGGGTTCATGTCATACGCCTGACATTTGGTTATGTGCAAGCCTGAACAGAAGCTGTCCTCTACCTGGGGCGTTCTCAGGCGTCTAGCAAGGGTGGAAGCAACGCTGCACAGTGTCTCTCCTTTAACCAGCTGCCTATTTCTATAAAGTGTGTAGGAGCTCATTTACTTGGTTGGGGTTTTTTGTGTGTAAGTGGTCAGCTTCTCTGTCCCTCACCTTCACATCTAGCCCAAATTCTAGTGATACATCTATTATGGTATCTCTGAGTACTCTTTTTGAACTGACTGAAAGACAAGAGCAGCCAGATCCTTTCTTACAGCTTATCTCTACTGTGGTTGCTACCTACCCCAATCATACATGTTATTGAAACAACTTTCACTGGGTGACACCATCTATTTTTAAGCATGCAAAAAATAAGCATCCGCTTTGTATTAGCTGCCTAATCTGCAAACACAAGACAGGTGCTACCAAAGGATGACTCCTCCTACCTTAATGCAGGTACCTTTAGAGAGAGAAACCTTATCTCTCTGATGATGATTATGAGGAAAGCTTCTGGTGCAGAATCTTCGGTGGTCCTTGGTTTTGCAGCATATGCTTCTTGGCTCTGATGTAAGCAAGAACAACTCTACCAGGTTAAACCAAGAGTCCTTCAGGCTGTACGTCCTGTCTCTTCAGCTATCAAGTACCATCAAGAAGTGCTTACTCTTGTCTGTAGCACTGTTTGTTTTCTTTCTCCGGTTCCCAGTTTTTTGATTTTTGGCCATTTGGCCTTCGCACCCTCTTGCTTTTATGTTTTCTTCTCCCTAGGAAGATTTGATAGCTTGGTAGGAAGGTAATAGTGTCTGAAAACAGATGCTTAAACAAATGTGTAAGAACAGTCTAAGCATATATAATGCTTCCTTCAAACATTTACTTCAACCATTTGCTACTTCAGAACTTCCTAGATTTGCCTTTCTAGACCTTAGGGGATACTGGGTGCTTGGACGACAGGTTCCCTGATTGTTACCTGAAAGCGCCTGCGTGCTTGCGCCTGCCGCAGAGAGCACGCTGACAGGCACCACTGCCATCCCCCAGCACCTCAATGGCTTGTGGAAGCTGGAGAGTCCCGGAGATGGGATGAGTTGCTTAGACTAGGCAACAAATGTTACAAGAAACGAATGCCAAGCCGTATGCAATACGGCTGCACGTAATGTGTAAATTGAAAAAAACAGATGTTGCAAAACAATCTGTCAGTGCGCTAAAACCGAATGTACCTAAGTTACGGTTCTTGCAGCCATTAATCAACTCGCTTCTGTGTATTCATTGCATCAGCTTCACCTAGGAGGCTTGTGGCAGAGCAGGAGCTGACAACTCTCCTTGGTTTGTCAGTGCCTGAAAGACAATGATCATCTTATTTGTCTGATGTTCTGCATCATCCACTGTGCACTAAATTTGTGTGGCAAATTGAACCAGCAGTGCTATAGAAGATAAAACGTAAAGTCAAATCACGATAAACTATATAAAATAACACTATATAAAGACAAACTATAAGGATTACAAAGCAGATCTTCTGGCTGCTATTTGGGTGATGTAAAATGGATCATCAAGGCAGTGGCTTCTGAATTTTGCCCCTGAGTGTTTATCATCTCTTCTAGAAATTACCGTGCTCAGCTTAAATTCTTTCCCCTTTATATAAATACAGGAGAAGAACACCTGCTATTGGCCAGTGTTACTGACAGGATATTATTACATGAGAAAGGATTTTGGCCCAACGTTCTATTTTGTCTTTGAACAAGAAAAACTGTTAGCAGTTTTAAGAACTGAAAGAGATTGTGCTGAGATGCTGCCCGCTTCAGAGCGGTCTGTGAATTTAGCTTCTTTAAAAAGTGTACATTCTTGGGATAGGATCCATACTTTTTCCTAATCAGACACCACTGAACAAGTGTTACATTTTTGGGGAAGATAGATTAAATCATGAAACTGATAAAAATTTAGATATAATATGTAGACTTTTCTGTGCATACAGAGTTACTTCAGTGCTTCCTCATTTTGTAAATTAACATGAACACCAGAATGTCAGGAGCCTGACATATGAAAAAAACCCAACCAACCCTCTGACTGCTGCTTGAATCTGCTGTTTCCTTCCTATTAGCTAGTTGGAAAATTACTGCGGCTGTGATTTTGAATATGGGCTGCAATAACATGTGCACATTAAAATTTTCTTTGCTTTCATTACAAGACTAGAAGCATCTTTTCTGATGATTTTTTGCATGTTATAGTTAAAAGTAAACATAACTACAGATGGTCACTGACTTTTTCTTGAGTGTCTCGGCATAGAGACTCATCATCTGCTTGTAATGCAACAAATGGTTCTTTCCACAGCCCACAATATTTATAGGCTTTTCACTATTTACAGTGATTTACGGCTCCATTTGACCCCTTTTCCAAGGGGAACAGCTACAAGAATATCAGGGGTTTTGATACCAGTTGCTTGTTTACTACTATACTTCTCCATTTCCACAACTTGTCTTCCTGGGCTCTTTGTCAGCACTCTGTATTTGAGTAGCTCTGTCTGTCCTGCACTGTTCATATGGGCTGTGCTAAGAGATCTGCCTCGATTTGCCTTGCGATCTGGCTGTTTAGGGAAGTACATAGTCTGCTGGCCTGTGCTTGTGACATGTGTCTGCTTTGTTCCTCAGTTTAAGCTTTGAAACAGGCTTGCGTATGCATTCCAGGAACAGCACATTGTTCTAACTGGTAACAAAAATATATAATTCACGTACTTTTGGTAGAGCTGCTTCCTCTCAGTCTTAAAGTTGATTTTTGTTAATGACTTTTTCCTTCCATGGAAACGTGGAAAACAGTCTGGGACTGCAGGTTATTCATATAGAAAAGCAGATGATGAGGTTTGACATTTCACAGGAAAAAGAGGTCTGAAGATTTAGATCAATGTGTTTTATTTACAGTTTTTCTGTTCTTGATTTTTTTAAACTCTGAAAATAATTATGCTTTCTTAGGAAGGGGGTAGGCAAGTCTTTTTCATCAGTGAGCAGTCTGTTGAGTCACAGTAGCTTACCTTTTTTCCTGGTGGTTTATCTCATTAGAAGAAAAACATATTTATCATCCAGATATAATAAAATTGGGAAAGAAACCTTTTTTAGACCACTGTGTGTTGGAATGAAATTAAAAGCAGTAGGAAAATGTAACACCAGGGATTGAGATAGTTTGATTTATTCTGTTCTTCCCATGCCCACATTATGTTTTTGTTTGTCTCTTTGTTTGTTTGTTTTAAAGCTAAAAATCTTAAAATTCCCAGGAGATGGGCAGCTTTCTTGCTTTATTCAAAACCTGACTTTCATCACGAGAGCTATGATGCCTGTTGGACTTGAAGGATATGTGTTCTGGTCACAGGAACGCAAAGCAGTGATTTAATTTGTTTTTTCTCCTTTTTGCCCTGGAGTTTAACCAGCACATTAGACTAATATTTTCTTGCTTGCTAGTGGCAGTTTCTGTTTCTTTTTTATTTTGGTTTTGTTTTTTTTTTTGGTAGTGGAAGTCATTAGAGTTTCTCTCAAGAGAATCGCTGCCAAAGTAAACAAATATCTTCATGAAAGGAAAATAATGTCTGTGGAGTATTCAGAATTCCATGTTTTACAGACAAGTATTTATGGCAACCAACTAGTGAATTAAAGTGAATGAAATCCTATTTCTAGTTTGTTGCTTCTGCTGTGCTAATTGAATGTGTCAATTTCTGCTAGTTTCTCAGCTATGCAGTGCAAATTCTGGATGTTAGTTGTACTTTAGGATCAAGGAAAATACGAGATGAAACTCAGCTTAGAAAAAGGATTTATTTTTTTTTAATCGCTGGGAATTGAATAGTGCATGTAAACCTCTGGGGAATTGCTATTGTCTCCAAAATGTTCTGCATGTGGTTGGCAAGAACAACAAGGACAGAAGAAAGTTCAGCTAAAAAATTCATAAAGGCTGTCTGGTGGAATGCATTACAGTCAGCTGTATACCTCTGTGCTCTTATCCCTCTGAACTGATAATTTTTAGCTGAGATGAAACGTTCTCAGGAACAGGAGGCTGGCAGATTTGCAGCATAGATTGTTTGAAGGTTTAAATACTGTGACTATCTCATCTCACTGTAAGTCTGTAGATGTAATGTAAGCTGGAGTTGCTGAAAAGCGATAGAATGGCTCTGTGTGTACACCATACAAAACCGTGAAGAGCTTATTTCTGTGTGCTGCAGAATCCTGCACACTTTCCACCTCTTCTTCAGGACATCAGTATTTCACCAGTGCAGCAAATACACTGAAAGGTTGCTGAGGATGAGACCACGTATAATTCTTTTTCTAGGCAGTGGCTTTCACAAAGGGGACCAGTGCTAACTGGAAACTGCTGCCAACACCATCATATGTTTCATGACAAATGCAAAGTGTTCAAAAAGTTGGCACTACAAAATACAGAGACTGTCAATCTCCGTTTAATTCTCAAAGTGGCTTGTAGGAGTTTAAAGCTTGTGTTGGTGCTGATGCACTCATGTATCAGATAGCATTTCTAACAGTCCTTCTAATATGACTGGTTAGCTTGGTTATATTACTAGGCCATAAACCAAAATTATCCCTAGGATAGAGAATACTAAGGTTTTGCTACTGATTTTTTCCTGTGTGCTGTGTGCAGAAGAGTTTGTCCAGCAGTGTGTGCTGCTATAGTCAGAACACAGTATTTTCTCATCTTCTTTTCTATGTCCATTGCAGATGCAGCTGCCACTATTTACCAAACATGAAGATGTTGCTCAGAGCTCTGGGGGTAAGTTTGAGTTCTGCTTTAAAGAGTGAATGAGACATCTTTACTAATTATATGAATATTCAGTGTATATTTTACGTTCCTGATTATTGCGGTGTAGGAGGCTCCTGGAAATTTTAGGGAATGATCTCAGTCATCATAGGAGAGGTCTCCAGAAACTTGTGTAACTGACTTGGGCTAAGAATAACTGCATGATGCTGCCAGTGTTGGAATAATCTGTTCCGAAGGGTTGCGTACTGTAGTCTGACTGTATTTAGGAGATGAGGTAGGAGACCCAAAAAGACTCTGGACATTTTTCAGCAAGGAGGCTTTGAAGTAGAGTTCATTGAATCCTGTAGGTAGCCCTCGTCACAGATGCAGCAGGAGGAAGCAAGCATGTGTCTGTAGCTAGGTCTGCTCCTCTGCAGGGGTGTATGGACCAAATAGCAAGTTAAACAGAAGAAGTTTGTGCTTGCACCTCAGAAGGCTGTTAAAGGGCGTGCTTTAAATTGCTACAAGAAGATTTATTAAAGTTTACTTATTAAGACTCCAGAAGGGGATAGATATGCAGGTTCCCCTTCTGAGCTGTGGGATCTGTGTTGTAGTAAAACCAAAAGCAATCCATCTGATTTATATATGAAAATACATTCTCTTGTACTTGACTTTATTTCCTCTTTGAGCGTAAGATGGATGTTCACTAATTTTACACCACCACCCACTGTTTCAGTAAAATAATTTTCAACAGATTCTGTAAGAAATTTGTTGTTTTAAATAATATGGAATTATTTCAGAAATTATCAGTAAAGACCCTTCAGATTCACCGTAGAACTAAAATTAATCAGACTAGAATTGAAGAAATACAGATTAAAATTAAGAAAGCTATTAACCATATTATTGTGACTAATTATGACTATATATCCAGTAACCAAGGTGGGGTCAACAACTGTAAGGCTGGCCATTGTGATATCAGAGCTCAGCTTGTCTGGAGCAGCTCAATTGCTCGAGGGTAGGATGGGCTCCTTCCCATTTGCTGCGGGTGTGCAGCATCTGTTTGGGGAATACTCCAGCATCCATGGAAGTGACGCTGAGACAGGCCCAGCGATGAGGCTGTGCCTCTGGCAGGTAGAAGAGGCAGGCCTGGACGTAACACAGAGTTGAACTCAGCTCTGCCATACAGCAAATGAGTGTTCTCTCAACACTTGGCTGCTTTTCAGTCATGTCCCAGATACCTTCCCCACCCTTGGTTCTTTTTTGTTTTTTGACTTACTAAGTTACATTTCTGAACAGTGGAGGGTGGCTGATACTGAAGCTTTCACTTATTTTCCTGCTGGTCTCTCTCCTCCTTCTAAATATGCCTAGCTGTAGTTGGGACTCAGAAATAAGTTTTGAGTCCTCATAATAATTTACATCTTTGATCTAATGATCAGTTGTAAATCAATGTTAAGCTTCATCACTTTTGACCGTTCATGCTGCTATGCTTATACAAAGACATTGAGAAGCAATATGCCAGATTCACCCTGCATATTTTGATTACCAAAACTGTATTATCTGTGTGGTTCTTTCTTAGTGCTCATGTGTAACGTTTTTAATAATTGTAAAGAAAGGAAATCCAAGAAAAATCCCTGCCTGCGACTATTTAAAAGCTGAATGTGTTAGAATATCCACGTTAAAATATTTTAGAAGTGTATTAGCTATACAAAAAAATAATTGAAACCTAGGAAATGTAGTGCAAATATTGCACTTTGATAAAAAGAAATATATTAAAAAAGGAAGCACATGGTAAAAGTCATCCAGACAACCTTAATTTTCTTCTGTAATGAGAACCTGAGGGAAATGTGGAGTTAAATTTAGTTTATTTCTGCAGACTATTTTTTTAACCCTTTATGCACAGTTTTACTGAGAAGAATTATGGTTGCTGGGATGCCTTAATCCTTAACTCTTCTATGTTAGTGGATGTTTAACTTCTTTTAAATTTAATCTAACTCTAAGTACTGGAAGTTCTGCTTTGTAACCACATAGCTACAAGGTGAAGGACCTAGGGTAAGATCAGCCTATTATGTTCATCTTCTATACAGAGAATACAAAACCTATTGAAATTCTGTCATTTCCTCTCTCATTATGGTATTGAGAGCTCAGATCCATTTTTATGCAGTGGCACAAACAGTTTGCTTCTTTAGTATAGCTTATAGAAGCTGCTTTGCAGAACTGATGATCACATATGCCACAGATCGATTGTACCCATGATATTAAAAGGGAAAATTACCTAGATCTTTAAAAATTCACAAACCTTAGTAAATATCCTTGAGTAATTGTAATACCATTTTGGGTCAATGTGCTTTGACTGGTCAAAATGAATCATCTGAGGAACCTCTGCTTTCATATTTGTAATCTTTTTATGTGTGTGTGCTTAGATAGTATGTTGTAACTGAAGAGCAGAGAACCTCATAAAATTTCTACATTAGGAAATCAAAGGGCTTTTTTCTTTTTTCTTTTTCTTTCCTTTTTTTTTTTTTTTTTTCCCTCCCAAATAACCTCTCTTTTCAATGTTGGAAGGTCTTCGTTATCTCAGGAAATTTACCAGAGACTACAGTAGCATAATTATGCCTTGTGGATGCTTTTTAATCTTGCATGAATGCCTGTAGAATTCAAGCATCCACATGGGGAGTTATACCATCAGAACTATAGGGGTGTAATTATGCTGGTGGATCTGTATGAAGACAAATGCTTTATGAAAGGGTATTTTATTTTGGCTCTTCGCTTTTCAGCTTATTCATGTTCTGAACTAAAAGGAGTTGATCAAATCAATGAAAGTAATGAAAATTCAATGGTTATCAAGTAGGCTGTCAAGTGCTGGGGAAATCAGAAAGTAATAAATATATACGTTTCCTGATAACATTCATGTGCATTTTTATTCTTATTCTCTTGCTAGTGTTTGAGTTTATGAGGGGTTTAGTGAAAGGTTAATAAACAAGGCCTGTTCTTTGCCGAGTCTCGTAAACTAATATAACCAATAGCTAAACACTGGTAGAATATTAGAGTTTCTTAGCTCTCATAAAAAGCATCTGGGGTTTCACACAAATATGACACTGGAGAATTACTTGAATGCTTTTTAGTCTCTGCAGGACCTCAGCAGCTAGCACTGAGCACATCAGCCATTGAATTTCTGTATGTGAATTTTCCTATATCCTAGTTAAATTGTAATTCCTTAAATATCTGAGTCCTAGAACAGTAGTCAAAATGTTCTTTACAAAAGTAGCCCATTTACATGAAAATAACTTGCAGTATGTCAGTAAGGCTGCAGTAACACTTTAATAATTATTTACGAAATGTGGTTAGAGTGAAGGACGAGCATGTCTCTATGTAATTGCTGCAGAGACTTTAAGACAAGAAGAGCCCGATCATTTTGATGATGTAATCCAGTCCAACCTGAGCACTGACCACAAAGCATTGCTCTGTAAGTCTTGCTTGAAGATCATTATTTCAAGGTGAACTTCATTAGAAAGGTGTCTGGATCACATTTAAAGAGTTCAGAGAACAAAGAGTCCACCACATCTATACCAACACTCACTGTTCAGGTGAAGTGTCTTATTTGTGGTCTGAATGTAGCTTTGACTTAACTTGTTGAATCTTTGCTGGATTAAAAAAGCCTTTAGCACTGGACATTATTCAATGAAAATACTTAAAGGCTGGGATCAAGGCATTTCAGCCCTCTTTTGTTGTTAACCAAATCTCATTGTGGTGCTTTGGTTTCTAACTGTAAGGCAAGATTTCTGTATCACCAGTTTTTCCTGTAGTTTCTTTCAAGTGTTCAAACATCCTTCTTAAGTAAGGACATCAGGCCTGTCAGCAATGGTATTACTAATGAAAGAATTACAGCACTTGCTGAACAGAAATGTGCTGTCCTCTTTCTGTTTTTGAAGCATGGAGGAAGATACAAGTGCAAATACATTGCTTCTACCAAAGTTTTCGTCTTTCTTATTTCTTGTCACAATACTTCTATGAGAGATGCTTTATAAGGGCTTTCATTGGATATTATGGTTTTCCAAGGTAGGCTTTTTAGAGGGGTACAGCAAGATGATACTTTGCTTTGATAACCAGAATATTTGGTTTGCCCTCGGGTCATGTTGCGTACAATGGTAGTATTTCTCTCCTGCTTCATACTCTTTTTATCTGCTAAGATTTCTTTTAGAGCTGAAAATACAGTCTCCAATTTTTAAAATACTTTTTAAAATTCCATTTCTGTATAACTAAATTTTTAATCATTAATAAAGTATACATTTGTCATGTGGGTATTAATTAAAGTGAAGGAGGTTACAAAGAGTCATGGATGTGCCATTTTATTTCTTACTTTGCTAATTTTTCACCTCTAAGATTTCCTAATGTTTATCTTTTGTTTTCGTCAAAGCATAGCCCTGTATATTCACCCAATATATTCACCCATGATAATGAATAGAATTAGTCCAAAAAGTCTAATGTTGCAGAGAAGTTGAGTCTGGTTTTGGCTATCATTAGATCTCTGTAAGTTACCTGTTTTGTAATTAATGTAGAATACGGAGGGGTTTGCGTAGTGCTGACATGGTTAATCACTGTCATGCAATGGTTATGTATTTTACAAGCATAGAAGTATGTGGTTTTGCAGTTGTACCCTGTCACTCTGAAGCTGTTTCAGGCCTGCCATGCAAACAAATTGACATAAAATATTTAAATTTCTTTTTACTTAGCAATAGTTTTCAGTCTTCATCTTTTATCTTTACAGCAGGCTGTGTGCTAGTCATGGTAAGGCCTTAGCTAGATGATCTGAGGAATTCTTTTGATGTCCTGAAAATAATGGGATCAGTTTCATTGTGGTTGTGTGGATGTGTACAAGGTGCAGGAGCACTACAGAAATGCACAGAAACTAGAGCAAGGAAGCCTATCAGCCTGAGGACCACTTGCAACATGACCCTGAGGAAGAGGTGCTTGAAATTGTGAATCAAAGAATGGCTTGAGTTGGAAGGGACCTAAAGGAACATCTAATTCCAACACCCCTGCCATGGGCAGGGACACTTCCCACTAGACAGGTTGCTCAGAGCCTTGTCCAGCCTGGTCTAAAACACTTCCAGGGATGAGGCATCCACAACTTCTCAGGGCAACCTGTTCCAGTGCCTCACCACCCTCATAGTAAAGAACTCCTTCCTAAATCTAATCTATATCTACCCTGCTCCAGTTTAAAACCATTGCCCCTTGTCCTATCACCACATGCCCATACAAAAGGTCCCTCATCAGCTTTCTTGTAGTCCCCCTTCAGGTACTGGCAGGCTACTAATCAGGTTTGCCTGGAGCTTTCTCTTCTCCAGGCTGAACAGACCCAATTCCCTCAGCGTGTCCTCATAGCAGAGGTGCTGCAGCCATCTGATCATCCTGCTGCCCTCCTTTGGACCCTCCCCAATAGATCCATATCCTTCTTGTGTTGGGGCCTCCAGAGCTGGATGCAGTTCTCCAGGTGGGGTGTCACGAGAGTAGAGTAGAGGGACAGAATCACCTCCCTTGTCTGTTTGTCTCCTGCTGTTTGCTTCCTACTGTGTTCAGGAAAACAGCATATGGTATGCATGGTTTGTACAAAATAGGATTGCACTGAATAAGTACCTATCAACAATTAGAGGCATAATGTGTAAGACATCAAAACCAGCTAATGGTTTCTATCTATATTTACTGACAAAATTTGTAGCAGTGTCTTAGAAAGTCCTCAGTGAATGTGAATGGAGAGAGAATGCCTTGAGGAAAGTGAACTAAAACTACATGGAAAGTCTGCTTTTCAGTCTGCAATCCTAATTGACAATTAAGTATTTCTAGTAGCATTGAGTATTTTTGTTTGTTTTGTGTTTTCTAGTCAGAAGAAAACCTTGATAATTACCGTGTCATACGGAAAAGCCTAGGTTGGAAAGGAGATGTGGAGATAATCTGCTGTTGAAAGCAGGACCTTAGATGAAATGATCAGGGGCCTGTCAAGTCCAGTGATTTCATGGGAGTTTTCCCACTTCTCTGGACAACCTGTTCAAAGTTTGGTTGCACTCATGGTGAAGAATTTCTTTTTATACTTGGATGGGTTTCCTCTGAAGCAGTTTGTGCTCATATCACTGGGCATCTTTCTGAAGAGAATCTCCATCATCTCTGTAACTACCATTTAACTGTTAGAAGACTGGTCAACCCCCAGCTGTCTCTTCACGCTGAACAAGCCCCGTTCTTTCAACCTTTCTTCATCTGTCAAATTCTTCAGTCCTCTAGTCATCTTAATGGACCTCTGCTAGATCCTGTCCAATTTTTAAATGTCTCTTTTGAGCTAGAAGGACCAAGACTGGATACAGTATTCCAGATGTGGCCTTACAAGTGCTTAGGAGAGTGGAATTACCACGTCCTTTAGTCTGCTCGCTACATATTTACTGAGGCACTTACTCCCAGGCTCTTCTACCTCCAATAATGCTATTTCATTTTTGACTACATATAATGAAAACAAAGCACAGAAGTTCATAAAGTTTCTGGAATTAAAGAGAGATGTTCTCCTTACTTTACCCTAAAGCTCAATGACTTCAGCCTTCACCTGCAGTACAGGAGACCTGGGTTCAGTTCTTTCCCTCTTTTGAAGACTTGAACTCATGTTTCTCTCATCCCTGAGCAGTGCCCTTGGGAGGAGGCTGAAACAAGCCACAACTTATTCTGGTGTTCCTTCAAAATTCCATGTTGCCACAGTGAAATTTTTGTTTAATATACTTTTGATGTTTCTTAGACTTGGGACTACAGGTGTCATACCTTCTCAGGGATTACTTATCATTTGTGCGCCTCTCCTTCTCCTTCTCCTTCTCCTTCTCCTTCTCCTTCTCCTTCTCC